>CM061142.1:787288770-787888770 GCA_030789695.1 Scilla litardierei | reverse complement strand
GTAACTTATAAGTGATAAAACAACACCAAAGTTCGTATCCAACTCTTTAGGGCTTACAGCCTTGTTAGCATTAAGTAAAGAATAACTAAAATAATACAAAAAATTCAGCATGCGATCAAAATAAAGCAATGTGCCAGGCAATATGTCAACCAATAAAAGCTGACATGTTATCTACATTGACTAAAATGCCTAGGACGATTCACTTCACTTTCAGGTTCCGATGCTTTAAAAAATACATGTGTGCCAACATGTCAGACTCAGGAACAACATTCAAAACAAGGATATGCTACGAAAGTGTTTATTCTCATAAGAAACATGGGTTTTTGTTTTTTAAATTTTCTTCTCTTTAAAATCTGTGGTTGATGTGAGAGAGGTGAGCTTCAATTTATAGCCATAATCCTTCAACAAAGGACACAGATTAGTAATTTGCAAGTTATGCAACATTATTCCCAAAAACCACCAAAAGTTGGAGGTTACTCGCCGGTACATCAAGATATCCAAACAGAAGTTGTTCATTTTAGTGACACATTAATTAGTTTAAAAGCTTGAAAGCCTACACACCAACCAATGTTCCATGTCATGTTTCTAAGTGGTGCATTTATGGTCAACAACTAAATTTAATTTGATGCATATGTGGAATCCTCGATTCCAATAATTTTCTTATACAGACATTAAAGATGCATTCCCAATTTAGATGCACCACTATGTAGTTTCTTTCTGATGTCAACATTCATAGAGGGATTATGATTGAAGCATGAGGTAGAAAAGCTGCATCTGTCCTCATACTACTAAGTTTTGTGTTCATGTCATGCTTCTTACTTGTTCAGTTGGTTTTAGAAGATGACTATTCAGCGTAAACATTCAAAATCCTACCAATAACACCAATTTAAATCTAATATAGCATGCTTATCGAAACAAGGGTTGTGTATACATTCAGGTAATCTTCTGAAATATCATAGAATTTGACATCCTAATTAAACATTCATGACATATCACAGTTTTTTTTGTGCCAGCCACATTTATATTTTATACCAAGAAATAGAATTGATGCCTGGATGATGGGTCATGATTCATTAAGATGTTCATAATGCATTTTTTTATCATTATCCTTCTTTTCATTTCTATATGCGAATTAGGGTTTGTTTCAGTGATCGTCAAATTACATACTTGGAAGCATGTTTTGCATCTTATACTTATTATCTACCTGCATGTTTTGATCCTTTCAGTGTTGTTCATTGTAATTTAGATAAAAGAAATGAAACGTTACCACGAAGAGATATGAACTCGTGCACATGCTTGTGCAACCATAAGTTTATATTTATATCAAAGTTATTAAACAGCCTGCCATACAAGGTTGCAGAAAGCGTCTGCGGAAAAAAGTGGCACCTTGTTGCAACGCGTAAGCGGGGTGATAGCAACAAAAGTGGGAAAAAGTTCCAAAAGGGGGAAATATATGGATAAAAATCATAACAATTGAAAAAACAAAGGGGTGCAAAGTGAGAAATGAAGGGTAAATTATTCCAATGTTTTTTTGAGGATTAGAACTAATGACTTATATCAATAATTCAACTTAAGAAGATGATTCATACAATATAACATGTTCAAAATCTTGAAGCGGATCTAAAGCACTCCGAAAAACGGAAAGCGTAAGCGGGGCTTTACTAGACTTATTACAACCATACTGACATATTACCATACCAATATTATAGTGTAAATAATAGATCTGCACTTTTTCTGTGTTTTGGGCCCATTATGGGCGTTTTGGGAATTTTCGGATTTTAGGGTCTTTTGGGAAATTTTGGATTTTTTTGGGTTTTTCTGTAATCTTGCTTATTTCCGAATTCTATTTATAGGTGGGAGGTGCTGAGGGATTTCTTAGGTTGATTTTGAGATAATAATGATATTAGAGGTGAGATTATCCCGCGTTCTTCGGGATAGTGCGGACTTCCTCTTCAATTGACGTCTTGGGGAGCAACCACCCCTACAATTGTGGTAAAGTTATCTTTTTATTTCAGTTTTTATCTAATAAAAATCGAATCTTCTTTGGTTCCTATCAATTTGGTATCATAGCATCAAAATCCATGGGCAACACAATCTAAAGTCAAAATCGACGCTTTGGAGAAGATTCAATGGCGGAGATTCAATGACGAACTTGAGAGCGTAAAGCAAACCCTAGCGAAGCAAGGTGAAACCCTAGCAAAGGTGTTAGAGACTCAAGAGAAACAAGGAGAAGCACTAGTCCAAATTATGCAACAACTCGCGCTCCTAGTAGCGAAGGGGGACGACACCGACGAAAACCCTAATTTTGGTCGAAAGGCGATAACTTTGGAGAAGGGAAAGGAAAAGATGGAAGAATACGAAGAAAGGTTGCTTTTCGACGCCGACGAGTCTATGGGAAAGATGAGGAAGAGCCCACGATTTAAAACCGCGAACCTCGAAACCCTAGGACATCAAAACAGCGTTAGAAGGCGTGGTCAGCAGCGAAACGGAGAAACCCTAGGACATCAAAACAACGTGAGAAGGCGTGGTCGGCAGCGAAACAGAGGGGCCAGACCATGCCGGGCGCCCCGCAGGGGCTATCGCCCTTACAATAGGGGCACCAGCCCCTCCTGGACCCAGGCCAAGGGATGTCGCCCCTCCAGCAAGGGCGCTAGCCCCCAGCAAGGGCGCCTGTAACGGCCTGTTTTTATATATACGTATTTCGTACGTATTTAATTAGTATAGTGATTTATTAGAGTAATTTATGATTTGATTTATTATTATTATTATTATTTTCATAGCTCGAACACGCGACTTAGCGAATCGCGTTAATATCTTCTATAACTTTTGGTTGATGTTGATTGCAAGGACGAGATCGTAATAATCCAATTATCATAACTAGATCGATTTCCTGGATCAAAACTTTGTCCTAATGGATCTAACTAATCTTAATTATCGTAACTAAGTTGATTTCGTAATCAAATCATATCTTAACCAAACTGATCAAATCCAATCTTAATCAAATTGAATTTCTAATTTAGACCCTCGTCACTAAGTCGACTTCACGAATCAAATCGTATCATGATCTAATGATTAAATCGGTTTTCTGAATCGAAATCTTATCCTATTAAATATTAATAATCTTAACCGAATTGATCCTTCTAGATCTGTTATAATCCTAAACAAATCTAACAAATGCTAATATTTTGACCAAATCGTTTTCCAATCAAATCAAAACCAATAAATCGTAACCAAATCAAAACCAATAAATCTAACCCACCTATTTCCCCAAATTCTGCATAACCAACCCACGAACCGCACGTCATCTCTCCCCTCGACCCACTCACACAAGCGACCCCTACTCTCACTATTACTCTGCAACCAATTACCCACAATCTCTCACAAACTCAACCCACAACTCTCCAACGTCACCCACGTTCCCACAATCACATGCTCCCTCCCTCCCCCCATTTCTCTCTTAACGGGTGCAACTCCCCACTTTCCACGTCATGCCACTTACCCCACCTCCATGTTATCTCTCCAAATAACCCAAAACAGAACCCCTTCCTCCATCTCTAAAACTAGCCAAACACCCGAGCCACCCTCACAGCCGTCGGATATCTCCCCTCCCTCTCGCTGCTTTCCTCTCCCTTTCCTGCCGGCAATCTCGTACCACCAGCGGCCCAAGTCCGCGGACCGCCTCCCTTCATCATTCTTCTCTCTCTGCCTGGCTGCTGAGGCAGCACCCCCGACCGCCCCTCACCGCAGACCCTCTCAACTTCCGCCAGCGAGATCCAACCGCCTCCACGACGAACCGCCTCCAACGCCTCAACTCACCCACCGGTCGCCAATCCTCCTCCCATGCTTCGCTCCAACCACCCACCGATGAAGCCGGCCAACCCCAACAGCCCGCCTCATTAACTCCCCCTCTAGCCACCTTGCAGCTCCGACCGCTCCGCACAACACTACACCGCCATCGACTCCGACCACCCACCCAAAGCTCCCTCCAGCGACGCATCCTTCCTCCCGCCATCAGTCAACACCGTTCTCCCTTCTGCAACCCCCTCAAAACTCCGACCATGCAAAGGCCCGTTCCCCCTAAAAAGCCCAAGCCCATCTCTTTTAATAAAACCCCCCTCATTTCTCTCCCCCGTCCTCATTTTCACACACCTAACGAGAAAAAAAAGCCTGATGCTCTCGTCTTCTCTCTCTCGTGCGTCGAACCCAACCGCGACTTTCTCTCTCTCGTTCTCTTTCGACCCGAGCCCAGGCGAGCCCCTTTACCTTCGTTTCCCTCGCACGAACAGAAACCGCGGCGAAAGATAGGGTTTTCGAAACCCTAATCACATCCCCAACCGCCCGATTTTCTCGTGAGGAGATCTCGACGTCTTCGGCCCCAATCTTCAAGCGATAAGATCTTTCCCTCTCTCTTCTCAACTTATATGAATGGATTCCCTAGGGTTCCTTTGGCATGCGAAAATTATATTTTTCCCCTTCAAAAGTTCTCGATTGTTGCTCTGGAATATTTCGGTTTTGGCTCTGGAAGCTCGGACCTTGCTTCTGAGCGATCGGTTCTATTTTTGGGGCTACAACTTGCTCCTAGGGTTCGGTTCTTGTTTCTGGGGTTTTTAGATTGATCTAAAGTTTTGGATTTCTTAATTTTCTCGCGCGGATTTCGTCTTCAGGTAGATTCGAAACCTATTTAGACTTCTAATTATTTATTTTGATGAAAATGATGATTCATAGGTTTTCTTGAGGAGACTACTCCCCGATGAATAAATTCTTGGCACCTAGGTTAGATTCACGGCATTATGGCTGTTGTCCCTTACTCTCGATTAGACCCTTGCGTCGGTATGTAGTTGAGGTCGGCCGCCGAGGGGAAGGTACGGCTTGAGGGTTGCTTGATTTATGCCAGCGGGATTTACCGCTTGGCATTTGGTTCTTTGGAGTGTTTATGGTTTTTTTTGCTGAGCTTTTAGGGCTTATCTGTCTTTTTATTATCTGGACAATATACATCTTGCATCTTGCTTGCTTTTCTTTAGGTCTCAGTTTCTATTCGTTGTTAATCAGTTATGTTCCTTATGATATTCAGCTCAGTTCCTCTACATTTTCAGTTATAATTCTTCATTAATTCAGTTCTGTACTTTTAAAATATTCAGTCCATTTTAACATTCAGTCCGGTTTCCCTTACAAATTTAGTTATGTTCCTCTATAAACGCAGTACTGGTCTTTTATAAATACAGTTCTGTATTCTTATATACGTCAGTGCTGATTTTGTCACTATAAGTCCAGTTCAGTTCTGCGGTTTCAGTTCCGCTTTTAAGTTCAGTTCAGTTCCTATAAGTCCAGTTTCAGTTTTCTCTTATGAATTGTCGTATAAGTTTCAATTTAATATGCACCCCTTTATTACAATGATTTTCAGCCGAAATTGGTGGCTCCTTTTAAGCAAGCCTTGGCCGAGCAACCCCTCTAGGCAGGTAGACCACAACTAAGAAAGGTGCCAAAATGAATCTGATTCATCCTTATGGTTTTTTTTATTTAATTTTCCTCTTACTCGTGTATATTCTTATCACTTTCCATTTTACCATTTTGCTTGTTATAAATGTTATCCTTTATCCGATGTTTAAAAGTGTTTCTGGTAATCGTCGGTCTTATTTTGATAATTAAGTAACTAATCATGGATGGAACATGCGTATCTATTTGTCAAATCCGCTAAATTATATGTTTAAGAGTTATGCAATGAGATTACACGATAATATTGGTACGCCTGACTTCCTTGCACCAGCCATGAAAACTTGAGCTTAATTTTTTGCATAACCCTCTAAATAAACAATTTAGAGACCAACTACATGAACAAGATACTTGACACCCTAGAATTAGAACTACACTTGACATCACGGGTATGGGGTAACTTATAATTGAGAGGTTGCGGGAGCGATTGAAGCCATGCTTATGGCCCCTATCTGTGAGGATTTCCTTTTATGGATCCTGAGTTCTCGGTACAGTTTGTCCTTATACTCGGCCCGGGGTAGCACCCCGCGGTACAAGGTGGACTTCACGTTGCACATCGTGCCTTCCTCTTATAAGTCACAATACAATACAACAACGATTCTTTTGGTTATTCGCTCATTTTCTTTCCTATTGCCACTTAAACATGCCAGGTCGGTAATTTCTCTTTTACAGTTCCTTTTATATCTTTAACTTCCTGCAAAATAAATTAATTAAGTGTTTAATACGGTTTTGCAATCTACTTTACTAATGTTGGTTCAAACCCATCAGGTAATACTCGGCTCGAAGAGGAGGCTCCGCGGTACGAGGAGTCCGATTTTCCAGTTGAGAACGCAAACTTCTGAGCTTCTGTGTCATCAGGAGAGTTAGTTTTCTCTTAGTCGTTTTCTTTTCAGCATTGTTTTATTTGAGTTGTAGTTGTCGTTGCTGCCTAGACAATGTAATTCCCTTTCAAGGTCTATAAAAAGAGTATTTCCTTTATCTTTGTCCTTAATATCTCATGTTTAAACTATATTGACTTCACTGGTACATGCAAGACCTGTAAAACTATTAAGAGTGTAACGGCTCCCGCTTCTGTGGCGTTACAAGTGGTGGCCCATGCAGGTCCGCGCAACCACCTCGTGAACAGTATAGGATAAACAGGAAATATTTATAAGATACTCGAATTATTAAACTGACAACCATTCTTGAATTACAGAATGTCGAAGGTGTATAATCGACGTACACGTACCACCGTTGGATCAAATCCCGATATTGTCAACACAGAGATGGAGACGAATTTGAACGGGAATGGAAACCATATCCCCAACAATGAAGATCCCGCCAACAATATCAATCCTGAAGCTGGCCCCAATGGAAACGGTGCTAGCAATGATGGCAGTGCTGATACTGAACAACCTCCGATGGTGCACCAGATATCTGATCGAGCACTGCGAGAAATGGTTCGAGCCATACGGCAGGAAGCCATACGGCAGGAACCCGTGCGACAGGAATCAATGCGAGAAGGAGGAGTACAAGAGTTTCGGTCACTTCGTCCAACAATCTTCACCCATTTGGAGTGGAATGGCTGCAGAGGAATGGCTGCGGTCTATTACTCATGTGCTGAAGGCGGTACGAGCCCCTGTAGATTCTTGGGTAGATATGGCAAGACTACAGTTGACCAAGGATGCCATGTTATGGTGGGATTCCGTGGAGGACCGCTTACCGCAGCCGATCTCTTGGGATACATTTAAGGAGGTATTCGATGCCCAATTCTTTTCGCCTGAGGCACAGATGGAGCTCGAGGAATGGGTTATGGAACTGAAGCAAGGTTCCATGACTGTGGAAGAATACGATGCTGAGTTCTCTAAGCTCAGCAGGTGCGTATTTTTTGACCCATAACTGTTAATTATTCAAGATATTTGATTTTTCTTTTTATAAACGATCTGTAAACTCCAAGTTTGCTAAGGACGTGGTGTCCACTCCTCTGGCCCGAGCCAAGAGATTCCAGAAGGGCCTGAACATCGACATCCGTGATAAGCTAGTCGGGTTCAAACTAAAGACCCATGCTGACGTGCTCTCCACTGCTCGAGAGTACGAGTATGTACAGCGGGAGCGAGCACGAGAGCATCAGGTGGCTGCCCCACGACGACCACCTCCCTCTTCGACAGCTTCTGCGGGGCATTACAGACAGCCACCTGCTCCTACTAGACAGCTTCACAGGCCTATGCATCAGACAGAGTTTAAGAGGCCTGCACCACCCCAGCCACCGCATCAGTCACAACTCAGGCGACCCACTCCTATCTGCCACTACTGCACTAAACCGGGTCACATCAAGCCAGAATGTCGACTTTATCTAAATTTGTGCCTGGTTTGCGGTGCCAAGGATCACGCTGCGAGAGATTGCCCGCATAGGGTACAGAGACCAGCTGCCCCAGCTCAGCCTACCGCTCCAGCTCCAGCCCCGACTCCGGCAGGGGGCAACCAGCGTAGAGCTCCACTTCCACATCAGCAAAAGGTGTACCAGCAGGCAAGGACTCAGACTCCACCAGCTAAGCGACAGGTTTTCACTATGACTGGGGAGGAGGCAGAGGCCACTGGCCAAGTTATCACTGGTATGTAGTTTACAGTTTACTTATTATTTACTTGTTTAGTTATGTTTTTCATACATGGTATATGTATGCTTAGACTTAGTATCCGTGACCGTAGGTATTATATTAGTTGCCAATAGACCCGTCCTCGCCCTTTTCGACTCGGGAGCTTCACATTGCTTTGTGTCCAAGCGTTTTGTCGATCAGCACACCATTCCTGTTTCGCCCCTCGATTCTTGTTGGGACGTTAACACGGGCAGTGGGGTACTGACAACTAGTGCATGCCTTTCATGTCCTGTGGATATATGTGGACACAAACTACCAGCAGATTTCATCGTCATCAACATGCCAAATTTTGACGTCGTCCTCGGGATGGATTGGTTGGCGGTACATTATGCCACGATTGACTGTCGCAAAGGAAGAGTGGTGTTTGACATGCCAAACCAACCCAAATTCCAATTTGTCAGAACAGAGAGACCAGCAAGGTTCAGAGCTAAACCAACAGCAGCGACTGCCATGGAGATTGAGATAGAGAAGCCAGAGGTAGTCCGAGAATAATTCCTGGATGTATTTCCGGATGAACTTACTGGGCTACCACCAGACCACGGAGTTGAGTTTGCGATCGAGCTGATGCCTGGTGCCCAGCCTTATTCTAGACAGCCTTACTGCATGTCACCATCCGAGTTGTTTGAAGTGCGGATGTAGTTGGATGACCTCTTGAAGAAAGGGTGGATACGTCCCAGTGTCTCCTTGGGGCGCTCCAATATTATTGGTGAAGAAGAAAGATGGATCCAAACGGGTGCGTCGATTACAGGGAATTGAACAAGCTTACGGTGAAGAACAAGTATCCTATTTCCCGTATCGACGACTTATTTGATCAGCTTGGTGGAACAAGTGTCTTTTCTAAATTGGACTTGAAGATCAGCTATCATCAGTTGAGGGTCAAGAAAGAAGACGTGCATAAGACAGCATTCAGCACTAGTTACGGACACTATGAGTTTCTAGTGATGCAGTTTGGTGTGACTAATGCACCGGCGATATTCATGAATCTCATGCACAAAGTATTATACGAATATTTGGACAAATTCGTGATGGTGTATCTGGATGATACATTGGTATACTCGAAGAATGCATAGGAGCATGTCGGACATCTGAGAACAGTAGTAGAGACCTTGAGGCGGAGCAAGCTATATGCCAAGTACAGTAAGTACGAGTTCTGGTTGGACAAGGTGGTGTTTCTAGGCCACGTGATTTCAGGAGAAGGAATCTCTGTGAACCCAGAGAAGGTTGCAGCAGTACAGAATTGCCGGTCCCTAAGACAGTATCAGAGATTCAGAGCTTCTTGGGACTAGCTGGTTACTACATGAGGTTCATCAAAGATTTTTCGCGGATCGCAGAGCCCATGACACAGTTGACAAGGAAGGACGTGATGTATGTTTGATCGAGGGCGTGTAACGATGCCGTTCAAGAATTGAAGAAGCGGTTGACGACAGCACCGATATTGGTTATTCCAGATTG
Organism: Scilla litardierei; assembly: GCA_030789695.1. Taxonomy (NCBI): domain Eukaryota; kingdom Viridiplantae; phylum Streptophyta; class Magnoliopsida; order Asparagales; family Asparagaceae; genus Scilla; species Scilla litardierei. The sequence continues at coordinate 787,879,195 of CM061142.1, read as the reverse complement.
CATGGAAGATTTTAAGGTGTTTTGCGACGCGTCTGGCAAAGGTCTTGGGTGTTGCTTCATCAGCACGGATGCGTTGTTGCATATGCATCCAGGCAATTGAAGAATCATGAGAAGAATTACCCCACTCACGATCTTGAGTTGGCAGCAGTAATATTTGCCTTGAAGATCTGGAGGCACTTTCCACTTGGGGATCACGTGAAGGTATATACGGATCATAAGAGCTTAACATACATCCTCACACAGAAGGATCTGAACCAGCGACAACGGAGATGGATCGAGCTCATGGCGGATTATGACATGGTACCTGACGCTTTGAGTCTGCTTCCAGGAGTGATGACACTTACGACGCATTGGAGACTACAGCAGGAGTCCGCGACATGGAAATAGACGTGGTGTTACCCGGGCTGACCTCGTCATTTATGAATATGGAGATATAGTCGACGTTTTGTGGACAGAATCAAGGCAGCTCAGACAGGAGATGCAAAGCTTCAGCGGATCAGGAGCATTGCATTGGCAGGACAGAGACCCGAATTTCAGATACATGCAGATGGGTCATACATGCAGATGGGTCGTTGAGATATGGCAGCAGGATATGCGTACCATCAGGAGATGTCAGGGATGAATTATTAAAAGAAGCACATAGTTCTCCGTACTCCATCCACCCAGGAGGCACCAAGATGTACCAAGATCTACGACGAAATTATTGGTGGCATGGAATGAAGAGAAGCGTAGCGCAAAGTGTGGCCAGATGTATGGTGTGTCAGCAGGTGAAGGCTGAGCATCACCGCGTTGCCGGTCTGTTACAGCCCCTGCCCATCCCCGAGTGAAAGTGGCAACATATCACGATGGATTTCGTGACGGGATTTCCAAAGAGCAAAAAAGCAAGATGATGCCGTCTGGGTGATCGTTGATCGATTGACCAAGTCGGCTCATTTTATTCCCTTCAGGGTTGGACAGTCTACAGAGACTCTTGCCAAGAGATACATGGAGGAAATTGTGAAGCTACATGGGGTCCCAGTGAGTATCGTTTCTGATAGGAACACCCGGTTTACTTCGCATTTCTGGAAGAGTCTACAGGAGAAGTTGGGTACTCAGCTGAAGTTCAGTATAGCTTATCATCCTCAGACGGACGGGCAGTCAGAGCGAACTATACAGATTTTGAAGGACATGTTGCGGGCATGCATGTTAGATTTCAAGGCGTCCTGGGAAGACCATCTACAGCTCGTAGAGTTTGCTTATAATAATAGTCATCAGGCGAGTATTGGAATGGCTCCTTTTGCTGCTTTGTATGGAAGAAAGTGCCGTTCTCCTTTGAGCTGTGACGATGTTGGAGACAGAGAACTGGTTGGGCCAGAGATGATTGTAGAGGCAGTGGACGTTATACGGACTATCAGAGAGAGACTACAGGTGGCACAAGACCGTTATAAGCACTGGGCAGATGCGAAGAGGCGACATTTGGAATTTCAGCCTGGAGATCATGTCTTTCTGAAGATTTCACCTAATATGGACATGATCTGTTTTGGTCGCAGAGGAAAGCTTAGCCCACGGTATATTGGGCCTTTTGACATACTCGAGCGTGTGGGCGGTGTGGCATACAAACTTGCACTGCCTCCATCTTTAGAGGGTGTGCATAACGTGATCCACATATCTCAGCTGCGTAAGTATGTGGGAGACCCAACCCACGTGGTTGATCATTCAGAGATCACAGTAAGGCCAGATTTGAGTGATGAACAGTAGCCAGTGGAGATAATTGATCGTCGACAGAGGGCTCTCAGGAACAAGATTGTGAATTTGGTCAAAGTGATGCGGCATCGTGACTCGCCAGGAGAGGCTACCTGGGAGCGAGAAGAAGAGATGAAGGAGCGGTATCCGTACCTTTTTACCATCTAGTGTTTTCTTTGAATTCCGAGGACGGAATTTCTTTGAAGGTGTATAAGGTGTAAAGGCCAGTTCCCCTTAAAAAGCCCAAGCCCATCTCTTTTAATAAAACCCCCTCATTTCTCTCCCCGTCCTTATTTTCACACACCCAGCGAGAAAAAAAAGCCTGATGCTCTCGTCTTCTCTCTCTCGTGCGGAACCCAACCGCCCGACTTTCTCTCTCTCTCTCGTTCTCTTTCGACCCGAGCCCAAGCGAGCCCTTTTGACTTCGTTTCCCTCGTACGAACAGAAACCGCGGTGAAAGATAGGATTTTCGAAACCCTAATCCCATCCCCAACCGCCCGATTTTCTCGTGAGGAGATCTCGACGTCTTCGGCCCCAATCTTCAAGCGATAAGATCTTTTCTATCTCTCTTCTCTACTTATATGAATGGATTTCCTAGGGTTCCTTTGGCATGCGAAAATTATATTTTTCCCCTTCAAAAGTTCTCGATTGTTGCTCTGGAATATTTCGGTTTTGGCTCTGAAAGCTCGGACCTTGCTTCTGAGCGATCGGTTCTATTTTTGGGGGCTACAACTTTCTCCTAGGGTTCGGTTCTTGTTTCTGGGGTTTTCAGATTGATCTAAAGTTTTGGATTTCTTAATTTTCTCGCGCGGATTTCGTCTTCAAGTAGATTCGAAACCTATTTAAACTTCTAATTATTTATTTTGATGATGATTCATGGGTTTTCTTGAGGGGACTACTCCCCGATGAATAAATTCTTGGCACCTAGGTTAGATTCACGGCATTATGACCGTTGTCCCTTACTCTCGATTAGACCCTTGCGTCGGTATGTAGTTGAGGTCGACCGCCGAGGGGAAGGTACAGCTTGAGGGTTGCTTGATTTATGCCAGCGGGATTTACCGCTTGGCATTTGGTTCTTTGGGGTGTTTATGGTTTTTTTCCTAAGCTTTTAGGGCTTATCTGTCTTTTTATTATCTGGACAATATACATCTTGCATCTTGCTTGCTTTTCTTTAGGTCTCAATTTCTATTCGTTATTAATCAGTTATGTTCCTTATGATATTCAACTCAGTTCCTCTACATTTTCAGTTATAATTCTTCATTAATTCAGCTCTGTACTTTTAAAATTTTCAGTCCATTTAAACATTCAGTCTGGTTTCCCTTACAAATTTAGCTATGTTCCTCTATAAACGCAGTTCTGGTCTTTTATAAACACAGTTCTGTATTCTTATATACTTCAGTGCTGATTTTGTCACTATAAGTCCAGTTCAGTTCTGTAGTTTCAGTTCTGCTTTTAAGTTCAGTTCAGTTCCTATAAGTCCAGTTTCAGTTTTCTCTTATGAATTGTCGTATAAGTTTCAATTTAATATGCACCCCTTTATTACAATGATTTTCGGCCGAAATTGGTGGCTCCTTTTAAGCAAGCCTTGGCCGAGCAACCCCTCTAGGCAGGTAGACCACAACTAAAAAAGGTGCCAAAATGAATCCGATTCATCCTTATGGTTTTTTTATTTAATTTTCCTCTACTCTTGTAGATTCTTATCACTTTCCATTTTACCATTTTGCTTGTTATAAATGCTATCCTTTATCCGATGTTTAAAAGTGTTTCTGGTAATCGTCGGTCTAATTTTGATAATTAAGTAACTAATCATGGATGGAACATGCGTATCTATTTGTCAAATCCTATAAATTATATGTTTAAGAGTTATGCAATGAGATTACACGATAATATTGGTACGCCTGACTTCCTTGCACCAGACATGACAACTTGAGCATAGTTTTTTGCATAACCCTCTAAATATACAATTTAGAGAACTACATGAACAAGATACTTGACACCCTAGAATTAGAACAACTACACTTGACATCACGGGTAAGGGGTAACTGATAATTGAGAGGTTGCGGGAGCGATTGAAGCCATGCTTATGGCCCATATCTGTGAGGATTTCCTTTTATGGATCCTGAGTTTTCGGTACAGTTTGTCCTTATACTCGGCCCGGGGTAGCACCTCACGGTCCAAGGTGGACTTCACGTTGCACATCGTGCCTTCCTCTTATAAGTCATAATACAATACAACAATGATTCTTTTGGTTATTCGCTCATTTTCTTTCCTATTGCCACTTAAACATGCCAGGTCGGTAATTTCTCTTTTACAGTTCCTTTTATATCTTTAACTTCCTGCAAAATAAATTAATTAAGTGTTTAATACGGTTTTGCAATCTACTTTACTAATGTTGGTTCAAACCCATCAGGCATACTCGGCTCGAAGAGGAGGCTCCGCAGTACGAGAAGTCCGATTTTCCGGTTGAGGACGCAGACTTCTGAGCTTCTGTGTCATCAGGAGAGTTAGTTTTCTCTTAGTTGTTTTCTTTTCAGTATTGTTTTATTTGAGTTGTAGTTGTCGTTGCTGCCTAGACAATGTAATTCCCTTTCAAGGTCTAATAAAAGAGTATTTCCTTTATCTTTGTCCTTAATATCTCCTGTTTAAACTATATTGACTTCACTGGTACATGCAAGGCCTGCAAAACTATTAAGAGTGTAACGGCTCCCGCTTCTGGGGCGTTACAGACCACCACCCCGAGCCAGCAGACCCCGCTTTCTCATCTCAGGCCATGCCGACGACTCGACAACTTCCCCGAACCTGTCAAACACGCCACCTCGCTCCGACCACGAGCCTCCCACGGACCACCGCACCTCCCCTCACCCTGTAACCATCTTCTTCCTCTCGCCTAGCCTCCCAACTTCCATCGCCTGCATGCCCTAAAGACTCTGCATCAACCCCCAACCACCGCTCCGACAACCAACACCCTACTCCAGCCCCTCAACCGCCCACCGACGAACCGCCCCTTCGCTGAACCACTTCCCTCCGACAACAGCCAAGGGGTCGCGCCTCACCCCTCTTCGATGGCAACCCCAAGCTCCATCTCCGGTGAACTTCGGAACCTCCGATCCAAGCTCCCCGAGCCCGCCTTCCTCTTGCCATTAACCCTATCTCCGACGACCTTTGAGCCACCCTCCACCTCTCAACCACGGCGACCTCAACCCCTGGCGTCTCCTCCAAAGACATCTTCCCTCAAGCTTCCCTTGTCATTCTCCCGCCGACGTAGCCTCCCGCTCGGATCCAACCGTCGGAGCCGCCCCGCTACCGCCGGGTCACCGCTGCAAGCGCCGTCCAACCAGCAGTCGTCCACCTGCAAGCTGCAAGCTTATTCGAGGCTACGCAAAACACGTAAGTCCTAACTTTAACATGTTATATTTTATATATATATATATATATTATAAGTAACCATAGATGTAAATATGTGTCCTTATGCTATAGTGGCCCACGTGATGCTGCTACTGACATTTGATGATAAGTATTTGCAAATGAATAGTGTATTAAATGCAAACAGTAACAAATGAACAATATGCTATATTGATATTACCATATTTTATATTATAGTAAGGTATATAGTACGGCATGTTGGTACTATTAGCTATAGGAATACCTTATTTTATTAAGAGAATAATGGGTATCATACGCCATATGAGAGGGTCTCTCATATTCCCTCTCACATAAAGGGGGAAAGTACAAGCCCATGTGAGCTTGTACTTGTTGTACTTTCCCCCTTTATGTGAGAGGGAATATGAGAGACCCTCTCATATGGCGTATGATACCCATTATTCTCTTTTATTAATTAGAGTTTTATAAACATACATCAGTGGCAGTGTACATAAATGTGTACAGTTTCTGATAGTATATAAGTTTTAATACTATTTTTAGTTTAAAGCGTTTAGCTTAATATCACATATCCGATGACGCAAATAAATTACGTACGCCTCATTGCTATCGTCTGGACACCCAAAATCGCATCGCTTCAGGAAAGTGTGTATTTTTCATGTTTAAAATATTGTTACACTTAATTGTTAAACCAAGAATCGCTAATATTGTTTTATATCATACTGCCTACCATGCTGATAATTAATCATGCTTGTACACACTTGATTGAATGGATATTGATGCTGATAATTAATCATGCTTGTACACACTTGATTGAATGGATATTGATGGAATACATGGATGGAATGCCTTGATGGAATACTTTGATGGAATACCTTGATGGAACACATTGATGAAATACCTTGAAAGAATTCGTGAACTCATGCATTTAATTTGGCTACTCCCGTCGGTCAGATGTTGACTAGGCTGGCTCGTATTCCAGTAGGATCACATGTTGACTAGTCTGGCTCGTGTTCCAGTATATGACGGTTTAGCATTCTGGCTCGTGTTCCAGCACAACATTTGGGGTGGGGTTAGGGTTGAGCGGCCACTAAGCGTGTGAAAGGATCCCCCTTCAAGAGCACCACCTGCATGTGGTGGGTAGTGTCAATCACAGTTATACCCCCGTGAGAAGAAGCGATTCACTCACCACGTCTTAAAGGTGAGAACCCTATGCATGATAGAAAACAATTGCATGGACTTTGAAATAATTGTTGCTACAGTACTCGCACATTAGAATTGTCATGTTTATAGTGCTTGCTTAAATTTACCACAACTGCGCACTACTTTAATGTTGTTGCTATTGAAAATTGTGTAACTTACTAGCTTCTCTTACATGCTCATGTACGAATGTTGTGCTTACTACTTTATACACCACAATTGCCATGCTCATTACTTTGTACACCACAATTGGCAAGTTCACTGCTTTGTACACTACACTTGCCATGGTCACTGCTTTGTACACTACACGTTGCTATGCTCGTACGTTTCTTATGCTGTCATGCTTTAAATTATTGTAATCATACTATATCACTCATCTTGCTATGAAAATGATTTTGAAAACCTTACCGAGCGTCAACTTTTCTCGACATTCTAAATCTTGCCGAGCGACCCTCGCTGACGTATATTTCCTTGTTTCTATCTTGTGAAATATACGTCAGATTTTAGACAGATTTGCAGAGGAGTATGTCTTGAGGCTGAGCGAGTTGACCAGGAGTACGAGATCCCCTGCTGAAGAACGGTGTCCCATCGCAACATCGTTGTACATACTATTTTAATATTTGTATGGGTTTAAGACCCTCTTTTATTTCCTTCAATGTTGTATCCTTTTGAGACTTAGGATTGTAATAAATAATTATCGGTGTTGTTTGAGTTTGCATGCAAGAATCTGTAAGGTTGTTATCACAGACGCTTATTATGCTTAAACCAATGAGTAAGAAAAGAAAAAATACATCCTTCTTATTTTAAGCATATGCGGACCCGCTCGCGTCCTCGCTCCCAAGTATAATGGGAAGCAGGGCGTGACAGCACCAGCCCCTCCTGGGCGTAAGCCAGGGACTGCCGCCCTTCCAGCAGGGGTGCCAGTCCCCTAGTCCCAAAACAGCGTCGGTTCGAGCTCGACATGAAGCGGGACGGTTCCGACGTGCATCCAGGAGGGCGACGAGGGCCCCGAGGCATCCCAACGATGCGCTACGACGACGACAACCCTCCAGAGTGTAGGGATCGTCTAACCCTTGCAATACTAACAACACACACTAGAGGGGGGGTGAATAGTGTAATGGCAATAAAATTGTCCAAATAAAATTTAACTTGCAAATGCGGAATTATAAATGCAAGAGGAATTAAATGGCACAATCAATCCAAACGCAAACACAAAGATATACCATGGTTCCCCAAACTTGGGTACATCCAGCCACACCAATATCCACTATATTCCCACAAAGAGAAGTGAATACAAATCTCACAAGAAGATACCCCACAAAGAGGATTTATGCCCTACACAAGGACCCAACCAATCCTACACGAGGATCACGACTCCCACCAAGAGAATCACTAACTCCCACTCAGAGAATTAGGGTTAGCCCTAAACTAGGACACTCAAACTCCCACAAAGAGAGTTACTCCCACAAAGAGAGTTCCTAGTCCCACAAAGAGACACTCTAGTCCCACAAAGAGACAATCTCCCACAAGGAGAAAATCCTAATCCCACAAAGAGAAATAGGAAAACAATTTACACCTTGTAAAGTAAATACTCTTACATATGCCTTGAGATGCTTACTCATGAATGAATGCAAGGCATGGAAGAGGATCTCCAAGTGTTGGAATATGCTTGAGAGCACTTGGATGATTTCCCTTGAGCTGGACTTCAATGCATGAAGAATGATGAATGCTCAAATAGAGGGAAATGAGGGAGCTTGAGAGTGGCTTATTGATCTCTTGAGATTTTCTATAGAATCAAGAGTTTATCAAATGTTGTCAAGAGTTCTCAAGAAAGGCAGCACACCCATATATATAGGAAACCTATATCAAGCCCAGAAACCCAAAGAAACAGCCAGAAAATCAAATCAGCAACGGCTAGAAACTGGGTGAAAACGACAGGAACAGTCGACTGATGATCAAAAGACAGTCGACTGATCAACGGCTAGAAAATATCCAACGGCTATAATCTGAGCCAGGACAGTCGACTGACGAAGTCAATACAGTCGACTGACAAACAGGACAGGTGCCTGTAATTCCTTCAGCAGACGACTGCTGCAGGGGATGGATCGAAACAGAGAGCTGCACTCTTTCTCCAATTCTTCGCACAGGCGACTGGTGTTAATACTACAGTCGACTGTCGATTAGTCAGGCGACTGTATATTCTTCATCAGTCGACTACTGTAAAGTATAGAGAGAAGACAGAGAGATGCAGAGATTGCACTTACGCTAGACAGGTGACTGTTGACCAAATCTCAGGCGACTGTAAATAAACAGGCGACTGGGAACTGATTGACAGGCGACTGTGCGTAAAGCTCAAGTTTGAGTCAATAGAAATGTTGACTTGAGCAGTGCAAATCAGGCGACTGTAGAAGGATCTACAGGCGACTGGAAATCACCCAGTCGACTGTTTTTCCCTCATCAGACGACTGACCGAAAGAGTGAACCTATTGGGTTGGATTCTATGATAATCCTAAGGTTCACTAAGATGGTTAAATGCATGAGCATGAATGAGTAAACCATCTAGCAAGGCATTACATCAACCCTAGACTCAAAAAGAGAGAGAAATCAATAAAGTAAATTACATGGATTACAATGCTTTCAAAAGAGTCTAAGTCTTCAATCTTCATGCCTTGATTGCTCTCCATCATCTCCAAGCTTTGGCACTCCTTGAGTCAAAACTTTGGCTCTTCTTCATAAGATGTCCATCCTTACACCAAGTGATTAGTCTCCAAGAAAGATATCCTTGAAATAAACTGAGAGACTAAAACATGAGATTCATTAGCAACAACATAATGTTGTGATCATCATCAAAATAAGATTGGTATGAAACACCAATACTCAACACAGAGTACTCGTGGAAGCGCGGAGATGATGGATATGAGTTTCAAGGACCAGACGGCCCTCGATATGCTGCACAGAGAAGACGACGCCCAACCCCAACTTATGAGGAGTACCCATGAGATGACGGTGGAGAGGGAGACATGGAGCAGGAGGTTTAGGGCTTCAATGATGGCAGAGATGATGGTGGTGGGTATGCGGACAGAGATGAGGGGCAACGGAGGGGCTTGGAGGGACACAAAGATCACTGGAGATATACATACCAGCCCCCGCCCTAGACACTATGAGGGGAGAGCTGAGCCAGATAATTTTGGTGTTGATAGCAGGATTCGGAAGATGAAGATGTCCATCTTCGAGAGGGACGATCCGTATGGCTGGATATACCAGGCGGAGAGATTTTTTACAGTATCCAGTATGACTGAGGAGCAGGAGCTGAAGGCAGCGGCAGTGTGTCTGGAAGGGAAGGCACTCTCTTGGTTCTAATGGAGAGAGAGCAGCATCGTCGTTTCCGTTCGCAGGAGGAGATTAAGGACGAATTGGTAGAGAGATTCCGCGAGACGCGCGTAGGAAATTTGAAAGAGCAGTTGTTTTCTCTCAGGCAAATCAGCACGGTGTAGTACAATGAGCGGTTCAAGGCACTGTCAGGTCGTGCACGTGGGATCTCTGATGAAACACTGGAGAGCGGCTTCATGAAGGGGTTGAAGGCCACCATTCGCACAGAGCTTTGCCTACAGAGGCCCCAGAATCTGATGGACACCAAGAAGTTAGCCCAGATGGTGGAGGATCAGCTGATGAAGAAAAAAAGTCTAGATGGACTGGAAGCAGCGCTTCTTTCCATAGCCAGCCCTTGATAGGAGGACAGCAGAAGACGGCCGTAGGGACAGACTAGTCCAGTCAGGAGAAGAGCGGGATGCCACCGCAATGAGGATAGTTCAGGAAAATGACGGATGCGGATGCGAGAGGATGCAGAAGAAATTGTGCGTTCGATGCGATGAGATGTTCACCCTAGGGCATCATTGTGAAGTGCGCAAGCTTCAGCTACTGATAGCGGGGGAAGACGAGGAAGATAACGGGGAGGAAGAAGGGCCGGGGGGAGATGGACATCTCCACTTGGAGTAAGATCGATGTGGACTTCATGCACCACCGTAAGGACAAGGTGGTTTTCGGGGGCAGAGTAATGATATATCTACACTTTTTCTGTGTTTTGCGCCCATTAGGGGCATTTTGGGAATTTTCAGATTTTTGGGTTTTTCTGTAATTCTGCTTATTTTTGCTTATTTCTGAATTTTATTTATAGGTGGAAGGGTCTGAGGGATTTCTTAGATTTATTATGAGAGAATATTGATATTAGAGGTGAGATTATCCAGCGTTCTTCGGGAGAGTGCGAACGTCCTCTTCAATTGACATCTTGGGCGAGCGAACACCTCTACAATTGGGGTCAAGTTATCTTTTTATTTCAGTTTTTATCTAATAAAAATTGAATCTTTCTTTGGTTCCTATCAGTAACGTGTTACTACCAATATCATATTGTATAGTGTTACTAAATTAGTAATATAAATGGGAAACAAAATTACTTAAATGTAATTAAAACAAATCAAGTCAGGAAAATTCTAACGGATAACCAAAAAACAGCAAATGAGAATGAAGCAGTTTAAGTTTATGGTAAAGGAAACAGTGTAATCTATGCTTGTCTGTCTGCTTATCAATGCAACAGCTATCTTCAGTACATGAGATTTCTAGCAAAGTAGGACTTTCACAACAAGAACAAGCCCACCTCCTTCATTATCCGCAACCAGTGCACTACACTGCGTGCCACACTTTGAAGACCCTCCGCAGTCCTATTAGAGTATTCTAGGGATCAGAAATAAGCATATATAATTGAAATAGAAATGAATTTCATTAACCTAAGGACCTCAAATATATCAGAAAATTGGAGAAAATTCGTCCAAATGTAAGCACCAAAAGAGATTTGGAAACATAATACTTTGTCTAGCCTAGATATTTAAATTAGTGAATGTTGGATATGTGCTGACAACTCGTATAGCCAAATTAAGCCGCTGAGAGCAAAAAGTAGTGCCCACACAGCTAGTCAAATTAGGGAAGAAAAGTAGGTGGGGCTCACTTCTCTGTCTCTCACAAGCTCATTTAGCTTATAGATCAGCCGCCAGTTCATACCCATTATTTCTTTCAAACTACTGCAATCATGATACTTCAAATCTAAACATCACTTCATTTTGGCATAATAAGAAACTTGAGCTCTTATAAGTGCCTAAGATAAAATATAGGAAACCAGAAACATAACACAAGTGAGTAACCAGAGGGATCCAGCGTGAATATAAATACTAACAAATTATATCTTTTATACAAGCCATGCCTATGAATATTGATATACAGGTGCTATCACTATCATGTGGAAATTGAACTTATATCCATATTTGGCATAAAGGAAGATGGTTCTGATGAATACAGGTAATAACTTAATATTGCTAATTACAACAATTGAGTTGGTGAAAAAATCGATTGGCTTTTACTGTTCTTAAATTGGAACAAGAACCAACAGAACCATATCATCTTGATCGGTGATTTCGGTGATTTTATCACTGTGACATAATGTAATACTGAACAGGAATGGACTTAAACTTGCATATTATGAAGGACATGTTCTAGCATATCGGGGTGCATATCCAGATATTTTTACTAGCTTAGCCTTACTGATATTTGACTTTTCAAACGAATGGATCAGAACAATGTTTGAAAAAGTGAGAGCTATGGAAAAGTGACCCTTGGGCAATGCGAAGCATAAGCTTCTAAGTGGAAAGTGTAAGCTTCACAAATTTACATTTTCTATTACAAAATTACATGAAAACAGAAAAGGAGAATGCAGATAGAGTAATGATTGTCAACAATAGAACTTAGCATTATAATTGATGGTGTTTGTGATTGAACATGAGGCTATAATATATGTCAACTATAAAGACTAAAAGTATACTAGGTGATGAAACTGGGGTTGTTAATACAAGTTCTATGAGGTAGATTATAAATTTCAACACACAAAGAAAAAGCATGAACTCCATATTTTCTTTGGAGGGGACTATAAATAGACTTTATAGCCGTCATTAGAGGGGAATCCAACTTATTTTCTTTGGAGCTTTGTGGAGACTCTTTTAGGAGTTAGGCCATGCCATAGGCCCCTTCTCTTGTATCAAGCTAAGTATTTTTATTCCTTTGAATTCTATTTTTAGTTCTTATTGGTTTCTTATATGCATGCAATGTCGATCTCTCTTGATTTCTCTTTTATTATCATGATTGAGTAGATTTGTTGCTAGGGCTAGGTTGAATCCTGTTACTATGTCATTTTATTTAATGGTGGTGGTGATCCAAGATATTGGCACAAAACTCATCTCAATTTGGGATTCTTTGATTGTTGAATCTTAGTCTAGGGAATGAATTTGATCACAATTGGTTCTAGGAATTGACAACCCTAGAATTCTTGAATTGACAACTCTTGGTGGTCGATGAACTCACCCTAGGATAAACCCAATAATCAAGGGTCTTCCGTAGCGAGATGATCCACGATGGTGGCATCGATGCAATTCGAGATATTGGCGTCTTACAACGTGGCTAGGAATCGAGGGAGCCGTAGAGGTATATTGTGGTTTGCTATCATCGGTGGTGATAGGAATTCGATAGATGTGGTAATCCACGATAGTGGCACTCGTCTTGAAAAGTCCCCTCACGACCGAATAGAGTTGTCGTCAATCTAGGTGCGGTGATCTACGATAGTGGCACCAACCTTAGTCTTCCTATATTGCTTACTAGGTGATCCACGATAGTGGCACCGAAGTATAGAGCCCGCACAACATATTATCGACTCGTCGGTCGAATCGATCCCTAGACACGTATGTGATTCATTTCGTGTCCGAAGCATTAGTGAGGACACTGAACCCCTAGTGACATTTCTCTCATCTGTTTTCTCTTTATTTTATGTCTTTCTTTCTTCGTGGAGTCAATTGTTTGCGACATCGAGTGACACGACCTTCACATCCATCACCATCACGACACTCCATAATCCAAATCCAACCCGCACATCTTCAAGATCTACATTGAACACATTTTACCGATAACGAACATAAGAACTCTACTCATATTTTGTGTCCATTTATTCCGGCCCTCTCCACCGTCGGATGTCTCCTCGAATCAACAACCACTTATGCCAATTTCTATGACATCTAATGTCGCCACTTGATCGATCCAACGTCGTCACCTCTCCTTCAATCAACACCATCTTCTTCACTAATCATCTCAAGCGCACCATCATTTGAACCACCCTTGACTTAAGCTGCCGTCATCATTAACTTTTACCAACGTCATCATCGTCTCACATGCTAGAAACAGATATTAAAGTCCTTGTCTTGAAATCCCAACGTTGTCATCTTTGCATGTGTCACCAATCAGTGCTAACAGTCATGAACCGATCCAACAACTCCTTCACCATCAAACTCCATATCCGTCACCTATTAACATCACTTATGTTGTCGTCAATAGCTATCTAATACTCTCCTTCACATTGTCTCTTGCTTATTTTCCGACCATTGCCAATGCTTCTAAGAAATGGCTCAAATCAAGCTGATCTAAACAATGATGGATTAATCGGAGTCAATTTAAACCTATTAACTTTATCCAAGTTACATATAGCTTGGCTCGGCCAAACCAATTGTTAGACACATGTCGGAGACCTAAATCAAATGTGATACTTCTATTTTAACTTTTAAGTGTACTTTTAGAATTTGTTTAAGTGCCATTATGTCATATGACACCCTCCTATTGGTGTGTCCATATCAAGACAACATAAATTGTTACTAATTGTTGCATCTGGATGCATATCGTGTTCCCTGAATCTTATATGCATTTCACAAAATATGTAAATATGTATTCAAATTTTAAAAACTATTCCATACAATATATCAAAAAAATATGTATATGTGATGACATCTTAGGAAAAATTCATTTGTAGCAACACATTTACATTTTTTTTATTTTGTTTAAATTTTTTCGATGAGTGGTCTACACATCATGGATGATCCATATATCAAAATCAAGTCCATCTCCTTATTTGCTCATCGATCCGACCGTTACTAATTCGACAGTGTAAAACCAATAGAACTTTTCATAACGATGGTCAAAGAACTTTTCATAACGACAATTCCTCTAGCGTTCACCCAATATTTAGGGTTTTGGTTTTTTTAGAATGTATACAACAATTCATTAAAAAAATTCAAAAAATTAAAACAATAGAATTTGTGCTACCATCGCCGATAATTTCCTACACTTCCTAAACTGACAACACATATTAATTAACTTCTATAATATATATAAGTTCATATAAAATCATTAAATGTCTTTTACCACATCCTATTTACGAATCTTGTTATGCAATCTACGATTTGTAACAAATCAGATCTATTCAATTTCTAATAAATTTGATTTTAGATATGAGAATGCTTTTAACATTTTTTGTGCATTCCAGTTTCAATAATTGTCACTATTAAGTAGAAGATATCGCTTTCAACAAAAAATATCACTCTTTACATAAATCCTAGTTAAAGAAAAATACAAATTTAAAGTTTAAAAATACTACTAACGACCAACAACATCCCTAATTATATACAGATCAAATGTTGCCCAAAATATAATATAAAGAATAATATTCACTATCAATCTATGTTGCATGAAGACGGACACAACATAGGGCAGCTCAATGCCGCAGGCAATATAGGCACGTGCTAAACTTAAAAATAGAAGTGTCATGTCCAACACGCATGTATGAAAGACACGACTCTATAGTTGAAGTGTCTGCACTACCCAACTATCAATTTTGGCACAAATTAACAACATAATCATCAAAACCAACAAATCTCTCAAAACACATATCGTAATAAAATAGTTTTAAAAATCCATTTCTTGCTTAGAAATGCCTTGGAGGCTATGGCAGGCCTCGGCAAAGGTCTGATGTGGGCCATGGTAGCAAATGTCCCTGGGCAGCAATAGGAGAGGGTAGAGAAAGAAATGGTGAATAAAGACAAGGGAAAGTGTGGAGCGGGAGAGATGCAATTTGGGAATGAGTGGGGGAGAGATGATATCTAGGAAGCAGCGAACGAAGAGAGAAGAAAGGGAGACATATAAGATCTTAAGGATTGATGTAAGTGGAAAGATGATAAGAGAGATAAGACATGGATGACACGAGAGATGAAAGAGAAGAGGATATACTGCTCTCAAAACACAGCACTTCAACCAGTCTTTACTCAGCTTTGTACATATATTCACTTATTTAAATATCGGATACGACTGATACGACTGATATATCAGCCAATATATCAAATCTATCAATATTGGGTCCCAAATGATATGATATGTTAATTTATCAATTTTTAGAAATTGACCTGATATCGGCCGGTATCGGTCGGTATCGGATGTATCGGCCGATACAGGCCAATATGTTTTTTTTAATTAGATTGTAATGGATAACTTACAATTATTGCAATATTTTAATAGATGCACTACTAACATATTATTACAATTGAAAGAATGTTTAATTTGAAAGATTGTTCCATCATAAGAATGTAGTAACTTTAAAGAATATTTCACTAAAGTTCATCTTATGTTAATCTTATGTTAATGTTTGAATTTGTCTTACTTTAAATCGGCATGTTCTAGATCTTTCATGTGTTTTTGCAAATAAAGCATGTTTAAACAATTGCATTCATCCAGTAACACGTAAGTAGGATGTTACTTGACTATATTCATGGTATAACTAAATGTGGATATATATATAAGGATATTGTAACTACTATTTCGTTATTAAGATTTGTAAATTTATAATATTTAATATGAGCAACCCGATATTGATGCATATCCCTGATATATCCTTCGATATGTGATATCTGATATGAAAATTAAACATCCGATACAATCCCAATATCCGATATTCAAAACCATGCATATATTAGAACTAAAAATAGAGACTTTTGGATCCAATCCCAATCTGTGTCCCGGTAACCAAAAACGCTCCATTTTCAGAAATATCCTAGTCACAAACTAATAACATCAAAAGGTCTCAAAAATGTCCAAGTCCCACCTAACAATCACAAACCAATAACCCCTAGCTTCTCTTCCACTTAGTATCAATTAGCATAAAAGCTAGACAGTATTTCAATTTTAAAGCTTGCCAACTCTTTCCTTTTGCAACAAGATTGGTTGCTCCCTCTTGGCTAGATCCAATCATTAATCTTTCTGTGTTCAAAGGTTAGCTCATCTCTTATTTGCCGGCAAAGCCTAAATGTTTCTTTTTGAGTGTAAAAGGCCCTAGACTCATTCGCTTGGAAACACAGATAAAAATGGTAGGCCCGTAAAATGAGACGAATTAACAAATGCCCAACATACATACACACAATAGTACATATTATGTATAAAGTAACATGCTCCAAAATTATTGTCATTATCCATATACATACATCATTTGTTAGCTGCAAAATCAGGACATGCACAAAACAATTCCTAGACATGTATTAACATTTGCCATGAAAAGAAGCAAAGTCGGATTTTTGTGTTTGACTTTTTTCCAGAGCTGTTGGTCCAGAACCGTCTAAAATACACCAGTTCTAAAACAACATATGAGTACAAACTTTCTAGGGGATAAAAATGTTACTTTCAGAAGGATCCGATAGCCAATGCTTCAGGATGAAGTTCAATGATGGGCCATTCAAAAGAAAATACACTCCATTAAAGTTGTTCTGCATCATGTGGACTGCCTAAAAACTAAAAATCATGTGAATTTGTGTTTTTTTTGACCGAAAACACAAATGGATAGCCAAAAATAGATTGTCAATACTTGGATCAATGGTTTTGGGCATAAAGTTCTTAATTCAAGCTTTTGATCATCAGCTAGACACTTAAAAGTCCGTGTACACTAATTTTTCTCAGGCCTTAAAGATTCTAAGTCATTAAATGGAACTACTTGCTTTTTTCCAAGTCCAATTTGTGCATACTTAATGCAATCACTTAATTTTTGGAATTTAGGAACAAAATGATGTAGATTCACTTGAAGTGATTGCACTTTTAATTTGTTTTCCTATCATTCAATTTGTCTGTGAATGATTTGATTCCAAATCCTTTCCCAATCTTTCGTATATACTGAAAATAATGCATAGCCTAAAAGGATGCATAAATTCGTAGAACAGTTTATTCAACAAAGCACTGAAGAATATTTATTTGAAGAGCATAACTTGCATTAGAGACGGTGTGCATACAAAGTTTTTCTCAGGAAGTAAATGGAAGAGGGGAGTAAAACGTGGGCAAGCAATTACCTGGCATCCTAAACAATTGGGTGGATCATGGTTGAATATCATCTGATCGCATAGCTGTTCACACACAAATCAATTACATGGATGTCAATGATCTGAATAAAACAATACTAAGAGTTCAATTTGAAGCAATGTAATTGTATAAATATTCCTTAAAACCTGTATACCATTGTGGTTACACTTTTCTAGATAATTAACCGCTTAAGAAAAAAACCATATGCCAAGCAAAACCTGTTTCTTTATTGATTATAACAGAAAACCTAGGTAACTAATTGTGGAGGAGTCCAAACAAAACTGAAACTTGATGAAGCCAACCTGAAACCAGAGCAAAGTCGCATTTGCTGATATCTTGTAAAACCTGCAAAACAAAAATTTGTTACTGAATAATGCAATATTTGCTGCATGTTATTATAACTACCTGAAGCTCTAATAGATTTAGGGAAGGCATGCCACCCTAGAAGATAAATTATGATATTGAGTTTGGGATTAAACTTACTTGAAAGCTTAAATTAAAGAAGTTGAAATCATGTTTGCAAGAACGATTACTAATATATAAACTGATTTAGAATCAAACATCTTTTCCTTGATATGTCTAAGCTATAACAGGGATTGCTAGCCTTCAAATTTAGCTTTAAAAAGCAACATGTCAAAATCAGAGTAATTTCAAATGCATAATCACCAAATAAATATACAGCATATGGCTGTAACAAAAAAATTTACAGCTACCATACGAGATAAATTTCTCCTATGACTGTCAAAAAGCCCACTCTCCACATCTCTTCTTGGACGATCAGCACCGTTCATCTTGATCTCGTATTCTAAAACGTAAATACACCAAAGACACAGCGATACCCAATATCTTTGTTCTTTGGTCTAGGGGTGAGAAAAGTTTTATTACGTTGAAACCATTAAATCTCCAGCAACACAATGCATGAGCAAACAAATACTGAAACTACAAGAATTTTGTTGTATATATATTTTATATATTTTAGGACGTGTAAATCAATATCAATAATGCTGATTGTCAAGAAAAATGGAGGGTGGGTTTTTTGACCAACACGCGATGAAATGGCGTGTGTTCTAGGAAATGCCAACAGTTTTTGTCTGAACTATGAACTATGTGTTATAGCTAAGATTAGGCCGAATAGTTTATACACTAAGCAGTTTAGGGTAATACCAGGTGGTGACTTTGAGGCCTCATGTAAAATTCTTTGTCATAATTCATGACTATAATGAAATTATGCCCTTAATAAGACAATAAGCAAGAAGCATCAACGTTTTGATCGGAAGCATGATAGAGTTCTACAGTATACGAGGTATCATTTATTGCTTGTCTAATATTTATATTATGAGCTTGACTGAACTCACAAGATTGAAGTTGATTCCAAAGACCTACTTAACTCAAATACCATGGTCAACCGAGTAAATTGTGGAAAGTGCGAGTCAGAAACTTTTGTGAAAGGGTTAGCTTGATATCCCTTCCCCCATCCCCAAAACAAAAATTTGTAAACCAATAAACATAGAAGGTTGTGTGTATCCTTCCAAAACTTTAGTGAGATAGCTGATAACTTCTGCTTGCTTAAATCTGTGTCAGATATCGATAAGCATGAATTCTAAGAAGCACGAAGATTCGAATACTAGCTAAGCAGCCTATATATTACTGTGCATGATTGTGTGAGAAATAGAGACAGAGATTAACTTTAAGGTCAAGGCTTTGTTTGAGATTAAAGTAGAGAACAATGCATGTAAACCTTTGACAAAAATGAAGAACCCTTTGCACCCAGTTGACTATAAACACATGCATATAAGCTTTCTATCATATTTTCTTATAATATTTTCAAAGTTATAAAGATATATAATAGACATTTAACATATAATTGAAAAAAATTCAGCATTAAAAAGCTTATGCTGAGTTACATCCTGGGGGCATGATTAAGGCCATAAAATTGACTGGAAATATGTGGTGCTGATACCAAAACGCACTCACTCACTCACGCCTGCCTTGGCTGCATGTTTTCTTCTCCATGATATTGAATTATCACCCAGATCTGCCAGTGATTTTACAAATTTTACAATGTCACTAAAGAGTTCTACAATTGATTGACGCGGGTAATTAAAACAGTTGGTGCCGTTTGCCCTCATATAAGTGATGGTGAATGAAAGATATATACAAAATCAAAATTGGAACTTCTCCCCCCTCGTCTCACTGCGATTCTGAAATCAAACCCCTATAAACCCTTCTTTTCAAGAAATGGAGCCTAAATCATCATTCACCAAAGCTCGTGAATTGAAAGAACCCGCATAAATGAACAATCATAACAAGACATGGTTTTGAGAGCGAAATCGCCTAGTGATCTTACCCGTCCTCGCTTAGAACGCCGTGAGGGTATTTGGGGCTCGGCGACGTCAGGCTGTAGTTGTAGATGGCGTTGCCGTTCCGAACGCTGAGCTCGCATGATCCCCCAATGGCGAGGCGAGGCTCGACGGAGGAGGAGGGGGAGAAATAGATGAACAATGATATCAGAAAGATTCGATCTCGTGCCGCCATTTTGCCTCCACCCTTTTCTCGACGACTGCTTGCTTCGAACAGTGGAGTGAAGCGTTAATTTCTTGCTGCGGTGCAATTATTCGCGCACTAGTTCAGGCGTCGTCAGGAGTGATGGGACCCCACTACTGGTGGTGCGCCGGTGGTGACCACTGGCAGTGGTGGCAATGGGACCCGATAACCCGTTTATGGATTCAAATCATAATGTCCTATTTTGCGCACGACTTTTTGGGAATTGCTATTTGCACAGACTGTTGCGTTTACAAGCCACATATTTACAGGTTTACCCATTAAAAATATTTTGTTGAGTTGACAGAGCATTTATTTACAAGTTTGTCATACTCCTTCCTCCCCCTCGCATTGTCGTCCCTCTTCTTCACAGCCGCCGCCGAGGACCCCCCTCGCCGCCCACGCCTCCCTTTCGCCGGAGAATTTGTTGTATAGATTTGCTCATCTTCTTATACTGACACAATTTTTATGCCACATTCTTCGTTGGGTAGATCATGAATCTACTAACACATTATTCGATGGGTTTCGTTGCTGAATCTACTTCAAGTTCAGCTTCGGTTATGATCCACCCATGAAGAATGTGGCAAAAATATTCTGAATTTTGGACATCAGGGAAATCAAGCCATACAATGTTTTTGTTGTATATCCTATTTGTTGTTGTAGATCTGATAAATTGACCATATTTGTTGTATATCTGATAAATTGACATATATAATACAATATCTGATACATTTACATATCAGATACATTGACATTTCTGTTACATTGACATACTGCTACTTCGACATACATTGACATATCTAATACTTTGACATATCAAATACATGACAATTTGACATATCTGATACAGTGACATACATACTGATTTTGCATATTGGCATACATACTGTTTTTGCTACATTTAAATACATAATGTTTGTGCAGATCATTGCAGATGAAAATAGTAATACAAATTGGAGGACAGTTCCCAGTTGCTTTTGTCGCTTAAAAGCTCGGCTTAGAACTGCAATGACAATGAAAAATATTGGGAGAAGATTGTATGGGTGTATCAATTACAACATGAGCAACAGATGTAATTTTTTTGTTTGGGTTGATGAGATGGAACTGTGTCGTCGTGGAAAAGGATATGCCATAGAGTGGCTTCAGGAAAGTTCAAAGTTAAAGATAAGGCCGAGGGAACGAGAAAGGAATTACGTAGAAATGCAAGAGGAAACAAGTTTCTCTAGTGCCAATGAAATTAATAGAAGAGAAACGTCCAATAGCAAGTATAGATGAACAATGTATCAACATCTATACAGTCAAGCCATAGGATAGTTTTGGATGTGTCCCCAATGATGTGTTTTTGTTTTGGCTGTATGTCCTCTTTGTTGTTTACTGTATTTTTATATGCAATGTTGTAAAAAAATTACATTATTCTGATACTTTGCCGTATCAAATACATGATAATGTGAAGTAACTGATACATTAACATACTCATGCATTGACACAATGCTACATACTGATACATTGACACACTGATACATACAGATACAATAACTTATCAATAGATACAAATAAATTGACACAATGATACATATTGATACATTGACATACTGATACATAATGATAGATTAACATACTGATACATTGAAATATCTGCTACATACTGAGTAAATTAGTTTTAACATCAAGTGTATCATTTCTGCTATATAATGAGTAAACTTGTTTCAACAACTGTTTCAGTTCGTACTATTGATGATCAGTTCCGAATATTGATGATGAGTTCTAAATATTCAGATCAATACTATTGATGAATATATGTTATCAGTCTGTGTTGAATTGAACAAAGTAACAACAAAAAGTTTCTTCCCGCATATAGGGTTAAAAAGTATCCATTCCTTAACACGCACAACTGGCAAAACTTTTGTCGTTGTACACGTTAAGTAAATGTTTCTTTAGTGAACAATTTTAATAAACGCGTACAACAGGCAAATTTTTTGCATGTTGTGCTCGTTAAGTAAAATTGATAAGTGTCTATATTTTTCTCAACGCGCATAACAAGCAAAAACATTTGCATGTTGTACGAGTTGAGAAAAAGTGCTCAATGTAGCAAAAATTTCGCAACACGCACAAAAGGCAAAATTTTGCATGTTCTGCTCGTTGTGAAATATTTGCTACATTGAGTAATTTTTCTCAATGCACACAAAAGGCAAAATTTTTTGCATATTGTGTGCCTTGAGAAAAATGATATACTGAAACATTTTTCTCAACGCGCACAACATGCAAAGATTTTGCATGTTATGCGCAAATCTGAAAAATTGTTCATTGTATTTTTTTCTCTACGGGCACAAAATGCAAAAATTTGCCTTTTGTGCGCGTTTAGAAAAATTGTTCAGTAAAGCAATTTTTTTCTCGTCACATTTTTCCCTGTTGTGCATGTTAAAAAACAACATACAACGAATCAGAAAAATGACATTTTGTATCAATATGACACTAAACAACATACAAACAACATGGCATTAAATAATATCATTATGTATCAATCTCAATACAATTTACAATCTATCTATAAAATATGACACTCAATAATATCAGTATGTATCAATCTGAGAATCTGAAATATGATACATTGACGTGATACAATATGATACATTGACGTATATTGAACTCATACTGCAATCAACTGAACTGATACAATATGCTTCATTGACCAATTATCTGAAAAATAATACATTGAAATAATACATTGAAATATAATACACTAAACTATACATAGAACTATATCTACAATCAACAAGATACAGATTGACAAACAAATCTGAAATTTTGCCAAATACGATACATTAGACTATAGCTAAACTATACAATGGAAATATGAAACATTGATACATACTAAAAAAAATCTGAAACTATATGCATATGAATTATATTGAAAAAATATCTCGATGTTTCAGTATACATACATTGAACATACAATTCAATCAACATCAAAAGTATCCATTGTGAGCACATTGTCTTGTACTATCTCATTGAATTTCTTACACATATCTACACAACCTTCCTCCCATCCATTTTACACGGCAACATGGTATCTACTCCAATTTCGTGCCACTGGAGGGACAGGATAGTTGAGGACAACGTGAACTTGTACAAATTGATTATTATTCACCAAACCAATCGATATATGTCGATGTTGTTGGGACTTGAGATGGCAAAGAGAACACTAGAGGGGTGGGTTGTAATGGCCCCAAATTTTATATACTTGTATTAATACTATTTTCTTGGCGTAAAAATACGCGTATGAGTTTTGGAGGCATAGTATATTTTTCTTTAAATTTTTATGATCTTAGAATTAATTTTAAAGAATTTTATAACACTCCTTTAATTATTAAATGGAATATATACATGTAGTATATATTAGTATAAGTTATACTAGGTATTCATGTGGGTATTTTATTAAAGCTTTAATATTAAAAATCCAAAAAAAGAAAGGAAAGGAAAGGAAAAAACTGTAAGCAGCCACCTTCTACTTAGGAGGTGGCATCAGCAAACAATCCCCCTCCTAATCCCTACTAGGTGGCGAGCTTACCCTGTTTTAAGGAAAGCAGGAGGTGGATTAAGGGAACTTAAAAAGAAAGATTGAAGGGGAAGGAGGAGAACTCTCTCAATCACTCACAGCTCATGCACTAAACCCCACATACTGTCAATTTTCTTCACAAAAAACCAACTGCCAAAGCTCAAAATCACTAACACGTCTGATCTCTTTGAGAAGTAGAAGAAGTTAGCTATCGCCAGAGATTCCACACGAAAGAGAAGGGCCCCAGACAATTGTGAAGGACTTTCAGAGGTAGAATCTTAACTAACTAGATAGGATTTAATTTGAAATCGCGTAAGAACTTAAATTCGTCGCTGTCAAATTCGACAGCAGATGAACCACAGTCATATGGTCTTCCTCATACGACCGTAGGGTGGTCATACGACTGTATGGTGGTCATACGACTAATAGACGAGTCATATGGTCGACTATACGACCGTATCTAGTCCACATGGCCGTATCGAGTTTTTCATACGGCCGTGTAACTCACATCTGTTGTTTCGATGACCACACGACCGTATGAATTAATCCATATGTCCGAATGGCCTTCCCTCGATCCCTTCGACCGTAGGAAACGTCATACGACTGTTTAATATCTCGAAGCCCCTCCCAGCTCCACGAAAAATCCCACACGGTCATAGGAACAGACCATACGGCCGTATGCCCCCATGAGCCCCTGAGCAGCCTTAATCCATACAGCCGTATGGATTTGGCCATACGGCCGTGTGGCTCCACTCTTAATCCATACGGCTGCATGGATTTCGCCATACGGCCGTGTGGTTATTCCACGTTCTGTTTTTTCCACAAATCTGACAGAGATTGTTTTACAATTTTGTTGATTACTCCATATATGTATGATTGCCAATCTGTGGACTAGTTATACCAACACTCTTGTGAATCTAACTATGTTGAATTAAATAAATTGCTTGAATACCCTGTTATGAGCCATATCGATAGAAGAGGAATCAATTGTTTCATTCACATTGCCAGTATGTTCTTTTATGAAAACTAAATGCAGGTTTAAATGGGGTTCGTATACTACCTGCAAGTTTTATCTGCAAGCTTCATAGATCATTCTTATGTCACATGCAAGTTTTTATATAAAGTTAAATGAATGAGTTTAATGCAAGTTTAAATGCCCGTTTATATGAAGTTTAATTGCAAGTTTTACATGCAAGTTCAATTGAAGGAACAAAAATGAGAAATGGACAATGTGATGATGCTAGATGAAAAAGTGGTACTAAGAACACCAAAGCGAAAGAACTATGAAATAATGAAATCAGAGTGAGAGGAGAATATGAGTCTGGAGTCTTCATTCAATCCAAAAATGGGTGAAGCTTCAGATATGGGTTTGGTGGGAAAACGAGTAAAAAGTATGCTTTTAAGGAGTTGACACTTTGATGATAGTCTCACTCGCACTCCCGACTGCCGGCAAGGGGAGTGGGCATGGTTTGAGAGACCCATGGTGTACCCGTGATGCAACACGAGGTAGAATGGTTTTCTCCGTTTTTCCACAAAACCGAGTGTTGTCTCACTTCCAACAGGGGAAGTTACGAGAGGCCCCTACAGTGCTCATGTCGCTGTTTGGGGTACTACTATTCACCCACCCTGTGTGAAGTCCAGCTCCTTAAAAGTGTCCTACTAGTTACACGGATTCCCAAACATGCGAACTGTTACCTTTCTAAAATTAATGTTAAATTATAAATGTTGCCATTATGTTAACATGTCTTCGGATTATTCTCAATGCTTGTATGCTTTAATGTGTACACTCATGTATGCTTTGTTGGCCTCTTACTTTCAGACCACCCTTAGATGGGTAATCCAGTTTTAAACTGGGTCCTACTTAGCTTAGTTAGGATTTCCACTATGGTCACGTGTTGACGTGTCCCACTGATATTTTCAGGTTCTGAGGTAGTGAAACTAGAGTCCGGTAGTGTGCAGAATTCTACTTCTTCCTCTCCTCGAGTACAGCTGGAGTCATCAGATGGAGAGTTGGTCCACCGGGACTTCCCTGGGTTAGACTATGGTGTGTGTTGTATGGGTGTGGACACTTTTTGAGGTTTCTTGAGGGTGGGTTTCCCTTTTTGTTCTACTTTTTTTGTTGTACTTTTAGTACACTTCGATACTTGTACAGAGATGTATAATGTATCTTATATAAAGATATTTAGTATAGTTTACTTTTCAGCACTTACAGTTTTAATTTGTTGGAGCATTACTTTTCTTACTTCCGTACTTTTCCAGTGTATCGCAGTGACCTGCTTAAATGATTTTACTTTATCCATTATTATATCCTAGTAGTATTTGGACGTTAGGGGCTCAAAGCCCAGTGTTTGAATACTACGGCGGCCTAGTTCACCACGTATTTCCCGTATTTGGGAGAGCGGGGCGTGACAGGTTTTGTGGTGGCCCGTGCGGGTCCCGAACACTGCGATATGCTTAAGAATAGTACAAGTAACGCTCCAACATTATAATCTGTAGTTTGTACTGAACATTGTTTTTCCCGTTCATTATTGCAGAGAGAGACTGGATAACGGGAATGGATCATCCGAGAACATGACTCATGTTTCTGATGCAACATCATCTGAGGCATCCCTGATGGGAAAGATTCTAATAGGCATCCTGGAGCATATGAGTCGGCTAGAGGATAGGGTGGCTAGTGGCAAGGCACAGAAGCCATTAGGTATCAAGCAGTTTAGAGCTTTGTACCCGAAGTCTTTTTCGGGCAAGGAGAGTCATCTGGAGGTGGACGAGTGGATCAGGCATACAAATGATGACTTGTCAGCTATAGGGTATCTGAAGGATGGATGTGTGGATGCGGCAAAAAGGTAGTTTACACACCAGGTACGAGATTGGTGGGACGCACAGGAGTTACACTTAACCAGACCGATCTTGTGGGAGAAGTTCAGAGAGTTATTTGAGGCTCAGTTCCTTCTAGAGACGAAGAAGGTCGAGTTGCGTCTAAGGTTCGAGCACCCGACTCAGGGACGACGGAGCATAGATGCTTATGAAGCGGAGTTTTCATTATTGAGAAAGTTCACTCTGGAGTTAGTGAAGTCAGAGACTACTAGAGCCAGACGATCCAGGACGGGGCTGGACCCGGAGTATAGAGCAGCGATGTGGACTATTGTCTTGACTACCCATGGGGCATTACTGGAGGCGTCCAGGATGCATGAGACGACCTGAAGAGTGTGGGCATGGCACCAGTAGCAATAGAGAGACGCCCTGCAGGTCAGCAGAGGAGTTTTCTTAGACCTACTCAGACTACTCAGTTCAGGAGGTCTGGAGCTCCACAAGCACCACAACGACGAGTGTCTTGCCAGTATTATGGCAAGCCTGGGCATGAGAAGAAGGATTGCAGATCTCTTACCAAGCAGTGCTACACATGTGGATTGAATGGACACTTCAGCAGGCAGTGTCCTCAGCAGGGACAGACTTCAGGCCTGGTGGCGCCAGTGGCAGCCAGGTCGATGCAGCAGATGACCATTCTGCAGGCTCCACAGAGACTTCTATTGCCAGCACCACCAACACCTGGTACCATGACTCCGAGAGGACCACCCAGACATCCCCAGCAATAGCAAACTACCAGGAGGGCGGCGCCGAGGCGTCAGGCCTTCACCATGACGTCTGTGGAGGCAGAGGATACCAGACGAGTCATCACTGGTACCTCTTCACTTGTCTGTAAGTGATGAATGTTCTTTCTTTTGTTTGATATATTGTTTTGATATGATTAGGATGGTTAGGCTCTTATGTTTGTTTTGTGTTTCTCTCATAGACATCATTAGAATTGCTTCTTTCCCTGCCTTGTCACTCTTTGATTCAGGAGCATCTCACTGCTTCCTGTCTCAATAGCTTCCTGTCTCAATAATTTGTGACTAGGAATTCCTTAGTGGTAGATTTCTTTGTTTCGAGTTGGAATATCTACACCGGAAGTGGGGTAATCCACAGTTTTTTGGGATATCGACAGTGTCCTGTAGAGATTTGTGGATGAGGGTTGTATGCAGATTTCCTAGTAATGGAGATGCCTTACTTCGAAGCAGTATTTGGAATGGATTAGTTAGGGATGTTCTATGCCCATATATAATGTAGACTCAGGAAGATAGTGTTTCAGATTCTAGATCATCCACAGTTTTAGTTCTTTACTGGTAACAGTTCCCTTGAACCATTGAAGTTTAAGACCAACCCAGTGAAAGAGATTCTAATGGCGATGGAGGCTGAACCAGTATTGCCGTGGGAAGTCCGTGATTTTCTTGACGTCTTTTCAGACGACATCTATGGACTTCCTCCAGATAGATCCTTGGAGTTAACCATTGATCTGATTCCAGGAACTCAACCGATTGCAAAGACTCCGTACCGTATGGCTCCTCCAGAGTTAGTTGAGCTTCGCAGTCAGTTGAAAGATTTGCTGAAGCGTGGCTTGATTCAACCTAGTGTATCACCGTGGGGTGCGCCAGTGCTTTTGGCAAATAAGAAGGATGGATCTCGAAGGATGTGCATCGATTACCGGGAATTGAATAAGGTTACAGTGAAGAACAAGTATCATCTTCCTATGATAGATGACATCTTCGATCAATTTGGTGGATCGCGGGTATATTCAAAACTGGATTTGAGAACTGGATATCTCCAGGTGAAGGTCAGAGGATCAGCTGTTCCGAAGACTGCATTTCGAACTTGATATGGTCATTATGAGTTCTTAATGATGCATTTTGGCGTTACGAATGCACCAGCCACATTCATGAGCTTGATGAATCAGGTCTTTTATGAATATTTGGACAAGTTTGTGGTAGTCTTCATTGATGATATCCTGGTATATTCAAGGACAGAGGAGGATCATGCTGAGCACTTGAAGATAGTACTGGAGACTTTGAGGCAGCACCAGTTGTATGCGAAGTATAGTAAGTGCCAGTTTTAGTTGACCAATGTTGCTTTTCAGGGACATATCATATCTAGAGATGGAATAGCAGTAGATTTGGAAAAGGTTGTTGCAGTAGAGAAGTGGTCAGTTCCCAAGTCAGTTACAGAGATCAGAAGTTTCTTGGGATTAGCTGGTTACTATAGAAAATTCATCAAGGATTTTTCCAAGATAGCTACACTGTTGACCCATCTAACTAAGAAGAGTATTGCATACAATTGGTCAGAGGGATGTCAACAAGCATTTGATGAACTGAAGCAGAGGTTAATTACTGCACCTGTCCTGACGATACCAGAACGTTCAGGTGGATTTGAGAGTTTCTGTGATGCGTCAGGCTGATGATTGGGATGTGTTCTCCATCAGCATGGTAGGGTAGTAGCC
Organism: Scilla litardierei; assembly: GCA_030789695.1. Classification (NCBI taxonomy): domain Eukaryota; kingdom Viridiplantae; phylum Streptophyta; class Magnoliopsida; order Asparagales; family Asparagaceae; genus Scilla; species Scilla litardierei. The sequence continues at coordinate 787,850,240 of CM061142.1, read as the reverse complement.
TATGCTTCTAGAATGTTGAAGACTCATGAAAGGAACCATCATACACATGATTTGGAGTTAGCTGCAGTGATATTCACATTGAAGTCATGGAGGCATTTTTTCAGGGTGAACGTGTGAAGATATACACAGATCATAAAAGTTTGAAGTATGTGTTCACTCAAAAGGAATTGAATATAAGGTAGTGCAGATGGCTTGAGTTAATGGCCGATTACGATATTGACATCCAGTATCATCCCGGAAAGGTCAATATCGTGCCTAATGCTCTTAGTCGTATGCCGACGGTGATGATGATGACATCACAGAAAGGGCTTCGGGGTGATATTAGGCAGATGGAGATTGAAGTTGTCTTACCTAGTACTTCAGTGATGATGATGAATCTGTAAGTCCAATCTGATTTGGTTGAAAGGATTAAGGCGGCTCAATCTGGAGAGGAGAAGTTGAAGAAGATTCGAGAGCAGACAGAGGCCAGACTCTGCAATGATTTCGATATTCTTGATGATGGGTATCTGCGTTTTGGGAGTAGAATCTGGGTGCCATCAGGTGATATACGTGATGAACTACTGAGAGAAGCTCATAGTTCACTTATTCTATTCATCTCGGAGGCACCATAATGTACAATGATCTGCGACAACATTTCTGGTGGCATGGTATGAAGCGGAGTGTAGCCAGTAATGTGGCTTCATGTCTAACTTGCCAGTAAGTTAAAGCAGAACATCAAAGAATGGCAGGATTGCTACAGCCTCTTCCAATTCCAGAGTGGAAGTGGCAGCATGTGATGATGGACTTTGTCATTGGGTTATCTCGTACTCCTCGAGGATATGACTTCCTTGCCGGAAAAAAAACTTTCGTCATTGTTGGTTTGCTTTGAATATTGGACCATGCGATTTGGGTAATCGTCGATCGATTGACCAAATCAGCTCATTTTATACCCTTTCGTGTTGGCCAGTCGACCGACTATATTGCCAAGAGATACATGGAGGAAATCATGAGACTTCACGGAGTACCTATATGCATAGTCTCTGACCGTGACACCAGATTCACATCACATTTTTTGGAGAAGTTTGCAGGCCAGCCTGGGAACTCAATTGAGTTACAGCACTGCATACCACCCACAGACCGATGGCCAGTCAAAGAGGACGATTCGGATCTTAGAAGATGTGTTAAGGGCATGCATGCTGGACTTTAAAGGCTCTTGGGATGAACATCTACATCTGGTAGAGTTCGTCTACAATAATAGTTATAAAGCCAGTATAGTCATGGCACCATTTGCAGCATTGTATGGGAGGCAGTGTTTGTCTCCTCTTAGTTGGGATGATATTGGGGATCGTGAATTATTGGGCCCGGACATGATTACCGAAACAATGGATGTGGTGAGAGTCATCAGAGATAATCTTCGTATAGCCCAAGATCGTTACAAGCATTGGACAGATGCAAAGAGACGACACTTAGAATTTTAGTCAGGAGAACAAGTCTTTTTGAAGATCTCGCCTACTCGAGCTTTAATTTGTTTTGGTAGAAGATGGAAGTTGAATCCAAGGTACATCAGACCGTTCGAAGTTTTAGCTCATGTTGGCGAGGTGTCTTACACGCTTGCATTACCAGCATCACTTGAAGGAGTGCACAATGTGTTTCACGTATCACAACTCAGGAGACGTATCGGGGATCCTGATCATGTCGTCGACTTCTCGGAGATCGAAGTACGACCGGACTTGACTTACGATCAACAACCCGTGGCTATTTTAGACAGAAGACAAAAAATGCTGAGGAAGAAGTCCATCAATCTTGTGAGGGTAAGGTGGCACCTAGAGTCACCAGGAGAATCTACCAGGGAACTCGAGGATGAGAGGAGAGAAAAATACCCTCACATGTTTGTGTAATAATATGATTTTGTTATACGACTATGTAATATGATATGATGTATAGAATGACTCCTTCACTTGTATTTTGAAAATTCCGAGGACGGAATTTATGTTAAGGGGGATATAATGTAATGACCCCAAATTTTATATACTTGTATTAATACAATTTTCTGGGCAAAAAATATGCGTATGAGTTTTGGAGGCCTAGTATATTTTTCTTTAAATTTTTATGATCTTAAAATTAATTTTAAAGAATTTTATAACACTCCTTTTAATTATTAAATGGAATGTATACATGTAGTATATAGGTATTCTTGTGGATATTTTATTAAAGCTTTAATAGTAAACATCCAAAAAAAGAAAAGAAAAAAGGAAAAAAATCTGTAAGCAGCCACCTCCTACTTAGAAGGTGGCATCAGCAAACAATCCCCCACCTAATCCATACTACGTGGCGAGCTTACCCTATTTTAAGGAAAGCAGGATGTGGATTAAGGGAACTTAGAAGAAAGATTGAAGGGGAAGAATGAGGAGAACTCTCTCAATCACTCACATCTCACGCACTAAGCCCCTCATACTGTCAATTTTCTTCACAAAAACCCCACTGCCAAAGCTCAAAATCCCTAACCCGTCCGATCTCTTGGAAAAGAAGAAGAAGAAAGCTAGCGCCAGAGAGTCTACACAGAAAAGAAGGGCCCCAGACAATAGTGAATGACTTTTAGAGGTAGAATCTTAACTAACTAGACATGATTTAATTTGAAATTGCGTAAGATCTTAAATTCGTCGCTGTCAAATTCGACAACAAATGAACCACACGGTCGTATGGTATTCCTCATACGACCGTAGGGAGGTCATACGACTGTTGGGTGGTCATACGACCAACAGACGAGTCATACAGTCGACTATACGACCGTATCTAGTCCACACGGTCATATCAAGTTTTTCATACGGCCGTGTAACTCACAGCTGTTGTGTCGATGACCACACTGACGTATGAATTAATCCATACAGCCGTGTGAGCTATTGTTTTGATGACCACACTACCGTGAAGTAATCCATACGGCCGTGTGGCCTTCTCTCGATCCCTTCGACCATATGAAACGTTATACGGCCGTTTAATATCCCGAAGCCCATCCCAGCTCCACTAAAAATCCCACACGGTCGTATGAACAGACCATATGGTCGTGTGCCCCATGAGCCCCTGAGCAGCCTTAATCCATACGGCCGTATGGATTTAGCCATACGAACGCGTGGCTCCACTCTTAATCCGTACGGCTGTATGGATTTCGCCATACGGCCGTGTGGTTATTCCATGTTCTGTTTTGCCTCAAATCTGACAGATATTGTTTTACGATTTTGTTGATTACTCAATATATGTATGAGTGCCAATTTGTGGACTAGTTATACCCAACACTCATATGAATCTAACTATATCGAATTAAATAAATTGCTTGAATACCCTGTTATGAGCCATAGCGATAGAAGAGGAATCGGTTGTTTTATTCACATTGCTAGTATGTCATTTTATGAAAGCTAAATGCAGGTTTAAATGGGGTTCGTATACTTTTAAGTATTGGACTTCTCCCTACTTGGTGTTAATGATGAGCAAACATAAATACTTGTGACTAATCCCCTATTTTGTAGTTAATCCATTGCCCAAGCTTATTATGAAGATCTACTTGCAATGGATGACACTCAAAGTTCATTGAAGGCAAATGAAATGGATTGGATGATCGTGGATGGTGATTGAAGCTCCATGAAGACTTCATGCTCATGCGTTGGATAGAAGAGAGAATTCGTCAATGTAAATTTATTTTATCTCTTCTAGTATGTAGCTTAGAAGTAGAACATTGTTGGAGCACACACACACACATCCGCATTTCAGTCTTATCATCATTAGATCAATTGTACTTTGACTCCAATTCATTTCTGTATTGATTGTGCTTGTATTGTATATAACAGTCGACTGCTGAACGTTTTACAGTCGCCTGTCTCAAAAACAGTCGACTGTATTTTGTTCTACAGTCGCCTGTTATGCACAATCTTTTACAAACTAGTTTTGGGCTTCTCTGTTTTTATTCCCACAGGCGATTCATGAACGATTCACAGGCGCATGTCCAAGTGACAGTCGACTGTGTTTTGTTTATCAGTCGCATGTCTATCTTTTGCCCAAACTCTGTTGATCTGTCTTTTATGGCCAGTCGACTTATGTTGGATTTACAGTCGACTGTCCAATGGATCAGTCGACTGTCAATGTTTCATCAGTCGTCTGTCTGTGAGCCAATTTGTTGACTCATCTCTCTGGAAAATTCAGGGTGTTTGACAGTCGTCTGTATAAGGTTTTACAGTCGCCTGTTCTGATTAACAGTCGATTGTCTTTTCCTCATCAGTTGTCTGTCCTGCTATCTCAGACATTTCTTCAACCTACCCATCTTGCGGCTAGTCGCCTGTAGAAGTATTTACAGTCGCCTATTGGTTCAACAGTCGACTGTCTATGCTTCATCAGTCGACTGTCCATGTGGTAAGTTACAGTTATGAATTCGATCACCTACCCTTGCTGACTGTGCAACAGTCGACTGTGGTTTCCTCAACAGTCGACTGTCGTGAGCGCTGATTCTATCAGTTGAGACTTTTCTCACGGATTCCAAAGGGGTTTTTGCTAATTCTGTTTTGTGGATTTGAGAAACCTATATAAGGAGCTTCTACTGTTCCATTGAAAGGTTACCAAGTTACTTATCACATTGCAAAATCTTTCAAACTTTCATTCTCAAGATTAAATCTCTCAAATCCTAAAGCCCTAAGAATTCATATCTTCAATCTCTTGCTCTCCAACCTAGAATCAAAGAGACATCTTCTAGGCATTTGGTGCGGTCAAGGGAAAGGGCTTTCTCCTCTCTTCCAAGAGAGTCATCAACACATAACACACTTCTCCTTCAAGTTCTACTTCAAGGCATATGTGATTGTAAGTGTTGCTTTCATATTTCATAACTTTCGTTATTTGGATTTGCTCTCGGGTTGTGAGAGTAGTTTGCTTGCTCCCAAGTTGTGGGAGTCAAGGTCAATCGATTGTATTTCGATTTCACTTGTAGGGTTGCTACAAGTGGATTTTAAGGAAACCTCAAGTTAGGGTTCTAACTTGAGTATCCGGAGGTATCCGGGTGGAAGGGACGTAGGATAACCGGGAACAAGTCGGGAAGTGACTTGGGTAATTCGAACCCTTGAAACATCCTTGCGTCTGCATTTGTTTCTAATTGGGTTTAATTTCAATTTCGCAATATTTTGTTGGTTAGCATTTAAATTGGTGTAACTATCTTTTTAAATTGTTTAAACACTATTCAAACCCCCTTCTAGTGTTTTCTCCATAGCCAGGGTCCTTACAATTGGTATCAAAACGCATGGTTATAGCTATGGCATCCAACAACAACAACGTTCCTCCGTCACCTTCGTACAGCAATCACAATCGTGATGGAGCGTCCACACTTTTCGAAGGTCAATCTACGGTGCGTCCTTCGCGTTTCAATGGCACAAACTTTGGCTATTGGAAATGTAGGATGGAGACATTTCTAAGAAGCGCTTCACTTTGGAGAACCCTCCACAAGGAATACGTCGATCCCACCGAAGAGGATTTCGAAAAATGGACGACTTCCGAGAAATTCGCCGAAGTCAACAACGCAAAAGCAATGAACGTTCTTCATTGTGCGTTGGACCCGAATGAGTTCAACAAGATTTGCACATGTAAGAGTGCATATCAAATTTGGAACCATCTCATCGTTACCCATGAGGGAACAATCAAGGTAAAACTTTCCAAACTCTATGTTGCCGTGCAAAACTTCGATATGTTTCATATGCAGGATAATTAGAGCATTGCATCGTTGTACAGATGTTTTATCGACAACACCAATGAATTGGACGCTCTTGGCCAAACATACACCGAACCTGAAAAGGTAAGGAAGATCATAATGGGTATGACCTCCAAATGAAAAAGAAGAGCTATCGCTATCGAGTAGGTCAACGACTTGAAGACCTACACAGTTGTGAATCTTATCGGGACTCTCATGTCTTATGAGGTAAGACGGGAGAACCGATTAAAGATTCGAGCTATGATGAATCCTTCGGAGGCCAAGAAGAAAGCTTTGGCATTCAACGCCAATTCATCATCCTCCGATAGCGAAGATTCGGAAGATGAGATGGGTTTGGGTGAAATGGCCCAAATGGCGACGAAGTTCCAACGCTGCTTTCGCAAAGGTAAATTTCCCTCCAACAAAAGATTTGAGTCTACTAATACTACTTCCTCTCTTTGCTTTAAGTGTAATAAGCCAGGGCACATCAAAAGGAATTGCCCAATGCTAAGTAACAAAGAGAAGTGGAAGGCTCCGAAGTACCACAAGTCCGACAAGAACAAGAGAGACAAGAAGAAAGGACTCGTATGTACATTCGATGACTCAAGAAGACTCATCAAGTGATTCGGATGATGAGAAGAGTGAGAGCGCACACATGTGTTTCATAGCCCGAGAAGATCCACTCTCCGATGAGAGTGATTCCGACACGGATGATACCGAGTTAACAATGGATGAACTTCGTATTGCTAATGAAGAATTATTTGCTAAATATTAATCTTTAATGCCTAGATATACTAGCTTAAAGAAATTGAATGTTAGCAAGTCATACATTCTATGCATTATCAACAATGACACCATTGTTGATACTTTAACTCTTGAGAAAGCAAATTTAGCTTCTCAAAATGTCACTTTGAGAAATGAGGTGAATTCCCTCAAATCTCAACTAGATCAAACACATCCTAAGGATAATAGTGATCTAGTTACACAACACACATAATTGGGTTTAGAGAATGATTCTCTTAAAACCCAAGTGCACGAGCTCAAAGCACGGGTGTCCACCTTGGATACCAACATTTCTTCTCTTAAGGAGAAATATGAGCTCATGTCCTCCCGTATTGTGAGATTCAATAAGGGAAAATGACACTTGGACGATTTGCTTGCAACCCGATTTTCGGCCACACATCGTGTTGGTCTTGGTTTTGTGAAAGCAAATGCATCCAATGCTCACACTTCCTATAGTAGTGTCACTATAGACTTTGTGAGGTCATCCTCCGGTGCATCCACAAGTGGTGTCAAAGACACTATAGGTAGCAAACCTACCAAGAAAGTCACCACTTCACCATCTCTTCTTTTTGGCAAGAAACCCACTAAGGGTGGAAACCAAAAGAGAAGCCATGCTTACATGTACACCAACATTCATCCACGTATGAAACCTCCTACTTCACAAGTGGATAATCATGACACTTTTTATGCTCCACATCCATAAACACGTATAAATCCACACATGAGAAATACTCATGTACGTGCTCCTATACGCCCATATGCACATACACATCATTCTTACATGTATGCGCATCCTCCACATGTCATGCACAACCCATATGTTTCATAAACATGCATGTTCCTAAGCATACATATCATTCTCGTATGCCATATGCATATCCACCACCTCATGTTTAAGCTAGAAACCATGTTCCTAAGAAGCATGCACCACATAAAAATCTAACAAGTATGCATGCAACTAGGAAAAGGACTCCCAAAACATACACAATTTGGGGTCCTGAGAACACTAACTTAAATGATATGAATGCTTATGTTGATTCCTTTTTTCATGATGTTACTAATAACGGTAATTATGTTGGGAAGCGGAAGTCCACTTGGACTTGGCTTCCAAGGGGCTAATCCCCTTGGACCCAACAAACATTGGGTATCATGAGCTTATGGTATATTATGTGGGTACCCAAGAGAAAGAAGAAGAGCAATACAGGTCATATTAGCTCTAAAGGGAAAGGATGGATTCTCGATAGTGGTAGCTCCAAACATAAAACGGGAGATCCCTCTTTGCTCTCCGTAGTGATTAGCATCAAGGATGGTGCAACGGTCACTTTTAGAGGTAATCAAAAGGGAACCATCATTGGAGAAGGTATTGTCGGTAACCCTTCCAAACCCTTAATTACTAATATATTTCTTGTTAGTGGCTTATGTCACAATCTCATTTCCATTAGTCAACTTTGTGACAAAGGTTACAAGGTTAACTTTGGAGAAGGATTGTGTACAATTGTTGATTCTAATTCGAATGTTTTATTTTCCGGTATTAGACGTAAAAATATTTATTATTTGAGCTTGCCTAAAACCGTATAACATTGCTTAGTTGCTAATACAAGTGAACAACTATTATGACATCGCCGTTTTGGTCATGTTCACTTCAAGCACTTATATAAGTTAGCTAAGCATGATCTAGTCAAAGGTTTTCCTAAAATTAAATTTAGAAAGAAAAACTTTTGTGATTCATGTCAAAAAGGTAAACTTAGCAAATCATCTTTTAAGCTTAAAGAAGGCATTACTTCTAAGAGGCCCCTATAACTTCTTCATCTAGATTTGTTTGGGCTAACTAGAACCGCTTCTTTAGGCAATGCTCATTATGGATTAGTTGTCGTTGACGACTTTTCTAGATTTACTTGGGTTTCATTCTTAACTAATAAGAATAAAGCTTATGAAGAATTTACCATATTTGCAAAGAAGATTCATAATCTCATAGGATCCACCATTATCACTATTCGTAGTGATCATGGAGGAGAATTTGAAAATGAGTCTTTTACTAAGTTTTGTGATGACACTGGGATAACTCATAATGTTTCCTTCCCTTGAGCACCACCACAAAATGGTGTTGTAGAGAGAAAGAATAGGACTCTTATTGAGTGTGCTCGTACTATGCTCCATGATAGTCATCTCGGACTACAATTTTGGGCAGAAGCGGTGCACACGGCATGTTATGGGCTCAATAGGATCCTAGTGAGACCCTGAACGAACAAAACTTATTTTGAGTTATTTTACGACAAAAAGCCTTAAGTTAAATATTTTCGTGTTTTTGGTTCAAAATGTTTTATCAAGAACACTTTTGGTAATTTAGATAAATTTGAGCGAAGATCCGATGAATGAATTTTTGTTGGATATTCCATACGCAGCAAAGCCTACCGGATATACAACAAAACTTCTTCAACGATCGAGGAATCTCTACACGTATCATTTTATGAAGATTTTGATTTTCCTCATGTTGATGATGATAGTGTGGATGTTTTGTGTGATTCTCTTAGTAATGTTAAGATTAATGATTCGATTATTGATACTAACACTACTAATGAGATTGTTGAAGATGTTCCAAGTGATGCAGGAATACCCAAAACTTACCCGACCGTTCGGAACCATCCTCATAACCAAATAATTGGAGATATTGGTGTGGGTGTTCGAACGAGGTCAAGAATTGAAGAATTCTCTCATTGCGCATTTGTCTCTACCATTGAGCCAAAGAACATCCAAGAAGCTTGTGAGGATAGTGTAGGAAGATATATGCCCATAAGGCAATTTATCTTGATTATACGTCTTGTTCATACCGTATATGGTACGTATTATTCTAGGTATAAAAGGATTTGTATTAATATACTTAGATAATATCCATAGACTTATAGTTAGGTCCTTACATATCTAGATGAGATCTCGATTATGAGTAAGTAAGTGACCGAATAGAAACGTAAGTCTTAAACGGTTCGTGATCATAGATGTGTCGAGAACTGGATATCGACACATCGGATAGATCACTGTGTCTTCGTCTTGCCTTCGGGTAATGATGATCTCATAGTCATTCGACTTAGCGAAGTCGGAGACAAGACACAGGTGCTCATTAGAGAATGAGTTCACTGAACGACCAAGTTAGAGTTATTAAATGGTTAACTTTAATGATCTGTCTTTAATAACTCTAGGGTGATGATAGGTTAGTTGATCCTTAAGACCTGAAGTCATCTGTACCAACCTGTGAGCGGACGGTGTAGCTTAGACCCATGATCTAGCTTCGAGGACCAGTCCTGATGAAAGATCTTAGGTTGGGTTGCACCTGAAGCTCTCAAGGTGAGTAAGTGACTAAGATGGGATTCGTCACTTCCATTAAAGGGAAGTTAGTGTTATAGGCTCAGTACGGTCTTTATGTTAATCCTCGGCCGGGGTACGTTGCAAGTTGTACAACGTGTATACAATAAAGACCGCCGTATACTGACCAATGTTGTCTAATAGGGTTGACAGAAAACCATACCCTAGGCCAACATCAAACACAGTCTTGACGAAGGGATTTTAGCTAACGGAATTCATCTCTGACACAGCCAATGCAAACCCTATGACACTTTTGTCAAAGGGTCGATCACGTTATGATGACTCTGAAACAGGGATGACAGCTACTGCTCGTAGTGACCGTCGTCTAGGGGTTTCGAGCCCCAACCTGTAGTAAGGTCAGGCTGTAGGGTCTCACACCGAGTAGTATTCGTGTCTTAGTAATAGGAATATAGAATAGAGAGAAATGTCATTTGATGATATTCACAAGTTAAGTTGTGAAAGTTAGTCGCAATAGCAATAGGGACATAACGTTGCATTAGATGCTAACTTTAACTAAACGTGTTGTAAATTAGTTACGACGAATTTAGTAGGAACAAACTTGTTGGAAAGGGTTACCTGGATGACGGGATCGTCCCGGTCTAAACACAGGTTCAAACCGTGTCCAAATCGGAGCTCAAACGAGCCCAGAAACGCAGAAAGAGTTCAAGGGGAAGTGGGTTAGACCCACCGGGCCAAGAGGCCCATGTGCAAAGGCAAACGGGCGTGACCCGCTGCAGCAGCGGGCATGGCCCGCTGTGTGCAGCGGGCATGGCCCGCTGTGTGCAGCGGGCAGGCGCCCGCTGCACACAGCGGGCACGGCCCGCTGCACGCAGCGGGCCAGCGCCCGCTGCAAGCGGGCGCGGCCCGCTGCTACAGCGGGCCAGCGCCCGCTGTTGCAGCGGGCGCCCGCCCGCTGCAGCAGCGGGCGCCCGCCCGCCCTTGCCCCCCTTGGGCGGGCGCGCCCGCTAAGTCTAGCGGGCGCGCCCGCAACTTAAGTCAATTAGGGTTTTTGAACCCCCAAATGACGGCTACGAATTTTGTGAAAATTGCTAAACTTTGAGCAATTGTTTGAGGGGTCAAACGAAGTCGAAATTCGTCACCGTCAGTTCCTACGCGTTCACCATTCCAAGCTTTTCTGATTGATAGCTAGTTTGGTGTCTATAGTTTAGTATGCGAGGAGAATTAATTAGTTAAAGTTTGACTTTGTGAAAGGCTAACTTTAAGATTGAAATTAAGCCAAATGACTTAATTCAATTTTTCTCCTCATGTGGATTGTCCCACATTGCCCGCAACGAGAGGGTGAGTGCTCACTCCCTATATAAATAGGGGTGCACTCTCCTCGTTGAAAAACACACCAGTCAACGATCGGGTAGCTCCAAATTATTGAGCAAGCTTGGTCCGCGACTAAATCTCTCTCTCTACTTTCCTATTCTCTGGAGTAGTCCTAGCACGACTACGAAAGGGGTTTGGATCCGATCCGGACGTCTAAGACACGGGTTTCTTCTCAAGTGAAACTTTCTACCGCGTGTGATCGGCTCGAAGGCGAAAGCGGCTCGGGCGGATCGGTGCGAGGGTGCGAGGCGGCTCAGGGAGATCGGGTCAACGCGGCTCGGCTACGAGGAGCTTCTCAAGACGGTGCGGTACATCTTGCCTGCTCCAGTGCCAAGATTCCGGGTATGTGGTTAAGCATTTTAGTGTAGATAATTTTATTAGTCGCTTAGTGTAGATCCTTCTTGGAGTGGTCAGACCCACTCCAAGTCGGCATAGATCGGGCTGGGTTCTGGTTCCCCAGAGCCTAGTTAAATTGTTTAGCTAGTGTAGAAATATGATTTCTGTTTTTCCGCTGCGCCTTTGTGCCTCCGTGGTCCGTCCGACTTAGGACGGATACGGATCCGAGCTCTGGGGGTCCGCCAAAACCCCAACAGTGGTATCAGAGCCACGGTTATGCTATAGATCTACTATAGCGACTTTTTAAATAGTTAAAAATGCTTAGCTTTCATATGCAAAACTTTTTTTTATGTTAAATTAGTTTTGAAAATATTTTGTGTTTCAAAAATTTTTTGCAACACTGATATTTATTTTAATTTTGGAGCAAAAATTATTTTTATGCGATAAATCTAAAAAATAGTCTCCTTTATTATAAATACTTTATAAAATTTTTATGAGCCATTAAAAATTTTAAAAGGGTATTTAATGTTTATGTAATCTTTAGAAAAATTTTATTTTTTGAAATTTAAGAATTTTTCTTTAGTTACATAAAGTTAGAAATCTTTAAACTTTACTTGAATGCTTCTAAAAAGGATTTCTAAAAGATTTTAAAAGAGTTTTAAAATTGTTTAAATATGTTAATAATAGAAATAATTTTATTTCATGAGATGTTATATAAAATTAATTTCTTTTACTACATAGATGTTTCTAAAATTTTATGTGATATTTTAATTTTTAGAAATGAGGTTAAAATTTTTTAAGACCTAAGTTTAAAATTATTAGATAATTTTGTACGACTTAGTTTTATGCGATAAAATTTTATGAAGGCTTTAAAATTTTAATCTTTAATTTTAAGTGTTAAAATTTAGGTTTGCATGTTTGTATTATATAGATAATTTTAAAACTTGCAAATACCTTTCATATGTCACTAAAAATGAAACTTTCTTTTATGCGTATAAAGTTAGTTGCTTCATTTCATGTTGTATATTGTATACACAAACCTTGTTAGGTTAGCCATTAAAACATGATAGTGACATGCTACGATCAATAAAACAAAACAACATTTGAACCTAATACCTGATTAGGGTAGTCCCCTTGTTTGTAAATCATTTCATTAAATCGTTTAATTAATGATTTTCATAAAAGGCAAAATGTTGAATTGTTTTATAAATCCTAATAAGATTGGGGTAGTAAGTTGAACGTAGAACCTTATAGTTGATAAGGACTTAATATAAGATGTTCAACCAATCTGAAAAATTTTGAATTTTAGGATCCACTAGTTGATAAGGATTAACTAGTTGTTTTTTTTTATTAAAAGCCATTTAGTTGTTTGGAAAACATAAGATTGATGACAACTCCTTCAATGGATCATGATGTCGGTCAATGTGCTTGGCTAAAGTTTTTGGACCAACCTAGCTAGACTGGGTAACAAGTGGTCCTGGCTTAGTCAATTCCCTGGCCGCGTCCGCTGGACCGCAAGGAGTCGATTCATGACTATGTAAGTCCATCGACTATACCTAAGTCAATACGATAATAATCTTGTTCAAGATAAATCGTAGCCCTCCTTGTTTTAGGAGTTGGCAACTGTAAGAAACATGTTCCGGTTGTTGAGCTACACTCAAGCCGTGACATGTCAATCTTATAGAAACCGATTTCTTGATTGACATCTTAACCTGACTAAAACCGTTGTCTCATCCCACGAGCTTCGGCGTAAGTCTAACCAAGAATGTAGTCTAAGACCTGACCCAAACCGGCGCGTCGTGCATACACCGAGCAAAGGGGCAAGTCAGGCTAGACACGAAAACAAGGGTCTGACTAGGCTAGCCATTGTGATCCGGTTGAGCACACTCATGATCACAAATGACTAGGGGTAATAAAAATCGATAGGGAATCATAGTAAATATGATTGACGATGAGTTCGTCTACCGACTGCAGAGTCAGACAACTTGTTGAGATACACTCAAGGTTGTCAGACTCAGGGTAGTCGGATCCCTCTCTCACAAATATTATTTTATAATAAATTGTTTATTATTATGGCTTTAAATAAATTTAGTGGGAGAATATAGTTTTATTAAAACCATTAAAACTATACTACGAACATTTACTAACTATAGTATCTATAAAATACAGAATGGATTCGGGACTTAGATACATGGTTGAAAAGAACGTGCTGGATGGAACGAACTACAAAGACTGGCTTAGGAACATCAAGTTGGTCCTTTCCCTAGCCGGAATAGGATACGTACTGTTCGAGGACGCTCCAGATAAGCCGGATGAAGATTCGACCCACGAGGAAAAGGAAGCCTACAAATTGTACCAGAGGGATGCAGAGAAGGCCAGGTGCCTTACTCTGGCTTCGATGACCAACGAGTTGCAGAGGAAGCATGAACATATGGATGTTCAAAGCATGCTCCTCAACGCACAAGAGTTGTATGGCAAGCGATCAAGAGCTGCCAAGTTCGAGGCCACTAGCAACCTCTGGGGCACCAAGATGGGGACGGAACCCGTACAAGATCATGTTATCAAGATGATCGGGTACGTGGAGGACGCCGCTCAGTTAGGATTTGTCCTGGACAATGAGATGTCCACGGACATTATCCTAAAGTCTTTGACTCCCGATTTCAAGCCTTTTATAACTGGCTTTATAATGAACAGCCTTGAGACGGATCTTCCGGGTCTCCTCAATATGCTCCGACAGTTTGAGGAGATTCATAAGAAGCCGGCTGCACTGGTTGTTGGCTCTGCTACTTCCGACCAGCCGAAAGGCAAAGGAAAGAAGAGGCAGGTCCCACAACCTGCGAAGGCTAAGAATGGGAAGAAGAAGAACAAAGGGGCCCCGTCGAAATCTGAGTGCTTCCATTGCCACAAGATTGGCCACTGGAAGAGGAACTGCAAGATCTATCTTGCAGAGAAGAAGAAGGGGCATACTGATGCCTCCACTTCAGGTACAAATTAAAATTCAATTAAATGCAATTATTTCCATTCATAAAGTATGAGATACTTATAGACATCTGTGTACTGTATACAGGTGGCTGATAAGAACTGGAGATTGGAGAAGTATGGAGATCGGTCGGCTATTAAAGCAACAGTTGCTGCTGGGACCGCTCAAAGACTTCTAGAGACGCTGATCGTGATGGAGATGATATTTTTCTTATTTGAATAAAATGTATCATCTTTAAGGATCGAAAACAATGAATGAGTGCTTTGCACTCAAGGTTTATTTTTGATAAACAAATTAAGGTTCCTTTTTATGAACCCGTTGTTTTGGAATGGATGTCTCGTTTGTTGCAATTGAAATTGAATTGGCTCAAATTCTGTGGATGTGGCTTTTCTGTAATGGATGCATATATTTTCGAATAATGGTGTTGAGCTTCGATAATATTGATTTTGAAGCTGACTAAATGTCTGAAGTCAATCAGTAGTTAAGTATAAGTTCCAGGGGGGGCGTATAAATTGTGTGCAATCACAGTAAATACGCATATCAAGTTTAACTCGTGATTATCTGCATTTAGTCATTAAAAGAGTTAATACTAAATGTGGTTAAAGGAATTTGTACAGTGTAGAACATTTTGATCGAACAAGTCAATGTCAAGATTCCTTAAAATGATCTTGACTTGACTCATTCGTCAAACCAAATCTGACACTTGTACATTCCATCTAAGGCACTTACCAAATGGTTATTTTACTCATAAATCTAAATATGATTTAGATATTATGTTGAAGAAATTTGACCAGGTAATTCTTAAAGTCAGTGGGAGCGTATTAATATACTTAGTTCCGTTTTTCAGACTAAGTAAAAGGGTTTTTCACTTTAATGAATCTTCTATATAAATCATTAAGTCAAAATTGTTTTGATTTAATAGTATATATATAGAGACTTAGGGTGTCAAATATGTACTTGACATATTGACACAATAAAGTGGAGTGAGCTAGAACTGACTTACGAAAATGTTAGAGCCCGCATCTAAATCGTATAAGCTAACTGTTAGCTATACAAAGTTAGGAAAATTGATCCAGATCATTTTTCCAAAGGATCAACCCTGTGTGATCAAGAGATGTAATTTCAATCCATTAAAATTCGTTGTAGATACTTATTAGTAGAACCATTCTTAGGTTTGTCATATCAAATGTCAAAGTGACTGATATGCTATAACGGTATGAGATACCGAGATAAATAGCCTAAGTGCAAGTGGGAGATGTAGGAAGATATATGCCCATAAGGCAATTTATCTTGATTATACGTCTTGTTCATACCGTATATGGTACGTATTATTCTAGGTATAAAAGGATTTGTATTAATATACTTAGATAATATCCATAGACTTATAGTTAGGTCCTTACATATCTAGATGAGATCTCGATTATGAGTAAGTAAGTGACCGAATAGAAACGTAAGTCTTAAACGGTTCGTGATCATAGATGTGTCGAGAACTGGATATCGACACATCGGATAGATCACTGTGTCTTCGTCTTGCCTTCGGGTAATGATGATCTCATAGTCATTCGACTTAGCGAAGTCGGAGACAAGACACAGGTGCTCATTAGAGAATGAGTTCACTGAACGACCAAGTTAGAGTTATTAAATGGTTAACTTTAATGATCTGTCTTTAATAACTCTAGGGTGATGATAGGTTAGTTGATCCTTAAGACCTGAAGTCATCTGTACCAACCTGTGAGCGGACGGTGTAGCTTAGACCCATGATCTAGCTTCGAGGACCAGTCCTGATGAAAGATCTTAGGTTGGGTTGCACCTGAAGCTCTCAAGGTGAGTAAGTGACTAAGATGGGATTCGTCACTTCCATTAAAGGGAAGTTAGTGTTATAGGCTCAGTACGGTCTTTATGTTAATCCTCGGCCGGGGTACGTTGCAAGTTGTACAACGTGTATACAATAAAGACCGCCGTATACTGACCAATGTTGTCTAATAGGGTTGACAGAAAACCATACCCTAGGCCAACATCAAACACAGTCTTGACGAAGGGATTTTAGCTAACGGAATTCATCTCTGACACAGCCAATGCAAACCCTATGACACTTTTGTCAAAGGGTCGATCACGTTATGATGACTCTGAAACAGGGATGACAGCTACTGCTCGTAGTGACCGTCGTCTAGGGGTTTCGAGCCCCAACCTGTAGTAAGGTCAGGCTGTAGGGTCTCACACCGAGTAGTATTCGTGTCTTAGTAATAGGAATATAGAATAGAGAGAAATGTCATTTGATGATATTCACAAGTTAAGTTGTGAAAGTTAGTCGCAATAGCAATAGGGACATAACGTTGCATTAGATGCTAACTTTAACTAAACGTGTTGTAAATTAGTTACGACGAATTTAGTAGGAACAAACTTGTTGGAAAGGGTTACCTGGATGACGGGATCGTCCCGGTCTAAACACAGGTTCAAACCGTGTCCAAATCGGAGCTCAAACGAGCCCAGAAACGCAGAAAGAGTTCAAGGGGAAGTGGGTTAGACCCACCGGGCCAAGAGGCCCATGTGCAAAGGCAAACGGGCGTGACCCGCTGCAGCAGCGGGCATGGCCCGCTGTGTGCAGCGGGCAGGCACCCGCTGCACAGCGGGCCAGCGCCCGCTGCACACAGCGGGCACGGCCCGCTGCACGCAGCGGGCCAGCGCCCGCTGCAAGCGGGCGCGGCCCGCTGCTCCAGCGGGCCCGCGCCCGCTGCAGCAGTGGGCCAGCGCCCGCTGCTTGCAGCGGGCCCGGCCCGCTGCAGCAGCGGGCGCCCGCCCGCTGCAGCAGCGGGCGCCCGCCCGCCCTTGCCCCCCTTGGGCGGGCGCGCCCGCTAAGTCTAGCGGGCGCGCCCGCAACTTAAGTCAATTAGGGTTTTTGAACCCCCAAATGACGGCTACGAATTTTGTGAAAATTGCTAAACTTTGAGCAATTGTTTGAGGGGTCAAACGAAGTCGAAATTCGTCACCGTCAGTTCCTACGCGTTCACCATTCCAAGCTTTTCTGATTGATAGCTAGTTTGGTGTCTATAGTTTAGTATGCGAGGAGAATTAATTAGTTAAAGTTTGACTTTGTGAAAGGCTAACTTTAAGATTGAAATTAAGCCAAATGACTTAATTCAATTTTTCTCCTCATGTGGATTGTCCCACATTGCCCGCAACGAGAGGGTGAGTGCTCACTCCCTATATAAATAGGGGTGCACTCTCCTCGTTGAAAAACACACCAGTCAACGATCGGGTAGCTCCAAATTATTGAGCAAGCTTGGTCCGCGACTAAATCTCTCTCTCTACTTTCCTATTCTCTGGAGTAGTCCTAGCACGACTACGAAAGGGGTTTGGATCCGATCCGGACGTCTAAGACACGGGTTTCTTCTCAAGTGAAACTTTCTACCGCGTGTGATCGGCTCGAAGGCGAAAGCGGCTCGGGCGGATCGGTGCGAGGGTGCGAGGCGGCTCAGGGAGATCGGGTCAACGCGGCTCGGCTACGAGGAGCTTCTCAAGACGGTGCGGTACATCTTGCCTGCTCCAGGGCCAAGATTCCGGGTATGTGGTTAAGCATTTTAGTGTAGATTTTATTAGTCGCTTAGTGTAGATCCTTCTTGGAGTGGTCAGACCCACTCCAAGTCGGCATAGATCGGGCTGGGTTCTGGTTCCCCAGAGCCTAGTTAAATTGTTTAGCTAGTGTAGAAATATGATTTCTGTTTTTCCGCTGCGCCTTTGTGCCTCCGTGGTCCGTCCGACTTAGGACGGATACGGATCCGAGCTCTGGGGGTCCGCCAAAACCCCAACAGATAGCTCTTGGATAGTGGCAATGGAAGAAGAACTAATGCAATTCGAGAGAAATGAAGTTTGGGAGCTCGTTCCTCTTCCAAGTGGTCGCCAAGTTATTGGGACAAAATGGATCTTCACGAATAAGACCGATGAGAACGAGGTCATCACAAGGAACAAAGCAAGATTAGTAGCTTAAGGCTACCGGCAAGAGGAAGGTATTGATTTCGAAGAATCCTTTGCTCCCATAGCTAGATTAGAAGCTATTAGATTGCTTTTATCTTTTACATCTCATAAAAATTTTAAACTATTTCAAATGGATGTTAAAAGTGCATTTTTAAATGGGATTGTCAATGAAAAAGTGTATGTTTCTCAACCGCCCGGTTTCATACATGAAAAATTTTCAAACTATGTTTTCAAACTTAAGAAAGCGTTGTATGGGTTGAGACAAGCTCCTAGAGCTTGGTATGATCGACGTAAGACCTTTCTTTTGGATTTAGGTTTTAAAATGGGAGAAGTTGATTCTACACTTTTCACTTTTCATTAAAGATTATGAAAATGACATTCTTTTGATTCAAGTTTATGTAGACGATATAATATTTGGTTCTACTAACTTTAATCTTTGTCAATAATTTTCTAAGTCTATGAAGGATGAATTCGAGATGAGCCACATGGGAGAGCTCACTTACTTCCTTGGACTTCAAATTCGACAAATGGAGAATGGATCCTTCATACATCAAACAAAGTACACATGGGAGCTTATTAAGCGATTCGGGATGGAATCGTCATCAAGCAAAAGGACTCCCATGAGTACGACAACCCATCTACACAAGGATGAGAACGGAAAATATGTAGACGTTCGTCTATATCGAGGTATGATCGGTAGCTTACTTTACTTAACCGCTAGTAGGCCCGATATCATGTTTTCTGTATGCTTGTGTGCTAGATATCAAGCTAAACCTAAGGAGTCACACTTGATTGCGGTTAAACGAATATTTCATTATCTCAATCAGTCACTAGATTATGGGTTACTTTACCCTAAATCTAGCACATATGAGTTAATCTCATATAGTGATGCCGAATTTACCGGATGCAAATCCGATAGGAAAAGTACTAGTGACACTTGTCATTTGCTAAGAAATTTCTTAGTTTCTTGGTTTTCCTAGAAACAGAACTCGGTGTCATTTTCCACTACTGAAGCGGAATATATTGCTGCGGGTCTTGCTTGTGCACAAGTTCTTTGGATGAGACACACTCTTAGTGACTATGGTGTCAATTGTGATATTTGCCCTATCATGGTTGATAACCAAAGTGCTATATGTCTTTCCAAGAACCCGGTACATCATTTCCGTACCAAACACATAGATGTGAGACACCATTTTATTAATGATCATGTAGCTAAGAAGGCCATCATCTTAGAGTACATTGAAACCCAAAAATAAATTGCCGACATCTTCACAAAACCTCTTAAAGAAGATTCATTTGTGAGGTTGCGTGGAGAATTAGGAATTATGGATGAATCTGAAATTTAGGAACTGAACATCCTTGTTATAACACCTTTTGAGCTCATATCATCATATTGCCTATCTTCATTTGATATATCTTATATATGTGTTTAAGAAAGGCAATTGAGATTTATATGATTTCATGAATTCTTTGAGATTGATTTTAGAGATTTATGTTACAATTGATTTATTGTTTTACATTGTTTTTATGATGAGTTTGTGATTAGAGTATAGGTCATAGGGTGAGTGTTCATATCCTCTGGATTTTTATCTCACTGTGCATTTTTGGACCAGGACAGACGACTGTCTTTCCTTCGACAGTCGACTGCCCTGATCTATCTTCTCTGTCAGAAACTTGTATCTTTCGCACAGCCGATTGATGACAATTTTATAGTCGACTGTTTGATCAACAGGCGACTGCATCTTAGTCATCAGGCGCCTGGCTTCTTTGTCAAAATTTTCCTGTACTCTGTCTTTTTGATGAAGTTTATTGATTCTCAGTCAGTCGACTGATGCGTATATTACAATCGACTGTCCCTCGGACAGGCGACTGTATGTTACTCAACAGTCGACTGTCTGTCATCATGCGCTTATTTCTTATCACTTTATCCAGTCGACTGATTTTTGTTCATCAGTCGACTGTCTACTATTGTGGCGGTTCACTGTTTCGATCTGAGCCGTCGATTCCTTGATCCAACGGCCCAGATTAATTTGCCCCTTTCTTATAAACATCGAGAACATTCATTTCATCCCACATTGTTCTCTCTCCTCCGACTTGAAACCGCTCGTCTTCCCGCTCTTTTCCTCAGCCGTCACCGTCGATCTCCTCCTCCCTGCTAGTCAATTGCCTCTTGGGTGTGCCTTAGAGCCTTTCGATTAGGTCTGTCTCTCTCTCTCTCTCTCATGCGATTATTGTCATTTGATTTCATCTCCTGTCGATACTCTACTATTTCGATTGACTGCTCCATGGCTCCCAAGACCAAAGGAAAAGGGAAGATCATGGCCTCTAAGAAACATAGGGCTCCTAAGAAACCAACCATCGCCAAGAACAAGAAACCCTATAAGGCCCGATCCAAACTTGCCGAATCTCCCTCTCATTCTACTTCGCAGGGATATTCTCCTTCTGGGTCTACTACTTCTTCTTCTGACAATGTGCCCCTGATCAAGTGTCAGCGCAAGCCCATTAGTGTTCGCATCAATGAGCCTAGTGCTGAGGCTCCCCATCATTCTCCTTCTGTGTCGAGTTCTACAGAAGTGTCTCCTGTCGTGCCTCCTACTGATCCCCTTGTTCTCATTTGCCGAGATGATCTTTACTTGGCAAAATTTCACTCTCTCTTAGGGATCAAGCTTCTTCGAGAGCGTTATATCGTTTTCCCCGCCTTCACTGCTGAGAGACTTTCAGATATTCTATCTGCGACTCATTTGGCCGACCTCTTTCGCTTCTCCCAGAGCGAGTCTCCTCGAGCCTATCTATTTCCGGGTAAGCTCTTTTATGCTAACCGCATTCGCGGTGAGTACTCCACCACTGGTTTTATCGATACTGTTGTTCAGGGAACCCGCATCCGTATTGATCCCACTCTCTTAGGGACCATACTTAGGATTCCTTCTACTGGATCTCTTCCTTCAGACCTTTCCATTTCTGATGTCGATGAGCTAGATCAGGCTGTCCTTCGGGACATGTTCCGTGAGATACCCTCAGCCCTAGATTCTGGTATTAGGTCGTCTATGTTTTCGGCTAGAGGTTGGGCTGTTCACCTCGTGGTGAAGTCCAACATCCTGCCGAAGTATGGATCATCTGACCAGCCTTCCCAGGATATTCTGAGGTGTATGTATGCGATCTTCTCTGGGACGTCCGTAAACTTGGCCGGTGTCCTCCTTGACAGGATGGACAAGGTCGAGTTTACTTCTTCCTTGTCACACATTCCATACGGTGGCCTTCTCACTCTTGTCTTCCGACATTTTGGTATCGATTTGTCTCCTTACGAGCGCATGCCTTTTGCTTCTCTCCTTGATGCCTCTGCAAAGTTGAAGTCCTCTTCGGCTCTGCAGTCTGCATCAAAGAAGAGGAAATCCACTTCAGCTCGGTCTTCCTCCACAGTTCCACCTGCTGACCAGCCATCTTCATCTGCTCCTCCCGCTCTTGACCTTCTTTTTGAGATGGGCTCTGGTCTTTATGAGTTGGATTCCTTATCAGTCCTGCATCAGGGAATACCCTTCCTCGAGCATCTTAGACATTTTGTTCCTCCTCGGCCTCATGAGCCTCCACAGCCCATCGTCATTAATGTCGTTGTGCATCCTGGCGGAGCCTCTACTTAGGATGCTGATGATGATGTTGCTGATGCTGATGCTGTTACTGCTAGTGACCCTCCTCCAGAGGATACCCCTGCTGTCACAGAGCCTCCTTCTTCCTTTGCAGCACCTGGCGATACTCTCTCATAGATTTTGTTTTAGTTCTTTGAGTGGTGTCACTTGGAGTTTATGTGTTTTGATGGTTGGATATTTTGTGATGATGTATAATGATATATTCTGATAATGTAGTACTTTTGAGATCATGATGGTGTATTTTTTGTGATCATGATGTATTTTTTGGTTGGACATGTTGATGTCCATCTGATGTGTACTCATGTCTTTCTGTGATATATATATATATATATATATATATATATATATATATATATATATATATATATATATATATATATATATATATATATATATATATATATATATATATATATAGACACACATACATACATACATATATATGATATTACAGTTTTCGTCTTCATTTCATACATTGTGTATAATTGCTAATCATATCTGTGTGATGTTAGTGATATTTGGATTATTTATCTTATCTGTGTGATGTTAGCCATATTGTCTCCATGAATGATATATTCTTCTCTGATGTGTTTTTGAGACAATATTGGACTTGATTTTGGATTTTACGTATTATATATGATGTGATGCAGTTTTGAGTTGGTATATTCCTTCGTATATCTAAAATGTTGATATTGGACTTTCATTCCTCTATTCACATATGAATTTGATGTGATTCTATGAGTTTTGGTTTTATAAATCTTTATACTCATTGATTGTTGGTAGTTCTTATTTAGCAGGATTATTGTTGTTGTTTAAACTCCCACCTTTTTGGATAATGCCATAGGGGGAGAGAGATATACATACAGATTCATAATGAATGTGCTAAGTATGTACTAACACTTTGAATCTAAGATTGAAGTTGCCTTAGATTCAGGGGGAGTATGATTACAATGAATAGGGATTTTTATTTCCTAGATTTCATGAATTGAATTCACTCATATCTTACTAATTTGCTTCAATTGATATATAGATGCCCTAATATTTGTTGACTAACTTGATTGGCATCTATGTAGGGGGAGTAAGTTTTCATTACGCACAATTATTTATCTTTTTGTTTATGTTTGTTTGTCATCATCAAAAAGGGGTAGAATGTTGAGTATTGGACTTCTCCCTACTTGGTGTTAATGATGAGCAAACATAAACACTTGTGACTAATCCCCTATTTTGTAGTTAATCCATTGTCCAAGCTTATTATGAAGATCTACTTGCAATGGATGACACTCAAAGTTCATTGAAGGCAAATGAAATGGATTGGATGATCGTGGATGGTGATTGAAGCTCCATGAAGACTTCATACTCATGTGTTGGATATAAGAGAGAATTCGTCAATGTAAATTTCTTTTATCTCTTCTAGTATGTAGCATAGAAGTAGAACATTGTTGGAGCACACACACACATCCTCATTTCAGTCTTAGGACATCATTAGATCAATTATCATTTGACTCCAATTCATTTCTGTATTGATTGTGCTTGTATTGTATTTAACAGTCGACTGCTGAACGTTTTACAGTCGCCTGTCTCAAAAACAGTCGACTGTATTTTGTTCTACAGTCGCCTATTATGCACAATCTTTTACAAACTAGTTTTGGGCTTCTCTGTTTTTACTCCCACAGGCGACTCATGAACGATTCACAGGCGCCTGTCCAAGTGACAGTCGACTGTGTTTTGTTTATCAGTCGCATGTCTATCTTTTGCCCAAAATCTGTTGATCTGTCTTTTACGACCAGTCGACTTATGTTGGATTTACAGTCGAATGTCCAATGGATCAGTCGACTGTCAATGCTTCATCAGTCGTCTGTCTGTGAGCCAATTTGTTGACTCATCTCTCTGGAAAATTCAGGGTGTTTGACAGTCGTCTGTATAAGGTTTTACAGTCGCCTGTTCTGATTAACAGTCGATTGTCTTTTCCTCATCAGTTGTCTGTCCTGCTATCTCAGACATTTCTTCAACCTACCCATCTTGCGGCTAATCGCCTGTAGAAGTATTTACAGTCGCCTATTGGTTCAACAGTCGACTGTCTATGCTTCATCAGTCGACTGTCCATGTGGTAAGTTATAGTTATGAATTCGATCACCTACTGCTGACTGTGTAACAGTCGACTGTGGTTTCCTCAACAGTCGACTGTCGTGAGCGCTGATTCTATCAGTTGAGACTTTTCTCACGGATTCCAAATGGGTTTTTGCTAATTCTGTTTTGTGGATTTGAGAAACCTATATAAGGAGCTTCTACTGTTCCATTGAAAGGTTACCAAGTTACTTATCCCATTGCAAAATCTTTCAAACTTTCATTCTCAAGATTAAATCTCTCAAATCCTAAAGCCCTAAGAATTCATATCTTCAATCTCTTGCTCTCCAACCTAGAATCAAAGAGACATCTTCTAGGCATTTGGTGCAGTCAAGGGAAAGGGCTTTCTCCTCTCTTCCAAGAGAGTCATCAACACACAACACACTTCTCCTTCAAGTTCTACTTCAAGGCATATGTGATTGTAAGTGTTGCTTTCATATTTCATAACTTTGGTTATTTGGATTTGCTCTCGGGTTGTGAGAGTAGTTTGCTTGCTCCCAAGTTGTGGGAGTCAAGGTCAATCGATTGTATTTCGATTTCACTTGTAGGGTTGCTACAAGTGGATTTTAAGGAAACCTCAAGTTAGGGTTCTAACTTGAGTATCCGGAGGTATCCGGGTGGAAGGGACGTAGGATAACCGGGAACAAGTCGGGAAGTGACTTGGGTAATCCGAACCCTTGAAACATCCTTGCGTCTGCATTTGTTTCTAATTGGGTTTAATTTCAATTCCGCAATATTTTGTTGGTTAGCATTTAAATTGGTGTAACTATCTTTTTAAATTGTTTAAACACTATTCAACCCCCCTTCTAGTGTTTTCTCCATAGCCAGGGTCCTTACATATACTACCTGACAGTTTTATCTGCAAGTTTTATAGATCGTTATTATGTTACGTGCAAGTTTTTATATGAAGTTAAATGAATGAAGTTTAATGCAAGTTTAAATGCCAGTTTATATGAAGTTTAATTGCAAGTTTTACATGCAAGTTCAATTGAAGGAACAGAAATGAGAAATAGACAATGTGATGATACTAGATGAGAAAGTGGTACTAAGAACACCAAAGTGAAAGAACTATGAAATAATGAAATCAGAGTGAGAGGAGAATATGAGTCTGGAGTCTTCAATCCATCCAAAAATGGGTGAAGCTTCAGATATGGGTTTGGGGGGGAAACGTGTTAAAATTAGGCTTTTAAGGAATGGACACTTTGATGATAGTCTCAATCGCACTCCCGACAGCCGGCAAGGGGAGTGGGCAGGGTTAGAGTGACCCATGGTGTACTCGTGATACATCATGAGGTAGAATGGTTTTCTCCGTTTTCACACAAACCCGAGGGTTGTCTCACTTCTGACAGGGGAAGTTACGAGAGGCCCCCTACAGTGCTCGTATCGCTGTTTGGTTTAGAACGGTTTTCATCCTAACTCCTATAAACGGATTTTGATGAAACTGTCTCGCCAGTAGATGCGTACAGATCTACTCGGACCGAACTCGATGTAAATGCTCATGATAACCACGAAAACTGGTGCATTCATTTAAAGTCCATTTTCTAAATATGATTTAGAAGAACAAACTTTTATGAATTGACCAGAGAGTTTTCAAGGTCAGTGGGAGCGAATAAAACACATGCGAGGCATCAAAGGGATGTAACACATTTTGATAAAGTGATCAAAAGAGTTTGACAATTTTTATGTGAACCGTCTAAAATGACCAATAACTTATTTATAATTATTGTCGTAAGGTACGATGAGCTGGATGAGATCCAGGAAAATTAAATGGATTCCAAAGGACCAAAGTAAATTATTTGGATGAGATTCAAATGAATGGTCTAAAATAAATATAGAAAACCCCTTAAGTCTAATCAGTAGACGATTTAGCAGATCCACTCACGAAGGCTCTACCACGTGAAGTCTGGAAAGGCTCATGTGTAAATGCGGTATGAGATACAGGGATAAATGGGCCTGAGTGCAAGTGGGAGATGTTGCGAAATGTATGCCCTCAAGGCAATTTATCTACGTGTATCTAAACGAACATTTTGTTCACAATTACAGTAAGCTGTATTGTAAGTATTTATCTAAGTTAAATCATTATGTAGTTATCATTAGTAATTAGCTTAGGTAAAGTCCTGAAACTTAATGCAAGGTCAAACATATATCAAGATGAGCATGTCGATCATGGAGAAATGCTTGACCGTCTGTAGCATAAGTCTAAAAGGGTTCGTGGTCGTAGATCTTTCGAGAAAAGGATATCGAAACATCGGATAGACCATTGTGTCTTAGTCTTCATCGTATAGCGGTGACGATGATCTCATGATCGTTTGACTTGGCGAAGTTGAAGACGAGACACATATGCTCATTGGAGAATGAGTTCACTGAACGACCCACAAGATTTATCATATGGTTATATTGACCAACCTATAATGATAACTCTCAGTGATGATAGGCAAATTGGTCTTTGACTTGGGGTCATTGTGCGAACCTGTACGTGAATGGTGTCACTTAGATCTCTGACCTAGCTTCGAGGCTAGGCCTGTCGAAAGGTCTTTGGTCGGGTGACATTTGAAGCGTGCGAGGAGAGTAAATACCAAGATATGATACGTCTCTCCCGGTCAATGTGAGTTAGTGTCGTAGTGTTAGTTCGGTCTTTAGTGAAAACTCTGGCCAGAATATGTTGGAAGTTGTCCAACATTATTTGGCTAAAGATCGATGGAAACTAACCGGATTCGAGTTATTGGGGTTGACAGTTTGATCGTATCCTAGACTTGAATTAAACGACATAGTTTAGACGAAGAGACTAAAACTGCGGAATTCATCACGGATACAGTCAGGGTGGTCCCGACAATACTCATGTCGATGAGTTAACCATATAATTATAATACTAAAACAGGGATGGCAACTGCTGCTCGTGGTTACTGCCATATGGGGCTTCAAGCCCAACCTGTAGTAGGGCCAGACTGTAGGGTCTCATACAGAGTGCGACCTTCGTCTAGTAATAGGTAGAAACATTAGGGAGAATGTGCATTTGATGCAAGAAAGAGAAAACTGCAATTGATGCAAATAATTAATTTTAAGCTTAGATAAGGACTTATTTGCATATGATGCAAAAGGGGTTAAATATGTCGTAAATAGTTTACGACAATATTTAATATTATAAACACATGGAAAAGGTTACCTGTATGACGGGATCATCCCGTTCTAGATGCAGGTTCAAACCACGCTCAAAACGGAGTCCAAACGAGCACAATAAATCTATTTAAAGGTGTTTAAATAGGAGGCCCAAAAAGGCATCCCAAAATCGTTAATATGATTAAAGCATTTTTTTTAAGAAAACAAATGAAAAAGGGCAGCCTGGACTTGCCCAGGCGCAGGGCGCCCATGCACCTGGGCTCAGTCACAGGCGCCTGGGCCTGGGCCCAGGTCTAGGCCCAGGCGCCCAGCCTGGGTGCGCCCAGGCCTGGGCCAAGCGTCCATCCTGGCTTGGGTCCCGCCCAGGCTCGCACAGTGGGCCCGCCACCTAGGGTTGCGAACACTATGTGCAGTTTTTTTCTTGGCAGCTGATTTTTTCCAGCTAAACATGACTTTGGGATGATCTTTGGACGATCAATTGGAGGGTCAAACAGACTCCGATTGACTCGTTGTTTTTTCCTACGCGTTCACCGCTCAGCGCTTCGATTTGATATGTTGTATCAAGATTGAAGCTCAACGGTAATGGAGTTAAAATTCATGGAAGTTTGACCTTTATGAAAGGCAAATGAACTTGAATTTATTAATTCCAAAACAATAGTCTCACATCGGAAGTTGAGTAAAGGGTAGGGGTCAGCCGCCTATATAAATAGGGGTCTGCTCTCCTCCTCTAAACTTGTTCCAAGCTCTAGATCTGAGCGGCTCCCAAAAACATTGGAGCGTGCTCGGATCTAAGCTTAAATTAATATTTCTCTTCTCCCTATAATTTCTGCCTTACTCCTGAAGGGCTCTAGCATAGCCACGAAGGGGTTCGGATCCGATCCGAAAACTTGGCGAAGGTTTACACTTGGGTGAAACTTTCTTCGGTGCATGGTTGGCTCGGCGAAAAGAGGATTGATTGCCTCGGGACGCGGAGCAGTTTGAGGAGCAGTTCGACGGGAGACGGGGAGCGGCTCGGAAGACAGTGCGGTACACCTTGCCTGTACCATGGCAAGGTTTCGGGTATGTGAATTTAATTATCTTTTCCTTTAATTTAATCGCAGTAGTTTAGATCCTTCTTGGGGTGGTAAGATCCACCCCAAGTCAGGAAAGATCCTGGCTAAGGGTCTTGAACCTTAGGCTTCGCTAAAATAGTTTAACAAATCTAATTTTTCCGCTGCATTCTTTTCTCTCTATAGTCCGTCCGACCTTGGACGGACATAGATTTGTGCCCCGAGTGTCTATAAACCCAACAATTAAAATTAATGTTAGATTATAAATGTTGCCATTATGTTAACATGTCTTCAGATTCTTCTCAATGCTTGTATGTTTTAATATGTACACTCATGTATGCTTTGTTGGCCTCTTACTTTCAGACCACCCTTAGATGGGTAGTCCAGTTTTAAACTGGGTCCTACCTAGCTTAGTTAGGATTTTTGTAAGGTCACGCGTTGACGTGTCCCACTGATATTTTCTGGTTCTGAGGTAGTGACTCCAGAGTCAGGTAGTGGGCAGACTTCTACTTCCTCCTCTCATCGGATACAACTGGAGTCATCAGATGGAGAGTTGGTCCACCGAGACTTCCTGGGTTAGATTAGGGAGTGTGTTGTACGGGTGTGGACACTTTTTGAGGTTTCTTGAGGGTGGGTTTCCCTTTTTGTTCTACTTTTTTGTTGTACTTTTGGTAGCCTTAGTACTTGTACAAAGATGTATACTGTATCGTGTATAAAGATGTTCAGTACAATTTACTTTTTAGCACTTACGGTTTTAATTTATTGGAGCATTACTTTTCTTACCTTTTCGTACTTTTCCAGTGTATCGCAGTGGCCTGCTTAAATGATTTTACTTTATCTACAATTACAGCCTAGTAGTATTTGGACGTTAGGGGCTCAAAACACAGTGTCTGAATACTAAGATTAATATATAATTACCTAATATCAATCTTAATCAACGAATACTTGCAATGATAAAGATAAGCAGTGGAATGTAAATACAAGTGAATAAATAACAATCGCAAAGAAAACTATGTATCCTGGTTCCCCACTCCCAGGTAGTCCAGTCCCCGAATCTTTGTCAGACTTTAATCCACTATTTCAGTAAATAATACAAACCACCTCACCTCCAAAGAGGATTTTCTCGTGCCTCACAAGCCGAAGACTTTTACAAACTCCTTGCCCACAACAAGAGTTTACTCACCACCTAGCCTCCAACTAGGATTTAGAAATCCTCGCATATAATGAGACACTTACAACCTTTTGAAGATTTACAAATACCTATAGCCGGGTGATGAAGCCCTTGTGTATGTGAATACTTTAGGAGTGGATTGATCTCAAAAATATAGAACTTAAAAGCTTTGGAGATCAAAAATAAAATTAGTTTAAATCTATTTAAAATATAACTTCAAGATAGAGATTAAAACAAGTTTCAATGAAATCACAAAATTCTTATAGCCAATTTATATGTTTGAATATCGTGGCTAAAAGAAATTGAAATCCTGTTGATCAAATAAAATATTGAATGTAAACTTGATCAAAAGAAATTACTTGAAATTGATTCTCCAAAATATTGGCGCTTGGGCTTTTAGAGATCAAACATCAAGATTTGATCTTTGAGAAAATATGAGTGAAGAACACAAAAGATCAAAACAACAAAACTTGAAATTTGAATCTCAAGAGTAAAAGCTATAAGATTTGGAGATCAAATCAAGTTAGTGTTAGGCCAATAAAATAAATAAAATCAATAAGAAATTTTCTGCTCAAAAAATTAGAACAAGGCCTAAGAAGACTTTCAAAAAATGAGATAGATTTGAGAGCTTTTGAGTAATATAATTATTTTGAAATGAATAATTTTGATATCTAAAAACCTTTGAAACCATTGCTATTTATAGAGTAAATAATCGCTTAAAATCTGACCAAAATATCTCTTCAAACGGCTAGTTAATTTAAAATCAAACTTTTCTTTAAAAGCTGAACGTTGACCCAGATAGTCGGCTATCTGCCCAGATAGTCGGCTATTTCAAAACCCGAGAGTTCTAGGTTAAATCTGACCGGCTATCTGTTACAGATCGCTCGGTCGAAGGGAGCCCATTGGGATGCGATCCACTCGGATGCGGCGGAGGCCCACTAGGGTGCAGCGCATTAATTGCATAGAGCTGTGATTGGATTGGATGTCATTAAAATCGGGATCTGTATCTTTTAGGAATTTCTAGCCAATGATGACTCATAGTGTAACCTATGGTTATACATGGGGGGGTTTAGGTTAGGGTTTCAGGTGGGACATTGTTGGAGAGAATTGGAGCCGCCATTTGTGAGAGCCAACTTAGAGAGATTGTATTGTGAGCTTTCAAAGAGATCTTGTGTGCTTCTTCTTCGCCTGTGAAGGAGAAGATTTGGTTTGTTCTTTCCTTTCGTAATAAAGCTCATCGGTGTTCCCCCTTGGTTGGTCCAAGGCCTAAAAACAATTCTCTTAGTGCTATATTGGTTTGTTTGTTTTCTCATCTTTGTTCTGGGGGTTCTTCGGCGATCCGAGTTTCAACGTCTCAACACACAACACATATTAACTTGTCACTCGATGCCCAAGCCTCATCCATTCATTTCCCCACTACTTCAATGGAAGTTGTGGCACTTACAGACCCAACGGATAATGATACTTAGGGAAGAATTAAGTTTCCAACATGAGTTTGTAATAGTTGCGATAAATCAGGTACATCGGATACCTACTGTTGTTTCACTTAGGAACATTACGATATTTGTGAAGAATCTGGGTTCCTGGAGCTTCCACGATCATGATGTTTTGGTTGAACGACGTATCTGAGAGGAATTGAAATGGTTTAGGAAGGAAGCAAACTATCCAATCTTCAAAGTTC
Source organism: Scilla litardierei (assembly GCA_030789695.1). NCBI lineage: Eukaryota > Viridiplantae > Streptophyta > Magnoliopsida > Asparagales > Asparagaceae > Scilla > Scilla litardierei. Next base: position 787,819,002 of record CM061142.1, on the reverse strand, counting down.
TGATAAATTCCTGCAACGTCCTTAGTATATTGTTGATATGAACTCAATATTTCAGGAGAATATGATTACGAGACTGCAGAGAGGCCCAGAATTCAGTAAAGCCCCTCAAGTACTTAGCTGAAGCCACTTTGGAGGAAGCTAGTAATCAATGTGACGCTTCATCTATTAGCCATGTGGTCGTATCCTACAAAGAGCAATTTTTTGGATTCATCGGAAAGCGTGAAACATGGGAAACATGGGTCGTGGAACATAGGTGCAAAGAGCAATTTCAATATGGAGGAAGAGTGCAAACTGCCCATCATCTGGAAGGAACCAAGAACTCATATGCTCAGAACACATACATCCAGGTTGGGGGGGTCATTCCAGTGGAAGCCCAGTGGGAATCACGAATAGAATCAATGGAACACTACTTTTTTGATCCCGGGGGAGGAAGATTGATTATACATCATAATGTTATTGTTTTCATATTTTTTATGGCAACGACTAAAGATGAAAGATGTGCATATTATTCAAATCATGTAAAAAGGAAGGTTTCTAGAATAACAAAGGGAATCATTAGTATTAAGCATCATTATCTGCAAGATTAGGGGATCAATCAAGGAAAGACATGTGATGGTGTCACTAAAAGCAGCCATATCGACCAAGTGGTGATCAGTGCCTATAAATGCCTTCTCCATGGAACCTGAAGATGTTAAAGCTGTTGAGTATTGGACTTCTCCCTATTTGGTTTTGATGATGAGCAAATATAAATACTTTCAACTAATCCCCTACTAGCATTTAATCCATTGCGTAAGCCTTTCATGACGATCAATTAGCAATGGATGTCACTCAAGAATCAATCAAAGCTCGTAAAGTCGATTGGATGATCAAAGATGAAGATAGAACCTTCAAGAAGATTTCAAGATCATTCAATAGAAAGAAGAGAGGCAAAAACAATTGTAATCTTTTTATTTTCTTTTCTTTCTCATTAGTATGTAGCTTAGAAGTAGAATTATGTTGGAGCACACACACACCTTCCATTCTATCATAGGAAAGCATTAGAACTCATTTCCTAGGCCTCCATTTCATACGTCTCAAACATGTGCATTTTGGACTTTCAACAGGTGACTGATGAACGAAATACAGGTGTCTGTCCCCTTACAAGCGCCTGAGATTTGTTCTCCCGTCGTCTGTTATGCACATACTTCTTAACTTGATTTTTGGGCTTTCTGTTCTTATCTTTCATCAGGCGACTGCTGTACAAAGTACAGGCGCCTGTCCAGTTCCAGGCGCCTGTGACTTGTTAATTAATCACATGTCTTCCCTTGCCCAGAATTCCCAAGTTTTGACAACTATTGCACTTGCACCTGCGGGCGGTGTAAGAAGGATTTACAGGTGCCTGCCCATGGCACAGTCGCATGTATATGCCTATACAGTCACTTGTCCCAGCTTGTCAAACTTCCTAAGTTTTGACAACTTTCGCACTTGCGTCTGCAGGCGATGTAAGAAGGATTTACAGGCGCCTGCCCATGGCACAATCGCATGTATATGCTTCTACATTTATCTGTCATGTCTTCCCAAAACTTCTAAGTTTTCACCACTTACGCACTTAGGAATTCATTCACTTGCAGAAGGTTTCTCAGTCACCTGTTGGTTTACAGGCGCCTGTCCGACATTCATCAGTCGACTGTCCTACATGGTAAGTTACCGTTTGAATTCTTACCTACCCTCTGACACACTGCAGCAGGCGACTGTGAGTTCTTCACCAGTCGACTGTCTGGCGTGTATTTTCTATCCGTTTGGATTTTCCACATGGATTTCGAATGGGGTTTTGGGTATTTTGCTTGAGGGTTTTAGAGAACCTATAAGATTGTCTCTTATTGTTCCATTGAGCATCTCTTAGATAATCTTGCATTCATTCCTAGGCTTAATCTCTCAAGCTCTCTCTTCCTCAACTCTCAAGCCCTAAAAATCTCAACTCTAATCTTGTCTTCCCACTTAAACCAAATCTGAACTTCAAGCATTAGTGAAGACAAGTGCAAGAGGTTTCTCTCATCTTGGAAGAGACATCAACACACACACACACACACACACACACACACACACACACACACACACACACACACACACACACACACACACACACACCTGCTCCTTCAAGTTCTACTTCAAGTCATAGGTGTTTGTAAGTGTTTACATTTCGAATTTCATTATCCCGTATTTCGATTACACTCTCAGGTTGTGAGAGTGTGTTTGCTTGATCCCAAGTTGTGGGAGTCAATGACATCGATTGTACATCGATTACACTTGTAGGGTTGCTACAAGTGGGTTTAAAGAAAACCTCAAGTTAGAGTTCTAACTTGAGTATCTGGAGGTATCCGGGTGGAAGAGACGTATGATTACCGGAAACGAGTCGGGATTGTACTTGTGTAATCCGAACCCTTGAAACATCTCTTTGTTAGTTTGTTTCATTGTGTTAATCTATAATTCCGCATTTATTGTTGGTTAGGGATTTAAATTGGTATAACTATTGTATAAATTTTTTAAACACTATTCAACCCCCCTTCTAGTGTTTTCCTCATAGCCAGGGTCCTTGCAAAAGTAACCCCCAATAGCCGAGCAGAAGCCCAATTGTTTGCAAGATTAGGGGATCAATCATGGAGAGATATGTGATGGTGTCACTAAAAGCAGCCATATTGACCAAGTGGTGATCAGTGCCTATAGATGCCTTCTCCATGGAACCTAAAGATGTTAAAGCAGCCCCCAATAGCCGAGTAGAAGCCCAAGGACAGACACAATGAATTTTTTGCCAACGCATTGATCGACATGCGTTGCACACCATATACTACAAATCACTCAAGTATTTCCTCATCAAATGAGCAAAAATGTCTTCAATGTAGCCACAAGAAACAATGTTTATTATTTCCTTGTGTCGTAACCAAGGTTTGAAAACTTGGTATCGGTATCGGGATCACTTAGTGAATTATAGTATCAATGTTGACTGTATCGAAAGTTTTAGGCAATACATATCGAAAGGATCGAACTTTATTTATGGGATGCTTTAAAATATAAAAAAATCTAAGCCAATTAAACTTATGTTCATAAACACTTTGGCTGGACAATTAAATTTGCAAATTGTATGAATATGGCTTGATTTTGGGTGAACTTATAGTGTAAGTAAAGCTGTGACTTTGCAAGTTGTATGCAAATTGGAATGATCAATTCTATCTATCCAAATGTCAATTTGCCAAAAACACCATCCCTATGAAAGTAGAATTCAAGGTGGTCAAATAGTAAGAATGTTCCATACACTTGTATTCTTTTATATAAACTTTTGATTTTTTTCTTTGGAACCCATGTATTAGATGGCTTTGAGTATGTATCGGATGGTTTTGATTGATGCATACCCAATCTCTCTCTCTCTCTCTCTCTCTCTCTCTCTCTCTCTCTCTCCCCCCCCCCCCCCCTCTCCCTCTCTCGCGTGTGTGTTGTGATGTGTTTCGATGATACTGCAAATCTGATAATTTGGTTCTGGTATCATATTGCCATCGTGAAAAACAGATAAGACATGCCAAATGGATCGATATCGCCGAGTTTTCGAACAAGGTTCGCAACTATTACAATTTTAGAAGACTCCTCTATCAGCTTGACATCCGAAACAAGATCTCATCTGGCTCCTCTAGTAGTAAAATGACTATCCATGGATCACATCAAAATAATAGAATTGCTTTTGATATATATGTGCACAATTGCAAAAAGTATATGTTATTTTTCACAAAACTATCTTTTTGTTTCACCATTTTTCTAAAATACTACTCTAAACTATATAAATAACAGAAACTATCATGAACATTATTTTCCCCAAATTATTCCTCTAATGTTGCTAAACATAGTATATCTCAATCTTTCTAAACAAGCTCAAAATACTTTTTCCGGCGCATTTATAAGTCGCAAAAAATCATCTCAACATTGTTGTGTTTTATTGCTGCAAAGTCTCCATCAACAGTGAAGAAGGGGCCCAACCAATAGTATTGTTATTGGGGACTTTATGGCACATTTGTGTGGCTTTCTCTTTCTTTTGTGACTGACAGCAAGTGAGGCCGGCAGTTTTCAGGGGCAGCTGCAATTTTTCAGGAAGCCTAAAGAAAATAGAGAGCCAAAACCAGAGGAGCCTGCTTCCATTTTCGGAGAGAAAATAGTGAGGTCTTGGATCTGAAATTGGAGGAGAAGAAATCCATGGCTTTATTGGAGAGCCAAGAGAGCTTCTTTCTTGTGTGAGATCCATGTTGAGTGTCTTGCTCCTTCCTCTAGCTTGTAGATATTGAGTCCCTTTGGTAGCTTTCCTAGTTTGAAGCTATATTACCAAGGAGTGATCTAGCTAGGTGTGAGATTGGTCCCTTGAGGAGCTCTACATGTTGTAGTGGATTTATTATCAAGGATTCCCACTTGTTTGATAGTGTGTGTGAGCTTGGTGAGAGATCTAGGGTTAGGTCTTGTTGCTTGGAGCTATTCTCTCATTGTGGTGGAGGACAAAGACGATGATGGGGTCGATGTATACCTTGCTTGATCATTAGTGGAATGGGGTGCATTGGATGCTGGATGTAGGTTGTTCGCAACCGAACTAGGGGAAATCTTCGCGTCTCTTTTGTGTTGTTTTCTTTATTTCGTATTATATTCGTGTGCCTACATATTTTTGTCGCAAGATCATTGAGGGGGTTGGTTGTTGGTGACAATGCTCTCTTGTGCCCGTGAGGTGTTTGGTTTTATGCCTAGGTAACGCATCGGTGGAATTCGGGCTTGGGATTATTTGTGCACCATTGTGTACCTAGCTTAAGTGTTAGTGAGGTGCATGGGGAACCAACAAGTGGTATTAGAGCTTCTGATTTGTGAAGAAGTGTAGTGCAGTGATGTCGTCTTACTCATGTGAGGAGACTGTCGGGTGTTCATACGAAGTACAAATGCTTAATGGTCGGGACAACTGTGGTCCATGGCGACAAAAGATGGTGGCTTTGTTGAAGCACCATGGAGTTTACAGTGTAGTATGTAATACGGGCATGCCATATAAGGCAACAGTATATAATAAGCAAATGATGGAGCTTAAAACCATCGGTGAGATCATGCAATCATTGGAGGATGACATCCTTTGGCAATTTACCAATGTTGAGGTTGTGCGCGACCTATGGAGGATGCTTGATGCTCGGTACTCGACCAAGACACACATTGGATGAAGGTTGCAATTGTGTCAACGCTTCAATATATACTCACAGGATGAAAAGGGGAACCTCGTTGTGGAACCATGTTGGCATGATTGATCGTATAGTAATAGACCTATGGCTATTGGGGAGTGTGATAGAGGATGAGCAACATGACATGGCGCTACTTTGTTCTCTTGCTCTGGTGTACATTTATTTTTGATTCACACTATTCAACACTCCTTCTAGTGTGCTTGCCATCTACAGGATCTACAACACGTGGTATCAGAGCGAGATACCACCGATGGCATTAACAATGAACACATCCACACTTTCGAGATTTGATGGCTCAAAACTACTCGAATTGGAAGAGAAGCATGTTGAGACACATTAGGCCCCTCAACAACATTGCATTGAGCTTTGTGGTGTTCCAGTACTAAAATCTCAGGGTGGCTGTAACGACCCGCTCTCGGGGGCCCGTTACTTATTTGGTTTATTCGCAGGTTTCGCAGTTTACCAGTGAAATCAGCATAGCCACAACTCAGAGATGCATCACAATACTCAAACCAGCGTACAGACGTTATTACAGTCCAAATTAAAGTACAACAACCAGTACTCTCTCTCACAAATACATGAAAGAAGTACTGAAAGGAAATGCGGAAAAGGAAATACACTGTACAACACACACACCAACAGAGAAGTAACTAAAACTCTGCCGTCTCTGGGTCAATGTAGGCTCCACAAACTCTGGGGCAATCTCCTCGATCAAGTCTTCGTCTGCCGGTGCCATAAATGGAACCGAAGGTAAGTCACAACAATTCTAGCGATAGAAAAAGAGGAGTGCACAAATATGGAGCAGTCTATAGTAAACAAGTGCGGAAAGTAAAGCAGTGACAGACAAGCATGCAAGTGCGATAAGTAAAGTACATCTGTCAAGCATGCAAGGGTGACAAGTAAAGAAAAGGTGACCGAGCAAGTAACGTACAAGAATAACCATGACCATAGCAATAATGATAGAAACTGTGCCTAGCCTAATTCGTGACTTATAATGCGGGGTGCAATGAGCAACCAAGAGGCCACCTCTTACCACGGGTGCTACCCGGGCGAACCAATCTCTGAGAACTATGCAATAATCTGTGAACTGTGAACTGTGATCTGTGATGGTTGTCACCGGCACTGTTATGGGTTGCTAGAACCCGCACGGTGACAACAAAGGCTGGACTAGTCGCTCCCGCACCCTCGCTATTATAAGTTACCCCAAAACCGAGTGTCTGTGCAGGTTACCGTACTTGCAGTTTTACGAGTCATTTACTATTCTCACATTTCCAGTTACAATCTTTCTGTCAAGCATGTTTAGTCAGCTGTTCAGGTCAATAACTGTTCCAAGACTAGGTGTCAAGTCCTATGTTCATAGGAGTACACTATCTATATTTCTAAGGATAGAATTTACTGTGACTTACTATCTTCGAGGTGGTGGTAGTGATCCGGGACTGGATCTAGTGTCGATGCACGAGATTTGCTACCTGTAAACACAAGAGATAACTAGTTAGAGAATACCCTATTTTCTTATTTATTTAAGTTGAGTGTCTGATTTTAAAACTGGTTAAAACGGCGATAAAAAGGGTCCTAAATTTTTATATAGACTATATATGATAAAAATAGTTTTACTGTAAGAGGGAATATTTTTCTGAAGTCTATGGTAATTTTTATAATTTTTAGAAACTCAAAACTAGCTTAAAAACCCAATTTATCTAAGTGGCGCGTATCTTCCGTAAATTGTTCCGGGAGCAATCCTAGTCGGAATTACTCGAATAAATAGTCAAAATGACCGTCTCGAAGTTTACTTTCACATATAATTTTCTCACGTATTATTGTGAGTGAAAACAGCGAGTTACGATTTTTAGAAAGATTTATACGTATTTAATTTTTTAGGTTCAAAAATAGATTCTGAGAAAAGTAGGCGTCTGCTCATAGTGAGACTAGCGCCATTGGATCCGAAATGTCGTTTCTGATTTTCTGGAGCTATCCGCACATTTTTCTGGGCCCTGTATATCAAGTTATGGATTTATAACCATTATACCTCATTAATAATTATTTAATAATACGAAATTTTGAATTTTTCTTACTATTTACAAGTTTGCCATCGAGCAAACTAACGCAGCTTCGTCTCTCCGACAGCAGCGGAGGGGGAGAGGCGGTCCTCGCGAGCGGCGGCGACGAAGGCGGCGAGGCGGGTTGCCGGCGACGGAGATGGCGGCGTGGGGGCTCAGCGAGCACGGCGGGAGGGCGGCGAGGGCGGTGGAGCGGTGGGGACGCGAGTGCCTCGGCGGTGGCGGGCTGCTGCAGCTTCGGGAGGCGACGGCGATGACCGGGGAGCGGGGGGCACGGCGGTGGGACGAGGGGACGCCGGCGACGGAGCTGTGCGGGGGGGGTCTCGTCGGCGGCGGCGGACGCGGGCGAAGCGCCGGCGGGGGCTGCTGTGGCGGGCTCCGGCGGGGACGACGGCGGCTGACGACGGCGGGGCGGTGGCGCGGAGGGCGGCGAAGCGGGGAGGGCGGAGCTCCGGTGAGAGGGGGCCGCGACTTCGGAGGAGAGAGGAGGCGGTGGGTGGCGCAGGCAGAAGAAGGCGGCGTCGGCGGCGGGCACACCGTCGGAGGGGGAGAGCGAATGGAGAGGGCGGGAGATAGGGGTTTGAACGTGAAAGGGGGAAGAGAGGGGAAAGAGATAGAGTGAGAAAGGCGGGATGTCGTGGGTTGAAGAGCAGGAAAAAGAGCAGCTCTTGAGTTTAACGTGAAACAAAGAGAGGGAGAGAGGTTACTGTGGGTTAATAATTTGAAGGGGGAAGGGTTTATATAGATGTTTATCAATGGTGAAATTGTAAATATGAGAGGGGAGACAAGGGGTTAAAGAGGGGAGAGTGGGATGTTGGATCTGAAATGATTTCAGATCCAACCAACATTTCGGTGGTTAATCAGGTTGGTTGGGGGATTAGGGTGAAAGTAAAACGGTAAAAGTTAATTATAAAAAGATCATTAGTGATTGTAATTAGCAAAGCGGTGAAATACAGACGCGTTTTCACAAACGACTCTGAAAAATTACGAAAACATACCCACGGGATCGTATCGACGCGAGGATCGCGAATACAAGATCCGTTCTGGGATTTGATGTTAAGGAAGTACATGTTTTAGGCCAAAACGTTTAGAAAGCGGGTTTGCGGGTTTTAGGCTGAAACGATATCCGAAAATTCTGAAATTAATGTGGGGAGCCCTAAATGATAATAGGATGTTACTGTAGAAGTTTGAAAACGTTTTGAATATGTTTGAATAGAAAATAAATTCGTCGAATCAAAACGGTAATTTTGGAAGATGAATTTTAACAGGAATGTTTTGGGCATTTGCGGAAATCTGAAATTGCTGAAATACAATATAATAAGTCTAGTGCTCTAAAATATTTTTAAAAGAATTTTTGAAATCAGTTTTGATATACAACTCCTAACTAACCATTATAAAGAAGATTTAGAATAAAAATACGTTAAGTACGTATTTGAAGTGTTTGAAAAATACAGGCCGTTACATTCTACACTCCTTAAAATAATTCCGTCCTCGGAATTCAGAAGATCGGTAATCGCCTAAGCAATTCAAACGATCGACCGGAAGGTTTGACGAACGACCACGACATAGGAAAATAAGTTGTTAATAGCATGAAATAAAACGTGATATCACATCATTAAGAAAACAAGAGATAAATACATGAATACTTACTATTGACATCACAATAGCTATTATAATAGCTACGATGATATACTGATTGCAAATGAACAAGTATAATATCAAAAGCAATAATTCATACCTCCAATCACCTGGTCGATAGCTTCGACATTTTGTGCGATCATCGTGTAGGCCCGTCATTGCGGAGGAGGTGGTAGGTGGGAAAAGGATACAAACACATGGAAATTTGGGTACAAGACGAAAGTGGGGTTAGAAAAGAAACACGAGCTCAAGAAGGATGCAAAAATGCAACAGCCTATACGTTGGGTCTGGCTCGATTCTCCACTGGTCCTTCTGATCGGCTTTTGCTGAGAAACACGAACTTTGGATGATTGGGTATATCGATTTCTACCCTCCTTTGACGACAGTCAATGGTGGCATGAAATGTCCATAACCAATACATCCCGAAGAAGTCGACAAAGAGATCTCATCTACAAATCACCACAGAGCATTGGAGGCATCCACTGGTTACCGGTAGGGAACTGCCAGCGGTCTCGACCTTCCAACGGGAGTCAGAGGTTCAACAGTGATGGCATGTGTTTGAACGAAACGACTCGCCAAGAAGCAATGTGTAGCTCCCGAGTCGAACAGTGTGAGGGCAGGTTTACCGGCTATTAAGACGGTACTTACCGTGATGAGAATCAAGTATAAGATTACGATTTCTAAACAGTAGAGTGTATAGCTTAGGGGGATATCTCGCACCTGTGATTACTTGGTTCGTAGCCTCGGCTTCTTCTAATGTCATTTGTATAAGCTCGGCGTCTCTGGGGCGCCTGTCGTGGAGTCTGCTGGTACACTTGTTGCTGAGGAGGGAGTAGTTGACGTTGCTGAGCAGATGATGGTGGTCGCTTCCGTTGTGGAACTCGAACTTCTGGTGGTCGAAAAATTCGAACGCTACTCTCCGTAGCCAGAGTTCAAGCGTGGAAAGATTCTAAGAAGGTCAATCGAAAGGTCATCAAGCTAAAAGAAGGGTGATAGTGATGAAGTTCGATGTCGATACATAATCATGATTCACGTCCTTGCGGTCCAGCGGACACGGTCAGGGAAGTGACTAAGCTAGGATCACTTATGCCCAGTCTAGCCAGGTCGATCCACAGACTTTAGCCAAGCACATTGACCGGTATCATGGTCCATTGAAGGAAGATTATCATTCATACGAGTGCCACCAATACAAAAGATTTTTCTTATTAACAACTAATTATTCCTATCAAGATTTTTTTTGGTTTTGTTAACGACTTTTTATTAAGGCCAGACAGGTCAGCTCCATTGGGGCTCTTCGAAGTGTTCACGTCCATCTTTCGAGTGCCAAACCTGCATTCAAGAAAAATGTCAGCTTAGTCGAGTATCGTATACGATACATCCTGGTTTCACTATACTGTTCACGAGGTATTTTGCACGGACCTGCGTGGGCCGCCAAAACTGTAACGACCCGCTCTCGGGGGCCCGTTACTTATTTGGTTTATTCGCAGGTTTCGCAGTTTACCAGTGAAATCAGCATAGCCACAACTCAGAGATGCATCACAATACTCAAACCAGCGTACAGACGTTATTACAGTCCAAATTAAAGTACAACAACCAGTACTCTCTCTCACAAATACATGAAAGAAGTACTGAAAGGAAATGCGGAAAAGGAAATACACTGTACAACACACACACCAACAGAGAAGTAACTAAAACTCTGCCGTCTCTGGGTCAATGTAGGCTCCACAAACTCTGGGGCAATCTCCTCGATCAAGTCTTCGTCTGCCGGTGCCATAAATGGAACCGAAGGTAAGTCACAACAATTCTAGCGATAGAAAAAGAGGAGTGCACAAATATGGAGCAGTCTATAGTAAACAAGTGCGGAAAGTAAAGCAGTGACAGACAAGCATGCAAGTGCGATAAGTAAAGTACATCTGTCAAGCATGCAAGGGTGACAAGTAAAGAAAAGGTGACCGAGCAAGTAACGTACAAGAATAACCATGACCATAGCAATAATGATAGAAACTGTGCCTAGCCTAATTCGTGACTTATAATGCGGGGTGCAATGAGCAACCAAGAGGCCACCTCTTACCACGGGTGCTACCCGGGCGAACCAATCTCTGAGAACTATGCAATAATCTGTGAACTGTGAACTGTGATCTGTGATGGTTGTCACCGGCACTGTTATGGGTTGCTAGAACCCGCACGGTGACAACAAAGGCTGGACTAGTCGCTCCCGCACCCTCGCTATTATAAGTTACCCCAAAACCGAGTGTCTGTGCAGGTTACCGTACTTGCAGTTTTACGAGTCATTTACTATTCTCACATTTCCAGTTACAATCTTTCTGTCAAGCATGTCTAGTCAGCTGTTCAGGTCAATAACTGTTCCAAGACTAGGTGTCAAGTCCTATGTTCATAGGAGTACACTATCTATATTTCTAAGGATAGAATTTACTGTGACTTACTATCTTCGAGGTGGTGGTAGTGATCCGGGACTGGATCTAGTGTCGATGCACGAGATTTGCTACCTGTAAACACAAGAGATAACTAGTTAGAGAATACCCTATTTTCTTATTTATTTAAGTTGAGTGTCTGATTTTAAAACTGGTTAAAACGGCGATAAAAAGGGTCCTAAATTTTTATATAGACTATATATGATAAAAATAGTTTTACTGTAAGAGGGAATATTTTTCTGAAGTCTATGGTAATTTTTATAATTTTTAGAAACTCAAAACTAGCTTAAAAACCCAATTTATCTAAGTGGCGCGTATCTTCCGTAAATTGTTCCGGGAGCAATCCTAGTCGGAATTACTCGAATAAATAGTCAAAATGACCGTCTCGAAGTTTACTTTCACATATAATTTTCTCACGTATTATTGTGAGTGAAAACAGCGAGTTACGATTTTTAGAAAGATTTATACGTATTTAATTTTTTAGGTTCAAAAATAGATTCTGAGAAAAGTAGGCGTCTGCTCATAGTGAGACTAGCGCCATTGGATCCGAAATGTCGTTTCTGATTTTCTGGAGCTATCCGCACATTTTTCTGGGCCCTGTATATCAAGTTATGGATTTATAACCATTATACCTCATTAATAATTATTTAATAATACGAAATTTTGAATTTTTCTTACTATTTACAAGTTTGCCATCGAGCAAACTAACGCAGCTTCGTCTCTCCGACAGCAGCGGAGGGGGAGAGGCGGTCCTCGCGAGCGGCGGCGACGAAGGCGGCGAGGCGGGTTGCCGGCGACGGAGATGGCGGCGTGGGGGCTCAGCGAGCACGGCGGGAGGGCGGCGAGGGCGGTGGAGCGGTGGGGACGCGAGTGCCTCGGCGGTGGCGGGCTGCTGCAGCTTCGGGAGGCGACGGCGATGACCGGGGAGCGGGGGGCACGGCGGTGGGACGAGGGGACGCCGGCGACGGAGCTGTGCGGGGGGGGTCTCGTCGGCGGCGGCGGACGCGGGCGAAGCGCCGGCGGGGGCTGCTGTGGCGGGCTCCGGCGGGGACGACGGCGGCTGACGACGGCGGGGCGGTGGCGCGGAGGGCGGCGAAGCGGGGAGGGCGGAGCTCCGGTGAGAGGGGGCCGCGACTTCGGAGGAGAGAGGAGGCGGTGGGTGGCGCAGGCAGAAGAAGGCGGCGTCGGCGGCGGGCACACCGTCGGAGGGGGAGAGCGAATGGAGAGGGCGGGAGATAGGGGTTTGAACGTGAAAGGGGGAAGAGAGGGGAAAGAGATAGAGTGAGAAAGGCGGGATGTCGTGGGTTGAAGAGCAGGAAAAAGAGCAGCTCTTGAGTTTAACGTGAAACAAAGAGAGGGAGAGAGGTTACTGTGGGTTAATAATTTGAAGGGGGAAGGGTTTATATAGATGTTTATCAATGGTGAAATTGTAAATATGAGAGGGGAGACAAGGGGTTAAAGAGGGGAGAGTGGGATGTTGGATCTGAAATGATTTCAGATCCAACCAACATTTCGGTGGTTAATCAGGTTGGTTGGGGGATTAGGGTGAAAGTAAAACGGTAAAAGTTAATTATAAAAAGATCATTAGTGATTGTAATTAGCAAAGCGGTGAAATACAGACGCGTTTTCACAAACGACTCTGAAAAATTACGAAAACATACCCACGGGATCGTATCGACGCGAGGATCGCGAATACAAGATCCGTTCTGGGATTTGATGTTAAGGAAGTACATGTTTTAGGCCAAAACGTTTAGAAAGCGGGTTTGCGGGTTTTAGGCTGAAACGATATCCGAAAATTCTGAAATTAATGTGGGGAGCCCTAAATGATAATAGGATGTTACTGTAGAAGTTTGAAAACGTTTTGAATATGTTTGAATAGAAAATAAATTCGTCGAATCAAAACGGTAATTTTGGAAGATGAATTTTAACAGGAATGTTTTGGGCATTTGCGGAAATCTGAAATTGCTGAAATACAATATAATAAGTCTAGTGCTCTAAAATATTTTTAAAAGAATTTTTGAAATCAGTTTTGATATACAACTCCTAACTAACCATTATAAAGAAGATTTAGAATAAAAATACGTTAAGTACGTATTTGAAGTGTTTGAAAAATACAGGCCGTTACAGTGGCCGTCGGCCCGGCCCGGCCCGGGGGGGGGGGGTGAAAAACCCCCCAAGCCCCGCCCGCAGCCCGCGGCCCGGCGGGCCGCGGGCCAAGCGGGCCGGCCCGGTTTTCATGTATTTTTTTTAAAATACTTAAAAAAATTAAAAAATCATAGAATTTTTTTTAAAAATATGTAAAAACAATATTAACTCATTATAAATTATTTTAACATTTGTAAAATATTTTACACGTCAAATATATTTTTTAAAAATTTTAAATACATGTTAGCTAATGTTTTCTTATTTAGAACAATTTTTTATTAATTATAACTTGTTCTAAAGAAGTAAAAATAAGTTTAGAATGATATTAAATTTTTAAAAATTTATAAGACCTATATAAAATATTTTACAAAGGTTAAAAAAATTTAAAATTACTTATATTATTTATAAACCTAAGTTAGATAATTTAGCCCGAAATTCACGAAGGTCCCGGGTTGAACCTTTAAATTTCATTAATTAAAATTTTTTTGAGGGGGGACTTACATTGGCCAGCCTTACCCCTCGTACAATGGCCAACACATAGGACTTCTACAAGCTAATACAAGATAGAAAATAACAATACATGAAAAAAAAGAAAATCATTCAGCGTCAGTCCCTTCGTCCTCAGAATCTTCTGAAAGGTCCTGTTTGTCTTGCGAGCGGTCTTCAGCATGAAACCAGTCCTTTGCACATACCGCAGCTTCAACTACATCTTCTTTAAGCCTTGATCTCCTGTCACTCAGAACCCTGCCACTTGCACTAAAAGCAGACTCGGACGCAATAGTAGAAATAGGGATTGATAACAGATCACGAGCCATAATGGTAAGAATTGGAAACCTAGGTTCATACATTTTCCACCATCCCAAAATGTCAAAATTTGGATCATCCAATTCTTCCTCAGTGAAAGGATAAGAAATTTCTAAATATTTGGACAACTCATTTGACGAACTTTCTGAAGCTACGGTTTTTTGTTTTTTCTTCCCCAAAATCTGCCTCAGTTTGCATGTAATATTAGAACTAGCAGGAACAGAAGAAGTGTTTGATGAAGTTCCATATCTAGCTTCATACGTTGCAAACAGAGCTCTTAAGCTAGTTTTAAAATGCATTATATGATCTTCAACTTCAAATTGCATGTTTTCATAAAACGTTTCTAATAATCCAGCTACTCCATCCTCTTTATATCGTAGATCAAAAACCTTAGATAATGAATAAAGCAAAGGAATAGGATTCCAATATTTTGCTAGTTTAGTACCCATTTCTTCGATCATAGGTTGAAGAATGAGGGTAGTGTCTGTAGTGTCTCTATACCTAGCCAAAGTGTCAGAAATTATAACTAATTGACCAAGCCCTAAAAAGGATGTTGAGTAATACATACCCGAAAATTTGTTTGTAGCATAATAAAAACCCTCAAAAAAATCACAAAGCTGCTCAATTGTTTTCCACTCTAATTCTGTAAGGTTGAAATCCGTCTCATACGGAATGTGGGTGCTAGCAAAATAAGTCAGTTGCATCTTGTTTTTAAGCAAGCAACGCATCATAAGATACGTTGAGTTCCACCTATGTGGAACACTTAATGTAAACTTCCGGTAAGGAAGTTGGCAATTTCTACATACTTCTTTATATAAAGCTCTCTTATTGCTAGAAGATTGTATGTATAACATAAGGTTTCTACCCTTTTCTACCCAATCAGCAGCATATTTAAGCCCATCCTGTACTATCAAGTTTAAGATGTGACAAGCACATCGCTGATGAAATAAAAGACCATCCAGATCAGGGTTCAGATGTGTTTTCAAAAATGATATTGCAGTTGTATTGTTAGAGGCATTATCAAGTGTAAATGAAATGATTTTATCAGAAATGCCATACTCACGAATAACAGGCATAAGCGCATTAGCAATAACAACACCAGTATGACCAAAGGGTAACAATTTAAATCCAATAATCATCTTATGAATAATATAGTCGTTGTCTACATAATGGGCCGTAACACAAATGTAGGATAAACCCCATTTTGTTGTCCATATGTCGGACGTTGAAGCTATCCTAGATTTTAAGGCCGCAAAAGTTTGAATCAATTTGGCTTTGCCAGCTTCAAAAGCTGCCATAACATCTCTTCTAAGTGTGGTTCTAGGCACCTTTTTAAATGCGGGGTTCAGGGCTACTTGGTTAAAACGTTCTACTGAGGAGCTTTCCCCATAACTTAAAGGTAATTCTTGGCAAAGAACTAGTCTAGCCATCTCCTTTCGCACTGTTTCAGCAGAATACGAAAAAGCAGACAGAGAGCTAGAATTAGCTGTTAAGTTTAACGTTGTCTGTCTAGCCTCTCTTTTTTATGTGCTTCTGTGTGTCTTTTTAGATGTGTTGTGCCATCTTTGGCTGCGCAATTGAAATCTGATCTACAGATTTTGCAAAAAGCCCTAAGTCCTTTTCCAGGCACTGTTTCTAGTGAATAGTTATCCCAAACAGCAGATTTCTGTTTTCTGCCTTGGGTTGCTTGTGAAGCAGTGGGGACAGCAGTAGTAGAAGGGGTTGAATTGTGTGCAGAACCAGAAAATCCATGTGTACCCACTATGGGGCTATTACTATCGTGCCATTCATGTTGTTCAGTTGGAGTCATTTCCGGAAAGTCCGGTGTTTCAAGAGGGTTGTTCAGCAAATTTTGAAAAAAACCATATTCTTCAGTGTTAAAATTAGCGGTAACAGATCTACGTGGGTTGTTTGATCCGGCCATTATGCTAATTTAATAATAATAGGAAGTAGGAACCTGATTGCAGATAGATCCGCAGTGAGGTAGCAGTCTAGTAGCTGATCGGATCCCTGAGTCGGAGCTTGAATTTGAGATGCGGAAGTGTAGAGGTAGCAGCCGTATCTTGAGAGCGCCGAGAGATGAGAGCAATAACCTGAGATTGTAGTAAAATTTGAGAGTAGAGAATTTTAGAGTTGTGAAGAAATTGGTATGAATGTGTGCTGTATTTATAGGATTTTTTAAGGCCCAAAAGACCAAAATAACCCTCCAATATGACCGTTTTATGGCTGTTGGGACGGTTTTTTGGTCATTTTGGCAGAAATTGACCAAAATACCCCCCCAATATAGCTGTTTATGGCTGTTGGGGGGGTATTTTGGTCAAAAAGCCCAAAAAACCCCCCCAACAGCCATAAAATGGCTGTTGGGAGGCCGGGCGGGCCGGCCCGGCCCGGCGGGCCGCAGGGGGGGCAAATGCCCGGCCCGCCGGGCGGGCCGGGCTTGGTCAACGGCCCGGCCCGGGTTGACCGGGCCGGGCCGGCCCGAAAACCGGGCCGGGCGGGCCGGGCTCCGGGCCGGGCGGGCCGGGCTCCGGGCCGGGCGGGCCGGGCTCCGGGCCGGCGGGCCATTTGGCCACCTTGACTAAAATCCTACAACACCTACATCACAATGGACAAGCCATGAAGTGGAATGCGATATTCTACACTCCGAGGTAATGAATATTTTGTTATGTAATATTGATGAATCTATTTTTGAGTATGTTTTAGAGGCTACTATGACATATCAAATTTGGAGCCTGCTCAAGAAGAAGTATGAATTGGATCCAATTGAAAAACAATAAATATTCCATGAGATGTGCCACACCACCCATACCAATGAAGAGGAGAGTAATTTAGACTCAAATGAGTCTAAGGATGAACAAGAGGAGGAAGTGAATGAACTTTGCTTCATGTGTAGCAAGTTAAATTTTGAACCCGAATCTGTAATGACCCGCTCCCCAGGATACCCGAGAAGTACAAATTCTTCCCAAGTATTCCTAGATCGACGAGTGTTACGTAGAAAGAGAGAAAGGAAGAGAGTGAAATGACACAGAGAATTAAACAAAAGTACAAACATTCATTTTATTAATATAATGATATCCTTTTCATACACCATCTATACAAGGGGGTACAAAAGTTGGGGGTACAACAAAAAGAGAAACCCCAACTCAAAAAGTACAAAAAGGTGTCCACACCCAGTACAACACACCTGCTAATCTATCCCAGGAAAGTCCAAGTGGGCGAAGTTGCCCACAAGCTCTACCTCTGAACTGGGAACAACCTCTGGTGTCAGGACCCGCACTGGCTGCTCTGGTCCTACTCCTGAAAACCATAAAGGGGGGCACGCCAACGCGTGACCCATCAGGAACTCCTAATATCGCTAGTAGGATCCAGTTTTAGAACCGGTCCTTCTAACTAGTCATCTATTTACAGGTGACACAACGTCCACTAAAGTAGGCATAAAAGTAAAGAATCATATCATACATGTGGTGACAGTAAAAGCTGAAGAACAAAAGTACAAGACCATAATTACAGATTAAGTTAGTTAAAATTGGACGTTTATAGATTATTTGGAAACCCGAGTAAACCGTAGGACGCTAAGGAGCCGGACTTCACCCAGGGTGGGTGAAAAGTGGTACCTCAACCAGCGACACGGGCACTGGAGGGGCCTCTCGTAACTCCCCCTTACGGGAGTGAGACAAATCTCGGGGTTTCATGGGGCAAACGGAGAAAACCATCAATTATCACATGGTGCATCACGAGTACACCACCGGCCTCTCTAACTCTAGCCAACTCCCCCTTACTAGAGTGACAAGCGAGTGAGAAATCTATCATATCCGCTCCTTAGCTCCTAAAATTTACCTACGTTTCCCCCAAACCCAAAATCTAGAACACTCACTTACCTCAAGGTAGACCGAGATATCCCAGGTTATTACACTCGGGTGCTCACTCTCAATTTATGGAATTGTTTCATTATTACATTCATTTGCGCGGTCTCATTACTGCTTGCACATCTTTTCAGTCTTTCATCAATTCTCCGATGTCGTGTTTAAACGAACATCGCATCAACAATTTCGTAAAGGGGAACACCACAATACTTCATCTATATCATTAGTACATTAATGCACAGAATAAACTACTATCATTTCCTCCACATTTAACAACATGAAATGAACATTAAATGGGGCATAAAACTTTAGCATGACTATTAACATGAGCTTATTTTTAAAAAAATTGTATGAAACATAATTTAGGTTCCAAGCATGGTATTAAAACTCCTTAAGCATGGTGCTACCAACATTATCACATCAAAAGTTCTACTAACATAATCTAGCCATTGTTTTGAAGAATAAAGCATAACATGTGTAGCATAGGTTTTCTGGAAAAGCAGGACAATCATCTTCAGAGGCTGTTTTATCCAAACTTTTAAACTAAACATAATTTTTACTCCCATTGGAAGTTGTATATATGGTAGTGATGAATTCACATATAAAATTTCATGCAGAGATATGAACTAGGTGATTTATGGTGAATTGTTTGGTGAGACCTATCAAAACTGTTTTTCAGACAAATTCTGAGGGCTGTTACAATTGCTATTTTAAGTCATGTTGAAGTTAGAATCTAGAAAACATGCCCCAGGGGAAAGTTGTAGAACAGGTTGTTAAATTTCAATGAGACCAAGAACACTAATATCTATGGAGTGTGCAGTGACTGATATCTGTTTTGCCAAACTGTGTACAGACTGGATAAAAATCTGACATATTGCCAAGAGTGAATTTTTACCCCTAATTACAATCCAAATTAACAAAAGTGCTCAGCATGAAAGTTAGAGATAATAGTCCAAACTGTTAGCCATAAAGTTTTCAGTCTCTTAACAGTTCTAGATTAATAGATCTAAACTAAACAATGAGCATGACATTCAGTCCAAATTTTCTGCAACACCAAAGAAGCGACCTCGTATCATTAATTAAATTTTTAACTACTAATCATTATATTTTTAAGTTGTGAATTAAACAAGATACTAACATTTTCACTAAAATTTCGCAACTCCTACATACTAACATGTAAATAACATAGAAGCAAACAAGAATTATAAGCATCATGATATAGATCCTAGCTTGACTATCATAGCAAACTTTCTACACAACATCTTCTTTAGCATGCTATCTTAGAATTAAGCCTTTAGTTCTAAAATTAGATCCTACTAAGGAGATATGAACCTACCTCAACAAGTCCTTCAAATGGTCTTTGGCCCTTCTTATTTCCTTGAAGAACTTCACGCTTTCTTCCAAGATTCCTTCCTTTCCTCCAAAGCTTCCAAACTCCCAAAAGATTGAGTAAAAGGGTTGATTTTTGGTGAGGAAATGTGGTGAAATTTGTTTAGTAAGTAAAGGGGGTTGTGGTAGATGAAGGGAGAGTGTCTTTTGGTGGCGGAAGTGGTGGTGCAAAGGGAAAAGGGGATGATGAAATTTTGGACATAATTGGAGGAGAGGAGAGGGAGGATGAGAGAGCAATTTTTTTCTTTCTTTTCTTTTCTTTTTCCATAAAATTTTCTCCTTTTAAATCTCATCTCAAGGATGATTCATCCCTTAATTCCCTCTCCATATGCCACCTAGCTTGGAGTTAGGTTGGAGTCATTCTCCTAATGACACCTATGAATGGGTTAGGTGAAAGTTAATCTCCAAATGACACCTAGCATGAAGAGGTGTCATGGCATGACAAATTAGGATTTTTAATTTTTAAATAAATAAAAATACATGCATTAATACTTGATACTCGTCCAATACACACGTATTTAAGCCATATACTCTATTTATTAAATACAAAAGATGGTTTAAAACTTATTAAAAATGATTTTGACTTCACCAAAATTAAAGAAAAATATATTAGGATCCCCAAACATTATACGTATACATACATCCCAAAAATACGTACTTATACACGTATATATAGATACTGGGTATTACATTCTACACACCTTAAAAAACAAAGTCCGCCCTCTGACTTTCCAAAACTAATGGTCTAACATGATGTTGATTAGGTCTAAGGGTCTTTCCACCCATGAAATACAAACAATGATATATGTATACATTATACAGTCATGTATACACTCACTACACCATAGATTATACACACATACTAGTACACCTATACATACAGACACATATATCAATACTTGTACAGAGTAATAAGTAGAAATATAGACACACCCAAGGCATCAAAATTCACACCCACATTTATACACTTACTTTACCTAATACATGTGTACTTACATAAAGATTCATACAAGTATATGTTTAAGGATGTGTCACGCCTCGCTTCCCAAAAATGTGGAGGCGAGACGTGAGAAGGTCCGCACAAACTTGAAGCTGTGAAGCTCCAAGTCTGATAAGCGTAAAAAAAACACTTATTATGGCAAGTCCTTGCAAAGCGAAACGAAACAACAATGATAATAAGGAAATGAGACGACATTTTATTGAATCTCCAAATGTCCATAAACAAATTACAATATCGCAGAAAAGCCACCAGGCTAAAAGGAAAAGGGTCTAAGGCCCAAATATGACCAACAAAGTATAACATACATACAAGGGTGCCACACACCAACAACTAACCGCAAACCTAAACAAGAAGGGAACACGAGCGGTCTTCAAGATAGGCCCCTGGTGTCCACTCACCACCACAGCAAACATCAGTATCTGCAACACCATGTCCCCTGCAACAAAGCTCTGGCTCTGGGTCTAACATGTGACACCCAAAAGAGAGAGGGGCACATGTCAGCAAGTCTGGAAAGACTTGTGCAAGGAAACTGAAGAAAGGCAACTAACATCCTAGCAGTTATAGTATGCATGACATGGCAGTTATAACATGAGTGCACAAGCAAGACATGGTGAACAATAAGTACACGAGAACAATTATCGGGGCAAGACAAGAGTAGCCAAGCTACTAACAATCTCAATCATTTCACTATTCACGTTTCACTGTTGTTTGTAGATGTTTACACCTTACAGCTGAATGGTATAACATTCACGCTGAGTGGCCGCTTAACACTACCCCAAACCCAGAGTTTACGCCTTACAACTGCAGTTGCTGATCAGGCAGACCCCCAGTTGAATGACCGCTTAACTCTTACCCCATCCCACACGTAAACAAGCCAGGGTCCCTGTACATGAGCCCAGTAAATGAGCCAGGGTTGCCCCGCACGGGAGCTTGTTTTCCTAATTCACAATTCGATCTCGAGCGTTGGTGTTAGCAACTCAATTTGCTCGCTTCTGGTCACGAGCCAGGAAACACAAGTATTGTAGCGATGCTACGCAATCACGGGATCACTTAAAGAATGCAATGACATGACAATTAATTTGTGTACCGTTAATGAAATTTAAACATGACATGGTAATTGTGCAACATGATAAATGTCGGATCTAGCTTCGTTGTCAAGCTAGCTCCTAACTTGCGCCTAGGCGAGTATCATTTCGTCGCCTAGCCTCTTTTACGCCTACAATAAGCAAATGGCATAAAATATGGCCTAAACCCTAAGTGGCAAGTTTCACTTGCCTAGCACCGGGGACGACGATCACGAAGGTTCGTCTCGCGGATGCTAGTCTACGGGGAAGTCGCTGTTATGGAGAACAATCATCAAAACAACAAGTAATTTCATTAGGGTTTTGCAAAAACATAACGGGTTATGAAAACATCAAGAGATCGATTTCTTACCGTGAGGAGGCGGAATAAATACTCCGGAGAACCTAGGGACCAGATCTGGAAACGAATGGAGAAGTTTGGAGAACTAGGGTTTTGGGGGATTTTGGGGGTTTGATGAGATTTTGAGGAAGATGAGAGGTAGAATGTGTGAAATGAGGGTTTGGATGGTGATGGATGAGCTTGGGATGAAGGATCAATGGTTTGGGAAAGAAGGGGGCTCAATGGGAGAGAAACTAGGGTTTTGGGTCATGAGGAAGGAGAAGAAAACGTTTGGGAGGGGTTTAAATAGGAAGAGCTGGCGGCTGCCCAGAAATTAGGGTTTTAACACAGATTAGTCGGTCAAAGAGCAACCACTGACCGACTAGTTTGGCAACTAGTCGGTCGGTCGACCAACGCAGACCGACTAAGTGTAAACAGTAACTCCTGTACAGAAATAGGATTTAGATTTAGTCGGTCAAGGAACAACTACTGACCGACTAGTTTCTTATCTAGTCGGTCGACGAACGTTCTTAGACCGACTAAGAATGAACAGTACTCGACTGCACAGAAGAATTAAGAATTAGTCGGTCTGAGTACAAAACTTAATCGACTAGTTTAACAACTAGTCAGTCGAAAGATGAACTTAGACCGACTAAACAGAAACAGTAACTTAAGTAAAATTAATCCAAGGAACTAGTCGGTTTGAGTAGAGTTGCTGACCGACTAGATCTCAATCTAGTCGGTTGGTTCCCCTTCTCGAACCAACTAAGATGCACTAAAAGTGCCGATTCGAATCGCAGAGCTTCGGGAAGATTCCTATGGTTTCTAAGATCACTCTAACTCTAAGATATGAGCGATTTGAAGCTCGTCACGAATGACTTACTCCGAAATCGACGATCGAAGGAAGAAGCTAGAAAATCACGACGAAACGATCGAAAGTGAAAACTATGGCGACGAAAACCACACATCCAAGGAGAAAATCCACCAAGCATATATTTTAATATAGATAATCCAATTACACGAAAACCAGTCGTTACAGGATGTATGTTATTTTATTGGTACACATATAGATATATCTAAATACATACAGCTATATATGTAATCACACACACTCCTTATACTCAAATATATCTATATGCATACATGCTCAAAACACACAATACTCATAAGTCACAGAGCTGGCATACTTATACTTATACATACCTATAGATATACCTAGATACATCCAAGTATACACCATTAATAGATACATATACTACTATATATGTCACATCCAATATGCATACAACCTTGCTAACATACATATGTAAGTAGGTATATCCAAATATTGATACAATTATTATAGATAGTCATACACCAATACTTATACACACTGATATGATGCACCACACATATCCAGTGGGTAACCACACACTAATATATTACTTAAGCATATAAGGTATAAACACTTACAACTATACAGAAAATTATATATTATTGTTCGCACACAAATATGTTCACAGAATATATCACTATAGTAAATAGTACTGTTAGGATATATGTATAGTATATCAACATTCCAGGACACACTCATTTTATATATATGCAAGGTGTTTACGGGTGTTTTCTCACCACTGAATCATTGACCGATGACTGATCGGTCAATGTGGTCAAGGGATCGGTTGGGATCCCTTGGTCACGCCAAGCACACGTGTACTCTGCATGAGTCGTAGATGGAGTCGAGGTCGAGCGTCGATCCTTGGTTGAAGCGGAGCTGAGGGGAGGCCTCGGCTCTGTTTGATGGGCTCGGCCTCGGTTGGACGGGTGGCGAGGGGATGCCTCGGTGCTTCGCTTGGAGCTCGGTCTCTGGTAGCCATGCCCGCTAACTGCGTGGGTGGTCGTCGGGCGCTGAGGAGTAGCCTCAGCGCCTCGGTTGGCTCCTTCCTAAATAGACGAAAAACTCGTCAGGGTGGCCAGACCTTGGTTTCGGCCGTATCTCCTCCGATGCCTAAGTCAGATCAGGGTCTGAAAGGTGCTCAGCGGGGTAGGTTCGACTAGAGACGAGATCGATACACCGACCCACGACACGAGCAGGGGAGGGAGAAGTAATGGAGGAAAATCAAGGTCGTTGATGGAATACCTCAAATTATTATACCTGGGGTTTGATCCCTTGCTCTGTTGTCCCTCCGGTCCTTTTATAGGGTCATCGCCACGATTGCCCCCTGTCCACGCCGTCACGCCGTCCGACCCCACTCACGCCCTCGAGATCCGTCCCCACGATGGCACCTGCCAGTGTCATGGGGGAGCCGATTGCGGGGCCCCTTAATGGACATTAAGGCCTTACACCCCAGGGGAGTGGTTTCTCCCGGGGATCATGGGCCGGTTTCGAGCGTGTCGAACCGTGGACGGTTCGGGTTTGAGATTTCTCGGGGGCCTCATCGATCGGGTCGGGTTCTCTTCGTGGGCCTCGTCTGGCGGGGCCCAACCTTGCTAGTAGGCTTCTCGTCCACAGCTGGATCTTGGGCTTCTAGCCTTTGGGCGATCTTCAAAACAGTCGTATCAATTGCCCCCATCAGTCGTGTCGATCCCCTCTAGTTGGCTCGGCTCGGCCGATGTGACTTCTGCCGATTTTGACAGGCGTGCCAGTCGAGGCCAGTACATTAAATGGATGCCATCATGAAGCGGCCCGTTCAAATCCCTTTGGGTGTGGGTTTCGAAGTGCCGTCGGCCTCACGATGTTGCCACGTGCCCCTGTGCGTTCATCCCCGTCGTGCGGGGGGGTCGTCTCGAAAAAAGGAGAGGTAAAAAGGGGGGGCGACGCCCACCGTGCCGGCTTCACCAATCGTCAGCTCCCCATATTTTCCTTTTTCTTCTCATCGATCCAAATTCTGTTCAAGCTCCACCTCATGTCATCATCCTCCGCCACTGGTTCGGGTCGCCCAGAGGCCGTCAGCGATCCCAATCTGGTATGTGGGTCGGTTTTATCGATCCGTCGCCATGGGGGCGTGCTTTCAGGGGTGCCCCTCGAGGTTCTGGGGTATTCTTCGTCCGTTTACGCCACTTCCATCGGGGGTATGCGCACCCGCTATCTTCTTCCCCCATACTCTACCCGGGCCCCTGAATCCGACGAGCGGATCTGCTTCCCCGGTCCGCGCAAGGTTGGGGTGTACGAAAATTGTTTTCGGTTCGGACTTCGGTTTCCTCTCCACCCTTTCATCGCCGAGTTTCTGCGAGCTCACAGGGTGGCCTTATGCCAATTCTGTCCCAACGCCATCGGGCTCATCGTCGGGGTCGTCGTTCTCTACGTACTGAAGGGGGTGGCCCCTCCCTCTGAATCTTCGCCCAATTCTATCGTCTGAGCCATCACCAGTCGGGGGCCCTGGATTTATATCAGTGCTCGGCCAAAGATGAGCCTGGTGTTGGGTTTGTCGAGCTCCCTGAAGCTCTGGAAGGGTGAATACGTCTTCGTCGTCTTCCCGACAGACGTGGAGTTCCCAACTCATTGGAGCACTGTCAGCATGCTGGTTCTTGAGTTAGGCGACCCAACCGATGCCGAGCTTGAGGCGGTGAAGACCCTTCTGGCGATCACTGTGGAGGACCGGAGAATCGATGTTCTCTTCGACGATCTTAGCTTGCAGAAGACCACTTAGTCCATTGGTGAGTCTTGCTGACGTCCGCCCCCGGAGGTGTTGATGTTAGGTCTTTCCCGGCCAGTTCTGATCCGCTCCTCTTTTCCCTTGTACAGGTGGATTTGCCCCTAGTTCTTCTCTGATCCCTCTACCAACCTCGGTCCCCGAGCTCACTCCGCAAAGGCGGGATCACGTATTAGAGGTCCGAAAGAAACAGCCGCCTCCTGGTGCGGGTTCCAAAAGAGCGAGGGGGCAAGCCCCATCCCTCCCCTTACCGAGCGTCTCGAAGAAGGCCCGTCCCCAAGTCAAGGAAGTTGGTGTTCCACTGCCTGAGGGTCAGGTTCCGCCCTCCTCGGCTGAGGTCATCTGGCCGTGGACCGGGCCGTCATCACCGCCATAGAACCCCCTCCCTGAGGTTTACGAGCGGTACCTGGGAGCGTTCCACTCGGTTCCCGTCGACTTTCCTCAGTCGGGCGAGGGCCTTCTCCGACCTCGCTTCCCAATGGGGCCAGGGGAGTCGGTTTTTGCTGACTGCGGAGTGGCGACGCGGCTGGCCAAGAACTGCTACCTTCCTTCGGACCAGGCTGCATTGGATGGGGTCAAGGGCGACCGCCTAGCCGCCTTCATGGTCCAGGCTGGTCAGCAGGTGAGACATTTTCGCATACCTCGTTTCTAATAGCAGTCTTCATTTCATCCCTGTCTCCTGGAGCAGTTGTCCTCGGTGGGGCGTTCGATAAGGCGCCAATTCGAGGCCCTTCATCAGGCCAAGGCTAACGTGGCACGGTCCGCCGAGGCCGAGGGGGTTGAGGGTGAGGCCAGCCTGCTGGCCGAGGCGCGCATCAAGTCCCTGGAGTCCCGGGTAACTGAGCTCTCCTCTGCTTTAGAGGAATCAGATTGAGAGAAAGCCTTGGCTTTGGTATGGAAGTCTAAGGCTGAGGACCGAGTTACTGAGCTCATGGGGGCCACCGAGGCGCGCACCGAAGCTGGCGGGGGCCCTGCGCCTGTTGCTGCGGCCGACTCCCCAGAGTTCTCCACCCTTCTGGAAGGGGTGGAAGAGAGAGAGAGAGAGAGAGAGAGAGAGAGAGAGAGAGAGAGAGAGAGAGAGAGAGAGAGAGAGAGAGAGAGCTGTTCTGGTCCAGCTTAACGCGAGATCCAGAGAGATCGAGGTGGAGCGGGCGGAGCAGCAGCGCCGGGTTACCATCCTCGAAGGTCGGATCCGAGAGCTGGAGGCAGTGAACCCCGCTCAGATTGCTCATGACGTTGTGGAGGAGTACGCCCTTTCTTTCGTAGCCACGGCTATGTCCGAAGCATTCGAGAAGGGGTTCGCCTGCTGCAAATCCGAGATCCAGAAGAGGTTTCCACTCTCGGGGATCGATTTCGAGGAGCTCCGGGTGTACTCCGACAAAGAGGGAGAGACACGGGACAGACCCACTATGCAATCTACCGTCGGCCCTGAGGGGGCTCCCGGCGGAGACGAGTCAGTGAGGGTTGTTGCTCAGTTATTATGCTGTTGTGTAACACTCCCTTCCTCCTCCTTCCATTTTAGAAATTAAGTCTCCTTTTTCTGTCTATGACTGCTTGTCTTCCCCCTTGGTGTGTGCCCACTTTTGGGAATTGTTTGCAATGAGGTGGCTATCCTGCCGGGGACGTTGCCCCTCATCCTTGCAGCGGGTTTGGCCGATCGGCTGGCTGGGTGGTGCTAACCCTCAGGCTCACGGCCCGATCGGCCCGCCAACATGCCGGGGGAGTTGCCCCGGCCTTACAGTCGGTTCAGTGGGTCAGTCTGCTAGGGGTGCGACCCCGTGTCTTGTGACTAACCGATGAGGCCGACCGCTGAAGTCGACCTTTAGTCCGACCTGCTAGGGAAGTTTCCCCAAGCCTTACGGTCGGTCGGTTAACCGACCTGCTGGGGGAGTTGCCCCTAGCCTCACAGTCAGTTGGTGTCATTCAGCCTGCTGGGAGGGCAACTCCCAGTCTGATGGAAGATCGACGGACCGACCCGCTGGGGGAGCTGCCCCAGCCTTACGATCGATCCACCCCCCTGGCCGACCGAGGGGAATGTCCCTCGACCTATCAGCCGGTTGGGGGAGCCAACCCGCTAGGGGTTTATCCCCTGGACTTATGAGCCTCTGCTCGGGTGCCCACCCCGCGAGGTCTCCCTCGTCCCGAGTGAGCTTCCCCCGGTCGCAAAGTGCGAAGATGAATAGGCGCGAGCAATTTTATTCGGGCAGATGGAGGAAAATAGATACGTTTGCGGGCGATCTCATTGATAATATTTGCGCAAGTGCTCGACGTTCCAGGTATGGATGAGGATCTTTCCTTCCGAATTAGCTAGTCGATAAGTCGCGGGCCCGAGGAACTCAATGACTTTGTAGGGTCCTTCCCACTTAGCCGCCAGCTTCCCTTTGCGAGTGATCTCCGGGCTGAAGGCGACTTTTCCGCAGATCCCCTCGTGCACATCCAGGAGGTCGTAGTCAGCCTCTTGATGTCCGAGGCATTTGAGGTATGGGAGGATATCCGTCTTTGTCCAGCGTCTTTTGTAAAGTACTCCTTCGTGGATCACGTATCGGAGTGCCTTCCTCTCCAAGGTTCGACACTCGTCAGAGTCCGCCGGCACTTCCCCATGGGAGAGGTACCGAATGATCGGATCCATCCAGGTGGGGTCCCCATCGATCGCCATCACCTCCGTCTCCTCTGTGCTGGGGAACCGGAGATTTTCCACGTAGATGGTGCGGCCCAACTCCTTTGTCGAGGAGGAAGCCAGTTTGGATAGAGCATCCGCACGGGCATTCTCCGACCGGGGAAGGTGAAGGGTCTCAGCCTTCTTGAATTTGGACAGCACGGTCTTGGCTGTGGCCAGGTAGCTCTACATCGCCTCCTCGTGTGCCTCGTAATTCCCTTGTAGTTGGTTGATGACGAGTTTTGAGGTTTTGCTCTACATCCGATCGAATCTCTTGAGGTTTTGCTCCAGCTGGGAGTCGGTAAGGACCAATATAGAGTGGGCTTGGAAGTAAGGCCGGAGTCGGCGGGCCGAGAGAACGAGGGCGTATGCCAGCTTTTCCATAGGCGTGTACCGCCCCTCAGCGTCCTTCAGGACCCGACTGGTATAATACACCGGCCTCTGTACTCCGCTATCTTCCCTGACCAGCACCGAGATCACTGCTTCTCCCGTGCAAGCTAGGTAGAGGCTCAACGACTCTCCTTCTCTCGGTTTGGACATGAGCGGGGGACTGCGGAGGCATTGCTTGAGTTCGGCGAATGCCCGGGAGCAGTCCTCGTCCCACGGAATTGTCTTCCTTTTGTCGGTCGGCTCAGCGATTGCTTTCCTCAGGGTCTTGAAGAATGGAAGAGACTTCTCCGCCGATTTGGATAGAAATTGCCCTAGAGCGGCAATGCACCCATTCAACCTCTGCAGCTCCTTAATTGTCGTCGGCTCCCGCACGTTGATCAGCACCTCGATCTTGTCGGGGTTAGCCTCGATTTCGCGATTGGTGATCATGAACCCTAAGAACTTACCGGATCTCACCTCGAACATGCACTTCGCAAGATTGAGCCGGATGTTGTGTTTCCGCAGCCGCTCGAAGGTTTCCCTGAGGTCGGCGATGTGATCTCCCGAGTCCTTCGACTTGACCAATATGTTGTCGACGTAGACCTCCAGGTTCCTCCCTATCTGGGAGTCGAATACCTTGTTGACCATTCTCTGGTAGGTGGCCCCGGCGTTCTTTAAACCAAAAGGCATCTTCTTGTAGCAGAAGGTCCCTTTATCTGTCGTGAAGGCCGTCATCTCTTCATCCCGAGGGTCCATCTGGACTTGATTATACCCGGAGTAGGCGTCCATAAAGCTGAGCATTTCATACCCCGAGGCATTGTCCACGAGGTGGTCGATGCGAGGCAACGGGTAGCTGTCCTTGGGGCAAGCTTTGTTGAGATCGCTGAAGTCCACACACATTCGCCACTTCTCGTTGGGCTTCTTGACCATTACAACGTTTGATAGCCACTCCAGGTACCAGACTTCTCGGATAAAGCCGGCATCGCAAAGGCGTTCCACCTCCTCGGAGGCAGCCCTCATCTTTTCGCCACATAGATTCCGCTTCTTCTGTCTAACTGGTTTGAAATTGGGGTCGGCATTCAGCCGATGCACAATCACCCGGGGGTCGACGCCGGGCATGTCATCGGGCGACCATGCGAAGACGTCAAGGTTCACCTCCAAGCACTCGATCAGCCTGCTTTTCAAGTCCGGGCCCAGCCCCGAACCGATGGAGACGAATCTTCCCTCGACATTCGTGACTAGGATCTGCTCCTGCTCTTCTGCTGGTGTGGGTCTCGGCCTGTAACTCAAGTCGAGCGAGGCCATCGAGTCGTTAGGTTGCCCAGTGGGTTTCTCGTCTGCTAACTGATAGCAGATCTTTAGCTTCCCTGCATCACCGTCAACTCGCCCGACCCCTCTCGGGGTCCGTACCTGATCGTTCGGTGGAGAGTCGAGACCACCGCGCCGATAGCATTGAGGAGCGGGCGACCGATGATCCCATTGTACGTCGACCCGATCCTCAGCACCACAAACTCTACCGTCAAGGTCACCGAGTCGGGCGGCCGTCCGAGCGTGACTGGGAGGTGGATTATCCCGACGATGGGTGTGGAGTGACCCGTGAAGCCCACCACGGGCCCCGAGCATGGCTCCAGGTCCTTGTCCTACAGTCCCATCCTCTCTAAAGTCGACATAAAGAGGATGTCGCAAGAGTTACCAGTATCTACTAGCAGCCGCCGGACCATGGACGTGTTGATGGCCACGGACACCACCAGTGCTTCGTCTGGCCGCGGCTGCTCCCTCGTCGCACCCGCCCTGCCGACTCGAAGGGGCGGCGGAGGGCTCCTGTACTCCATATCGTAGTCCTCCTCACGGTCGGCCCGAGGGTGCCCTGGTGCCCCGACCTGAAGCATGCGCCGGGGAGTGATGATCCCTTCTTGTCGACCGTGGCGGGGGCCGACGCCCGACGCCGGGGTCGCGCCCCTCCCCCGCCGCGGAGGATGGAGCCGTGTCATTGTCGGTGTGGTTATTTTTCGTGGGTGTTAGCTCGTTCCCACAGACGGCGCCAGATGTTTACGGGTGTTTTCTCACCACTGAATCGTTGACCGATGACTGATCGGTCAACGTGGTCAAGGGATCGGTTGGGATCCCTTGGTCACGCCAAGCACACGTGTACTCTGCATGAGTCGTAGATGGAGTCAAGGTCGAGCTTCGATCCTTGGTTGAAGCGGAGCTGAGGGGAGGCCTTGGCTCTGTTTGATGGGCTTGGCCTCGGTTGGATGGACGGTGAGGGGATGCCTCGGTGCTTCGCTTGGAGCTTGGTCTCTGGTAGCCACGCCTGCTAACCGCGTGGGTGGTCATCGAGCGCTGAGGGGTAGCCTTGGCGCCTCGGTTGGCTCCTTCCTAAATAGACGAGAAACTCGTCAGGGTGGCCGGACCTTGGTTCCGGACGTATCCCCTCCGATGCCTAAGTCAGATCAGGGTCTGAAAGGTGCTCGGCGGGGTAGGTTTGACTCGAGCGGAGATTGATACACCGACCCACGGCACGAGCAGGGGGAGGAAGAAGTAATGGAGGAAAACCAAGGTCGTTGATGGAATACCTCAAATTAGTATACATGGGGTTCGATCCCTTGCTCTGTTGTTCCTCCGGTCCTTTTATAGGGTCATCGCCACGATTGCCCCATGTCCACGCCGTCACGCCGTCCGACCCCACTCACGCCCTCGAGATCCGTCCCCATGATGGCGCCTGCCAGCGTCATGGGGGAGCTGATTGCGGGGCCCCTTAATGGACATTAAGGCCTTACACCCCGGGGGAGTGGTTTCTCCCGGGGATCGTGGGCCGGTTTCAAGCGTGTCGAACCATGGACGGTTCAGGTTTGAGATTTCTCGGGGGCCTCATCGATCGGGTCGCGTTCTCTTCGTGGGCCTCGTCTGGCGGGGCCCAACCTTGCTAGCAGGCTTCTCGTCCACAGCTGGATCTTGGGCTTCTAGCCTTTGGGCGATCTTCAAAACAGTCGTATCACAAGGATACATACATATGTATTCACATCCAATATTTATATATGTAGTTTTATATTTAACCACATATATACATGCACAAATATACTTACATACAAGTAGTCAACTATTCATATATATTACGTAGAATATATTTAATGCAGTATATATAAATATACAACACTATATATTTACTATAGCACAAGAATTACATCAATACAATACACACGCACGCACGCACACACACACACTTGTATACACAAGATATATCCATATATAAATCTTATTCACACGTTAGCCATACATCCCTATCTTCATATCATACACTTATCTTCACACGACACACACACACACACACACACACACACACATAAATACACACCAATATTGCATAACTTGACATACCTACTTATGTATATCTACACACACCATTTAGTAAGTCAATATATCTCACACGCTACTTATGATCCATAACCAAATGTAGCTGCACCTATATACATACATATCTTACTACATCATTTCACACAATCATATTTATAATATACATAGACATATATTTACTCTATGTATACCATCATACACTCTTATACATCCAAATATACATCCACCTAGACGTACAAGCAACATCCATATACCAACACATATATCATGAATTTATTTATACACCAATATTTATACTCATAGATACTTCATATATATATATAAACACATCCATTAGATATCCATATACAAATTTATCTCCTTACATCCTTTAAATATATAATTCAGTATCTATACTTACAAATCTACATACAATCGTATAGTCATCCATATATACTCAAATGTAGACAAGAGATATATTAGTACATATCTATATACGACACACATTATTTTATTACACAGATAGCATGCCTTACACATAGGTTCACACATCATATACTATCTACTCCTCAACCCACACGAACAACATTTCTATACATATACCTCATAGTTCGTTAATATACGAACACTTATACTATGAATTATAAGGATACACACAAGTAGTCATACAAGTATCTATGATGTAGCTTACATACAAATATAGCGAGGATACATGCCAATATACCTACAATACTTATATATCTAAGAAAACACATAACCACCCACACATATATGTATATATACAAACGACTACTCATGCTTACCCTCAGGAAGCTCTGTACATTGGGCTTTACAATACCAAGGATTTATCTTAAGGCTGGTTACCTACCCACCCTAGGACACAACTATCCCTATGGAGCATTACACGTACTATCATTACACACGCCGCAGTACAGAGACCTGCATGGGCCACCAAATGTAACGGCCCGCTCCCCAGGATACCCTAGAAGTACAAATTCTTCCCAAGTATTCCTAGATCTACGACTATTACATAGAAAGAGAGAAAGGAAGAGAGTGAAAGAAATGTGCAGGTCACTACGCATGTGATGAGAAGTACAAGTAAAGTTCCATCACAGAAATGACACAGAGAATTAAACAAAAGTATAAACATTCATTTTATTAGTACAATGATATCCTTTACATACACCATCTGTACAAGGTGGTACAAAAGTGGGGGGGGGGGGTACAACAAAAAGAGAAACCCCAACCCAAAAAGTACAAAAAGGTGTCCACACCCAATACAACACACCCGCTAATCTACCCCATGAAAGTCCAACTAGGCGAAGTTGCCCACATTCTCTACCTCTGACCTGGGAACAACCTCTGGTGTCAGGACCCGCACTGGCTGCTCTGGTCCTACTTCTAAAAATCATAAAGGGGGCACGCCAACGCGTGACCCATCAGGAACTCCTAACATCGCTAGTAGGATCCAGTTTTAGAACCGGGCCTTCTAACTAGTCATCTATCTACAGGTGACACAACGTCCACAAAAGTAAGGCATAAAAGTAAAGAGTCATATCATACATGTGGTGACAGTAAAAGCTGAAGAACAAAAGTACAAGACCATAATTACAGATTAAGTTAGTTAAAATTGGACGTTTATAGATTATTTGGAAACCCGAGTAAACCGTAGGACGCTAAGGAGCCGGACTTCACCCAGGGTGGGTGAAAAGTGGTACCTCAACCAGCGACACGGGCACTGGAGGGGCCTCTCGTAACTCCCCCTTACGGGAGTGAGACAAATCTCGGGGTTTCATGGGGCAAACGGAGAAAACCATTAATTATCACATGGTGCATCACGAGTACACCACCGGCCTCTCTAACTCTAGCCAACTCCCCCTTACTAGAGTGACAAGCGAGTGGGAAATCTATCATATCCGCTCCTTAGCTCCTAAAATTTACCTACGTTTCCCCCAAACCCAAAATCTAGAACACTCACTTACCTCAAGGTAGACCGATATATCCCAGGTTATTACACTCGGGTGCTCACTCTCAATTTATGGAATTGTTTCATTATTACATTCATTTGCGCGGTCTCATTACTGCCTGCACATCTTTTCAGTCTTTCATCAATTCTCCGATGTCGTGTTTAAACGAACATCGCATCAACAATTTCGTAAAGAGGAACACCACAATACTTCATTTATATCATTAATACCTTAATGCACAGAATAAACTTCTATCATTTCCTCCACATTTAACAACATGAAATGAACATTAAATGGGGCATAAAACTTTAGCATGACTATTAACATGAGCTTCTTTTTAAGAAAATTGTATGAAACATAATTTAAGTTCCAAGCATGGTATTAAAACTCCTTAAGCATGGTGATACCAACATTATCACATCAAAAGTTCTACTAACATAATCTAGCCATTGTTTTGAAGAATAAAGAAAAACATGTGTAGCATAGGTTTTCTGGAAAAGCAGGACAATCATCTTCAAAGGCTGTTTTATCTAAACTTTTAAACTAAACATAATTTTTACTCCCATTGGAAGTTGTATATATGGTAGTGATGAATTCACATATAAAATTTCATGCAGAGATATGAACTAGGTGATTTATGGTGAATTGTTTGGTGAGACCTATCAAAACTGTTTTTCAGACAGATTCTGAGGGCTATAACAATTGCTATTTTAAGTCATGTTGCAGTTAGAATCTAGAAAACATGCCCTAGTGGAAAGTTGTAGAACAGGTTGTTAAATTTCAACGAGACCAAGAACACTAATATCTATGGAGTGTGCAGTGACTGATATCTGTTTTGCCAAACTGTGTCCAGACTGGATAAAAATCAGACATATTGCAAAGAGTGAATTTTTACCCTAAATGTATACGTTATGAGTGTATGATTACTATACGTTAACACATGATATCATGAATACGTTATGTATTTAATCTATCTTAATATGAGATTATTTTTATATTGAGTAATCATATGGATATGTGCTTAGAATATACTCCTATGTGATACAATTGATATATGTTTTCAAAATCTCTTAGAGTATCTATTACTTTTCTGATACAAATATGCGTATCAGAAAAGTAGTCGATTTCCAAGAGTATAGGAGTTGACAACTAAGCAATTGGCTGCTCAAGGGAATTTCTGTAATCTGCAAAAAGTCGCCTCCTGCGGTGCAGGAAGTTGACTCTCGATCTAGAAGTTGACTTCCAGCTGTTTATTAGTTGACTCCCAGTCTCAACGGGTCTATTTGACTTGGACGTTGACTATCTGTTGAAGAGACATTGGAGGGCAAAATAGGACTTCTATTTTGGGCTGTTTTCTTCTGTATATATAGAGGGATGTTGGCTGACATTATTATGAATTTATTGATCAATTTTAAGATATTTACCAAGTGTTTTAAATTCCCTCTAAGCTCTCCAAAGTTTTCGAGACAAAATTGTATTCAAAGTTTATTTAAAGCTTTAAGCATCTTTGTTGCATTGCCCAGATTTCAATCTCTCAATTCTTCATCTCTTATTTCTTGAGACTGAATCAAAATTTCTTTTGATCTCCACGTATTTTAATCTTCAATCTGTTTAAGATCTTAAGAAGTTTTCTTTAGCCACTCACATATACACTCAAGCTTCAATCTTGATGGGTTTAGGAAGGTTGCACTCATCGTCATGTGAAATCCACACAAGCGTGTGGTGATGAGTAATTGTATGTGATGATTGTATTTATTAGAATACCTCTTGCGTGAGGTCCTCACTTGGTGATGTTATTGTTATGGTTGTGCAAGTTCTCTTGGTGTAGAAGATGCATTATAAGAAGCCCACAAGTTGTTGAGGTATGTGAAGGCATTAGTGGATGCTGGACTAGACCAAGAAGTGTGTGAACCAGTGTAACAAAATCGTGTGTTTGCATTTGATTGTCTATTGCTCTCATTTCTCCTTACTTGCATTGTGTTGTTTATTTTTTGATGTGCACTTACTTTGATTGCACGTATTTAAGATTGTTGATTAATATCCAAGTTAGGTACCAGTTGGAATATTATGCCGTCATAGATGAATTGCGTTTAATTTGTGATTATTTTGGATAACATTATTCACACATACCCTCTAATGTTTGGTTTACATTTATATGATCCTCTAACAATTACGAAGTATGATTATGAATCTCGATCTATAACCGAATGTAGTCTAAGACATGATTGGCCCAAACTAGAGGAAGCAAACCGGCTTGAATTGACTTCCCTTGCCAAACGTGAAGTTTTTGGTCCTATAAATAAAACCACTGACATTGTAAAACATGTCGGTTTCAGATGTTTTTTGTCTAAAAACAAAATGAGAAAAATGAGATCGTGATGTATAAAGCCCGACTCGTAGCCCAATGTTTCTCCCAACAACATAGGATTGATTATGATGAAATGTATTCATATGTGATGGATACTGCTACCATTCGTTTTTATAAGCTAGGGTGTCCAAAAAATTATAGAAATGCATTTTCATGATGTTGTAACGACATATTTATATTGTTCATTAGATTCCGATATCCATATGAAAATTCCTACGGGATTCAAAATGCTTGAAGCATACGCTCCCTGCAACTTATACTTAATAAATTTGCAAATATCCTTGTATGGTTTAAATTAAACTAGACGCATGTGCTATCAATGCTTAAGTGATTATATTATTATGGAAGATTACATGAATGATCCTATATGTCCATGCATGTTTATTAAGA
This sequence comes from Scilla litardierei, assembly GCA_030789695.1. Classification (NCBI taxonomy): domain Eukaryota; kingdom Viridiplantae; phylum Streptophyta; class Magnoliopsida; order Asparagales; family Asparagaceae; genus Scilla; species Scilla litardierei. The sequence continues at coordinate 787,782,333 of CM061142.1, read as the reverse complement.
AATCTGAACCCGGATTCGCTATGATATCAGTTTATGTCGACGATATGAGTTTGATTGGAATTCCTGAATAGTGTCTAAAACTACAGAATATTTGAAAAGGGAGTTTGAGATTAAAAATTTAGATAAAAACAAATTATGTCTTGGTCCAGAACTTGAGCACAAAGTAAATGAAATACTTGTCCATCAGTCATCATATTGTGAAAGACTGCTTAAATGTTTAATATGGAAAATGCTCATCCTTTAAGCACCCATATGGTTATAATGTATCTTGATCTTCCAAAGTACCCATTACATCATAACGCACCTGATGATGATATACCTGGTCCTAAAGTATCATGCCTCAATGCTATCAGAGGACTGATGTACTTGGCATAATGCATAAGACATGATATAGCATTAGTTGTTGATTTAGTGGCACGTTTTAGTTCTGAGCCAACTCGGAGACATTGAAATTGAAGTAAACATATTGGCATGCCCTATTTAGCACTATACGTGTATTCTACTGAACACACGTGGTATTTCTACCTACGGTGCATACGTAGGCATGAAATAAACATGGATATCAATGTATGTAACGTAGTGCAAGGGGGATTGGGCTGTAATACGTGGCTAAGAGTCGAGAAAGCGAGATTGAGTGCGAGAGAAGTGTGAAAGACGTCGTGCGTGCGAAACAACAGGAATGTGTTGGACGTGTGTGCGTGGTGCATGTATGCATGTGTAGGCATGCATGGGTATGTGTAGGGAAGCCATGCAAGTGTGAAAGGTGTTAAGGGTCAATGGCAACCCCCGTAAACTTTTAGAAATGCGAGGGGCAAAATGGTCATTTGGACCAAAAGTGCTATGTGTACATAAGTGGTCGGTGCATAAAGTAATGGCAAACTTGTAAATACATGAAAGTTGGGGGATATTTTTGGAAAGGTATTTTAGTCATTTTGATTTGTACATGGCTTATGGGAGAAGCTAAGGAGGGTGTAGAAATTTCTTTAGAAATCTCTCTTTTTCTTTCTAAGACCTTCGCTTCGCTTCTCCCTTTCTCTTTCCCCTCTTCCTCCCCTAGTTTAGGCCGGCCATACCCTTCCCCTTTTCTCCATTTTCTTCAACTCAAACCCTAATTTATCTCACTAAAAATCAAGAAGCACAAGTAGGTTGCAAGAGAGAAGAAGGTGGAGAGGAAAGGAGGAGGAAGAGAGGAGGAAATCAAGCTATTTGAGGTAGGACCTAACTTGGATTTGGAAACTTAATTAGGGTTTCATTTTATCATGTTTTATACCATTTTTTATCAATTTGAAGTAGTGGTAATCAAATTAATGTGCCATGATTCAATTTTCATGAATTTTCCCTTGAAATTCTTAGCAAAATTATCCCCTTTGAAATTCTGAAATCTTGATGTCTGTTGTTGTCTTGATTCTGGTTACTGTAACTCGAATTATGGTTCGAAAAATATATATCCATGTAGATCTTGAAGTTCTACCCCAAAATCATATAAATTTTGATATATGTTCAATTCATGAATTAAGAGCAAAAATTCTATCTTTACAACATGTCTGTTTGATCTTCAGTCTTGACACAGTTCAGCAAAATTGATCTAAATACCTGCACACACAATAAAATTTGATTTTCTTGGTCTCGTTGGAAGCATAACAAGTTTATCTATAATTCCATCAGAGTTCTTATATTTCGAATATCTGGCTAGAACATGCCCAAAATTGGATTTCAATACAGACCCTGAAATCTGTCTGAAAAACAGATCTGACACACTTCACCAAATAATTCACCATAAATCACCTACTTAATATTTTTGCATGAAATTTATCTGTAAATCCAGGACTAATATATCTATAACTTTCATTTGTAACAATTTGTTAAATTATCAATACAAACTGGTGCTATATGCCCATGTATTGTCAACTTCTACAAACTCTAGCAATCTGAAGTACTAAAGTGGTGTTATGAATTGTGTAGTGTTGCTAATTCACTCTCTATAGTGTATGATTGTTGTTGTTACATGCAAGGTAGATTATTGGTATGTATTCCTAATGGATTCGCTAATATGCTCATGGACATGCATGACACGCCCATCACGTGTTTGTGGAAATGCCTCAATGAATTAGAAATTGAGAAACATGAGAAATGTACTCCAATGAACCATGTTATGGATTTGTGATATTGCAAGACATGGATGGCATGATTTCGTAAGTGATGTATCAATGAGTTGTGATGGAGGGCATGTCACTTTGGTGCATGACCCATGTTGATATGTGACGTTGTTCTGATGGAGGACATGACACTTAGGTGCATGACCCCGAATCGATATGAATGAAAATCGTTGACATTGTGAAATCATGCCATCATGGCTCTTATAAGATGAATTATGATGCTTAATTGATTATTTAGAATGTCTCAGTCCCTCTAATGAGGGTGAGTTAGCAAAACCCGGGTTTTAGGTGGGATTTGAGTAAATTGTGGATATGAGGCCTGGACTGAGAAGTTGGGGGAATAATTATGTGATATGTGAATTTATACCCAATCGCCTTTATCGGGAGTGGTGGGGACATACGGATGTTGTGTTATTATGTGGAGATCCTCACTCCTGCCAGGGACGGGGGAGTTGAGAGGCCCGGTGTTATACAGTGCCCATGTCCACTGCGCCGTGTGCTATATTCACCCCAAATTTGGGGTGAAGTCCAGGTCCTGGTATCACACAGTTTAATCAAGTTCCAATTAATTCAATTAAAAGATAATAAAATAAGAATTTGCGTGTTACTTCTTCTGCTGGCAGCACTTCCCCTTCCCTTTCCCTGTTTCTTTGTGACTTTGTGTCATGCCTCAGGCACTTGCGCTTATCTTATTAGATAATGGTTGCTTGAACACTTGTGTTATTATTATTATTATTCGTGCTAACCCTTTTTTTGCAGTAACTCGACATTGGACCGCAGGTATGATCCCCTTGTTTAGCTATTTAATTTACATTATGTTACTTAGTTACATGCCCTATTTCTCTTGTCTTGCCTTGTGGTTTGATAACCTTAGAATGGTGTTCCAAATCCTAGTTGGTTCCTACTGGGGCACGCTTTGACGTGCTCCTCTCTATTTTTCAGGTGGCAGGGGTATCATGGTTGGTGGTGATTTGGAGTTGGTTTCAAGGGTAGCACTTGGTGTGAGCTGTAGTTGTGGTGTGATATGGTGTGAGCTGTAGTTGTGGTGTGATATGGATGTCTTGGAAGGTGAGAAATGACAGCGTATATGTAGTGGTGTACTTGGACTATGTATACAAATGAAGCATGATATATATATAATGTTGTTGTTGTTTAATGAGACTGTTGGATATTATAGCGGAGCTTCACTTGTACTATCCCATCATGTGCGTAGTGGCCTGCATACTCATATTCTTCTTTCTCTCTCTTTTCCTCTCTCATCGCTCTCACTCTTCTGGATACTTGGAAAAAAATTTTTAAATGCCAGGTATTCTGGGGAACGGGGCATGACACATATATTTCGTTATCTCTGAGGGACCATAGATTTGTGGTTATTTTACTCTAAGAAAACTATGAATGATGGCTTAGTGGGATATGCTAATGCGCGATATAAATCTGATCAGCACAAAGCTCATTCTCAAAGCTCGTTCTAAAACTGGTTATCTATTTTGCTATAATGACACAACCATTTCTTAGCTTCTACTAAGCAAATGCTAGTAGCCATATCCTCCAACAACTCGAAAATTATTTCTATTTATGAGGCCAGAAGAGAATGTGTTTGGTTAAGATCTGTTATAGCACACATCCAAATTTCTTGTGAATTGAAACCGATTCATGATCCTCACACTATAGTTTATGAGGACAATGCAGCTTGAATCACACAACTTTGAAGAGTATATATTGAGGGTTATAAGACCAAACATATATGGTCGAAATTTTTCCATACTCATGAACTCTAAGTACGTCGACAAGTTGATGTTAAACAAATTCGCTCCTCAAACAATCTTGCGGATTTGTTTACCAAGTTATTGTCAACGTCAACATTCGAGAAACTAGTTTATGTTATGCGGCGAACCAGTAATATGCGAGATTGAATTCCACAGAAGTGAAAATGTTTTGATGCCTCGGAAGTGATAGTTTATTTATTCCAGCCGAAGCGTTATGGACTTATATATATTGTACTCTATTTCCCTTTTGTTTGGTTTTTGTTCCAGTGGGTCTTCCAACTTAAAGTTTTTAATGAGGCAGTACTAGAATGTTTAAAATTTGTCCAGTTGCATTGTGTTTCGTCCAAGGGAGAGTGTTATGAAATAATGGACATTCACACCATTTGATGTTGGTTATACGAAGAGGAATGTATAAAGACATTCACATTTATATGTTATAAATGAATGGACTTGAAAACCATGTCTACATTCATGCATTTGATATTATGAAAAGGGATCAGTAGAGACACGCATACATATAGCCGTTAAACCATTGTTCAATGAAAATGCTACAAGAAGACGAAGAGACTTGTCTACATACACATGAGTTTGTAGTATAAATAGAGTTTATCTACCTCAATTGTACGCATCTCAATATTGTTCTCTACATCAATAGCATTCTATATGTTATGAATCAACTACTGGGGGAGGAGCACACAACTCTTTATTTATAGGCAATAGAGGAGAATACAAACATGGGCTACATTGATATGGGCCTATCTTTAGGATAGCCCAGAATCTCAACCAACTACGGTTAAATAACCGTTCACAACACTCCCCCTTATACAGCCATAGGTGTGGACTCTGCTCATGAATACTTCAGGATTCTGAGCATAGAAGAGTCTCACATGGGGTGGATACTTCAGGATCCTGAGTTGGTGAGATTTACCTCGTTAAAGCCTTTAGATATGGAAAACCCAGTAGGAACAATCATAGTTAAGGAAAAAGAGTACAAACGCTCTTTAACTCCCCCTGATTTGTACAAGTGACTCTGCTCATGAATACTTCTGGATTCTGAGCGTCACAGAGGGGTGGATTCTTCAGGATCCAGAGTTGATGTGATTTGCCTCATTAAAACCGTTGGCTATGGAAAACCCAGTGGGAAAAACCACAGCTAACGGAAAAGAGTACAAATTTCCTCAACTCCCCCTGATCTGTAAAAGCTCTTAGGCTTTCAGATCTCTTAGGCTTATCTCATCACTCCTATTTACAACATTCCGAAAATATACACAGATTACAAAAGTTATCACAATTAAGTAGCTGCTGAATCCAGAAACTCTGGAGAGGTGTGCTAAGTATCGTCACCTCTGATGTGGTCTTCAGACTATGTTGTCAGCTCCACAATACCAGTCTCTATCCCAATCGTCACTGGATGTGATGTACCAGCAGGCGCCCTCAAATACACCATTGGTGTGGTGAGGATATCGGAATGATAGGATCATGTCGCCTTCATAAATTGCTTTACAGATCTGCAGTAGATGGCCATCCCACTGTGGGTACCCGTTCTGTGATTTCTCAGTATAGGGACCGGACCTGTAACCTGTGTTGGAATTTCATAATTCCATATTTCTATTCCCATATGGTTTTGATATGACAAACACATTCAGTGCTACTAACTCTATGTATGCAGATACATATCAATGCTGAGTTCCACACAAATGTGATATCTTCATGCATACTCAATCAAATATATCATTCATGAAGCTAGAAAGACAAAGGCACCTAATTCACGACTTGGATATATAATCACTTGATAAGGATCACCTGTAAAGAAGCTTCTCAAATTCAGTTGCAGATGCAGTCCTATCTACGGTTTTATGTAATCATTGTCAAATTTACTTTATTAGAGTCACAAAGCCTTGTGATAATATGTCTTAGTCATCTAGGTTCCATTACTCAGAGATCTACACTTCCCAATTTCGAAAATTCACAACTTTGAAAATTGGCAGCCAATAACCCCATTTTGGTCGACCAATTTTAAACCTTCGAATTTGGTTATGGGATTGCATGAGCAAACTCTCCTAACTATGTAGATTCTGGAACTGTCTTCCAACGGTCGAAATTCTCTCTCTAAATTTTGGTCGACCAATGTGGTCATTTTGGTCGACCAATTTCAAAACTAGCCGTTTTGATCCCAAATTTTCAGAGACGGTTCTTGCCCGTTTTCCAACGTTAACTATAGTCCCCAACCATCCCTAAACACTATAAATAGAGGGGTAGACCCTCTCTTTCTCTTCACTCACTTTTCTCTTATTTACTCTCTTATTTGTTGAAATCAAGTCTTTCATTTTCTAAAGCTTTAGGCCATTAGTTGTTCTTTTCTTATTTGTAAGAAGAAATCATTAGATTTCTTTCTTCGTTTAAGAACGGAAGAACTTGGATTTTTCAACATCATTTTGGAAAGTTGTTTGTGTTCATAATTGCAAGAAGAAATCGATTGATCTCTCTCTTCTTTTATGAACCAGAGAACTTCAAGTGTTGCTCTTCATTACATATCTTTTACATCTTGAAGTTCATCTTCTAAACAACATCCTTGAATTCATTCTCTGAAATTTATAACAAGTCTATAGGTGTTTTTTCTATTTCATTATTTAACAGGTTTGAATCTCTGTTTAGAGATTGTACAAAGTTTGGGACACGGGGAGTGTCGTCATTTTTGTAAGTTTGTGCTTGCGGTGCAAGTGATTATAGTGGATTGAAAATCTCTACGAGGTAGAGGACTGGAGTAGGATCACAAGGATCCGAACCAGGATAAATCTCTGTGTTTGCGATTGATTTAATTTCAGTACTTGTCATTTTATTTCTGTGCCATCTTTGCAAATATTACTAACATTTTATTTGCAACAATTTTATTATATACACTATTCACCCCCCTAGTGTATTGATCCATACAGGCTAAAATTACAACCTGCATTTGTATAAACATTGGAGGATGATACTTCATATTGTAAGTCAAGATCTTTCGACCCTTGGAGGAAGCGCAGAAGGCTTAACTCCGGTCTAATGGCCCTTTTTAGGTGCCAACTATCTCTGACTAATGAGTTTACTGCAGTAGCTATATCGGGATGTGTGCAGTTAGCCAGGAGTGCCTGATTGCACTTAGATAAGGGACTTCAAGACCAGTTATATCCTCCCCCTCTTCCAGCTATCGGAATGGTTCTTTGTGTACATCCATTAAGTATACTATCGTAGGTGTACTTTGGATGACAATGATCCTTTTAATTTCTCCAACGCACTTCTGGGCGTTTGTAACAAGATTCTATGAGCCATGACTTTATACTTGCCTAGGTCTTTTTATTTCATGTTTAAAAGTCAGGCTTGAACAGATATTTCGGTTTTCTCTTCAGGAGATCCGATGAGATATTAGTTGTTTACAACTGTGATCTCAAATCCTGCTCTTTGCTTAGATGCAAAGACAACCCTCAGTAGGAATCATTGCTTTGTCAAGCGATTCTCTTGGTTGTACATTATTCTTTTTTTAATAGAATAGGCATCCCAAAGTCTATTCAGGCATTTAAGGAAATGTGGAAATTATCTTTACCAAGATATCTACGAAGGTATGCCGTCACAACATCTAATAACAGCATATCCGAAATTTTCCTTCGCCAAATTGTAAGGTATTAGCTTTTAATAACTTAGGGAGACAGATGCATCATTTATGAGACATGCTCATTTTAATTTGTTCGATCCCTAGTTTCAGCGAAATTTTTCTTGGGCTATAGGTTGTACCTTATAGCATACGCTTTTGTATTTATTTTTCTTATGTGTGCAATACTTTATTTTATCCACAAGTCTGACACCTTTTGGTGTCTGGACTTCAGGTCCGAACATTTCACGTTTCATAAGTGAGTCCAGCTCATCTTTTATTGCCCCATTCCACATTTGGCCAATCTCAACGTTTGCCTTCTAGCAACAGAGTATGTAACGATAATTTATAAACATCATCGCTTTTGCGATGTATATGGTAATATGATAAGTGAATATATTGTCAAAAATTTATGTTCTATCTGTCCAACACCTCCCCAGTACATACAACATTTTCTTTCAATTTCACTTTTTTCCAGCAGTTCCTCTGCAGTGGATTCCGGGAAGGGTGAGGGTGTGGACATGAGCTCATTGTCCTGTGGTAGTATTGTCTTAAGGTCTCCAGGAGTTTCTGTCATGGGAGCCTAGTGGTCTGCCTCTTTTCTGTTGAGAATTAGCCACTTCTGCTGGTGGTGGATTGCATCCATCCTCGGGGATGTCAATCCTAGCTGGAGTTTTTGCAACAGGGATGTGTGATCTGACAATCTTCTGGTTGTCAGTAAATAAGTTCGGTAAGTGGTGAACATTGTTCTGTGGAGGATCTTCAGGATCGCATCATCACATTTGTTTTGTTACTGAATCATAGTAGGTCAAGCTTTTTGTATCCCAAGTTATAATTTGCTTCGCGCCAGATTTTCCAGTTTCTGGGCCTATTTTGGGAAAACTCGTCTCATCGAAATCACAGTCTTCAAGATGTGCCTTAAATGCGTCCCCCGTTTGGGGTTCTAGGTATCTTATAGGTGAAGGTGAGTCAACCCCTACATGGATACATAGGTGCCATTGAGGACCATTTTGATCCTCTGTGGTGGTGCAATGGGGATTTAAACTGCGCGACCGAAGATTCTTAGATGAGAAATGTTTGATGGCATTCCATATGCAAGTTGCATTGGAGACTTTGACCTCCAGAGGGTCTTATTTTCATTTACGATGCAGCATGCAGAATTTGTATGTCCCCATGCATCCATAGGCAATCGGGATTTAATGGACGTTCAATCCATTGGAGTCTACTTTTCAGTGACTCTGCCGACCCATTTTGGGTATGAACATGCGGCACTTGTATGTTCATTTTCTATTCCCGTTGCTTGGCAGTACTCTTGAATTGACCGGGAGGTATATTTCCCAACATTAACCAGACTTATTTTCTATGTTTGATTTTCTGGGAAATGTGCCGGCAACATTTTTATTTTTGTGCCAATAGCTTTGGAAAAGCTAAGTTGCGGGTCTGTAGTAGACACACATACGAATATTCTGAGGATGCATTTATCAGTACAATAAAGTACTGAAATAGCCCACTAGGGGGTGGATTTTATCCACATCTACCTCCTTATATCCTTTCTCAAGAAGCGTGGAGATTCTTTTTCAACTTTTTGTAGAGATGGCCTTGTAATTAGTTTTCCCTTATAGCAAGGGATGCGAGGGAATTTTCCCTCTGAAGAATCTTCTGGTTCTTCAAGTCATACCCATAGGATAAGATGCGGTGCATCGTCACTGATCCAGGGTGGCCAAGTCTATCATGTCAGAGTAAAAACTTGGCTGATGTCGGGCAATTCAGGTGCTCCGTTTAATTTCGCTTCCTTTCTCCGAATCTTTGTATGGTTGAGGCCTGTAAGGCTCTCAAAACGTTCAAGTTTGGATTTTAATCCTTTTTCTTGAGACGTTACATACAATAATTTATTTTTCATTAAATTTGATGTTTCCAAATGGAATTCGTTGAAACGGATGTCCTTGAAACGTAGAAATTTTCCATTGGAATTCGGAGAGATTAGTGCATCCTTTATTTTTGTTTCTTGTGTCATTTGGGGGCAACAGTGTTGCGTTCACTGGATCTTCAATATGGCCATAATGTTGGGCTTTATATTGAAAGATCGTATGTGTTTAGTCTATTAATCAGTCATGAGAGTAGTTCATCTATTAAAAGATGAATCTAATAGGCACATGCATTTTTAGTTAAACATTTTCATTCAAAACAAATTACATAATTCAAATGCTCTCATAACATAAATTATTCTCAAAATAAATTGCTAAGATAAAAATAAGGGCTAATCAAGCATGTCATCATTTTCGAAGTCGTCAGCTGTAAACTTGACTGGAGCATCAGAGGTCATCAGGTTTGTTTTAGCTTTATTTTTCTTGTTCTCTTTATACAAATCCTGGAGATGCTGCGGAGTTCGGCACACTCTGAACCAGTGGCCTTTCATGCCACAGCTATGACACTGGTCTTCCCATTCCCTCTTGGGTGGGGGTGCATCATCTCTATTTTTGTCATTTCTGTGCCACGTGAACTTCCGCTTACTTTCATTTCTTCGTTGATGGACTTGGCCCCTAGCCCTTTTGTTTAGTCCCCCTTTCTATGGTCTTTCTTTTCTTTTGTTGTCTCTCTTCTTACGAGAAGAAGAGGCATTATGAGCTTCTGAGAGGGGGGAAGTGCCATGGGGGCGCTTGTTGTGAGTGGCGAGGAGAAGCTCTCTGATTTGTTCAGCCATGAGTAAACATGACAGCAGCTCAGAATACTTGGTGAACTTGCGTTCACGGTATTGCTGCATTAGTATCGCATCTTTTTCATGGAAGGACGTATATGTCTTTTCCAGCATGCGATCTTCTGAGACTTTTTCACCACACAACTTCAGGCGTGAGGTGATGCTAAAAAGTGCTGAGTTGTACTCAGTAATGGGCTTAAATCCATGCAGTCTTAGGTTCTCCCACTCATATCGTGCCCTTGGAAGTATAACATCTTTATGATGTTTATACCAGTCTTCAAGGGCAGTCCAAAGCTTAAGTGGATCTTCGACCTTAAGGTATTCAGCCTTTAAGGTCTTGTCCATATGGCAGAGAATATAGATGATGGCTTGCGCCGTCTCTATGTCGCTAACATTTTCTTTTTCTGTCACAGCAGCAATGAGGGACTTTGTCCGCAGGTGAAACTTTACATCTAACTACCAGCTTAGATAGTTTCTATCGGATGCATCCAGCACTTCGAAATCAATGCTTGCAATTTTAGCCATTTATCTAGCAGAGCACAAATATGCATGAATCAATATTTTAATCAAAGAAAACATTTTCATGCGGAGGCAACACTTAATGAAAAGCTAAATGCGTGGATCGGCCAGTCCCACAAGAAACAGTCCAAAGTCCATATAGTCCAAATTATACAATTTACAGCTTTAAAAGGAAAATACAACTTTGGAAACCCCGTGGGTCCCATATGATATCTCCAGCTTCAAATATGGCCTCCGTCTCCATGGAAGTTGGTCTTCTTTCTTTGACATTTACATAAATTCCTCACTACAATTTCTCTCAAAAATAAAAGAAAAGTGCAGGAAATAAACTGTGGGACTTAAACAGCCGATCCAAAAATCACATTTAGCCATTCATGCAGAAATATTGTGCTCATCAACATTTTTATCAGACATTTTTATCAGACATTTGCATCACAGGCATCACGTGCATTTAATCTTTGCATGAGGATAAATCATTTAATCACTTAATAATTATTGGACCACTGGGCAACGTCATACATCGTTAGGTTAGGTGACTAACGGCAGAGCAGTCACAGGATCTTCCTAATTATTAAGCTTTAAATATAATGCACAACCACACATATAATATCCAACAGAATTTGCGAGTGATGTAAAGCATGTAAAGGTGATTTTTACAGAAAACATCATTACGATGCAAGGGTTGTATAGTAAGTGGGTTTAATCAATCAAATTGAATAAGAGCCCAAAATTGACATTTTCGTTGTAGAAGGAAAATGGGTTTCCTTTTTAAATCATCCCAAATAACCCCAAAAGTCTCCAATAAACCCTTATATGCCCGATAATTGCCCCATAATGTACCGTGATTTTTCACGAATTTATATGCCCTCAAAACGACCTTTTAAATTGATTTTTGGCCCAAAAAGTTCTTTTAAGGCTTATTTTTAGCCTTTGCCCCCCATTTATCTTTTTTTTAAAAGTGGATTGGCCTGCGGGCTTCAGGCCCGCATAATTTTTTTTTGTACCTGAGTTGGCCTGCGGGCCTGAAGCCCGCTGGCCGACTGCGGGCTTCAGGCCCGCAGATTTTTTGTGTGGTGAAGTTGGGCCGAAAAGCCCAATATGGCTTTGGGGGCGGCGGCTAGGGTTAGCCGCCGATGCCCCTTTCTTCCGCCGGCGGTGGATTGGGGGGGGGGGCGCCGCCCCTCTGCAGGGGGCGGCGGTAGGCGGAGCCGCCCCCCGCTGCAGGGGGGACGGCGGCCGCCGCCCCCCGTGTAGGGGGGGCGGGGGGCAGGGCCCCCCCGCTGCAGGGGGGAGCGACGGCCGTCGCCCCTCGTGTAGGGGGGGCGGGGGGCAGGGCTCCCCCGCTGCAGGGGGGAGCGACGGCCGCCGCCCCCATGTAGGGGGGAATGGCGGCGGGGCCGCCCCCTACAGGGGAGGGCGGCGGGTAGGGGCCGCCCCCCCGCAAAGGGGGGTTTGGCAGCGTTGGCCGCCGCCCCCGCAATGGGGGGGTGGTGGTCGCGACGCGGGGAGGGGGGCCGGCGGCAAAGCCGCCGGCGGGCTCATGGTGGGGTTTACCGAATAAAAGCCCTAAAAATTTGATTTTTGGGATGAAAAAATCGTCGTTTTAGGCGATCAAACAAATCCCCGAATCGATCTTGCGAGATCCAGGGGTAGAGCAATCATACATATGATTAAAAACATCGTTTTTAGTGTTTTTACCTCTATATCCGTCTTCCGGATAAAGCGACGGTTGAACGAAGCTCTACGCGGATGACGACGCTCGATTGAGGAAGCCTTGCACCGCGCACGTGGATCTCCCGTCTCCTCTCACCTTCGCCTTCGCAACGAACGAAAAAAAATTTTGTGGAAAGAAAATTTTTCTAGAGTCTCGTGCTGATAACGTGTTATGAATCAACTACTAGGGGAGGAGCCCCAGCTCTTTATTTATAGGCAATAGTGGAGAATACAAATATGAGCTACATTGATTTGGGCCTATCTTTAGGATAGCCTAGAATCTCAACCATGTCTACATAGCCGTTAAACCATGTCCACAAATAACGGCTATATGTTATAAATGAATGGACTTGCAAACCATGTCTACATTCATGCATTTGATATTATGAAAAGGGATCAGTAGAGACACGCATACATATAGCCGTTAAACCATTGTTCAATGAAAATGCTATAAGAAGACGAAGAGACTTGTCTACATACACATGAGTTTGTAGTATAAATAGAGTTTATCTACCTCAATTGTACGCATCTCAATATTGTTCTCTACATCAATAACGTTCTATATGTTATGAATAGGCCCATTGGGCCAATTGGGTATCCAACCCACTATTGAAAGTTATAAATACACGGGTAGGGGGCTCTTAACCCTCTACACCTATTCTCCCTAAATTTCCCTTCACAACACGTTATCAGCACGATCACGCTCGTTGGAGGAGACGGCGGCTCGCGGGGAAGGAGATCCATCAATCGCTAAGATTCAAGAAGATCGTAATCTTCTCAACGGGGAGCGAAAAGGGCATCCTTCACCAACCATCGCCTAGATTCCTCGTCGAATCTAGAGGTAAAAATGCAAACTTTTTAGATCTAAACTTGCTTTTCTCATTAGATCTGCATGTTTTAGGATCAAAAAGTTTATAAACTCGGTGAAATTCAACATTTTTAATAGATCTGCATGTTTAAAACAATAAAAACTTGTTTTTTAGCGATCAAAATTGTTGAAAAATCCGATTTTTACCCCCGCCTTTGATCCAAAAATCCGCACGCCCGTAGGGCGGAACGGCGGCGCGCCTCTAGCGCCACCGGCGGAAAATGAACGCCGCGGCCAGCAGCCGCGGCCTTAGGCCGCGGACTGCCGCCGCGGCCCCAAGCCGCGGCCCTGCGCCGCGGCCTGAAGCCGCGGCCACTTGCCGCGGCCAGCCGCCGCGGCGGCCGCGGCCCGTCGCCGCCACGGTGGCCGCGTCCTACGCGGCCAGCCGTCGCGGCGACACGCCGCGGGCCCCCCCCAAGGGTTTCCTGAAACCCTAACCATAACGGGCTATTTTTCGGGGGAGGCCCAATATTAACCCTAATGGGTTGTTTTCATGGCCCAAAAGGCCAGAAAATTAGCCCATTCACATAAATTATTTTATTTATTTTTGGCCCTAAAAAGCCCAAAAATAGTTAAAAGAAATTTTGAAAGGGTTTTAAAGCGGTAAAATAAAACATTAAAATATGGATCAAAAGGCAAAAAGTTTTCACAAAAAAAAAGTTTTTGCACGTCGCACACAAATTTAAATTATTTTAAATGCCTGTGTTTTTGATTATCTGCGTGGTTGTATGTCTCGAATATATTATCTGCGTGGATGTGCAAATTTTAGGCTATGTTTTTAGGGATCAGCCAGGTTTCCGACACCGTTTTAAAATTCCTGCAATTTTTCTTTTCTTTGAGAGAAATTTTGTATGTGAGGATGAAAATGTAAAAAGAAGACCGAAGGACACCAAAAAGAAGCTGAAGGCGTTCGCTCAATGAAGATATGGGCTTCTCTCTGAAGTTCCCGAATTGTACTTTAATTTTCATGCATTTTATTTTTTGATGTAACTTCGGACTGGACTTTCTTTTTATTTTCCGGTGTCGGCTGGCTGATCCCCATAGGCCTAAATTATTTTTCTGTTTCATTGCTTATACATTAACTGTGTGGTTGTTACTTAGTTTAAATACCATGTTTAATGTCACAATGAACCCACTTAACAGCATGCGTGATTGTTAATTTCTAGTAATTAATTATTCACATTGTCTGAAAAAAAAGCTTGTATGTTAAAATCACATTAATTAAATTCATGCTATGAAAATGTTTACATGCGTGGATGTCTATCTTACTCAGTTAAATGATACATGATGTTTTTCTTTACATTGCTAGATCATAAAATGGCCAGACTCGCAAATGTAGACTTCTCGGTCCTGAAGGCCGGTGGGTCAAACTACATGAGTTGGCAGTTGGACCTGAAGTTCCATCTGCGCTCTCATGGTTTCAGTCTCACACAGACTGAAAAGGCAACAACTAGTACTGCCCCAGCTAACACGGAGGCTTCAGTGGAAGCACCTCATACAGAGGAAGTTTCCAATATATTAAAGGTGAAAGCCATTATATATATCAGGAAACACTTAGACTCGACCTTAAAGGACGAGTACCTCACTGTAGAGGACCCTTACAAGCTGTGGGATGCACTCGAGGAGAGGTACAGACATCAGAGGGATGTCATACTCCCCCGTGCACAGTACGAGTGGACTCACCTCCGCATACAGGATTTCAAATCCGTAGCGGAGTACAACTCAGCTCTCTTCCGCATCACCTCACGACTGAAGTTGTGTGGTGAACCAGTGACGGAGAAGATGTTGCTGGAAAAGACGTTTATGTCTTTCCACGAAAAGGACATGATCCTTATGCAACAATATCGAGAGAGGAAATTCACAAAGTACTCTGACCTTCTTTCATGCCTGCTTATGGCTGAACAGAACAGAGACCTGTTGGTTGCCACCCACAACCTGCGCCCTCCTGGCTCCGCTCCATTGCCACCTCCTGCAGAGGCCCACTTCCAGTCTTCCCAGAAGAAGAAGACGGACAAAAAGGTAAAATTCCAGAAATGGAAAATACAGAAGCAGAGGAAGAAGGCCACTCCCCCAGCTCCTCCCAGAACCAGAAGTTCGTGGACAAGAAGCAGAAGAGGATTCCCAACAAAGGAGGCACTCCCAAGAAAGACTGGGAGGACAAATGCTCCAAATGCGGGATGACGGGCCACTGGTCCAGAATCTGCCGCACAGCAAAACACCTCCAGGACCTCTACCAGGCAAGCCTCAAGCCTCGAGCTGAGACAAACCTGATGGAGAGCGCAGCGTTGGCAGAGACCTCATGGACTCCTGAAGATTTCATGGGAGATGACACTCTCTAGATCTGGACCACTTTTATGCAACTAGCAATGTATCTTCTATTTTATGCATCGTATCTAGTTTTATTTCCATGTCAAAACAATATTTTTGAGCATTTATCTTTATGAAAGTAGATCTTTTCTCTTCATTTATTGCTTGAATGTCTTTCCCCTTTTTAGATATGGAACTTATCTGCCTAGTGGACATTGCATCGACACACTCGATCCTTCAAAACATAGACTACTTCACGAGCGTAAGTAGCTATTCTGGCCCACTGAGGACAATCTCAGGACCAGCAAACATAATCGAAGGATCAGGGGAAGCAATTATATTGCTCCTCGGCAACACACAAATAACACTTAAAAATGCGTTATACTCCCCTAAATCCATCCGAAACCTCCTAAGTTTTAAAGACATCCGTTTAAACGGATATCACGTAGAGACGGTCGAGGAAGATAAAAGGGAATACTTGCTTGTAACGGCTCTTACAAATGGTTCAAAAACCATTGTGGAACGTTTCAAGGGACTCCCCTCGGGACTCTACCAAACAAGTATACAAACTCCAGAAACATCCATGGTGGAGCACCTGCAGTGCCCCCAAACACCAGAATTCCAACTCTGGCACAGTCGACTGGGACACCCTGGTTCGGTTATGATGTACCGCATCATAAAGAACTCCAGGGGCATTGACCTGAAGAACCTGAAGATTCTTCAAAAAGGCAAATTCCAATGTCCACCATGTTACAAGGGTAAATTGATCACGAGACCCTCTCCACTGAAAGTGGATGTGGAGTCTCCCAGTTTTCTGGAAAGAATCCACGGAGACATTTGTGGGCCGATTCACCCATCAAGTGGTCCGTTCAGGTACTTTATGGTCCTGATAGACCCATCTACTAAGTGGTCACATGTGTGCCTACTGTCCACCCGTAACCTAGCACTATCTAAGCTTTTAGCTCAGATAATAAAGTTACGGGCCCCCTTCCCCGACCACCAGATAAAGAAACTTCGTTTGGACAATGCGGGGGAGTTTACGTCACAAGTCTTTCTAGACTATTGCCAAGCTCAGGGAATTGAAGTCGAACATCCTGTAGCGCATGTTCACACCCAAAATGGGTTATCAGAATCTCTAATTAAGAGACTACAATGGATCGCTCGTCCATTATTACTTCAATCCCAGATGCCAGTGAATGCGTGGGGTCATGCAATTTTGCATGCTGCATCTTTAATAAAATTAAGACCCTCTGGAGGTCAGTCATCTTCTCCAATGCAACTAGCACTTGGAGCCCCACCAATTGTCTCACATTTGAGAATATTTGGTTGTGCAGTATACGTCCCCATAGCACCACCACAAAGGACAAAGATGGGTCCACAACGTCGCCTAGGCATTTATGTTGGGTTTGACACCCCCTCCATAATTAGATTCCTAGAACCCCTTACAGGGGACGTCTTTAAGGCACGTCTAGAAGACTGTGAATTCGATGAAACATCGTTTCCAAGACTAGGCTCACAGACAAAGAAGCCCGAAGCTTCAGAAAGTATCACTTGGGATACAAAAACTTTATGTCACTTTGATCCGCCAACAAGCCAGTGTGAGGAGGAGGTCCTGAAGATTCACCACATCCAAAACACTGTCCATCTCTTACCGGACAAATTTACTGACAACCAGAAGATTGTCAAATCACACGTCCCTGCTGCTAACACTCCAGCTAGGATTGACATACCGCAAAATGGATGCAATCCACCTGCAGCAGAAATGGTTGGACCTCTCAAAAAGAGAGGACGACCACCGGGATCCAAGGACCAAGTCCCTCGAAAGAGCAGGACCCTTGGCAATGGTAAACAAATACCACCACAGGATGCTAATTTAAGCCCTGCTACCCCATCTCTCCTAAACTCTCATGAAGAGAAAAACCGGGAGAAAATGAAGTATCGATACACTATGTACGAACTGGGGAGTATTGGGACAGAAAAAGCACAATAATAGATGACACATTTGCGTGTAATATTGCCATCAACGTCGCGTACTGCGACGATGATATTGAACCACGCTCTCTGACAGAATGTCAAAGCAGAGATGATTGGCCAAAGTGGAAAGCGGCAATAGGAGTGGAGTTGGATTCACTCACCAAACACAATGTCTTCGGACCAATAGTCCAGACACCAAAAGGTGTAAAACCTGTGGGTTATAAATGGGTATTTGTTAGAAAACGAAATGAACAGAATGAGATCGTACGCTACAAAGCAAGGCTTGTAGCGCAGGGTTTTACCCAACGTCCTGGGGTGGATTTTGAAGCCACATACTCCCCGGTCATGGACGCGATCACCTTCCGATTCCTCATTGGCATGACAGCACAAGAGGGTTTAGATATGCAACTCATGGACGTGGTTACTGCATACCTATATGGCAACCTAGACCGAGACATTTATATGAGATTGCCTGACGGTTATTCTTTGCCTGCAGCACTAAAAGAGAGAGAACGTGACATCTACTCAGTGAAACTGCAAAGATCATTATATGGTCTAAAACAATCTGGAAGGATGTGGTATAACAGACTGAGCGACTTCCTTGCACAGCAAGGATTTAAAAACGACCCAGTCTGTCCTTGCATCTTTATAAGAGCAAAGGCAACATGATTTGTAATTATAGCCGTCTATGTAGACGACTTAAACCTCATCGGATCTCCTGAAGAGATCGCAAAGATTTCTAGAAGCCTGACAGAAACTTTCAAGATGAAAGAACTCGGAAAATCAAAATTCTGTTTAGGCCTTCAGATAGAGCATCTTAAAGATGGGATCCTGTTACACCAGTCAACTTACACATCGAACTTATTGAAAAAGTTTCAGATGGATAAGTGCCACCCCCTTAGCACTCCGATGGTCGTCAGATCATTGGATGTACACAAAGACCCCTTCCGGCCGCTGGAAGAGGGGGAGGAAGTACTAGGCCCCGAAGTGCCTTATTTAAGTGCTATCGGTGCACTCCTTTACCTGGCTAACTGCACTCGCCCTGACACAGCGTTTGCAGTAAACTTACTAGCCAGATATAGTGCTGCACCTACACAGCGGCACTGGGCCGGAGTTAAGCATCTTCTGCGCTACCTCCAAGGGTCCATAGACTTAGGTCTATTCTACAGGAAAGGGGCATCAACTGGTTTAGTTGGTTATGCTGACGCAGGTTACAGGTCCGATCCTCATACAGAGAAGTCTCAGACCGGATACATGTTCACATATGGCGGCACTGCCATATCCTGGAGATCTGTGAAGCAGACCATGACGACCGTCTCATCCACCCACTCAGAGCTACTTGCGATCTTCGAAGCAAGCAAGGAATGCTTCTGGCTACGCTCGGTGATCCAGCACATACTCACCTCCACCGGCCTGACGACCGGCGTTCTTGCACCCACTACACTCCATGAAGACAATGCAGCATGTATAGCCCAGCTACAGGACGGCTACATCAAAGGTGACAAGACGAAGCATATCTCCCCCAAGTTCTTCTGGACGCACGACCTTCAGAAGCAAAAAGCTGATTGAGGTACAGAAGATCCAATCATGTAATAACTTGGCGGATTTGCTTACCAAATCCCTGTCTACTAGTATTTTTGAGAAACTTGTATATGGGATTGGGATGAGGAGAGTGAGTAAATGTAAACTGGGTCAGGATGAGAGAACTATGAACTCATAGATACATATGAGACTGATGTATAGATTCATAGGAAATCTGCAAGCCTGAAGCTTGGTCAGATAAGGGGGAGTCAACTGCAGAGTTGTACTCTTTTCCCTTGGCTACAGGTTTTTTCCTACTGGGTTTTCCGTAGTCAAGGTTTTGACGAGGCAACCTCGTTGACTCTGGATCCTGAAGTATCCACCCCTAGACACATCCCCAAAACAGGGGAAGTTATGGGTTAACTGTTCTTTCTTTAACAAGACAGTTACCCTAACTCGGATCCTGAAGAATCCACCTCTTATTTCAATGTTGATTGGATAAGGGGAAGTGTTATGAATAGGCCCATTGGGCCAATTGGGTATCCAACCCACTATTGAAAGTTATAAATACACGGGTAGGAGGCTTTTAACCCTCTACACCTATTCTCCCTAAATTTCCCTTCACAACACTATATAGATATCTTCTATCTATTCTTTTTCGTGTTGGTTTTCTTATTACAATGGTTCTTCGTTCTTCTTTGTTGTTCCATAACAGGTTAACTTTAGCATTTTGTGTAATGTGGCTCGTAGCACTCCGGTTTAATTGGGTCGGGCTGACCGAATTCGATACATGCCCAAAAATACGCCTAAGAAAAATTCACAAAGAAGCGGACTATTTTGTAAAAAGAGCGAACACCCAGCCGCCGCCGCCATCGGCTCTCAAATCGCCTCCTTTGGTCTCTCGCACTCCCTCCATTTTATTTTTCTCCCTTTTCTCTGCCGCAAAGTCTGCTCCACTTCACTCCTCTTCGAAACCCTTAGCCCTAACTATAACCCTAACTCCAAGTGCAACTCGCCGCACCTTCTCATTGTACTCCGAGAACATGGCATCGCACCCCTTGCTCAATCCAAGCGGTAAGTGATCTCCGATTCTCAATACATACGAGTTTCTTTTTTCTTCTTCTTCTAGAACTAGCTCTGTCATGCAATGGTGATTTTGTATGCACCAGCTCAGTTAGGGTTTTGCGTTCTATTCTAGGGTTTAAACACTAGACTGCCTATTTCTCGAGATTCCAGTTTAAGATCTTGACAGTCATACAATACGCTAGCCGAACTGATAGTTGCAGTGATTCCCCCCCTTACGAAAAGGAATTTTACTCTTTATCTTTGTGCAGCTTTGTTTTCCTTTTGAGATTTTCGGGTGCTTTTGTGAAATTTGATTCGGGCAGTGATCGCACGCACGCAAGACTTGCTATAATAATTCCGTTTGACGTAACCAAACAATTCTCAGTAACGCTCAAATTGGCCTAAAGCTGTCACATATTTACTGCTAACTCACAGCCACATTCATGCAATTCTAGTAATTTTTGGTATCGGCATTAGCACGATCGAAAACCCATATTTGAAATGATTATGTCGTTATATCTGATAAATTTGTAAATTTTACTTTGGGTTTTATTTAATGCTCTAAGTTTTGGTACGACAATGTTTGAGGATAAATTGATCACAGCTTATCTTATTGTTTTCTTATATTGTGATATTGTGATATTTTATTAAATCTGTGCCTAGGATTTCTGCACGAGTGCCCGAAAACAGAAGAGAACTGTTGTTTTGGACAATATCACAATTGCCTGTCAGATGTGGGAACATGTAGTCTTCCATTCTCTGCTCAGGTCAAGAAAAGAAGATTGTATAACCATGGAGAAGTTAAAGATTTGTTGCCTGTATTACATTCCGCTGGTTACTACATGCAACCCTCTACTGATGAGTTGGCTGCCAGAGAGGCTAGCAATTGCGGTTACTGTAGTAGAGTTCCAAATTTTGTTGTTGGAAGAGTGGGTTATGGGCATGTCAAATTTCTCGGCAATACTGATGTTAGGTGGATGGAGTTGGATAATATCGTCAAGTTCAATAGGCATTCTGTTTCAGTATATGAAAATGAGAATGATAAGCCTCCCGTGGGTCATGGACTAAACAAAACAGCTGAAGTCACTATTATCCTTAAATTAAAGTCAAAAGGTTCGCGAGCAATGGAACTGGACAAAGTTGTTGCCGGTTTGAGGAGAACTACTGAAAGACAGGGAGCTCAGTTTCTTTCATTTGATTGGCAGACTGGTGAGTGGAAGTTTCTGGTTCACCACTTTAGTAGATTCGGATTGGATGAGGAAGAAGAAGAAGATGTTGCCATGGATGATGTTGGCCAGCCGGCTTCGGCACAGCGTGGAGCTTCTCAAACGCGTCCTATTGAACCTGCGCTGGCTCATTCCCTTCCCGCTCATCTCGGTCTTGATCCCATGAAGATGCAGGAAATGAGAATGTTAATGTTTCCAGGAGAAGAAGAGGATGAAGAGCTTGATGATTCATTTCCATCTACAGACAGACGATTATGTGTCAAAGAGTTTGCGAGAGCAGATTCGCCCAGCACCAGCGGCAAGAGTCCCATGTGTATATCTCCATTACAAGGTTCCTTGCAGAAGACAAGCAATAGGATTTCTCGCTCCCCGCTAGGAAAGGCCCCGGTAGCGTTACTGGAATACAATGTAAACAATTCGGCATCAAGCCCCCCGTCCGGTAGCATTCTTATGACAGGGCAAAACAAGGGTTTGCCACTGAGATCGAAAAAGCCACATGGCTTTAAGCTGGAGGAAAAGCATACTACTCCTCTAACCGGAGATCATTCACATAACATAGTCGATGCTGCATTATTTATGGGGAGATCATTCCGTGTGGGATGGGGTCCAAATGGCATCCTCGTCCACTCTGGCACACCTGTGGGCAGTAGTGGTACCGGATTGTCTTCCATTATCAGAATAGAGAAAGTTGCAATGGATAAAACTGCTAGGGATGAAAAGAATAAAATTAAAGAGGAGCTAATTGACTTGTGTTTCTCTTCCCCACTAAATCTACACAAGTCCTTAGACCGTGAAAGTACAGAAGTTGACACTGGAACCTTTAAACTAAAGCTTCAGAAAGTTGTATGTAGCAGGGTAATGCTTTCTGACATCTGCCGGGCTTATATTGGAATCATCGAGAAACAACTTGAGCTGTCTAATTTAGCTATGTCTTCTCGTGTTCTTTTGATGCACCAAGTCACAATCTGGGAGTTGATTAAAGTGTTGTT
The DNA here is from genome assembly GCA_030789695.1 of Scilla litardierei. Taxonomy (NCBI): domain Eukaryota; kingdom Viridiplantae; phylum Streptophyta; class Magnoliopsida; order Asparagales; family Asparagaceae; genus Scilla; species Scilla litardierei. The sequence continues at coordinate 787,759,909 of CM061142.1, read as the reverse complement.
TTCAGAGAGGGAAATAAGTGGAAACTTGAAATCCCAATCTGATGATGATGGCAATGATGACGACGAGGACATGATCGATGATAAGAGGGAGGTAACCCCTCAAATAGATCCTGAGGCAAGACATTTTGTACGCAGAGCTGATTTTAGTTATTGGTTGCAAGATTGTGTGTGTCACAAGGTACAAGAGGAAGTGAGCTATTTAAACGATTCAAGTGATTTGGAGCACCTTCTCATCCTCTTGACAGGGCGTCAGCTGGATGCAGCAGTCGAACTGGCTTCTTCTAGAGGAGATATCCGACTAGCCATTTTGCTCAGTCAGGCTGGTGGTTCAATGATTAATCGGTCTGACATGGGCCGGCAACTTGATCTGTGGAGAGTAAACGGTATGGACTTCAAATATATTGAGAATGATAGGTTAAAACTATATGAATTACTTGCTGGTAACATCCACGGTGCCCTCCAGGATTCAAAAGTTGACTGGAAAAGATACTTAGGGCTTGTAATGTGGTATCAACTCCCACCTGACACTTCAATACCCGTCATTGTTCATACTTATCAGCAGCTTCTCACCGAAGGAAGAGCTCCACCTCCTGTTCCAGTTTACATTGATGAAGGACCACTTGAAGATTTAATAGACTGGAGTTCAGGTGACCGATATGATATAGCATATTATCTCATGCTACTTCATGCCAATGAAGACAAGGCGTTTGGTATGCTAAAAACAATGTTCAGTGCCTTCTCTTCCACACACGATCCTCTTGACTACCACATGATTTGGCATCAACGGGCAATATTGGAAGCTATTGACGCATTTGATTCAAATGATCTTCATGTGCTCGACATGAGCTTTGTTTCCCAGTTGCTTTGCCTTGGGCAGTGCCACTGGGCGATTTATGTTGTCATGCACATGCCCCATCATGAAAGCTTTCCACACATCCATGCTAATGTTGTTAGAGAAATTTTAATGCAATACTGTGAAACATGGAGTGCTCATGAAATACAGAGGCAGTTCATTGAAGACCTTGGAATACCTTCAGCATGGCTGCATGAGGCTCTGGTGGGAATCATTTTGACTTTCTTCTTTACTTTGCAAAATTTGTCGTTCAATTATTGCATTTTAAATTTTAACTTGTGAAAATGAACATTTATTAGCTTTCTATCATTTCTATTCGTATACCGCATGAACATATTGTTCCCCATTGTTGTTGCCAGTAATTTGACATAAAATTGTTGTATTGGTGCAGGCGATATATTTTCGGTACCATGGAGATTTCCCAAAGGCAATGGAACATTTTCTTGAATGTTCTAATTGGCAGAAAGCACATTCTATTTTCATGACTTCAGTAGCACATACATTGTTTTTATCAGGTGAGTATGTAGTTAAGTGCATGTTTACATTAATCATGCACAGTAATCACATCTCATTTGGTATATCGAGTCTACTGTCAACGATTGAGCAATACGATGAAGTATGCGCTCATATGAGAAACTTGATTAAGCACAGAAAAAAAACCAAAGCTTGTGTTGGGTTGAAATTAAAGCTGTTTTTTTCTGTGAGTGTTGGTAGCAGCGTGATATTGCATAAAGGATTTAAAGTTTGATGTATGTAACCTAATTTTTTTCGACTTATTTTAGCTGTATGTCGTCTATATGTATGATCAAAAGTCGAGTTTATTAGGTTACTTGCCGATATCTTTTTTTTTCAGGCGTTCTTCAATCCCAGTTTATTAATAGCAAACATCTTACTTAGGGAACTTCCCTAATTCAAATGCCACAAGAACTTGTGACTATATTGAAAAAAGAATAGTTATTACTTGTAGTACCAAAGTATATGAAGTTTGAAGTATAAAGAGAAAAAAATTAGAAAACCCAATTCGTATCTTCAGTCCTTCACCCTTTTGTGGTTTTGATGAAATCATCCCTTGGTTAATGATGGCAATACCATTTACTTTTTCATTGTTCTGAGTTCAGGTATCATGAATTCATTCGAGCTAAGGACCAAACAATATGTAAAATGCCATCTTAAGGTATCAGATCATTAGATTATAGATTGATATTGGCGGAATATCTTCCTATGCCCACTAGGTTCAGAGACATTTGTCCAAAGATCTACTGCAAAATTTCCATGCAATTTATCCTATAATCTTAATGCAAGATTTCAAAGGATGAAACAATATGTAAAATGTCTTCCTATGGCATCAGATAATTAGACTAGGGTTTGATACTAGCAGAATCTCTTCTTAGATCCACTAGGTTTAGAGACATCCGTCCAATCTTCTACTGCAAAATTTCCAAGCGATTTATCTATTCTATGAATTATATAACCTCATGGCATACTTTTGTTTTTGGCAGATTGTAATTCTGATATATTCTTGTGTAGCATCCATGAAATGGTGCATAGTAAGGTCTTTTTGGTCTGAATACATTCTGACAAACTAAAATACTGCCAATATATTTGCTGTAACTTTGATAAATGTCTAGTAGATTTTATTGTGGTTAGTGGATCATGTCATTTAACTTGATTTTCAAAATTTTCAGCAAAACATGCAGAGATCTGGAGGATCACAAGTTTAATGGAAGAGCACAAGTCAGAAATTGCTGATTGGGATTTAGGTGCCGGAATTTACATCGATTTCTACATCATAAAGAGCTCCTTGCAAGATGATGATGCCATGTATGATTTGGTAAGGAATGCATGTCTTACGTCAGTAACATAGATACTGCAAAATAGTATGTAAAGAGAATATTCAATTAATCCCATAGAATTAGCATTTCCATGTAAAAGAATGCTAGAACTAGATAGTTATTGCGGTATACTATATTCTTTTACAAACTTACTAGAGCTACAAGGATGATTCGGATGTGGATCCTATGGGTTCATGAGCAATTACTTGTCATAGTCAATGACATGTAGATACTGGGTGCTGACCTCATCTTCCCCGCCCCCACCCCCACCTAGATTAGTCACGGTAATTATGAATTTGTAAGAGTACTAGTTGAGATAAAAGAGAGGAACCATTCTATTGATTAGAATATCGTGTTCCCACATACAATCCTCTCTGTCCTATATATAGCAAATGACAGCTATGTGCCACTGCGCACCACCCCTTTCTTAGTACAAAAGAAGAAAATATATAATTATAAATAAATATAAAAGATGTACTCTTTTAACAGCATATCATATTTCCTCCTCTTTTCTTCAAGAATAGCACAACCTATAACCAAGTTATTGGCCTGTAATGAACAGGTCACAATGGTACTGAGCATCAAGAGTCAAGTGGGTTGGTTAGCGTTGCCGACCAGACTGATAGGAAAAACTAGGGTTTTGAAGAGGAAAAGTTCAGATTTTTATAAATGAGGGAAAACACAAGATACAATTGATTTCTTTCAAGAGGAAATCGCTCTCCTAGCCTTTAATCTAAGAGATAAGGCTTGAATCTCTCTATCTAGGCTTCTAGGCTACTTCTAGGGTTTATTTATGTTCTCAATTTCAACATGAAGAGCATTATCTCCGACCCTCAAACATAAATATGAACAGATCTGTCCATAATTAAAAAAAAGACACCTCGAAAACCCATAATTCACAAAAATGCATCTGGGCTAGTTAGCCACTTCATGATCCGCTCTGCGCCGCCTCCTCTAGTATGTTATGATTTCATTATTACTCCCCAAAAAATCACATTGTTCTCAAGGTAAAAATCTAGAAATCGATATGCAATAACTCCAAAAGGCTCCCAAGTGGCCTCATGGTATGGAAGGCCCTTCCACCAAATCAACACCTCCCGTACCATTGAGCTTCTCTGGCGAACACACTTCAACTCTGTCGGTTCCAAGATTACATATATATCCTCTGTCAAAGTCTGTGGTAGTGAAGAAGGGGTGTGGTCTCCAATGGCTTGGCGAAGCCGCGATACATGAAAAACTGGGTGGATTGCTAGTGTCAACTTCAATTAATACGCCACTTGACCAATCTTAGCCACAACCTCATAAGGACAACATAGTGGGGTGACATCTTCTCGTTTCTCATGTGTGCCAAAGATTGCTGTCGATAGGCGGCTGCAAAATGTACACTGTCACCCACCGCAAACTGCACCTCTCTCTCCTATGTCCATCAGCCAGGGTCTTCATAATCTGCAAGGCTCTCGTCAGGTGATGTTTCCAACTCTTCCAGCATTCTGTTATTCTCCTCCAAATATTGCTCCACCTGAGAAACTGGTGTAGAACTGTTGTCATAGTGAAGTAGATGCAGAGGTTATCACCCATACAAAACTCGGAAAGGAGTTGTCTAAGCAACAATTTAAAAGATGTCTTGTACCAATACTTTGCCCATGCCAGCTACTTCGCACACTGCTTCGGAGTCTTCAAAACAAAGCAGCACAACTAGGTCGTGATGCTCCTGTTGACGACCTTCGCATGGCCATCTGTCTGGAAATGGTAGGTGGTGCTCCTTTTCAACATTGTCCCCTGCATCCTGAACAACTCCTTGTAGAAATGGCTAATGAAAATTTGGTTCCGATCAGACACGATGGATTTTGGGACCCATGCAACCTCACCACCTCCTTGATAAATGTCGTCATCACTGTCACTACGGTGTAAGGATGTCGGAGTGTCACGAATTATGCATAGTTGCTGAGTCGATATCCCTCAGACTTTGGCAATCCATCAATAAAATCCACCGTCACTTCCTTCCAGACACGGTCTGGTAAGAATATGGACTGTATTAAAATCTCCAGGAGCTGTCGTCATATATTTGTGACGCTGACAGACGTTACATTTTGTCACCATCATTGCGACGTCCTTTCTCATCCCCTCCCAACATAATTCTCTAGAGAGACGATGGTAGGTTTTGAAGACTCTTGAGTGGCTTCCAACTGTACTTCCATGAAACTCCCGCAATATGTTCGGGAGATGTGTAGAGGTCATATGTAAGACCAGCCATCCTTTGTACAAGAGACGCTCCTCCAATGAATACCCTGGATGTTCTGCCGAGCCATGTGGTAGTGCAGACTGAATTTTCGCCAGACCCTCATCCCCCTCAAGCTCACGCATCAAGGGCACCCTATCAAGACTAACCGGTATCGATAAGGCGGCTAATTGTGAGTTCACTTCTCGCCACGATAAAATATATGTCGCCTTATTCTCCAGCTCGGCCTGTACTGGATCTCAAGATTATACCTCAGTAGCTTAGTCAACCATCTCTGGTGCTCCACGGTCACTATCCGCTGCTCCAATAGGTACTTGAGGCTTTTCTGATCTGTACAGACTATGAAACGTCGGTCAAGCAAATAGGGTCTTCACTTTTGTACCGTCAGCACAATAGCCATCAACTTGCGCTCATAGACGACTTGAGCCGAGCTTTTACTGTCAGCACCCGACTAAAGTAAGCCACCGGCCTCTGGTCTTGTATCAACACTTCATCCAGCCCATAACCAGAAGCGTCTGTCTCTACCATAAAAGGCCTACTCAAATCTGAAAGGGCTCACACTGATACACTCAGCATGGCCTTCTTTAGGGCCTCAAAAACTCGAGTGGCCTCCTCACCCTTCTGAAAGTTGTGTTTCTTAAGCTACTCTGTCAGTGGTCAGGTGATGGTATTATACCCCTTGACGAACTTCATGTAGTAGCCGATCAGTCCCAAGAAACCTCTCAACCCTTGCAGAGCAGGAGGTCAAGGCCAATCAAGCACGACTGTAATCTTTGATTTATCCGTCGCTAACCCCTCCGTCGACACCACACGCCTCAGGTACTCCACCCTCAACTTTTTCTTATTGGCATAAAGCTGGTGGTTTTGTAGCTCCTGCAGCACAATCTCTAAGTGCTCCACGAGTCTGCATGGATCGGCTATACACCAAGATGACATCGAACAACACCAACACAAATCTCCTTAAATATGGGCAGAACACCGTGTTCATCAGGGCCTGAAAAGTGATAGGTGCATTGATGAAGTCAAAGGGCATGACTAGAAACACATAATGGCTCTCGTGCGTCATGAAAGCCGTCTTGACCATGTTTTATGCTTGCATCTGGATCTGGTGATACATGGACCTCAAGTCGATCTTGGAAAAGACTGCTGCTCTGTGAAGCTCATTCAAAAGCTCGTCGATTACATGGATTGGAAATTTGTCTGGCACCGCCTTATTAAATGCCGTGTAATCGACGTATAACTCACATCCTTCAACAGCAGGACCGAGAAATGGCTCACACTGGATGTATCACCCTCCACCTAAATCATCTGCCACAATCTTCTCGGTTTCCACCTTTTACACCTATGAATAGCGGTATAGTCTGACGCTGATAGCCGGCTCCTTTTCGCATGACTGTCATGTTCATGGTCTCGGGATGGTGGGAGTCCATGAGGTGTCTGGAATACCCCCTTGAATCGAAGCAAAATATGCTGTACCACTGGTGGGATGTCTTGCTCCTGCTTCGCCTCCTCTTCTGCCAGGCTTTGTAACTCTACCAAGAATCCGCTGTCCTCGGTTTAGATCACCCTAGCCATGGTCTTCAAGGAAATCCCGGTTCGGCACAAGCTAGGAACTTCCCGAAGGGTCACCACTCGCCCTCTCTCCTGGAACTTCATCCTCTATAGCTTCTCGTTGATTCTTGTATCACCCAATGACTGCAGACACCTCATACCCAAAATAACATCTGTGCTATTTAGGTCGAGTGGCAAAAAAATTCTCTACAATATGTATCTCTGGGACAGTCAAATCAGGCCACGGTATACTCTTTTGCTACGCTCCACCTGCCCCGTCCCCGTCATCCCTCAAAAGCCTATTAGTTGCAATCTATGCTGCTCTACCATCCGGTTGGATATGAAATTGCGGGTGACCACACTATCAATCAACACCGTGACATCTTGCTTTGAAATCCTCTTGGTCAACTTCGTAAGTGTGGTTCGGAGTGAACCCCACTACGGAGTTGAGACCTCTGCGACGGCTAAGTGGGAGTACTCATACTCACCTTCCCCCTCTTCTTCCACCCTCACAACCTCGTCCTTGTCATCCACTAGTAGTACCTGGAGTGTGCAGTCTCGGCAACGATGTTCCAAGCTAAATTTTTTGTCACATCTAAAACACAACTCATTCTCCTTGTTCAGCATCTCTGCCTCTATCATGTGCCTAAACTGCCCACTTAGCTGTGCATCGTTGCTCCTCTCATTGCCAGACTGGGTTATCCCTGTCTGGACTCCCTCTGCAGGGGCCCTATGTCCTCCTGAAGGTGCCTAGCTGCAAAAAGTGGAACCAATCCAAGCTCTCTTAGCTCACTGCTCTGCTGTGAGTCTATCCTTCACCATCTGAGCTAGCTCCATATCTCCAACAGTCCCCTCGGTCTCTGTAGGCGGAGCTCAACTCCGATGTCGAGCTCGAACCCCTTCATGAAGATCCCCCATCAATGTTGCCCCCGGTACCCCTCTCACATGACCTGAGAGTGCCTCGAAACTCTCTCGATAGTCTCTAACCGCACCATCCTGCCTAAGAGTAATGAGATGCTCGTATAAATCTCCACCATAGGTGTGTCTGAATCGATCCAGCAAGCAGTCCTTAAACTCTTCTCACGACCTCACAGGTTGCAACTGTTCCCTTCACTGGAACCAGAATGTCTTTCCTTCCACACAAATCCCTGTTGCATGCATCTTCTCTAACTCCATCAGGTTGTTCACCAGAAATATCTCTCCACGCCGTAAACCCATCCATAAGGATTTTTTTCCCTCGAAAACCAGTATTTTCAGCTTTCGAACACTGCTCTCATGTCCAAACACTACATGTTCTGCTATTCCCCTTAGCTGGCCCAAATGGAGTTGTTGATGAGCATTTTACGGAGCTCCTTTATCTCCACACTGGCCTCCTCCTACCTCACCATAGTTTCCCAGCCTCCGTCACCCTAACCTGGGTCTCCTCCATCATCCGCCAAACACCATGTGTCTTCTTCACGATCCATGTAGCCACTGAAGGGGTTGCCACCTCCTCGGGCCTGACATTGAGCGCCGAAGTCGTTCCAAGGCTCCAGGTGCTATTGGGCTTCAACAAGTGGGTCGCCCCTAGAGTGTCGCGAAGGGTTACTGGCCATACTGCCAGTCGGAATGGGGGGTTGGGAGCCCCTGCGGTTGGGCAGGGGGGCTGCGAGGTCCCTGCGGCTGCGTCGGAGGCCCACGCCCCTCTTGGGGCTGTGTCAGGGGTTCGCGAGACCCCCAGGAGGTCGCTAGGGGCTCGCGACCCCTCCAAGCTGCCGTTGGGGCTCGCGAGGCCCCCAGAAGCCGTCGAGGGCTTGCGAGGATTGGGTGGGGTTGTAGAAGCCCCGCGAGGCCCTGCGGGATGAAGTCGGGGCCTCCCCCAGTTAGGGTTTTGGGGCCCGAGGCCCTCCAATGGCTGCTGTCGACACCGGACGTCCTCCTGCGGACTGAAAACGGGGGTTCTGCTCCACTTCCGGTCATTCGTCGACCCTTGTGATAGATCGCCTTCAAAGACCACAACTTTCCCATTCCATTTGTCTAAAGCCTGCTCCTTTCTCATTCTCGATCTTCGTTAGTTCTTCATCTTTCCTCAGATCTGAATATGATGAGCTCTTCTTCTTGGATCTAGGACTCTCATCCATCTCTTCCATTTTTTATAAAAAAATTCATAGACATTCATTTAATTTGAGAGCCTCACTTCCATCGACAACATCCTCGCATCCATCGAAGAGAAACTCTCTTTTGTCGATTTCTTGTGCTTCCTGAGCTCAGTATAAATTTCTCCTCCAAAGCTTTGATCTTCTCCCAAGATCTTGCTCCACCATGAGGATCGTAGTGCTCTGATACCAATTTGATAGTAAAAACTATGGGTTTGAAGAGGAAAAGTTCACATTTTTATAAATGAGGGAAAACACAAGATACAATTGATGTCTTTCAAGAGGAAATCACTCTCCCAGCCTTTAATTTAAGAGACAAAACTTGAATCTCTCTATCTAGGGTTCTAGGGTACTTCTATGGTTTATCTTCTCAATTTCAACATGAAGAGCATTAGCTCCAACCCCCAAACACAAATATGGACAGATCTGTCCATACAAAAAGACCACTACAAAAAGACCACTGAAACCCCACGATTCACAAAAACATCCAAAACTTCAAAAAAGCCCCCGAGCTAGTTAGCCACTCCATGATCTGCTCTGTGCCTCCTCTTCTGATATGTTATGATCTCATCACAAACATGCCCTTTCTTAACAAAGATCTAGTCTTTAGGTCAAAATGTGGGAACCGCTTTTGCAAACGATGGCGGTCCTCTCATGTAGCATCAAGTTATGTCCCATCTTTCCTTTGCATTAGAAAGTCGACCACTAGTGTGTTGCCTTACGTATACACTCTTTGGTCTTACAGTTTCCCTACAACTTTTTGGGTTTTGGCTTGGGAATTTCATAGAAGAATGACATATCATTACACACCCCAATATTTGGTCATAGCTTCTCCTCAAGTTGGGAGACATGAAATACAAGGTGCCCTTGCACACTCCAGCAAATCCAGTAATAAGCAACCTATCGAAGCATTTTTTTATCTGATATGGTACGAAGTATCTAACTGAGAGCTTGTGTGGTTTGCATGACCCCACTGTCATCTATCCTTTGGTTGCAAGTTGCAATCTAGGCCAAGATGATGCTTCAACTTCAAAGCTTTTCTCACACCTATTTAAGATCAGCAGATCTCTTCATTCAGTTTTGAGCCTTAAGAAGATTATCCCTGACCAATTTCATAGTAGCACCGTAGCATTTTAACTATATGTCCACAACATTAACTTAAACCGTACCCGACCATACACAAGAAGTGTGTGCGGCTTCCTTCCATAGACCATCTTGAATGGTGTCATTTGTGTGGATGCACTCCAACTGGGTTTATATGAACATATTGTTCATGAATGAAAGCTATCTGATCCATTCCTTAGTTTTCAAGCAACATAAAATGATAAAGATAAGCTTTCAGAGCCTGATTAATGCGCTTGTTTTTACGATCAGTCTTGGGATGGTATGCCAACCGAAAGGGCAACTTACTTTCATGCATTGGGAATAACTTTTAAACTTAATGCTGAGGGTAGGTCACTGTACTTACAATACTTCTTAATACGCCATGAAGTCTAATGATCTCAGGAAAGAAAACTTGACCTATCCCCCTGGAGTATATGGATGATCTAAGGTCACAAAGAGTGCATACTTATAGAGTCTGTCTACTACCATGAATATTATCGACTTGCAACTGTTGCTTGGGAGTTGTTCAATGAAAATCCATCGATATATCATCCCCCACTCTTCCCTGGATTGATAATGGTTGTAGCATGCTAGCATGACAAGGGCCCTTGATTGTGTTAATGAACATCACATTCTTTTACCACCTTCCTGCATAATCTTCTTCGCACCTTATCACCAAATGGTTCATTTAATCCTTTCAAGGTTCAGTAGAAGCCTAATTGTCATCCCTCTGAGATTAGTAGAGGTAATCCTCCTCTTAATGTTAACCGAACTCGAGCCTCAATAATTTATAATATAGGTTCCATTGCACTAGTTGCTTAAGCTTATCTAACCAAATAGGAACTAACAATATGACAGCTTGTACCATCTTCTCTCTTTTAATTCCACCTCTACATCCCATGATTGGCCTTATTGCCTTCATCTTTGTACTCTAATTTTGAAGTCATTGCCCAATAATTTTCATAGACAAGTAAATTATGCTTCCGTGCCAATTCTTTGATTTAGAATATATTTATAGTTTGTTGATTTGTCCTCATGATAAAGAGCATACTAAGAAGACAATGTTACCATCATCTGATCGTCATGATGGAGATCATTTTTTTCTCGTAGGTTGAAAGAGTCTAGAGCATGCCCTTCAAGCCTCTACTAATGTATCATATATGTACTTCAATTGCTTAATAATTGGTCTTAATTCGCTTATTGAGGCGTCACATTCGACTATGAAGAGTTTATCGTCTATAAGCCATTAGAGCCTTTATGAGTCCAGTGATGGCCTCTTGCATCACATTCAACCATTTAAAAGAACTATTCTTACGTAATTGCGTAAGTAGTGTCCCGATACTTCCATAGTCTTTCCACATCTTTAGCTTTATCCTGTCAGCCTAAGGAAACCCCACAACGCCTTTGCTATTTTCGAAACGGACCAAGAAGCAATTGCCTTGACCTTGCTAGGATTCACAGCTACCCCTGGTGATGAAACGAAATGTTCAAGGTAGTCCCCTTCCATCTGGCCGAATTGACATTTAGACCGCTTCACATCCATCTTGCAATTTCTTAGTAGCTCAAGAATGACCTGCAAAATGCACTGAGGGATTCTTCCTATCCTTTGCTAGGAACAAGGACATCAAACCCCGACATGAATTTTTAAGGTGTGTGTGGAAGATTTGATTCATAAGCACTTGGAATGTTGAAGGCATGTTTGTGAACTCAAAAAGCTTCACAAGGAATTTGTAGTATCTTCCATGAGAAGACTATTTTAGATGATATCCCGAGCAGAGGTCCAATTTTGAGAAGCACACACCATGCAACTCATAGAATGACTTGTCGATTAATGTGATATGAAATTTACATTTGATAGTGTTGTTTAAAGCATGATAATCCACACATAAGCTTCAACTCCATTACGTCGTTTCACCAGCATAGTAAGAGAAGCAAACATGTGTTGGCTTGGTCATATGATCACTGACTTTGAGCATCTATACTAGGATCATTTCCCCCCAATCTTTAAGTGAAATGGGTAAAGGTACATGCATGCAAATTACGTTCTCAGCTTTCAACAAGACGTTATGGTTGCAATATGTATTAGTGAGAAGCCTTCGGGATTTTAGAATGCATCATGAGACTCATCTAGTAACCCCAATAGGTCATTATGCAAGGATGCAGATGATACTAACCAGTTTGAATGATTTGCAACAAATAATCCCATCGAGTTTGGTATCGCATTATATGGGAACAATTGGTCCTCAACAACATCCATGATGCAACTCGTAGTGCATGAGCTTTCTTTTCACTCCACTCCATAAAAGGCGATTTAAGTGAGAAAATAGGTGGGTGCTATTTACTATCCATAATCACACTACCCAATGCCACTTTTAGTATTATCCCATCGCTACCACCAATTCTATGGTAGCTATTAAGCCTTTTATCACTGTCTTCACCCCTTTGCAAATACCTTCTGCAACTAATTTCTTCTTGTCAAGCACCTTGATTCTTGAAGCATGGGTTTCTTGATATCTCCAAGCCCAACCTTCTTATGAAGATGTGATCTACAAAGTTGAGTCATTCTTGAGTCTACCAAGAATGTGCCATTCTTTCCCTTATTCTCCTCACATATCTATTCATTGATTTGACTCCAACCATCCAAGCCTAATAAAGATCCAGTTTAAAAATGAAGTCTTTCAGTTTCTTAGTGACAATAGGCGACGGCATTCTGCCTAAATAGTAGACACATGTGATAAATAAGAGAATACTAAAGATTCGAGCCATAGAATTTCTCAATTCTGACACAAAGTACTTATTAGATCGAATCGAATGATTTTGCCATATCCAGAATAATACCAATCCAACCCATTTCATGAATAAAATGTGACCAATTAACCAACCAACAAAACTACTTGTTACAAATAACATCTTGTTGTTGCATCGAAACATATAAATGTTGACTAATCTGGCTAACGTTGAACTTGGTAAAATGAAATGGTTGAATAATTGAAAAATTGGATTATTCAGGAATACACATTGAATGCTGAGATTACGCATTGAATTTCTGGTAGTAGATCCATAATAAAATTTTTTTGTGATTGTTCCAGAAGAAATCATGAAGATGTGATCTACAAAGTTGAGTCATTCTTGAGTCTATCAAGAATGTGCCATTCTTTCGCTTATTCTCCTTGCATATCTATTCATTGATTTGACTCCAACCATCCACGCCTAATAAAGATCCAGTTTAAAATTAGGGATAGAGTCGTTATTTTATTTTAATAAATATCCAGTTTAAAATTAGAGATAGCGTCTTTATTTTATTTTATTTTACATTTTATTTTTGAGAAAGGGATAGAAATTGAGTTCTTTGAGTCTTTTAGTTGTTTTGAGTATTTTAGTTATTTTATTTAGGATAGAGTTTGAGCCCTTTGAGTCTTTTATTTATTTATTTAGTATTTTAGTTATTTTAGAGTGGTTTTTGAAACCTAGGTTGTAAGCTTATATAAAAGTTACAAACTTATTTTTTTATAGAAAATAAAGAACTGAAATTTTGGTGTAAACTTCTAATTTTTCTATAAAAATCAAATCTTTTGTATTATTGTGCGAGAGTGTGCTTGGTTGTCTGGGAAATAGGTTTGAAAAATATTCGTGTGTGAGGCATTGATCGTTAGATTTCTAGGGTGTGAGGCCTGAAAAGTTATCATATTCCCAACTTCCTTCTTTCTCAAATCCCCATTATGTCCTTTCCTGCTTCCGTCATGCATCAAAACCATAGTATTTAAAGAGACCTACAGATTTTTGATTTGCCAATTGGTTCTTGTTGTGTTCTAAAATACATTTTATATGGCCGCATAAACGCATGTGGCTCTGTATGTAGTTGCAAGTATGCGAGTAAAATTTGGGGACTAATTGCATATAAAGATTATTGGACGCATAACCCACAAACTCTGCATATTGGTCGCATTATACGTCTGCATAATTCACATACTAGCCACATAAGCATCAGCAACAAGCATGCAACAGTAAAAATTTTAAAAAATTATTATTTGGTGAAGAATAAATTTCAGCAATAAGAACTAGCCATTTGCTATTGCAAACGTGAAGGTTTAACTTATGGATCTTGAGCATCGTCATGATTTATATGTGGGTTGGACTTGAGTTTTAAAATTTAAGCTTGATTCATGCACATATTAGTACTTCACATGCCTATAAATTTTTATTTATGGTAACAATAAGGTGATAGTATTATTTCTAATTTTTCTTTAGTTTAAGGTGTTTGTACATTTAAGATTCGTATATGCATATACATGTATATATTTTTTATTTTTTATTTATATTAAAAAATTATTTTTACACAATCCGCATAATCCGTATTATCGGATGCATAGTCCGTTTATACGCTATCGCTGTCAGCCCGCAATTATAATGAAATTTTCTTTTAGAACACTGGGTTCTTGATGTCATTGAAACCCGAACCCCTATGGTTTGTGGTCGCTTCTATGAAGGCTCCACCTAACACTTACAACTTTAGGTTATTGTACCTATGATATTTCATTTTTATCATCATAGTACAAACAATACCTTTCTTCCTCTTATTCACCTCTTGATATATGATGGTGGCAATGAAGTTGCATTGGTTGGCTTGGTGGTTGGGTTCAATGTTGTTTTGGACTCTACTAATCCAGTATTGCAACATTCTTCTCCTCATCTACCTTGGCGAAGTGCATGGTTGCTGTGAGACTAGGCAGGTTACAAATCATGGCATTGTAGTGGACACCATCTTTTTGGGGGCCACTCACACAACTCACAAGGTAGTCTTTAGGTAGGCCATCAACAAAGTTGTAAAGAGTCTCAACAATACTTTGGTACCCTTGAAGAGTTCCCACTTGTTGAAGGTTGGTCAGAATTCCTTTACAGTAGGGCGTATTTGATGGATTGAGTTGCCCAAAAAACTCATGCACCAATTTCCCCACAAAACCATGGACCTCTGTCCTTCATGAACCACGACCACCACTTAATAGCATCACAAGCCAAATACATGCCAACGCGCTTTACTTGCTGCACTGGAGGAATCCTATAATAATCCATTAGTTGCTCAACTTCACGAATCCAACAGTGGACAATATCATTGGAGCATATTGGAAAGTCTGGCCCATGCCTTAATATTGTAAATGGATACACTGTGAAGGACAGAGGGGGTCATATGCATGGACTTTGTTTTTTATGTTTTTTGGGGGGTGGGGGGTGGGGTGGAGATGCACCGGGAAGTGAAAATGGGATTTGACCGAACATCATGTTTGGAAGAGGTGGAGGGGAATTGAACGAGGCATTCCCTATCGTCACACGATCAACGAGAAGGTGGAATTGGTTCGTCGCCCAGGTGAGCTCTGTCCACCTTGGAGTTGACAGAAGTCATCCGAGTCTTCACCTCTCTAACCTCAGCCTCCTAACATTGATCAAGAGATTCACCTTGATCTTACTTAAGGTGCACTTCATCAGATCTGGTTTGTTGCCCGCACCCAGGTACTGGTCTGATACCAAATTGTTTGGTGCTGGTCTGACACTACTAGATTCCTTTACTTCATCCTCTACCCTGTCCATCTTGCTTAGGCATGGGTTTTGTAAGAGAACAAAATAACTAAGAGGGAAAAAAGAGAGGAATTAGCATTGACTTTTTTCCACAAGAAACCCATACAATCCTTTGTCCTATATATAACAAATGGCAGCTGTGTGTCAATTCCCTTGCTACCATTTTCTTGGTACAATAGAAAGCATAAAAATATAAATATATATATATATAAAGATGTGCTCGTTTCTCATCTTGTTATATCCCTTCCTCTTTCTTTTGAGACAGCCCATGCTGTAGCTCCCTTATAGGCCGGTAATGAACGCCCCACAATGGTTCTGCCCATCAAGAGTCAGGTGGGTTGGTTAGAGCAGCCCACCCGACACAACCTATGTCTTGGATAATTAATATAGACTGTTGTGAGCAAATCAACCTATATGATCTGAGCTCGAGTCCTGTATGCAGTATCTAGTTAATGTAATAATGTGTCTAATATTCTAGCATCCACCAAATCCTTGGGATGAGATATCTGGGTGTAGTTTTTCTTTATCCCCTTTATACTTACACAAAAAGAGTCTCACTCTCCGTCGTCACAGCATACATATTACATGTGTTCAATATTTAATCATTGGAAAGATTGCGTACAACCCGCAGTGCAATGTGTTAGCACATGGAACCCATGGTTAACCTGATAAATTACCATTTAAACTCCACACATGGGTGTTAAATGCTAATATATCACAATGAGAGCTGTTAAGTGCTGATACGGCAAAGGGTGTTATATATGGTACCCTTGAATCATTTTTACCAATTTGCATGTTTAGTTTACTGGATAAAAATATGCGCTGCTTTAACTGGTACTGTCACAAATGTTCATAGAACGTTGTTAATCTTGTCAGAAGTCGAGTTTGCCCTGCGTGTATGAAATGCATCTGGGAATAGAACTTTCAAGCGCATATCCACTTTTAAATATTTCATCAGCAGCTCTTTGTTCTGACCGAACTTATTGATCAGGACCCCCTTGAGAAGAAAAATGAAGCATGCCGAAATTTCTTCATTCGCTTGAATGAGTCAATATTTGTTTGGGGAAGCAAGTTACCTGTTGATGCAAGGTAAGAAGTTATCAAATGGCATGATTTATCTTTAAATTTGCTCCACATCATAATGTTAATCTCAAATTTTATTTATTTATTTTTGATGTGTTGACTTATGTTAATTTTTCTTTTATCTTTTGAGAAATATGCCATACGATAATTTTGTGCAGTCATGAGTCCTGAAATATTGCTGGCTAAAGGTAGTTTCATACACACAGTTGCTTCTGTGTTCTTCTTCATGCTTGCTGAAACAAGAGATTTCTTTCATGATGCTTAATGGGTCCATTGTCGTCTCCTCATGATCTCCTTTGTGGTAGATAAGTAGGACAATGATGGGCGGGTTGGGACCCTTCTGGTACTCAATTTAAGCCAGATAGGGGATTGAGCCATTTGTAGATTGTTCAAATTCTTGATTTTTGAACTTGAACCAGAGTAGTGTACCCTTTAATCATCCAGATCTGATTTGGATAGGTTTTGTTTTGGGACTGGACTTGAATTGACACATGGATGACTAGGTATTGTAAAATACGCTGGAGGAACAAGATTCATGCTGATGCAGATTTCATAAATCACAAGAACACTTTACTGTTTCCAGTAACAACCCTCTTATTGTTTAACCACCATTTTGTTATGCATGGAATATGTCACTAGTCACACAGATTAACAAGTCAAACCCAAAGCCCTCTTGTATTTTCTGAGTAGAAGCCATTTAGATCCATTCTGGAGCTGTCAACTTTGCATCAACTGAGATCGGTTTGAGATTGCAAGTTTGTAACTGCAAATCTAATAGGAATCTCTATAGATTAAATGAGGTTTTTGTGATATACATCTTAATCAATGCAGTTAACGATTAAACAGAAAAATGATAGTCTCACTATGAAAGTTAATCAACTTTACACAATTGATCAACACAGTAAACATGTGAATATGAACACAGTAGTAAGAATGAGAGAGATGATGGGTAGGAAGATCAAACAGAGCTGCACTGTAGGATTTCCCGGCTTCTTCCGGTTCCATGGGAAACTCCGAAGTTAAGCGTTCGGGTGCGAGAGCAGTACCAGGATGGGTGACCTCCTGATAAGTCCTCGTATTTCCGCGATCCCTGTACCATCCCTTCCGCTATGTGAGGTCGAGGGTTCTTTACTGTTTTCCGATGAATCAAAAAAAATGAACAGAGCTGCACTGTTATTTATCATATTCCTGTGTCCTATGCATATGCCGGGTCTCTGAGAGCCCAAGCACACGAGAGATCCAAGAGACTTCAGATGGGATTTTCAGCTGTAAATGATAATGATGCGGACCCGGACCCGAGCCCGCATCCCCTTGAGGCCGGCGGCTACCAAGGGGGGACCCACCCCCCTTTAATCACTTACGTGCGTCGTAGGAGGCGCGGTAGCACGTAGGAGGGTTAGTTAGGGGTATTCTAGTCATTTTAGACTAGATTAGTAATTCCCCACTTTTCTATAAATTAGGGCTAGCCGTCTTTATTTTGTTTGATGCTTATTTTGTGAAGAACAATTGTAGGCGTCATTTGTGAAGGTTTTAGGCTTTGTTCCGTGCAACAAAGCTAGGAGAGCGAGTCTCCTCTCGAAAGAGGCTCATTTATCAATCTATTTTCATAGTTCTTCGCAAATTAAGATTCCAAAAGTCCACCTTTTTATATTTTTCATCTTTAAATTCTGAAATTAATTGATACGAAACCCTAGTTCGTATCAAATTGGTATCAGAGCACTGAGATCCAATGGCGACGAGCACGAGGTCAAAGGCGGATGGCGTGGATGAGAAGGTACAAGGGCTACGAGAAGAGTTCAACCGGGAGATCGAGGGATTGAAGAAAACCCTAGGTGAATCCATCAAGGATCACGCCCATTCGCAAGAGGACATCCAAACCGAGCTTCGGGGCATGCGAAGGGAAGCCGCGCAGACGGCAAGGGACATCCAAGGGCTAAAGGAGGCAACTTCAGATCTGAAATTTTTAAGGGAGGCCACTTCGTCAATTCCGGAGATAAAAGCTATGCTCCAAGCCCTAACAATGGAGAGAGGAGGAGATCGGAGCAAGAGGATTCAAAGGGGAGAAAACCAAGGGGAATCAACACTTGAATCGGCAAATCGGGAGCAACCGGAGGGTGCGACGGCTACAACAACAAACCTGGAGCAAATCGCAGCCGCCACGAACCCTAGCGGGTCCGGACATCTAAGGAGAGAGGCCGGAGGGCCTTTTGGAAGGCCGGCAGGCCCACCTGGGCCTGCCGCCAGCTGCGGCAGGCCCTGCAGGGCCTGGCACAGTCACGACAGGCCCAAACAGGGCCGCGGGAGGCCCATGGGGGCCCGCCGCAGTTCAGGCAGCCCCCTGGGGGCCCGCGACGACGCCGACAGCCCCCTGGGGCCCGCAGCAGCACAAACAGCCCCGTGGGGGCAAGACGGAGGCGGATGGGCCCGAGACGTGACGATTGGGGCGCCAGTAGCCCAATTTTGGGGACCAGAGGCTCATCCACAGGTACCGAGGCCGCAGGTTGATCCCAGGCAGGTTTTTGATGGCTTTCCGGGGCG
Source organism: Scilla litardierei (assembly GCA_030789695.1). NCBI lineage: Eukaryota > Viridiplantae > Streptophyta > Magnoliopsida > Asparagales > Asparagaceae > Scilla > Scilla litardierei. The sequence goes on along the minus strand of CM061142.1, from coordinate 787,741,003 downwards.
GGGACAAGGCCCGGGAGGCTATTTTGGAGGGCGGACAGCACCGGTACAGCCACACAGAGGGGCAGGAGGGCCCGTGTGGGCGCGACAGTAGGAGTTTCCGGGTACCATTACCAGCCCGAGGCGTGGGAGCGACCCGGGTGGCCCGAGGAGCTGTACGGGGCTGACGGAGGAGGGCCCGTTGAGGCAGTCGGCGGGGGATTCGGCCGTGGGGGAGACCGCGGTAGAGATGGGGGTCCACAGGGGGACATTAATGCAGACCGCCGCCTCATGAAGCTGAAGATGTCGATTTTTGACGGCACAGACCCGGACGGATGGATCTACCGGGCGGAGCGGTACTTCCAGGTGATGAGACTGACGGAGGAGGAGGTTCTGAGAGCCATAGGGATCTACTTCGAGGGGAAAGCGTTGGCATGGTACAGGTGGAAGGCGGCACGGACACCCTTTCGCACTTGGGAGGAGCTCTCCGCACTGATACTAGACCGGTTCCAGGAGACCCCAGGAGGAGATTTCTACGAGCAGTTATCTGCTTTGAGGCAGGAGGGGACGGTCAGGGATTATGTGGAGAGATTCGAGATGTTGAACAGTAGGGTGAAGGGGGTGACTGACGAGGTGATGATCGGGAATTTCATGAGGGGGTTGAAGCCCTCTATCCGAGCAGAGCTGAGGATGCAGAGTCCGGGGACATTGGAGGATGTCCTTCGCCTGGCCCACAAGGCGGAGGAGAAGCATACAGAAGAGAGGAGGATACGGGGAGCTTGGGGGACCCAGGGGACCCGCCCCACCCCCGCAGCAGCAGCACCGAGAGCACACACAGCCGCGCCAGAGGCTAGGGCAGAGAGTCGACCTGCGACTCTGGGGCGACGGATGACAGAGGCGGAGGTGAGGGAGAAGCGTGCCAAGGGGTTGTGCTTCCGCTGCGACGAGAAGTTCACCCCTGGACACCGATGTGCTGGTCGCCTGCTTCAGATCACTATGGTACCGGACGAGGAGGGGTACGGAGGTGATGAGGAGGAGTTCGAGGTGGAGCAGGAGACACCAGTGGAGGAGGAGAAGTCTCACCTAGACTTCGCTGAGGTGTCCCAAACTCTGTGGTGGGGTTCACTCCGAACCACACCATGAAGTTGACGGGGCAGCTAGGGGACACGGCGGTGACGGTGTTGATTGACAGTGGGGCCACCCACAATTTCATCTCCAGCCGGGTAGTGGAGAGACATGGGCTGCAGTTGAGCACGCAGGAGAAGTTTACCGTGCTGCTGGGGACAGGGAAGATGGAGGAGAGCAAGGGGCTCTGCAAGGGTCTGTGCATGACCTTGCAGGGAGTACAGATCATGGAGGATTTCCTACCCCTTGAGTTGGGCAATGTTGACATCATCCTGGGCGTACAGTGGCTGAAGAAGCTGGGAGATATGCGGGTGAACTGGAAGCGACTCAGGATGGAGTTCGAGGAGGGGGAGCGGACAGTGGTGCTCACTGGGGACCCGACCCTATGCTTATCGATGGTGGCCTTCAAGGCCATCACTCGAGCCTTACGGAGAGAGGGGGAGGGGTACTTGGTGGAGTGTCGTTTAGCAGGGGCAGAACAGGAGCCGCAGGCAGGGGTTCCAGAGGAGGTGGAGCAGGTGTTGGGGCAGTACCAGGAGGTCTTCCAGGACCCACATGGGCTACCACCAGAGAGGGGGCACGAGCATGCGATAGTCCTGAGGGATGGCGCAGCACCAGTGAGTGCGCGCCCTTACCGCTACCCCCACGTGCAGAAGGATGAGATAGAGCGGATGGTCGGTGAGATGCTACAGGCGGGGGTGATACAGCCCAGCGTTAGCCCGTTCTCGAGCCCAGTCCTGTTGGTGAAGAAGGACGGGAGTTGGCGCTTCTGCGTAGATTACCGAGCATTGAATAAGGAGACAGTGGCTGACAGGTTCCCTATCCCGATCATAGATGAGCTGCTAGATGAGCTGCATGGAGCAGTAGTGTTCTCCAAGATTGACCTGAAGGCGGGCTATCACCAGATACTGATGAGACCAGAGGATGTGCCGAAGACAGCATTTCGTACCCACGAGGGCCACTATGAGTTTCTCGTCATGCCGTTTGGCTTGACGAATGCTCCTTCTACATTCCAGGCGTTGATGAACGACGTTTTCCGGCCGTTCCTGAGGAGGTTTATACTCGTCTTCTTCGACGACATTCTGGTCTACAACAAGACTATGGGGGAGCACGTGGGCCATCTGGAGGTGGTGTTCCAGGAGTTACTGAGGCATCAGCTGTATGCCAACCGAAAGAAGTGCAACTTCGGTCAGAGGCAGATAGAGTACTTGTGACACGTGGTGTCGGCCGCCGGGGTAGCAGCCGACCGGGCGAAGATAGAGGTGATGATAGACTGGCCGGTACCCACCACTCTGAGGGAGGGCACTACGGGGATTTCTCGGGCTGACAGGTTATTACCGGAAATTTGTGAAGGGATACAGCACCATTGCCGGGCCATTGACAGATCAGCTGAAGAAGGATGGGTTCCAGTGGGGAGAGGCAGCGGCCAAGGCCTTTGAGGCCTTGAAGGAGGCGATGACCACAGCACCAGTCTTGGCGTTGACCGACTTCGTTATCACGTTCGTGGTGGAGACTGATGCGTCAGGAGTCGGATTGGGGGCGGTCCTTATGCAGCTAGGGAGGCCGATAGCCTACTTCAGCCAGGTGCTTTCGGCTAGAGCACGGCTGAAGTCTGTTTACGAGAGGGAGCTGATGGCTATTGTGTTGGCGATTCAGAAGTGGCGACCGTATCTGATGGGCAGGGAGTTCGTGGTAAGGACCGACCAGCGCAGTTTGAAGTATCTATTGGAGCAGAGGTTGGTGACAGAGGAGCACCAGCGCTGGCTATCCAAGCTGGTAGGGTACAGGTTCGTCATTGAGTACAGGCCGGGGCTGGAAAATAAGGCGGCAGATGCCTTATCACGCAGAGAGGAGGGGGTGCACTTGAGAGCACTCTCGTTGCCGGTATGGATAGATGGTGAGCCCATGTTGCAGGAGGCCGAGGCCGATCCGGAGTTGAGACTGATTCGTGAGCAGCTGCAGGGAGGCGGGGAGGCGCCACAGGGTTACTCACTAGAGGGGCAGAGACTATTATACCAGGGGCGGTTAGTATTGCCGCGGACGTCCACCTTCATACCCGCATTATTTCAGGAGTTCCACAGTTCGGTGGTCGGGGGACATTCTGGGGTGCAGCAGACATATATGAGAATGTCTCGGGAGGTTTACTGGCCCGGTATGAGGAGAGCGATAGCACATTTGGTTGCTGCTTGTGACGTGTGCCAGCGTCACAAGTACATGGCCATGGCGCCAGCCGGACTTTTGCAGCCCTTAGCACTCCCTGAGCGAGTCTGGGAGGAGGTGACGATGGATTTCATAGACGGGCTACCCAGGTCGGAGGGGTACTCCGTGATTTTTGTTGTGGTGGATAGGCTGAGCAAGTACGCCCATTTTATACCGCTGAAACATTCGTACACGGCTGTTTCAGTGGCTGCAGCCTTCACCAGGGAAGTCATACGGTTACATGGGATTCCAGCCTCCATCGTCATAGACAGAGATCAGGTTTTCCTGAGTGGGTTTTGGCGGGAGATATTTCGTGTCCAGGGTACCGTGCTGAAGAGGAGTACCGCATATCACCCTCAGACCGACGGGCAGACGGAGGTAGTAAACCGCAGCATCGAGACATATTTGCGGTGCTTCGCGTCGGAGACACCTCGACAGTGGTATCGGTGGTTAGCCTGGGCGGAGTATTGGTACAATACTTCGTACCATTCAGCAGCAGGTACGACCCCCTTTCGGGTATTATATGGCAGGGATCCACCAGAGCTACTGCGATTTGGGGAACGACAGACACCAGTCTCCCAGGTAGAGGACTATATGAGAGAGCGTGAGAGCATTATGGAGGAGCTGAAGAAGCATTTGCTACGAGCTCAGCAGGTGATGAAGGCTAGGGCTGATGGGCATCGGCGGGATGTGCACTTCCAGGAGGGTGATATGGTCTATCTGAAGCTGAGGCCTTACCGACAGAGATCGCTAGCGAGGAGGCGGAACGAGAAGCTATCCGCGAGATTCTATGTGCCTTTTGAGATTGCGGCCAAGATTGGCCAGGTGGCTTACAGACTGAGGTTGCCATCGATCGCGACGATACACCCGGTTTTTCATGTCTCGCAGCTTCGGCGAGCCATTGGGGAGCAGACGGTGTCCTCTACCCTACCGCCTACACTTACTGAGGAGATGGAGGTGATGCTGGAGCCACTGGAGGTTCTAGCCGTTCGTCAGGGACCGCGTGGGCAGAGGGAGGTGCTGATACACTGGGCGGGGCTACCAGACTGTGATGCGACATGGGAGGCCTATCGAGTGATACAGGAGCAGTTTCCCCACTTCCACCTTGAGGACAAGGTGGCTCTTTTAGGGGGGGGTATTGATGCGGACCCGGACCCGAGCCCGCATCCCCTTGAGGCCGGCGGCTACCAAGGGGGGACCCACCCCCCTTTAATCACTTACGTGCGCCGTAGGAGGCGCGGTAGCACGTAGGAGGGTTAGTTAGGGGTATTCTAGTCATTTTAGACTAGATTAGTAATTCCCCACTTTTCTATAAATTAGGGCTAGCCGTCTTTATTTTGTTTTATGCTTATTTTGTGAAGAACAATTGTAGGCGTCATTTGTGAAGGTTTTAGGCTTTGTTCCGTGCAACAAAGCTAGGAGAGCGAGTCTCCTCTCGAAAGAGGCTCATTTATCAATCTATTTTCATAGTTCTTCACAAATTAAGATTCCAAAATTCCACCTTTTTATATTTTTCCTCTTTAAATTCTGAAATTAATTGATACGAAACCCTAGTTCGTATCAGATAACTCTATGAATGCCTAACGAACTTTGCACAACACCTCTCATATATATTTATCGATGTGGAGTAATGGATATATTACCAACAACCATCACCATCCTCAAGATTAGACCAGGATCATCTATGAAGAAGCAGAGGTTCACAGACTCCTTTGTTCTTTTCATTCTCCTTCCTTATTTCACTTTCTTTCCCAGGTCGCATGGTAAATGTGATTTTGCTTACTTTTACATTGTTTCTTTTTTAAAACCAAATGGTAAGGTGTGAAGACTCTAGCTTTGGCTTCACGTCACTCATGTGCATGACTTGTTATTTCTTGGGGTCCTGTTTTAAATTAGGCTCATCAATCATGCTACACATTGTCGACGTTTCTAAGATATTTGCATGGGATACATTATTTGTTGGCGTCACCATCTTTGTGGTTCAAGCATTTTTTTTTTATAATCTGCATTGTTCCCATTGCACAAAATGCTTAAACTTCCATTTGAACTTTTGTGCACAGGGCCACATATTCGAAGATGGCCGAGGAGCTATGCGGCCTACTGGCATCCACGCCTGGGGAATCCTCAACACCAGTAGTCCAGATGAACTGCTTCGAGACAATGTTGAGCGCACCTATACCCGAAGATCTGCGATCATGCCACCTGCAGGATGCCCTCTCGGTTTTCACCTATTTGCTGGCTGAGACCGCATCGTGAGCTTTATTTTCCTCTTTTTTATGTTTTCACACCGAGTTGTACCAGCGCGATCCGTATTGTTGCTCATCTGTAATATTAAAATCCAAATGTTAATATGTGTGGGTTTTGGCATGTTATATGCTATCAGTTTGCCCTCAATGGTTTATGATCTATATCTTGTGCCCCCTTTTAGCATGGCTTTAATGTGATGTTGGTATCTCCTTTGCAATTTTTGGTGGTTGTTCGACTATGTTCTTTTTATTATTTTGTTGTTGATCGGTGCCGTTCTCATTTTGATCTTTGCATTCTAAAACACAAATATTGGATACTCAATGAGTTGTTTCGTCTGTTGCATATTTAATTAGTGAAAATAACCCGTGCACACAGTGCCATGGAGCAAAAAAAAACTTCCACAAAGAGGATGCAGTGCATGAACGCAACTGAAAAGTAGTGAGATATGTGGGTGTGCGTACCGGTATGGTCGGGGGGCAAAAAGTGCAAAGTCCGGGGGTTAAAATGCAAAAAACCTTGGGTGGCAAACCAGTAAATAAGTGTGTTTTTTTTTGGTTTTTTTTGGGTGAATGGCAAATTTGTAAATAAGAGAGTTTGGGTGGGTTTTTTTTGAGGGGATGGCAAACATGTAAATAAGTGGCTTGGGGGTGAGTTTTTGGGTGAGGTGGAGGATGAAGTGGAGGGGGGCGATGTGAGGGGCCAACCTTTGTCCTAGTCACACTTTAGCCTCCACCTTGGACAACTTCAAACGGCACAGAAAAAATCCACACGAACATGATGCGGTGAACGTGGGCAACCGAAAAGGAGTGAGCGCGCAACCGGAAATGAGTGAGGAGTGTGGTGTGTGTGTGTGTGTGTCAGTATTGTAATAGATAACTGAGCGTAGTGTTATCAAATGTCAGCATTCGAATCCATATTCAACAAAGATCAAATTTTATGATCCGAATCTATATCCATATTATGTCGGGTACAAATCTTTTTTGTATAATCCAAAATCATTTATGTCACCGTAGATTTTATAATCCAAGTCTTTCTTGTGTGATTAACAGGTTTCAATTCATAAAGAGCCATGCTTTTTTGCTTCATGCCCGACCCGAAAACCCCAGTTCGTTAGTGGGCCCCCCACACACCATGTCTGTTCGCCCCCCAGGCAACGAAAATATATAGTTATCATGGGTGGTTGAGGACATGGGTAAAATTACATACAATCAAATCTTAAAAAATTAAATACAATCAAATCTCCAAACCCTCGAAATATGGGACAAAAAACAAAGGATATCTCAAAGATTTCGGTTTCTTTGCGAATTTAAGCACTGATTTTTTTGTCAACCAATGTTAGAGTTGGTTGCCTTCTAATTATCTTTTGATTAATTTGCCATATTAATCGGCATTTATTCGACTCTTTTCAATCATTTATGTGAAATAAAAGTAAGGTATGAATGCATATGCATATGCATGAAAATTATGTATATGGCTTAATTATCGAACCCACGTTCGGTTATTATTGTATGTCTATTAATTTTTTTGCTTTTTATTTATATTTATTAATTATCGAATCCATGTTCGGTTATTATTGTATTTCTATTAATTTTTGTGCTTTTAATTTGTTAATTTTCTCCTTTTTGGGAAATTGTTGTTTCCGTTATCCTAGTCAGTGTCCCAGTCAACAACCCAAAATATGATTGGGACAAAACTGCCACGTAAGACAAAGATTCAAAAAAGGTCGTCAATTGTATAATAGATTTCTTGGTGATATAAACTTTTTGTCACTGCTAGAATAATGGGCTAGAATAACGAGAAAATGTGTTGTGTTTACAAAAATATATTTTTGTGTATTTGGGTTTTAAAATATAAAAACTGTTGTAAACCATAGCGGCTACGGAACCCCGTAGCCCTGTATTTATAGTAATAGGGTTACATAATGGGTGGATACCCACTAACGGGTTGGGCCTCCAAAAGCCTGTTTATAACACTTTCCCTTATCCATCCATTGTTGTAAGCCGTGATGAACGCTTCAGGGTTCATAGAGCTTATCTGATCATGAGTCTATGGATACTTCTGGATCCCAAGTTTAAGGGTACTTGCCTCGTTAAAACCTTTGCCAAGGAAAACCCAGTGGGAAAAACCAATGGCTAGGGGAAAAGAGTACAAGTCTCTGTAACTTCCCCTGATCGATGGATATCACTAGAGGTGGATACTTCTGGATCCTAAGTTAGGGATAACTGCCTCATTAAAACCTTTAGCTATGGAAAACCCAGTGGGAAAAACCAATAGCCAAGGAAAAAGAGTACAGTTTCCGTAACTTCCCCTGATTAGTGGAAGTATTTAGGGGGTGGATTCTTCTGGATCCAGAGTCAATGCGGTTGCCTCGTTAAAACCTTTAGCTATGGAAATCCCAGTGGGAAAAACCAATAGCCAAGGAAAAAGAGTACAACACTACATTTGACTCCCCCTGATCTGTACAAGCTGCAGGCTTGCAGATCTCCTAGGCAACTATACATCAATCTCTTACAGTGTTCCGATAATAAGTACAAAGTACAGGGCATCGCTCACCTATACAAGACATCACTCATCTATACAAGTATCGCTCATCTATGGCAGCCACTGAATCTGAGGGAGCTCTTCTAAAGAGGAGTGGTCTGCGGACTCGGCAGGTAGCACCACGTCTCTGACCCAGTCGTCACTGTGTCTGCGAGGTACTGCAGGACCTGGCTGTGCGTACTTATGATTTGCTTCTTGGATTGATGAGCCTCTCGGGATGGTGGAATTGATGTTGCCTTGGAAGCATGCTTTGCTGGTCTCCAGGAGTTGATCGCTTCTTTGTTGCAGTCATCGCGATGATCTGTAACCTGTATCTGCAAATACATTTAACATGTTGGATGATCCTTGACCCTTGGAGATAGCGCAGAAGCTACATATCTCTGGTCCAGTGGTGCGCTGCATGCGCTGCACTGTATCTGGTTAAAGGGTTTACTGCCAGATAAAGGAGTGTACAAAAGACATTTGAGTAAGGCACTTCAGGACCTAGGATATCCTTCCCCTCTTCCAGCGAACGGAAGGGGTCTTGATGTGCATCCATACAACCAGTAGGTGTATTGGTGGATTGCAATTTTCCATGTTTCTTCATCGACTGGATGATAATTTCATCTTCTGCATGGTAATTCATCTTCTGGATGATTATTCATCTTCAGGATGATGGTTTCATCTTCGGGATGATTATTCATCTTCGGGATGAAGGTTTTATCTTCAGAATGATAATTCATCTTCGGGATGAAGGTTTCATCTTCGGGATGAAGGTTTCATCTTCGGGATGATAATTCATCTTCAGGATGAAGGTTTCATCTTCGGGATGATAATTCATCTTCAGGATGATTATTCATCTTCAGGATGAAGGTTTCATCTTCAGGATGATGGTTTCATCTTCGGGATGATAATTCATCTTCAGGATGATTATTCATAAGGGTATGTTGTCACATCATCCATAGCAACATAGCCTAAAATTATCTTTGCTAATCGCATGGGTTTCGCAATCATGACCAGGGAGCCTGATGCATCAGTTTGATTAATTTTGTAAGTGAGTTAAACTCATCTTACATGGTTACTTCCTGGTTTCTGCAAAATAAACCTCTAAGGCTATAGCGTTTTGCTTATAGTATACGATTTTATTTGTTTATACAATACTCGGTAGCCCACAGGGTTGATATCTTTTGATATCAGGACTTCAGGTCCAAACACTTCACATTTCATTAGTGAGTCCAGCTCAACTTGTTATTGCCTCGTTCCACATAATTTGGCCAAATTTCTGCGTTTGCTTCAGGAAACGGAGATTGTGAACGATATCAATGGCAAAATGAAATGTGAGTAATTGTCGACAAGTGTGTTTTATCCAAATACCTCTTCGTGTACGTACATTATTCAATTTATTCCAGATTTATCTCTTCTGGAGGTTCTGGAAAGGGAGAGGATATGGAGATGAGCTCACTTTCCTGTGGTGGTATTGTTTTAGGGTCTCGTGGTATGTCCTCTCATCCATTGAGGATATCCACTTCTGCTACTGGTAGATTGCATCCATTATAGTTGGTATGTCAATCCTAGCTGGATTTTTAGTAGCAGGTGTTGGATATGGAAGACGTTTGTACACCCTTGTGAGGGATGTACGAGGGAATACGGACCTCGAACGTCGCACACACGAAGTCGTGTGCAAAGGGAATCTGTTCCCTTGCGGAGAGGATCTCTGTATGAGCGGGAAAGTCGCATTATATATGCATAAGTGCATGCGACATATGGCTAATAAAGGGGGAATATCTTAAGCTTATGTTGTACCATGCATATGGTACAACTTAAGCTTATATTGTGCCATGTATCATGGTACACCTTAATTAAGTTGTTCCAAAGGAACAACTTACCCTAAAATAACTACCTTGGGGGCTATAAATAAGACCCAAGGGTAGCCATTTTCCTTACACATTTGCATGAAATTCATGCATGCATCTTCTTCATAGCGAAGCTCTGCAGAAATATTTCCTCTCCCTCCTTCCAAGTTCTTAATCTAAAATAGAGATTTAGATTGTGGATTAGTAGCCTTACTCCGTTCGTGAGAAGACTCGATCCGTCGTGGCGAATCCGAAGGCAAAGTTCCGAGACTATCGTTCCGCATACGCAAGCGTAAGTCTCCACTTTAATTATCGATCCTAACTTTGTTTTGGACAGGATCCATCATTGGTATCGGAGCCATATGGGTTCGCCCCGGTCAATCCACCGCCCCGTCGAAACTACGAACGAGTCGTTGTCTTTTTCACGAATGGGTCTCCTACTATTACGGATATAGTAGGAACGCTTCATGACGGAGAGAACGCAGCGGTTGTTCTTTTCACGTTAGGGTCTCCTATCATTACGGATATGGTAGGAACTCTCCGTGACGGGAAGAACCGACCGTTCACGTAGTACGTTATTCATTTTTTGGCACACGGCCATTAAGAAATAACTAATTTCTTCGACGAACGGGTGCTTCATCGAGGAAGATGATGGAAGTTATTTCCATCGGGTAAGAGGAAAATTTGGTGCATGTGCACCATGGCCAAATGGGCTATGAAGGCCATGCACCCCCTCTCCCCATGCGGAGGGGGTTGGCTACGGCCAATAACCACCGGCGACCACCCCATCAAGGGGGAGGAATGAGTGCGGCAACCCCATTCAAAGGGGGTGGCCGGCCTTGGCCAAAGGGGCCATGGCCGGCCAACGCCGAATGGCCTTGGCCATGGCCGGCCATGGCCAAGCCATGACCGGCCATGGCCAGGCCGGCAGTGGCCGGCCTTGGCCAAGGGCCTGCCGGCCAGGCCGGCCTGCCGGCCCTGGCAGAGGCCAGGGCCGGCGCCCTGGCCACTGCCAGGGCCAGGCCGGCCCTGGCAGAGGCCAGGGCCGGCGCCCTGGCCTCAGGCCAGGGCCTGGCCGAGGCCAGGGCAGGAGCCCTGGCCCCGGCCAGCGGCCAGGCCGCCCTGGCAAGAGGCCAGGGCAGCGCCCTGGCCTCAGGCCAGGGCCTGGCCGAGGCCAGGGCAGGAGCCCTGGCCCCGGCCAGTGGCCTGGCCGGCCGGCCCTGGCAGAGGCCAGGGCCTGGCCGGCCCTGGCCGAGGGGGGCAGGCCCCCTGGCCGGCCAGGGCAGAGGCCCTGGCCGGCCTTTGGCCAAGCCCCGGTCAGGGCAGAGGCCCTGACCGGGAAGAAGTTGCATTTCGAAAATTGGTCGACCAATTTTGTGTTTTTGGTCGACCAATCTGACAGATGGTCTGGGTCGATTGCAAACTTGCCAAATGACCCATACGGGGTAACAAATGGCCTTGGTCAAACTCGAATGTGTCGAGTAGTCCATACGGGGCTAACCACAGTGCCGAATAGTTCATACGGGACTAAACGTTTTAATGAAGTTTTTCATTTGGGCTCTACTCCTTGAAGATTAGCCATAGTGCTCTACTTCATGCGAGATTAGCCATGTCATTGTGCTCTACTCTACGGAGATTAGCCAATGTACTTGTGACGTTGTGCTCTACTCTACGGAGATTAGCCAACGTGCTTTCAAAATTTTTGGAAAAAGATGTTTTTCAAATAGGTTATGTCCCGTCCTTAAATCGGGATAGCGCAATTTAGAATTCCAAGTCCTACCACGATCCGGCCATGGTTATCTAACCCATGTCTCGTGGCTTGGCAATTGTTGCGTTAAAATTCTTTGCGCTAATTCTCACCTATTCTATTTTGAAAGATACGTTTTTCAAAGTGATTTTCCGCTGCTAATACCATACGGGTATTATTTCTGATTTCTTTTTACTTAAGATAAGTAAAAGGGATACTTTGAAAGTTACTTCTAGATGGTAGTTGGGAACGTAGTGAACTTCTCGATTCTAGAGTAACATTTCAACACATCCAAGGAACTTATCAAGTGTTTAAAGAATCGAAACTTTATGCATGGAATTTTGATCGTGTTTTTCATTCTCTTTGCAGTTTTTTGAATCGAAAATGTCTACCGCTTCAAAGAATATTGTCGCAGAGCTTAACAAAGGTGAAAAGCTCAACGTCGACAATTATAAACTTTGGTCAATAAAGATCCAATATGTTTTGGAGGAGCAAGATGTGCTCGAAACACTCCAAAACATAATGGTAGAACCTGAGTTGGGCAATACGGCCCAACACAAGAGGGACCGGGAAGCTTATGACACTTGGACTCGAAAGAACAAAATAGCACGTATTACGTTACTGTCCGCGATGGACAATGACATAATGCGCCTATTTCGGGAATTCGACCTAGCTAAAGACATATGGTCTGAGCTAGAGATAAAGTTTGGTGGAACTTCGGTTACCAAACTCCGCTCCTTGAATATTCAATTTGATTCGTACAAGATGCGGCGAGATCATTCTATGAAAAAGCATCTCCGCCACATGGCGAATCTTATATCTGAATTAAAGGATGCGGGTGTTACGCTGTCTGACGAACAGCAGATCCAAGCGGTCATTCGTTCACTCCCAGATAGCTGGGATAACATGAAAATGCATCTCACTCATAATGAGTGCATTAAAACTTTAAGCGATGTTTCGAAACACCTCGAACTCGAGGAAGAGCGGATTCAAGCCGCAAAACCAAGTGCAGAAGTGCACGTGGCCGCTAGTTCCTCACATGGAGGAAATAAGCGGAAACGCTTAAGGTTTGTGAACGAACGTAAGCAAGAACCGGAGACCTCAAAGAAGACAAAGAACAAAAAGTGGCAAAAGAATATGCACTCAAAGAAGAAAAACTTGAAGAAGATCAAGTGCTTTAAGTGCAACAAGTACGGTCACTTCGCCCGTAAGTGTACGGATGGAAATGACAAGGTAACTTGTAGGGCTAGTTACATATGTGTTTCTAGTTCCGTGTTTTTTGCTGAATCTAACTATTTTTGGTTGATTGATTCAGGGGCCACAGACCACGTAGCGAAGGACAGAAGGTTCTTCGTAGAGTATCGAAAGATAACTCAAGGAACAAAGTGGATATACGTCGGCAACAACACACGTGTTGAAGTCAAAGTCGTCGGAACATGCAAGCTAGTTCTCGACAACGGCCGGACTTTGTTATTGCACGACGTCCTCTTTGCTCCAGATATTAGAAGGAATATCGTTTCCGTGGTCATGTTAATATCTTTAGATTATGAATGGAGGTTCTATAAACAATATGTTGACCTTGTTTGTAATAATTCTTTGATTGGTTCTGGTAATGTTTGTAATGGATTAATTGTTTTAAATACAATGTATGATGATGCTTCTTCCATTAATGAAAGTTTTCATTTGACAAATGCTTCTAACTCTAAGTCTGAGATCATTTGTTGGCATGCAAGACTTGGTCATATTGGACCAACTAGAATGGATAGACTTGCCAAAAGTGGCTTGCTATCTAATGTTTCAAAAGTTGAAATGTCAACTTGCGAACATTGTCTTGTAGGGAAAACTTGTCGCAAGCCGTTTGGAACTGGCACAAGGGCCGAAGTTCCATTACAGCTTATCCATTCGGACATTTGCGGTCCAATGAATGTTAAGACAAGACGCGGGAAGTCCTATTTCATCACATTCATTGATGAATTCACCCGTTTCGGACATATCTATTTGATATCCCACAAAAGTGAAGCTTTGGCTTGCTTTAAAAACTATATGAGTTTAGTGGAGAATCAATTAGATCGCAAGATTAAGGTTTTGCGAACCGATAGGGGTGGTGAATATCAATCAATAAGTTTTAAGGAACTTTGTGATGAAAAGGCATAGTACATCAGGTAACTATGCCTTACACTCCACAACAAAACGGTGTTGCGGAAAGAAGAAATAGGACATTGATGGAAATGGTCCGATCAATGATGTCTCAGGCAAATTTGCCTATCACCTTTTGGGGTGACGCATTATTGACGGCAGCATTCATCTTAAACCGTGTACCCTCGAAGTCGGTAAGTTCCACTCCTTATGAGTTGTGGAACAATAGAACTCCAGACTTAAACATTCTAAAACCTTGGGGTTGTGCCTCTTACGCACATTTATCCTCTCACAAATATGGCAAACTTGGGCCACGTGGGAGGAAGTGTATCTTCATCCGATACGCTGAAAACTCCAAAGGATATGTTTTCGTCGGTCAAGAGGACAATGGGGGTCTAATAGAATTCGAATCGAGGGATGTTGTCTTCTTGGAAAAAGAGTTTCCAAGACAGGGTGAGATAAGTCAAGACTTATCCTTGTTTGAGACTTGGGATCAAGAAGGATCGGAACGTTCGAGTGGGAGAATTCTTGGTGAAGAAGAAAATACGTTTCAAACTTCACCAATGGATGATACGAACGATACCAATCCTATTCCGAGTGGGAGTGATGTTATTCCAAGTGGGAGTGATGTCATTCCAAGTGGGAGTGATCAAACTCAAACAAGACGTAGTAATCGAACGAGGCTAACACCTCTGAGATTTGAGGATGAATTTCCTCAAACATTCATGACATTACTACAAGATGATGACGAACCTGCAAATTTCAAACAGGCCGTCACATGCCCTGCTAAAGATAAATGGATAGCGGCAATGGAAGAAGAACTTCAATCCATGAAAACAAACCAAGTCTGGGACTTGGTTAATTTACCTAAGGGACGTAGAGCCATTGGGAACAAGTGGGTTCTCAAAATCAAGCATAAGGCTGATGGCTCCATCGAGAAATATAAAGCTCGCCTTGTTGCGAAAGGTTTTACGCAACAGGAAGGAATAGACTACGAAGAGACTTTTTCTCCTGTCGTGCGTTTTACCTCCATTCGCTTAATTCTGGCAATGGTGGCTTGTTTGGACCTCGAGTTACATCAGATGGATGTAAAGACTGCTTTTCTTAACGGAGAACTAGATGAGGAGATCTACATGGAACAACCAAACGGGTTTGTACAAGAAGAAAACAAACATAAGGTTTGTAAACTTCGTAAATCCATATATGGTCTTAAACAATCCTCAAGGCAGTGGTATATGCGCTTTCAAGAAGTCGTTTTGTCGTATGGTTTCTCCATGCTCGACGAAGACAACTGCGTATATATTAAGAGGATTAAAAACAAGTATGTAATTATGTCTCTTTATGTAGATGACATACTTATAGCCGGAAATGATAAGCGTCTTATATTGGATATCAAAGCTTGGCTTTCATCCGTCTTTGAGATGAAAGACATGGGTGAAGCTGCATATATCCTTGGGGTTAAGATCTCAAGGAATCGTTCCAAGAAACTTCTTTCTCTCTCTCAAGAGACATATATAAAGAAAGTTTTAGAACGGTTTAATATGCAGGACTGCAAGCCAATTGATACTCCAATAAGCAAAGGCGAGGGTCTATGTTTGGAGATGTGTCCCAAAGATCCAAAAGAAAAGAAAGCTATGGAAAAAGTTTCATACTCCAGTGCTGTCGGGAGTCTAATGTACGCCATGATGTGTACCAGACCCGACATTTGCTATGCTGTTGGAATGGTAAGCCGTTACCAATCCAACCCAGGGCAGGTACACTGGAAAGTGGTGAAGAGGATATTAAGATACCTCAAAGGGACTGCGGACTATGCGTTATGCTATCAAGGCAATACCTTGAGACTCGAAGGCTATACCGATGCTGATTGGGCGGGTGATCTCGACGAGCGAAGATCTACCTCAGGCTTTGTTTTCTTACTCGGGAATGGTGCAATATCCTGGAGCAGCAAGAAACAAACCTGCATCGCTCTATCAACCATGGAAGCCGAGTTCGTAGCATTCAGCATGGCGGTCCAAGAAGCTGTTTGGCTTAGGAAATTCTTAGACAGGCTGACGAATGCCTCTGACTCGAGCACTGTTCCTATATACAGTGATAGTCAAGCTTCGATTGCCTATGTCAAAGATCCTAAATTTCATTGTAAGACCAAACACATTGACATTCGATTCAAGTTTGCGAAGGATTATGATAAACGGAAGGAAGTAGACATAGGATACATATCCACGCATGAGATGATAGCGGATCCCCTTACTAAGTCGATCCCCAGAGATGTGTTTTTCAAACACTTATCATCTATGGGAATGCGTAGGTGCTGAGCTGTATCATGTAATATTTCCCATGTCTATAGAAGATCAAAATTTAATTTGCATACAAGTTTCTTACAAATGATTTTATATACATTTGTGTTTAAGTCTCAGCTATTTTTGTATGTATGTCGGACAGATTAAGGTTGGCTCTCTCACATGAGCAACCGCCTTATCTTATCAGATGGATAAGATAGAGATGAGACTAGTTTAAAGTCAAAATCATTAGACAAATGATTTAGAGTCATGACTTAAACAAGATAGTCGAATAAAAGATCTGCATCATACGGATGCTTACAAAAGATCTGAGATCTGTATCACAAGGATATAAAGATCTCATTGGATTTTTTAATCCTATCTGTCTTATGCAGGATGAGAGTCCGTGAATATTTCACGAGTAGTAAGGGGACTCAAAAAGATAGGCACTGTGGTGTCTGATCTTTTCATCCGTACAACATCATTAAGACATACTCTCCCTGGGAAAGGAGTGATGTTGTAATACGTGTTCATACCACGTATGCATTTCGACCACTGAGTTAGTAGCAATAGTGTTTGCTATTATGTGAGACTCAAAGGCCATACGGGTCTTAACTCTTACCCTCAAGGACTCCAATTGGTTCCTTTAGATTTGACGAGATGATCGCTATCTTAGCGTGTTACTAATGGGCTATGGTAATTCGGCTCGGCGGGGCACGTTAGAAAAGCGAATCAAGTCAAGATCAGAAGGTTCGCAAGAAGAGGAAGATTGATTTCATATTCGCATTTGGACTTTAATGATTCAAAGCTGGCCAGCCAATTGTAATCCAGATGGGATTCAATTGTTGAATATAAAGTACAAGAAATGCGAAGAAATAATCTAGGGTAAAGCATGCGTTGAACTACTCAACTTTGCACCTTCGAGGTCGTTGTGTATCTCTAACAAGTGCACAACAACAGACTCTACGCGCATGACGGTCGCACGGTCTATTTCTCGGTATGATAGATGAAAGAACTAAGGGAAAGACGTTCTCTTACAATCCCCTCAAGTGTGAGTGGGAGATGTTGGATATGGAAGACGTTTGTACACCCTTGTGGGGGATGTACGAGGGAATACGGACCTCGAACGTCGCACACACGAAGTCGTGTGCAAAGGGAATCTGTTCCCTTGCGGAGAGGATCTCTGTATGAGCGGGAAAGTCGCATTATATATGCATAAGTGCATGCGACATATGGCTAATAAAGGGGGAATATCTTAAGCTTATGTTGTACCATGCATATGGTACAACTTAAGCTTATATTGTGCTATGTATCATGGTACACCTTAATTAAGTTGTTCCAAAGGAACAACTTACCCTAAAATAACTACCTTGGGGGCTATAAATAAGACCCAAGGGTAGCCATTTTCCTTACACATTTGCATGAAATTCATGCATGCAGCTTCTTCATAGCGAAGCTCTGCAGAAATATTTCCTCTCCCTCCGTCCAAGTTCTTAATCTAAAATAGAGATTTAGATTGTGGATTAGTAGCCTTACTCCGTTCGTGAGAAGACTCGATCCGTCGTGGCGAATCCGAAGGCAAAGTTCCGAGACTATCGTTCCGCATACGCAAGCGTAAGTCTCCACTTTAATTATCGATCCTAACTTTGTTTTGGACAGGATCCATCAGCAGGGATGTGTGAATTTGACAATATTTATATTGTCAGTAGCTATGTCTGATAACTGTTTAACAGTTTCATAAGTGTGGATCTTCAGGATCTCATCACTATTCATGATAATCAGATCATAGGTATTAATGTTATAAATGGTCCATAGTGGTGATATGGGAATGTATACTCATCATGGCTCCATCGATAAGATGTGCACTAAACGCTTCCCCCGTTAGGGGTTCTCGGAAACTGTTTATATGAGGTGATCAGGCTCATATAAATAGTTCCTAAGGAGGCATTCTGATGGTTTGCATGTTCACACATGGTCACCTACAACTGGATTTCTAGTGGACAAGTAATCCGTTTAAATCATTTTAATGATTTGCATATAGCCCCATTTCTGGGTGTGAACACAAAGCTTCAGGGTGTTCACTTTTCTTCCAGTTGTTAAATATAATTGATTTCCCAGTGTTATCCTAAAAATCCGCAATAAGCTCGACTTCAATGAAGTTGAGCTTAGAACTAGGGATATGAACCCGTCAATGCTCCATCTATAAGATGTGCTCTAATACCTCCACCGTTTGGGGATCTCGGAATATATTCATCTAGGATGGTTAGTCCCGATGAATAATTTCCACTACGGCATTTTTGAGGGTGGTATGAGGGTAAGTAAAAGTCCAACCAATATCCCAGTAAGCTAGTATGTCCGTTGTGATTAATAATAATCTGGACTGCGGTTGGATAACAAGGTTTTGATTATGACCATTTTAGGAGGATATATAGATGAGTACTCTAAGGTACATCATCAGCCATATGAAGGGAGTGTGTGAGTCCACTTTTATCCCTCAAATACTCTCAAGAGGCCTAAAGGTCTCATTCTTCTAATGATAGTATATCATCTTAAATTCGTTTGAGGAAGTGAGGAGAGTCAATGTCCACGGAATGGAGATGATCTCATAATCATTTTTCCCTTTTGAATGGGATAATGAGAGTTTCACCCCTTTTCTTTTGAAGAATCTTCGGGTTCGTCTGGTTAATGATGTCTTGCATCATCAATCCAGGGTGACATCGATCCAAAGTTGGTCGATTCTGGACACTTCTGGTGTTCCAAATTAATTCCTCTGCTCGAATTTATGTGGGACTTTTGAACGTCCATTAAAATGCTCAAGTTAATTTTGTCCGGTAATAGGTGAACTCTGTTCAAACTGTGAAGGATTACATCTTCACAATGACTATTATGCGGATCATAGTTGGATAAAGCTTCAGGCTTTATTGGTTTCTTGAGTCATTAGGGATTTCATTTTGATGAATATCCTTTGAAACTTTATAAGTTTCAGAGAGTACATGACATCCTCATTTTAGGAGTATTCAGGATGAAAAATCATTTACAGTAAAATAAAATGCGTATAAAGCACATATATACTGCAAGAAAATACTACTAATAATTATGTTAGAGCAACAAGTTTCATAGTATGGTGTGGGTTCTATAAAATATACGTCCACAATTGTGCTCATTTTAGACTCATATTATGACAACAGATCAAATTTATTTTCAAAATTTATTTGTCCTCGGGGAGTAGCGAAATATACATACAGTTGACTTTCGTCGTTTAGACTAGATATGTATATATTTTTATATGGCATAGGTTAATGCCCATTCATTTTGCAAAAAGCATTATGGGTCTTGTCAGAACTTCTGGTCTGATATTGGGTTGCCATTGCATACTCCATATCGAGATACATCATATCTTCCCTTTCTCATTTTTATTCAAGACTTCCCATGTTTTCAGTCGTCCTTATTGTCGTTTATAAGGAAGAATGATTATTGGTCTTACAAAGTAGACATATACAAGGGAAATAAGTTAGTTTCTATATTTCCACTTTTCTAGTTTATGAGAAACTTTTAAAAGTCTATTTGAAAACTCAAGTATGGTCTTCAGGCCAATTTTATTGAGTCATTCAAGTATTGTATGGATATAGAATCATACTCTAAGGGAAACAATTACGTGGGTACAAATTTTATAATTTCTCACTTATCTATTAAGCCACGACTTCGGGCGTACGCTTAAAAAATAAGGTTAGATTCAAGAATCATACCTTGTAAAGTGAGATTACTCAAGAGAGTTTGGCGGTGTTATGACAATTGCTGGTGTCAATATTGGTTTATACAAACCGTAGATCTGAGAGATCTATTTACTGCGAAATGCGTATTTCTAAAAGAAAACGCATAAATGTTTTTCGTAGAATCCATCGTACTTGTTAATTTTTATTAGTGTGAAAGGGTGTTGACTTTTGATTTGATTTTGAACTTAAGGTTCATTTTGGTTTTGAACTCCAGGTTCATTTTGTCAACTAGGATATGGTGTTAAACTTTTTGAAATCATTATTGGTTTGTTGACATAAAATGTTGTCATATTATGAGCACATCATACATATAATATAATGTAAAGATTGTAAACTAAAAAGTTGTGCTCAATTAACCTGAATTGAAACAAGTATGATGTATTCACATGCTATTTATATGCTGCAGGTATTTAAATAATCTAATCGCAGACATACAGTTTTGCTACAGGCATTAAACTATGTCATAGTGATTTTAGCATGCTAAATAAAAATGTATATCACAGAATCATTAAATATGCGGCATGCATATAATTTTCTACACATGCATTTAATCTTCACAGAAAATTTTATAATGGAAATGAAATTTTTTTCGTTTAATAATTATTGGACCACTGGGCAACGTCATACACTGTTAGGTTAGTTAACTAACGGCAGAGCGGTCGCATGATCTTCCTAATTATTAAAGTGTAATAATCAAATAATCCGAGAAAAAATTGCGATGATTTATAAAGTATTAATCAGATTATAACGAAGGAAAATCGAATTTAAATCTGAAAATCGTTTGAAAATAGTGAATTTTCGGGGTGAAACCCTAGTTAGGGTTTTTGGTCGCGCGGATTGCCGCTTCAGGCGGTTAGGGTTTGTGGACATGAGCGCGCACCGGGGGGCCCCGATACGAGCGGCCGCCGGGGGGGGGGGGGGGGGGGGGGGGGGGGTGGGGGGGGCGACGCTGCGGGCGACGGGGGGGGGGGGGGGGGGGGGGGGGGGGGGGGGGGGGGGGGGGGGGCGCCGCTGCGGGCGGGGGGGGGGGGGGGGGGGGGGGGGGGGCGCCGCTGCGGGCACCAACCGAGAGATCCGCTCCGCATCGCTCCGCAGCGCTGCACGCCCGCACCCACCGTGTCCGACCGAGAGGCCCGCTCGGTCTGACCGAGGATTTCCATCACACCGCACCACGACCCCGTCTCCGCTACGCTGTACCACGACCGACCAAGAGCTTCTCTCGGTTTGACCGAGAGAAACCCTCGCACCGACGGTGTCCGACCGACAGCACTTCGTCACAACATTGAATCTCCCACACCAACTCCTGTGGTGGGCCTCCCAAGTTCTCCAGAGGTGTTGTGGGTCCCCCATTGATCCCCTAGCACTGCTGTGGGCCCCACTTGGGTGTGCTACTTCACGGATTTGCCATCTACGACGTTGCGACACGTCGTAGGCCTTCGTCGCAAGTTTCAACTTCTGGGAAATCGTGCGAGGACCAGATGTGAAGCCGAGGAGTTCTCTGTTCAGACACGATTTCCAATCTACGACAAACTCCGGTTCAGGTTGGTTCCCCGAAACTCGTAGAAACCCCCATAATAGTTGACTGAACCCTAAACTAAAAATCGTCAACTTGAACTAAAATTTATTTTCCAGCACCAGTAAAACGTTGTACGAACTTAGAAAATCGACGAATGGACTTTGTTGACTGTGCACATAGGATAGATCGTCGATTAGGCTGAAACATCGAAAAGTGACTTTTGACAAATAGGATAGTCCCGATAACCTAGAAACGAACCCTAATAGGATTTGATGAAATTGAGACCTGACACCGTCGCCGTGGCGATATTTCAGACGGACTTCCAAGGACGAGACGCTTGGACGAGACGCGTCGAGAGGACGACACACTCGCCATCACAGGCAAGTGTATCCACTTGCACTTTTGGCCGTGCTTAGGCCTTAGTTGGTTAGAATTGTTAACTGTGAACAAAAAGAACCGGACGTGAAATGATAGCGTCCGGGACGACTCCTGATGGCTCAGACTTGACGACGAAGTCTGAGCCCAACAACAACAACTTTTGACATCATAGGGTTATCATGTGTGTGCGTGTGTGTGGACACCCTAGAATAACCCTTTCCGTCTTGTCACGTCCCGTCCCGTCTTGCACAGCCCGCTGGACAATAGGGCACTCTTCGAGTGATCCCTTGTACAGATTCACAGCCTGCTGGCAATAGTGCACTCTCCAAGCTAGAGAGAGTGATCCCTTGTACGGATACACAGCCTGCAGGCAATAGGGCACTCGCCAAGCTAGAGCGAGTGATCCCTTGTACTGTTGTCTTGCCTTGTCTTGTCTTCCTTGGGGTTTGGGGTTGGGTTGAGCGTGCGCACGGCAAGAGGGTCTGATCCCCCTCGAACCGTAAGGCGTGAACCCTTTCGTGTCTCACTTGTCTTGTCCCGTCTTGTTCCGTCACGTCCCGACTTGTCATGACACCTGTAGGCTAGTCCTGTAGTTGGTAGCACATGCTACGACTACTACTTGCTGCGCTTTACTTTCCTGCTGCGTTACTTCTGTTTGTTACTCAGTTATAACCCCAGCATGCTAATCAACCAGTAAAACGTTGTCTAAAAGTTGATACACTTGTAGTTTGGTCTAACCCTATTTGTAGACCTGACCTGACGTACAGTTCCTTCTTTTGGTGATGTACGTCAGGTGTTGAGCCAGAGTACGTCGACGAGACGGACTTGCCAGCAGACGGAGAGCCGGAGGAAGTTGATCCGGAGTACGACCCAGAGGAGGACCAGAGTTAGAGGCCTCTCGTTGCTGATCCAGAGTTCTTTCTCAGTTTAGTTTGGGTGCGTAGCACCATTTGTTTTCTTGACTAGGTTGGGTGCTTGCACCGGTAGTTTCTTTTCTGCAGTTGTAGCCCTTCGGGCGTTTTAGACTCTCAGTACTTTTGGATGTTATTTTGGAATAAAATGAAATGCTATCTTTTTCAGTACTTTTTTTGTTCCGTACTAACTTGCAGGGACCTGTTTCCTTTGTTTTGGAATACCACAGACGCTGATTGGGTCTGGGCTCTCAGCCCCGGCCTAAGGAGGCCTTAGTCACGCTTCGCCTCCGTCCTTCTTGGGAAGCGGGGCGTGACAGGTTTTAGTGGTGGCCCATGCAGGTCACATCCTTCTGCGAATACGGAACAATCGAAGTATTGGAATTCATTTTATTATCATCCAGTAATCATACGAGTCTAACCTCTGTGTTTCTGTCAATAGGATGGCAGGACGACGTGTTACCCGATCGGGAAACTTGGGCGATGGAGTTCCGGAGGACCAGAGCGGAGACTTCCGTCAGTTTCTGGGTGTGATGAGGGAGATGCTGAATGTTCAACATTAGTTGGTTCAGCAGTCCCAGTGTGCTGCCCAGGCTGTTCCAGTTGCACCACCACCACCTCCACCTGCCCCTCGAGCTGCTCCAGGAGTGAAGCAGTTCAACGAGCTCCAGCCAAGGACATTTTCGGGGAAGGAGGGACCCCTAGCTGCTGACGAGTGGATCCAGAGCACGAAGGAGAAGTTAGTTACTGCGAAGATTCCTGACGATACCCGAGTGGAGATAGCGAAGATGCAGCTGACGGAGAATGCGAGGAACTGGTGGCGCATCGAGGAGAGGCGTCTTGAGAAGCCAGTGGGATGGAAGATCTTCAGATCGATGTTCAAGGACAAATATTTCACCAAGTCTGCTAGGAGGGAGCTGCTGAGCAAGTTTATAGATCTGAAGCAGGGGGATATGACTGTCGAGGAGTATGAAGCCGAGTTCGAGATGCTGAGACGTTTTGCCCCGGCCTAAGCGGGCCTTAGTCACGCTTCGCCTCCGTCCTTCTTGGGAAGCGGGGCGTGGGGGGATCCCCACCGCTGCAGGCGGGGGGGGGGGGGGGGGGGGGGGGGGGGGGGGGGGGGGGGGGGTCCCCTCCGCCTGCGAGCGGCGGGGGATCCCCGCCGCCGCGAACGGTGGGGGGATCCCCGCCGTGCAGGCGGCGGGGGAGTCCCGCCGTCGCGAATGGCGGGGGGTTCCCCGCTGCCGCGAACAGCGGGGGGATCCCCGCTGCTTGCAGGCGGTGGGGGGTTCCCGCCGTCGCGAACGGCGGGGGATCCCCGCCGTGCAGGCGGCGGGAAAGCCCCGCCGCGGCAGGGGGTGCCGCCGCTTCAGGCGGCGGCAGTAGGGGTGGTGCGGGAGAAACCCCCGATGGTTTTGGGCGATCTTTGGAAAAAAGTTGGATAAAAATCCGATTTTTATTGGAAAAAACCAGTTTTAATCTTCCAAAAGCGTTTTTTATTGTAAAAAGTTGATTTTTAGCAATAAGAACGATGAGAATTTCATTGATTGATCCAGGAAATTGGATCTCAACATATGCTTATATGAAATTTTAGATCTAGGGTTTCAGGATTACCTCTAGATCCTACCCGCCGGATCTAGCGACGTTCGGTGAAGGAAGCCCGTTCGCGTCGCGTTCGTCCGTCGGCAGGGGTTCGGCTCAGCCTCGAGCGTGCTGATAACGTGTTGTAAACCATGGCGGCTACGGAACCCCGTAGCCCTGTATTTATAGTAATAGAGTTACATAATGGGTGGATACCCACTAACGGGTTGGGCCTCCAAAAGCCCGTTTATAACAAAAACAACAGTAAGTGATGCCGATAACCCAAAAATTTAATGAAAAATGAGGTGTGTTGAATGTGAAAGATTTTCCCCCCGAGCTATCCTTATTCCAAATTTCTCCTTTTGTAGCATAGTACACTTTTTGTGTGTGACAAAAATAGGCAGTAGTTTTAGTAAATTTAACTTCCTTCTTTGAATATTAGTCTATACATATTGGGTCCTGCTAGTTGCCATTCAACTTTTTCTAAACACATCTTACTAAACGCACCTCACTACCTCGATAAATAAATAATTGCAAGTGCTATTTTTAAGGGTTTTTAACATATTCATCCCGAAAATCTATTTTGATATTTGCCTCTTAAATATGCGTATTTGCTTGTAGATCCCTCAAATATATGTATTACACCTTAGTAGTCCCTTGAGTTCGGTTCAGTTAAAAATCTAACATTATATTCTAACTCTGTTATAATTATACTTGGTTTGACCGGTTTACCCTCCACTGCAACAGCCAAATAACAACGGGCAAAAACCACAAGCTGCAGATCCTTTAAAGAACACATGGAATAGTTCCCCCTCCTTCATGGATCTCCTTCAGCAGCCTTTATGGTCTTCTTTCTTTCTTCTCATCCTCTATTTCTGACCTTCTTTCTTTCTTCTCCCCCAATAAACCTAGGGCATTGGGGGATTACTCAAATGGATTCGGACTACGTCAATGAGGATTGAGATGTGTCTAGCTCCATCAGCACACGCTTAAGAAAGTGTTTTTGTTGCAGATACTACAATGTATTAAAATGCAAGCAGTGAGAGAACAAAGGGTTTGAACTTTATGGGTGCCCAAAATACAAGGGTTCTCACTGCAAAGGCTGCAATTATTTTGAGTGGGTTGAAGATCCTAAGAATAATGTAAGAATGATGATAAGGAAAGAGGTATGTGTATTAGCTGATAGGATTAATAGAACTTTGTTCTATTTGAAATGGTCAATGGTATTTGGAGTTCTGGTTTTTCTTTTGTTGATTTGGAAGTCAATGTAATGTGTTGTAGTTTGGAAATGTAATATCTTCCATGTAGCTTTCAGTGTCTGTTTGTAATGTTTGAATTCTCTATTCTAATGTAATATGCACTAAAAGTGTTTGTAAAAATGTCTCACTTAAGGAAGGTCTCATGTTTTGGTACCCTTTGATTGATGAATTGTATACTTCAAATTCTAAGGCGATGACAATTTTTTGGTTCCATTTTGTTGAATTTTGGTTGTAATGCTTGAATTCTTTGGTTTCCCTCTGTTTGCAGTATTTAGCCCCTTGCGAACTCATCAATAGCAAACACCATGAGTAATTCCATATTGTAATGTGATATGCAAGCACATGTTTGTTAAAATGACCACACTAAAGGAAGTTCTCAATTTTTAGGTTTCCTTTGCTTGATGAATGGTGTATTTCAAATTCTTAGGTGACGTGATACACAATGACAGTTTTTTGGTTCCATTTTGTTAAATTTTGGTTGTAATGCTTGAATTCTTTGGGTTCCCTTTGATTGCAGTTTTTACCCCTTGCAAACACATCAATAGCAAAAGCAAAGAGGAATGCTGCATTACCACAACAAATGAACAGCTTCACTGCATATAAAAAAGGGTGGAAAAAACTCCAACAAAAAAATCAACTCCATAAAATATTGGATAGCACTTGGTATCATTTAGTATCAACTCCATCCAAATAAATCCTTATCTTCATTTAGTATCAACTCCATAACACCATAACCCCATAACTCCATAAAATACTAGATAGCTGCTATACCAGAACAAATGAATAGCTACACTTCATATAAAAAAGAGTGGAAAACAAAAAAACTCCAACAAAAAAATCAACACCATAAAAATACTAGACATCACTTAGTATCATTTAGTATCAACTCCATAACTCCATAAAACACTGGCCAGCTGCCATACCAGAACAAAAAAACTTATAGCATATTTGTCATTGCATTTGCAGTATCACTATAAAAGAACAACGGCTATACCAGCATACATAGAAACCCTGACTTTGTGATGACATAAACTTACACCAGCTATACCAGAACCAAAAATAACAGCTGAAACATGACTTTATGATGACAGATCGCCAAAAAACCTGACTTTGTGATCATCATAAAATAACTGACTACATCAACCTATACATATAAAAACCTGACTACATTAGTTAGGACTACATTAGATAAGACTCTTTGAACTGTCAAGAAGCCAAAAATAGAGTTGTTTAAGTACACACTAGATATACATCCAAAATGGTGCCCTGAGTCATATCTTAATACCTCCATATCACTTTTCCTATAGGTAATCCAGATGAAGACTAAGCAGTGTCTTGAGATGGCATTACACCCATAGGTTGGTTGCATTGAGTTGTTGCAATCCCTATGATTGTTTTTGTTGTTGACGGCCCCTTCGTCTTCACTGCCCATGTCTTTGTTGTATAGTTTTTCTTCCAGCACCTTTAGAGGATGAAGACTTAAACGTGGCTTGAGATGCCATATTGTGTTGTTGCATTCCATATGCTTGTTGTTGTGGTCTGTCCCTTCCTCTTCCATGACCATGTCTTCGCTTTATAGTTCCTCTTCCAGCACCTCTAGATGATGGATGTCCAATTACACCTCTCTTCAGCATCCCACTTGGTATATTGGTCTTCCTCTAGATGTTGCCAGTTTTGTATTTCCAGTTGAGAAACTAGACCTACCGCCAAAAATGATAAAACAATAGTATATGCAATTGTAAAGAAATGAGACGGTGATAGCAAATGCACTTGTTCATAAAAGAGTTTAAAATGGAACTAGAATGTGACCTTGGTTGTTGTGGTTGGAGTGGTTCACCAAAATCTTCCAATGAGTACTGAGACATATCACTTCTAACATGTTAAAAATAAGAGTATTAGAATCAAAACTTTAGAATAAAAATAGCTTTTAAACGTTGTATACAATAAAGTAAGGTTACCCATCAAATACTAAAGCTAGTTGGGACATAATAGTACTACTCTCTACTTGTGGATGCATAGGAGCCATATCAGTCGTAGATGGAACTGTTCTGGGATTGATGGGCATCTTACATGAATTCTTGTGATGTAAAGTGCCTTGGCATCTACTACATTTGCGCACCCTTTTTGATACCTTCTTCCCTTCAATCTCATCCTTGCTTCTGATTCTTTTCTTCTTGGGTCTTCCTCTATGCCTCTTTGCATGAGGTGGTTCTATCTTATAGTCCTTCACAAATTCTTCCCATTGGTTCTTAGAAGTAAGAGTTCCAATGGACATAGCATATGCCTTCTTATAACTGCATATTCAAAGTGTAAACATACCAAATAAGTGTAAACATAAACAAAATCTATAAGTAAACATAAACATAAACCATTCTGCTATTGTAAACATAAACTATAAGTGTATTCTTATAACAAAAATTACCTTTCCACACTGAAGTATCGATCACAATACATAGACCATTCTGCATTCCTTATTGGGCCAATGTAACTTGCTACATGTATACATGGCAGGCCAATCAGTTGCCACCTTCAACAAGAGCATGTTTTGTCATTTAAATTTAGGATCATTCTGCCCATTTCATTCCCAACTTCCATCATGTAATCATTAACATGCCTCACCAAATAACCAGCTGTCTTCTTACTGATGTCCTGACAATACCTATGTGCATAAGGCACCAATTTTCCAAGCTTCCACTTTGCAGCTAGCCTTCTCCTTTGATAAAACTTCTCTTGAATATTAATTCTAATCATGTTAACAAGATCAAATATAGAATGATACCTTGCATCTAATCCATTCATTATAAGACTCTGACACGTTATTTGCAATGTAGTGATTCTTTGATACTACAGAAAATTGACTCCTAGCCCAAACATACTTGTTTCTAATTAGTAAATCATGGTATGCAGTCTCAGAAACAGCCCTCAACTGATCCATATGAGTTTTGAAAGCATCTACATAAAAAAATCTAGATGCATCTCAGATTGTTTGCTCAAAAAAATCCACAGGGTAATCTTTTTCAAGGATTTCGAAAAGTGTCTCATACAAACTCTATGTTCAGCATTAGGTAGGAGAAGACTTGCAGCATCCAATAGTCCTTTCTCTTGATCTGAAATGATTGTTAAGTTTCTCGCTTCTCCATCAAAAGCATGCAATAGCTGTTGTAAGAACCAAAACCATGTGTCACTGCTTTCTCCATCCACCACTGCAAATGCCACAGGAAATAAGCCATTGTTCACATTAAGTAATGTTGCAGATAACAAGGTCCTAAGATAATTTGATCTAAGATGATAGCAAGTAAGTCCATGAAATAGTCTGCAACCCTTTTAAATCACAACAGATGCTTTAAAACATACAAACATTCTTTTAAAAGCATCGTATCCTTCCAACATCACCTTTATGTGGCTTCCAGGTTTATTTCTCAATAACTCATGCTTTAGAGTTTCCACTAAATCTTAACTGTGTTCTACATTGCCATATAAGTTTTCCTTAGCTCTCTCCTTGTGCCTCCATGCCATGTTATAGTTGATTATCACTCCAAACCTGTTTTGTATCATCCAAGTAATATCCTTTGGAGTGATATTAGGATTTTGCTTCACCGCTGATTTACTGTTTCTTGCAACCCATAATGGAGTAGCTTAATAGTTACTGCATGTGTTACTCCCATGCAAGAATGCTTACCAACACATTTACTTATCTCCATGGTCTTCCCATCAACTAACCTCTTAGCTCTTAGATTCCATTGGCATCCCTCAATATCACATCTTGCAACCAATCTTACTGCATCATTCTTCTCTAACTTGTAAATAAAGTTATGATTTATGTTGAATTGTTGCAAGCATAATCTCAAATCCTTCACATCTTTAAACCTCTTTCCCAATTCCATCAATGTATTATCCCAATTGTTACTAAAAACTTTTTCTTGCGAACTCCCACCAACTTCTTCAACCTAATCAGACACGTAATCATTTACAGCATTGTTCAAAGAATGATATCTATCTTTAGAGTAGTAGTCATTTAAATCATCTGTAACTATTTCTTCATTTTCAAGCTGTATTTGATCTCATTCACCCTCTATGTCATCTGCATCATATTCATCTTCATTGTTTACATATACATCATCCTCATCTTCAGGAAAGTCATTATCATCCTTACTTTAGCTATCTTCAATGTTTATGTGGCATGTTGACCTGGACATCCTGATACCTTCTCTTGGAGGATTTCTCCTTCTATAAGCTGTACTAGTCATACCTCTGTCAACAGGTTTCCAATCAAGAACTAAAAAAACCTCCACGCTCTGACTCAATTCATGTGTTCTTAACACTTTCAAGAAACTATCACCAGATTTAATTTTCTTGAACTTCTTAGGATTTGATCTAGGAATTGTATAAGGAAACTTCAGCAAATGATCCTTAGCAGTAGGTAAAAATTGACCAATTTGTTCTTCAAAAAATTTCAAACTTATCTTACTCACTTCTGCGCTCATTGTCTTCTGATTACCACACTCATACTTCTTTCTACTAGTCCTTGGAATGTTTCTCCAGTACCCATTGTATCTTAACACTATCTCAATAATACCTGCCTCCATCCTGTAACACATGACGATATATATGAAATGACTTACTTACTGTACAAATGCAATCTCTAATGACATCAAAAAAATAGGACATCTATATGGAATACATATATGGAAACTATATAGGCCATATACATCTAGTGCATATGTAAGAAATCAAAATACTAATGCAGCATTCTCTACTACAACAAACATTACAACCATAAAAACATGCTGTACAAATGCAATTCTCCAATGAAATCAAAACACATGACATATATTTGTAGTCATGCATATGAAATCAAAAACATATAGGACATATACATGTAGTGCATATATATGAAATCAAAACACTAATGAATATTCTCTAATGCAACATGCATTGAAATAAAGGAAAAAAATCCATAAATCAGGAAAATTACACATAAAATTGAACTTTAAAAAATGTGTTGATGTCTTGTTCTCAAAATTAAAACATTCGTATCAAAATATTTTCTCCTCTCTCACTTTAAACCAAGCCAAAAAAACCATTCAATCGAGAAGAAAACCCATAAAAATTGCAACTTTTCCCAAAAAAAAACCCTATGTCACCATGTAAATCGACTGTAATGCGGGCGAAAGTTAGGGGTTTTACCTCATATCTCACTATACCAGTTACCAATGAACCCAAATCTTCAATTTTTCCACTTAATTCGCCGGATTTTCCTCAGGAATTGCGGTGACTTGCGTCGATAATATCTGAGAGAGAAACGAAAGAAAAAGAGAGGTGAGAGAGAGACTATTCCTTGAAGTCGGTTGGTTTGCTGCATAACTCCATCGTCTGAGGCTGACGTGTTAACCCAAGGGTAAGTTCGTCCACTTCATCATTAAACATAGGGTTGGGTTAAGTTCCGTTACGTTTTTGACAGAATAAGGCAAGAAGGACTATTAAGGTGCAATACATATACTTGAGGGGTCTACATGCAAATACACATATTTAAGAGACAGATATCAAAATATGAATGATTTACGGGATGAATATGTTAAAACCACTATTTATAAATACATATACTATCCTTTTTCTCTCTCACCCCTAAACTACGTTCTCAAATTCTCCGACACCTCCTCCGACTCGCCTTCTCTCAAACACATCCCACCAATGCCTTTTAATCATCCTCATCGTCGCTGCCGCTACCGTTGCTGCTGTCATCGCCCCTGTTGTCACAATCTCTCCTCTGCCCATCCTCATCATCCACCCCCTTCTGGGTTCTCAAACTCCTCATCATCATCCTCCCCTTCTGGGTTCTAAAACTTGAGTAATTAGATTGGAGGTTGGACATATAGGTTGTAGCACCTCATATGTTGGCTCGTGTTTGAGAACCTGAGAAACGCTTTTTGAAAATTTATTTGTGGCGCTTGTGCCTCCCGAGCTACACGTTTGGTATTCGGTAATATAAGCCCAAGCGTCACAAATGACACTCGGCCTTTAAAGTCATCGCACGATGTTTTCTAGAATTTTAATTGATTTTAATTGGGTTTTATGTTTCTTGCATTTTTTTGTTGTTTGAAATTTTTCTTGAGTTTAATATAGTACTCGTCTGAGAAAAAGTTGCGAGATGATGAGATATGATAGGAGGAGGAGGAAAAAGAAGAGGAGTAGACGATGGATGAGGTGGATGAGGGAGATGAGGAGGATGAGAGGGGAAGTGGCGGATGAGGAGTTGGATGAGAGGAAGGGAAGGAGAGTGGAAGGATGAGTTTGAAAAAGAGATGGTAAAATAGGAAAAAGAAGAGAATATAAAATTTTGAAAATTGATATAGTATATTTAGAAATGAAACATGTTTGGAAAAAATTGAAGTCCAAATAGAAGCACACAAGCATAATTTGACTATTTAATGTGTTGTTTGCACTCTACAAAAAAAGTCTACAATAAAATGGAACGAAATAATGTTGACCAGATGGATCAGGGTCCAACCCAACAAACCCAACATGCACAACCCGGTCCCAAAGGAGTGATGCTGGTCACATTACACAATTAGGTAAAGAGATTACATTTCTATGCAAATTACGGTTTCTTTAAAAATTGCTAAACTCATTACATCTTCTTTTAAAAATCAAAGTTTTACTCTATTTCTCAACTTCTCTCTTCTTCTCCCCTCCATTGCAACCACTTCATCCACTTCTCCCTCTACCTCATTCAATGTCTCTCCCTGCACCCAGTGTAGAACCAAGAATTTGATTTGGTGGGGGTCTTTATACGTATATATTTCTTGTGGGGGCTTAATACATATTAATACTTATTAATACATATGCATACACATGCATTATATATGCATATGAATATATTTTGTTTTCAAATTTTGGTGGGGACCCAAGCCCCACCCTCTCAATCTATGTCTGCCCATGCATGCACCTACAACATCTTCTCTTCTTGGAATCATATCCAAAAAATTCCAGAAAGAATCAATTAAACCCGATTGTTATGAATCATCATCTGGGGGAGGAACCCCCAGCTCTTTCTTTATTGCAGGAGGAGGAGCGTACATATATAAGATACAATAGATACGATCTTATCTATAAGATAAGACGTGATCCTAACCAACTCATCAACATCCGTTCATAATACTCCCCCTTATCCAGCCATAGGTGTGGACTCTACTCATGAATACTTCGGGATTCTGAGTGTGGTAGGAGTCTTATATGGGGTGGATACTTCAGGATCCTGAGTTGATGAGGGTTGCCTCGTTAAAACCTTTAGCTATGAAAAACCATGTGGGAAAACCATAGTTAAGGAAAGAGGGTACAAACACTCTCTAACTCCCCCCTGATCTGTACAAGCTCTCAGGCTTTCAGGTCTCTTAGGCATATCTCATCACTCCTATTTACAACATTTCGAAAATATACACAGATTACAAATATCATCACCATTAAGCAGCTGCTGAATCAGAAAACTCTGGAGGGGTGTACTTAGTTTCGTCGACTCTGATGTAGTCTCCTCAAAATGACGTAAGCTGGTCTTCAGACTATGTGGTCAGCTCCACAATACCAGCCTCTATCCCAGTCATCACTGGGATGTGATGTATCACCATGCGCCCTCAAATACACCATTGGTGCGTTTCTGGAATGGTGAGGATCTCGGAATGATATGATGATGTTGCCTTCATAATTTGCTTTGCAGATCTGTAGTAGATGGCCATCCCACTGTGGGTACCCAGTCTGTGATTTCTCAGTATAGGGATCGGACCTGTAACCTGTATTTGCATAAACATGGAGGATGATACTTTATAATGTAAGCCCAAATCTTTCGACCCTTGGAGGAAGTGCAGAATATGCTTAACTCCGGTCTAATGGCCCTTTTATGTGCCTAACTATCTCTGGCTAATGAGTTTACTGCAACTGATATGTCGGGACGCATGTAGTTAGCCAAGAATGCCTGATTGCACTTAGATAAGGGCCTTCAGGACAAATTATTGTTGAGTATTGATTCTCCGGATTTGGTTTTGATGATGAGCAAACATAAATATTATGAACTAACTGTTTATGAGCGCAGTTATGGAGATCGTCGCTAAAAGAATACGTATATCAAAAGCGACGTCTCAACACTTCTCAAAATGCATGATCGTGTGCCTGAAGCTTCGTTGAAGCTCAAGGAGTATTATTGAAGTCAAGAGTGAAGATTGAAGCGATTGAAGACGGTTCGTCATGTATTATTTATTGTCTTCTAGCTTCATAGATTAGAATGTTAATCCTTGAGTAGGACTTACATTACAATCTTCATTTTGCTCATATCTTAGAGCTAGGATTATCATAGAAGCCATTAGAAACTTTCCCGAAGCTTATCTCTTCTTCCCTCGGCTTCTAGTGCATCTTAGTTG
This sequence comes from Scilla litardierei, assembly GCA_030789695.1. Taxonomy (NCBI): domain Eukaryota; kingdom Viridiplantae; phylum Streptophyta; class Magnoliopsida; order Asparagales; family Asparagaceae; genus Scilla; species Scilla litardierei. The sequence continues at coordinate 787,707,098 of CM061142.1, read as the reverse complement.
GTTCATGTAGAAGTACCAATCGACTAGATGTCCTTTCTCATTTCAGCTCATTTCCTGTTGATCAATTAGTCGGTCAAAGAAGGTTCACCGACCGACTAGATGACGATCTAGTCGGTTAGGAAACCTTCTCAGACCGACTAGTTATCATTGCCTCTGTACAGCCTGAGCTACTGTTTATCATTAGTCGGTCTAAGAACGATTGTCGACCGACTAGTTGAGAAACTAGTCGGTTGGGATTTGTTCTCAGACCGACTAGTTCAACTTGAATTCAGACTATTTGTTTTGACTCTTAGTCGGTCAAAGAACACTCACCGACCGATTAGTTGTGAAACTAGTCGGTTGGTAAGTCTTCTTAGACCGACTAGTTCTTTATGTCTGAACTTTTTCTTTTGGCTGTTCACCTCTTAGTCGGTTCATGTTGAATCACCGACCGACTAGTTGATGATCTAGTCGGTCAGTGGTCCTTCTTTGACCGACTAGTCTGCTTCAGAATAGAGTCGTTGGAGCTTTAATTGAAATGTTTTTGCCTCTCTCTTTCCTATATCCTATATATACTTGGAGGGGTTCTTTCTTAGTATTCAAGGCTGCCATTTTAGAGGTTTAGAGAAATCAAATAGAAGCAAATCAACTCCATTCTAAAGCTATCTCTCCTCACTAGAATCTCTCCCTCACTCTTATTCTTCAAGAGAGATTCATTGATTGTGAGCCTTCCAAGCCAAGGGCTTGATCCAAGGTCACCAACTCCACCTTATGCTTCCATTGCTGGTCAACTTCTTAGAGCTAGGGTTTGGTGACATCTTCTTCCACAACAATCCATCTTTGCCCTAATTTGGTAAGATTTACTCAAGGCATAGGATTTTGTGGTAAGTGTTTCTTTATTTCATTTCAATTGATATTGCAATTGTGTCTCTCGGTTGTGAGAGAGGTTGTGATCCCGGGTTGTGGGAGTCACATTTATATTGTGTATGATTTGGTCTTGTGAAGGTTTTTCATAAGAATTTCATAGTGCTAAATCTTGGGTTAGTGGTTTCTAACTCAAGTATCCAGATGGGATCTGGGTGGTTGGGACGTAGGATCACCAGGAACAAATCGGGGAGACTTGGGTGGATCCGAACCCGTTACATACTTTGTTTGCGTTGTCTATTCTTGTTGATTGTTGTTTATTCCGCATTGTCGTTTGTTTATTGCACAATGGTTAGGAATAACTCTCTTAATTATTTTAAGTACTATTCACCCCCCCTCTAGTACTTGTGCAGTAGCTTCACAGGGCACAACAATTGGTATCAGAGCCAGAGTTCAAAGCTACAAGGTTCAAAGCTACAAAGTCTGATACCAATCTACAATTGGTATCAGAGCCAAGTTCAAAGCTTTGATAAACAATGACTACAACAATTACAAGAATCGTGAAAGAGATTCTTCGGAGATGGAAGGACACTCCTCAATTGAGCCTCCTCACTTCAACGGTGCCAACTTTGGGCACTGGAAATGCCGGATGGAAACGTTCCTCCGAAGCACTTCTCTATTGAGAGCTACGTTGACGGAGTATGTCGAGCCCACCGAACAAGACTTCACGAAGTGGACTACCGCGGAGGTCGCCGCAAAGATGAACAATGTTAAGGCAATGGATGCCTTGAAAAGTGCGTTGGAGCCCGATGACTTCAACAAGATGTGCACATGTAAGAGTGCATATCAATTTTGGAATCAACTCCTTACCATTCACGATGGAACGAGCAAGGTGGAGAAAGCACTCTCGTGCTTCATGGCAAAAGAGCATAATGATCAAGAGACTGTTTCAGTTGAAAGCGACTCAAGTGAAAGTGATAGCGACGATGAAGAGATAACAATCGATAATCTTAGAATTGCAAATGTACAATTATTTGATTAGTATCAAAAGCTTATGCGTAGATATTGTGATGCTAAAGATAAGATTGCTAGTCTCACTAACACATCTTCATGTAGCACCTCTAACAATGACACCATTGTTGAGACTCTCGCCATTGAGAAAGCAAGTTTGCTTACTCAAAATGGCATGTTGAGAAATGAGGTGGAGTCCCTCAAATCTCAACTTGATCGTGTTTCTATTATGGATAGTAACGATCTTGAGATTGAAAATCTTCAATCTCAAAACACTTGTTTGGGGATTGAGAATGAGGATCTCAAATCCCAAGTGCACGAGCTCACCACACGTGCATCCACCTTGGATGCCACTATTTCTTCAATTTCGAAGAAATATGAGCTCATGTCCTCCATTGTTGAGAGATTCAACAAGGGAAAGGACAATTTGGATGATTTGCTAAAGAATCAACTACCGGCAAACCATCGTGTTGGCCTTGGTTATTCTAAGGCAAGTGCATCCAATGCACGCACCTTCTATAGTGAAGTAACTATAAATTTTGTGAGGCCATCCTCCGGTGCATCCTCTAGTGGGAGTAAACACCCCATGGGTAGTTCTTCTACCAATGATGCTTCCGCCAGGTACACACCCCTATTTGGAAAGAAACCCACTTTGGGTGGACCTCCAAAGAAGGGTCATGCTTTCATGTATATCATGCCACGTAGGAACACACATCCTACCCCACATGTTCGCACGTATGATGATTTCTATGCTCCGTATCCACGAGCACGTGCACACCAAGTGAGACACACTCATGCACGTGTTCCTCCACATGCATATGTTCATGACTATGTGAATGATTATCATCATGCACCATTTCATCATGCATCTTATGCCTATCCACGACATGCATCACGTAGAAATCAACAACGTATGCATGCTCCCAATAGGACTAGGGCTCCCAAAATCTTCACTATTTGGAGTCCGAAGGACACAAGCATGCATGAAAAACAAGCATACATGAATTCTTATTTTATGGATGTAGTGCATAATAATGATTACATTGGGAAGTCTAAGTCCAATTGGACTTGGCTTCCAAAGGCCTAATCTCTTAGGACCCAATGTCCTTGGGTACCATGGAATGATATTTTATCTTTAGGTACTCAAGAAAAAGAAATGGAGCAACGATATTTTATCTTTAGGTACTCAAGAAAAAGAAATGGAGCAACAAATCTAAATTTAGCTCCAAGAATGTATTTTCTAGGTTCAATCCACCGTGGGATACCAACCCTACCAACTCCTCGATTTGCAAAGGATTTTCATTCAAATGGAGTTGATGGTGCTTAAGTGATGCACCAAAGTAGGGGGAGCTTAATGTTGTAAGTATTTTCTTACATTTGATATACATTTGGTATCCATGTGTGTTGAATGCATGTAGATGTCTCTTTATGTTTTAGACTATCTCATGCATATCTTGATGCTAGTTTTGAGCTTATGATTATATACTTATCTTTCTCATGCTCATGGTATTCCATGCTTATTATTGACTCATTTAGTGAGTATCTCTTTTGGAATGCATGCTAGTACTCGAATTGTGTATGCCATAAGTTTTTATGAAAGTACTATCTATTTTTGGCTTAACACTTTTGCATGCTACATTTGGTATTCACATTGGATATTATGTCTCTGATATTGATTTCGTCGCTCGACGATTATATTGGTTAAATAGATTTCTTCTTTTATGAAAACATAGAATTGTTTTCCATGCACTTTATTAACCAAGAATGTTGATATTGGAGAGTATGTTCCATAACTCAATTGATTTGAGTTTTGATGATTTCGTTTTTTCGATTTTCGACTATGGTCATGTTGGCACGCTTTGAGTTTCTTCGGTATTTTACATTGGTGTCATTTGGACCGTGGTCGTATTCTTCGACTCCCGTGCTTTATTTTTTAGCCATTGGTTTTGTCGTTGATCTCCTCCCGCTCTTTTTGCTAATGCCAAAGGGGGATAGAATTAATAATGACGATGTGCTAATTAATAATTCAAAGCAATTTACCATGAATCTAATTTGATATGTTAGATTCAGGGGGAGTGAAGATATAAAAATGGATTTAGATCCTATATGTCAATAATTGGTTCATATTTCATATCTTCCTAATCTGCTTGATGTGTATGATTAATATTTAATACGAGACTAACATGTCATCAATGCAGGGGGAGTAAGTAAATTTCAATTGAATCATTATTATTGATTATTATTTATGTTGGTTTGTCATCACCAAAAAGGGGGAGAATGTTGAGTATTGATTCCCCGGATTTGGTTTTGATGATGAGCAAACATAAATATTGTGAACTAACTGTTTGTGAGCGCAGTTATGGAGATCGTCACCAAAAGAATATGTACATCAAAAGCGACGTCTCAAGACTTCTCAAAACGCGTGATCGTATGCCTGAAGCTTCGTTGAAGCTCAAGGAGTATTATTGAAGTCAAGAGTGAAGATTGAAGCGATTGAAGATGGTTCGTCATGTATTATTTATTGTCTTCTAGCTTCATAGATTAGAATGTTAAGCCTTGAGTAGGACTTACATTACAATCTTCATTTTGCTCATATCTTAGAGTTAGGATTATCATAGAAGCCATTAGAAACTTTCCCGAAGCTTATCGCTTCTTCCATCGGCTTCTAGTGCATCTTAGTTGGTTCATGTAGAAGTACCAACCGACTAGATGTCCTTGCTCATTTCAGCTCATTCCCTGTTGATCAATTAGTCGGTCAAAGAAGGTTCACCGACCGACTAGATGACGATCTAGTCGGTTAGGAAACCTTCTCAGACCGACTAGTTATCATTGCCTCTGTACAGCCTGAGCTACTGTTTATCATTAGTCGGTCTAAGAACGATTGTCGACCGACTAGTTGAGAAACTGGTCGGTTGGAATTTGTTCTCAGGCCGACTAGTTCAACTTGAATTCAGACTTTTTTTTGACTCTTAGTCGGTCAAAGAACACTCACCGACCGACTAGTTGTGAAACTAGTCGGTTGGCAAGTCTTCTTAGACCGACTAGTTCTTTATGTCTGAACTTCTTCTTTTGGATGTTCACCTCTTAGTCGGTTCATGTTGAATCACCGACCGACTAGTTGATGATCTAGTCGGTCAGTGGTCCTTCTTTGACCGACTAGTCTGCTTCAGAATAGAGCCGTTGGAGCTTTAATCGAAACGTTTTTGCCTCTCTCTTTCCTCTATCCTATATATACTTGGAGGGGTTCTTTCATAGTATTCAAGGCTGCCATTTTAGAGGTTTAGAGAAATCAAAGAGAAGCAAATCAACTCCATTCTAAAGCTATCTCTCCTCACTAGAATCTCTCCCTCACTCTTATTCTTCAAGAGAGATTCATTGATTGTGAGCCTACCAAGCCAAGAGCTTGATCCAAGGTCACCAACTCCATCCTAGGCTTCCATTACTGGTCAACTTCTTGGAGCTAGGGTTTGGTGACATCTTCTTCCACAACAATCCATCTTTGCCCTAATTTGGTAAGATTTACTCAAGGCATAGGATTTTGTGGTAAGTGTTTCTTTATTTCATTTCAATTGATATTGCAATTGTGTCTCTCGGTTGTGAGAGAGGTTGTGATCCCAGGTTGTGGGAGTCACATTTATATTGTGTATGATTTGGTCTTGTGAAGGTTTTTCATAAGAATTTCATAGTGCTAAATCTTGGGTTAGTGGTTTCTAACTCAAGTATCCGAAGGGGATCCGGGTGGTTGGGACGTAGGATCACCGGGAACAAGTCGGGGAGACTTGGGTGATCCGAACCCGTTACATACTTTGTTTGTGTTGTCTATTCTTGTTGATTGTTGTGTATTCCGTATTGTCGTTTGTTTATTACACAATAGTTAGGAATAACTCTCTTAATTATTTTAAGTACTATTCACCCCCCCTCTAGTACTTGTGCAGTAGCTTCACAGGGCACAACAATTATATACTCCCCCTCTTCCAGCGAACGGAAGAGGTCTTTTTGTACATCCATAAAGTGTACTACCATAGGTGTACTTTGGATGAAAAATGGTCCTTGTAATTTCTTCAACGCACTCTGGGCGTATGAATTTTAATGTAACATGATTCTATAAATCTGTGAGCCATGACTTAATTTATTTTTGCCTAGGTCTTTCATTTCATGTTTAATAGTCAGTCGTGAACAGATATTTCGGTTTTCTCTTTAGGAGATCCGATGAGATTTAAGTTGTTTGCAACTATGATCTCAAATCATGTCCTTTACTCAGATGCAAAGACAACCCTTAGTATTAATCATTACTTTGTCAAGTGATTCTCTTGGTTGTACATTTATTATTATTATTATTATTATTATTATTATTATTATTATTATTATTATTATTATTATTCAATAGAATAGACGTCCTAAAGTCTATTCAGGTATTTAAGGAAATGTGGAATTTATCTTTACCAAGATATCCATAAAGGTATGCTGTCACAACATCCAATAACGGCATATCCAAAATTTTCTTTGCCAAAGCATAAGGTATTCGCTTTTGATTACTTAGGGAATCTAATGCATCATTTATATATGAGTCATGCTCATTTTAATTTATTTATTCCCCAGTTTCAGCGAAATTATCCTTAAGCTATATGTAGTACCTTATAACATACGATTTTGTACTTATTTTTTCTTTTTATGTGTGCAATACTTACTCTACCCACAGGGTTGACACCTTTTGGTGTCTGGACTTCAAGTCTGAACATTTCACGTTTCATAAGTGAGTCCAGCTCATCTTTTATTGCCTCGTTTCGTATTTGGCCAATCTCTACGTTTGCATTTTAGCAATGGAGTATGGAACGATATTTTATAAATATCATCGCTTTTGCGATGTATATGGTAATATGATACTTGAATACATTGTCGACAATTATGTTCTTTATGTCCAACACCTCCCCAGTATGTACAACGTTTACTTTCGTTTCAGTTTTTCCCGGTATTTCATCTGCAGTGGATTTCGGGAAGGGTGAGGGTGTGGACATGAGCTCATTGTCCTGTGGTAGTATTAACTCAAGGTCTCCAGGAGTGTGTTTTTTTCTTTCTTCTTTTTTCTTGGATTTCTGTCCTTGGAGCCTAGTGGTCTGCCTCTTTTCTGTTGAGGAACAGCCACTTCTGCTGCTGGTGGATTGCATCCATTCTCGGGGATGTCAATCTTAGCTGGAGTATTTGCAGCAGGGATGCGTGATCTGACAATCTTCTGGTTGTCAGTAAATGAGTCCGGTAACTGGTGAACAGTTTTCTATATGTGTAGGATCTTCAGGATCTCATCTTCACATTGTTTTGTTACCAGATCTTAGTGGGTCAGAGTTTTTGTATCCCACGTTATAATTCGCTTCGCGCCAGATTTTTCAGTATCTGGGCCCATTTTGGGGAAACTCGTCTCATCAAAATCACAGGCTCCATGACGTGCCTTAAATGCGTCCCCCGTTTGGGGGTCTAGGTATCTTTTAATGGAGGGTGAGTCAAACCCTACATAGATACCTAGGCGACGTTGAGGACCCATTTTTGTCCTCTGTGGTGGTGCAATGGGGATGTAAACTGCGCAACCGAAGATTCTCAAGTGAGAAATGTTCGGTGTCATTCCATTTGCAAGTTGCATTGGAGAGAGACTCTGACCACCAGAGGGTTTTATTTTTATTAACGATGCAGCATGCAAAATTTGCATGTCCCCATGCATCCACTGGCAACAGGGATTTTATTAACAATAGACGTACAATCCATTGGAGTCTTTGTGCCTCTGCCAAACCGTTTTGGGTATGAACATGCAGCACTAGATGTTCAATTTCAATTCACGTTGCTAGGAAATACTCTTGAAATGACCGGGAGGTAAATTTCCCAACATTAACCAGACATATTTTCTTTATTTGATTGTCTGGAAAATGTGCCCGCAACATTATTATTAGTGTCAATAGCTTTGAAAAAGCTAAGTTGCGGGTCGATAGTATACACACATACGAATATTTTGAGGATGTATTTATCGGTACTACAAAGTACCGAAATAGCCCACTAGGGGGTGGATTTGTCCACATCTGTCTCCTTATTTTCTTTTGAGGAAGCGTGGAGATTCTTTGTCAACTTTTAGTAGAGATGGCCTTGTAATTTGTTTTCCCTTATAGTAAGGGATGCGAGGGAATTCTCCCTTCTGAAGAATCTTCTGGTTCTTCGAGTCATACCCATAGGATTGAGATAAGATGTGGTGCATCATCATTGATTCAGGATGGCCAAGTCTATCATGCCAAAGTAAAAACTTGGCTGATCTCGGGCACTTCAGGTGCTCCGTTAAATTAGCTTCCTCTATCCAAATCTTTGTATGGTAGGGGCCTGAAAGGCTCTCAAAACGTTCAAGTATGGATTTTACTCCTTTTTCTTTAGACGTTACATACAGAATTTCTTTTTCATTTACATTTACTGTTTCCAGATGGAATCCGTTTAAACGGATGTCCTTGAAACTTAGAAAGTTTCTTTGGAATTTGGAGAGAATAGTGCATCCTTTATTTTTATTTCTGTGTCATTTGGGAGCAACAGAGTTGCATTCCTAGAACCTTCAATATGACCCTGATATATATATATTTATTAGGCTTTATATCGAAGGATTGTATGTGTTTATTATCATGAGAGCAGTTCATCTATTAAAAGATGAATCATATAAGCACATTTTCATAAAAACATTTTCATTCAAAACAAATTCATTAATTCAAATTGCACTCATAACAAATTGTTTTGGAATAAATACAAAGATAAATGGCTAATCTAACAGGTCATCTCTTTCGAAGTCGTCAGCAGTGAACTTGACTGGAGCATTTGTGATCACCATGTTTGTTTCAGCTTTCTTTTTCTAGTTTTCATTATACAGTTCTTGGAGATGCTGCAGAGTTCGGAAAACTCTAGACCAGTGGCCTTTCATGCCACAACTATGTCACCGGTCTTCCCATTCCCTCTTGGGTGGGGTGCATCATTTCTATTATTGTCATTTCTGCGCCAAGTGAACTTCCGCCTCCCTTCATTTCTTTGATGTTGGACTTGGCCTCTGGCCCTTGTATTCTGCCTCCCTTTCTGTGGTCTTTCTTTTCTTTTTTTGTCTCTCTTCTTTTTGGAAAAAGAAGATGCATTGTGAGCTTCTGGTAAGGGGGCAGTGCCAGGGGCGCATGTTGTGAGTGGCGAGGAGAAGCTCTCTGTTTTGTTCAGCCATGAGTAGACATGACAGCAGCTCAGAATACTTGGTGAATTTGCGTTCACGGTATTGCTGCAATATTATTGCATCATTTTCTTGGAAAGACGTGTACGTCTTTTCTAACATGCGATCTTCTGAGACCTTTTCACTACACAACTTCAGGCGTGAGGTGATACTAAAAAGAGCTGAGTTGTACTCAGCTATGAACTTAAAGTTCTGCAGTCTCAGGTTCTCCAACTCATATCGTGCCCTTGGTAGTATAAACATCTTTCTGATTTTTATATCTATCCTCAAGGGCAGTCCACAGCTCACGTGGATCTTCGACCGTAAGGTATTCAACCTTTAGGGTCTTGTCCATATAGCAACTAATATAGATAATGGCTTATGCCTTTTCTATATCGTTTGCATTTCCATCTTTGGTCACAATAGAAATAAGGGACTTAGCTCGCAGGTGAAATTTCACATCGAGCTGCCAGCTCAGATAATTTCTTCCTGATGCATCCAGCACTTCGAAATCGTCACTTGCGATTTGACCATTTTATTTAGCAGAGCACAAATTTGCATGAATTAATAATAATACATTAAACATTTTCATGCGGAGGTAATTTTTAAATGAAGAGCTAATTGCGTGGATCGGTCAGTCCCACATAAATAAAATAGTCGAAAGTCCAATTACAATCCATATTACATAAATGAAAGCGGAAAAAAAATTTACAGCTTTGGAAACCCCGTGGGTCCCATTTATAAAATCTTCAGCTTCAAGTGTGGCCTCCGTCTCCATGGAAAGTAGTGGTCGGTCTTGGACATTACATAATTTCCTCACTACAATTTCTCTCAAAAGGAAAAGAAAATGGCAGGAAAAATAAAATGTGAGACTTAAACAGCCGATTTAAAACCACAATTAGCCATCCATATAGAATTTGTGATCATCAAACATTTTCAGCAGACATTTTCATCACATGCATCACATGCATCATATTCACAGAAGGATAAACAATTTAAATACTTAATAATTATTGGACCACTGGGCAACGTCATACACCGTTAGGTTAGGTGACTAACGACAGAGCGGTCGCGGGATCTTCCAAATTATTAAGTTAATATTGCACAACAGAATATAAGTTTATTCACAGAATGAGCCATTTAATAGTGATGCAGAGCATATAATTATGATCCTAAAAAGGCATCATAAAATGCAAAGAGTTGTGCATGATGGGATTATTCAAAAAGATTTGAAAAGATCCCAAAAATTTTACTTGTTCTTCTTGAAAAGGAAGAAGTTTTTCTTTTTATTTACCCCCAATAACCCCCCTCAAGTCCCCAAATGTCCCCCATAATATCACATTTCAATCTCCCATTTTTATTTAATTTTCTGCAATTTTATAGGCACCCGAAAACTTATTTATTTCTTATTTATAACTACTTTCCATCATTTTCTTTCTGCGTTCTTTCTCAGAAAAATCGACCTGCTGGCCTGAAACCTGTAATGTGGCTGCAGGCTTCAGGCCCGCAGCACATTTCATCTCCTCTTTTTTCGTGAAAGGTTGATTATGGGCCGAAGCCCGCAATGTGTGTTGTGGGCTTCAGGCTCGCAGCTAACTTTTTTTTGGCTGGGCCTTCGGCCCATGCAGATTTGCGAGGAGAGATTGGGGGGGGCGGCTAGGCGTCGCTACCCCCCGACTGTCGATGGTGAAGCCCATCGTTGGAGGGGGTAAGACGGGACTGTGCCACCGCCTTCGGGGCGGGGCGAGTCGGTGAAGCCATCACATTCGGGGCGAGTCGGGCGACAGCTCCCCCCTGTAAGGACCCTGTCTATGGGGAAACACTAGAAGGGGGGTTGAATAGTGTTTATGTAAATTTAAAAGGAATTTACGCCAAATAAAATGCAATCCAACAAATAGTGTGGAATAGGAAAAACGACCCAAAGAGAGACACAAGCAAACGCAGATATGTTTCAAGGGTTCGGATTACCCAAGTCAACTCCCGACTTGTTCCCGGTAATCCTACGTCCCTACCACCCGGATACCACCGGATACTCAAGTTAGAACCCTAACTTGAGGCTTCCTTAAAGCCCACTTGTAGCAACCCTACAAGTGCAATCGAATACAATCGATGTCCTTGACTCCCACAACCAGGGAGCAAGCAAAAACCACTCTCACAACCGAGAGCACAATTCAAATAAAGAAGTTATGAAATCTGAAAGCAACACTTACAATCTGTTGGATATGGAAGACGTTAGTACACCCTTGTAGGGGATGTATGAGGGAATACGGACCTCAAACGTCGCGTACACGAAGTCATGTGCAAAGGGAATATGTTCCCTTGCGGAGAGGATCTCTAGATTGATGGGAAAGTCGCATTATATGTGCATAAGTGCATGCGACATATGGCTAATAAAGGGGTAATATCTTAAGCTTATATTGTACCATGCATATGGTACAACTTAAGCTTATAATATGCCATGTACGATGGTACACCTTAGTTAAATTGTTCCAAAGGAACAATTACTCCTAAAATAACTACCTTGGGGGCTATAAATAAGACCCAAGGGTTAGCCATTTCCTTACACTTTTGCATGGCATTCTTGCATGCATTTCATTCTAGCGAAGCTCTGCCGAAATCCTTCCTCTCTCCAAGTTCTTAATCTAAAAGTAGAGATTTAGATTGTGGATTTAGTAGCCTTACTCCGTTCGTGAGAAGACTCGATCCGTCGTGGCAAATCCGAAGGCGAAGTTCCTAGACTACCGTGCCGCATACGCAAGCGTAAGTCTCAACTTCATTTATCGATCCTAACTCTGTTTTGGCTGAATCCTACATTGGTATCAGAGCCATACGGGTTCGCCCCGGTCAAACCACCGCCCCGTCGAAACTATGAACGAGTCGTTGTCTTTTTCACGAATGGGTATCCTACCATTACGGATATGGTAGGAACACTTCGTGACGGAGAGAACGCAGCGGTTGTTCTTTTCATGTTAGGGTCTTCTGTCATTACGGATATGGCAGGAACTCTCCGTGACGGGAAGAACCGACCGTTCATATCGTCAAACTCGCTCTCTTCATGGATGCTGAGTCTCCATTCATAGGGAATGGGTGCTCTCTTCATGTGGAGCGTGTAGTTTACGAATTTTTGAAGTGGGTTAATTTTTTGGCATACGGCCATTGGAGGCTAACTACTTCCTCGACGAACGGGTGCTTCACCGGAGAAGAAGATGGTGGTTATTCCCATCGGGGAAGATGAATTTTAATGCATGTGCACCATGGCCAAATAGGCTATGAAGGCCATGCACCCCCCTCCCCATGCGGAGGGGGTTGGCTACGGCCAATAACCACCACAGCCACCCCTCCGACGGGGTGTGCGGCAACCCCATGAAGGGGGAGACCGGCCATGGCCAAAGGGCCATGGCCGGTCAAGGCCAATAAGCCATGGCCTGGGGCCTGGCCGCCCTGGCAGAGGCCAGGGCAGGGGCCCTGGCCCCGGCCAGGGGCCTGGCCGCCCTGGCAGAGGCCAGGGCAGGGGCCCTGGCCCCGGCCAGGGGCCTGGCCACCCTGGCAGAGGCCAGGGCAGCGCCCTGGCCTCAGGCCAGGGCCTGGCCAGCCCCGGCCCTGGCAGAGGCCAGGGCCTGGCCAATGGCCGGCCCTGGCCGCTGCTAGGGCCACGGTCGGCCCTGTCAGCGGTCAGGGCCTGGCCGGGGGCCGGACTGATCAGCACTGGCCGGGAGTGATTCAGACCAATTTTTTGGTCAACCAATTTGGGTGTTTTGGTCGACCAATTCGGCAAAATGTCTTGGTCGAACATAAACGTGCCGACTAGCCCATACGGGGCCAAACGACAGTCGTCTGCGCCAAAATTCTCTCATACGGGGGGAAACGCCTGGATCCATACGGGAGCCAGCGACGATAGTTTGTAGAAAAATCCCCAAAAAGGGGGATCCGACCTTGGCACGGCTACGGCTCATTCCCGACAAATGGTCAGGAAGTGCCGAATATTTCACAAGTATCATACGGGTACTAAGTTGAAATATACATTTTTTTTGAAAAAATACGTTTTCATACGTTTTGAAAAATACGTTTTCAAAAAACGCTTTTCCGCTGCGAAGTACTATAAGAGTACTAACATTTGATAAAGTGAGGGAGAAATATTGAAAGTTACTCTAGATTGTGATTGGAAACATAGTGACCTTTCCGATTCTAGAGTAACATCTTCAATATTTTTCGAAAGTAACTTATCAAATTATGAATATCATTCCAAGTGGGAGTTGATTTTAGAACTATCCATATGGGATATTCTATTATCATTTCAATTGGGAATTATATCTGAAAAATACGTTTTCAAACTCGTTTTCCGCTGCTAGTACTATAAGAGTACTATTGTTTGATAAGTGATGGGGGAATATTGAAGGTTGTTCTAGATGGTGATTGGAATCATAGAGACCTTTTCGATTCTAGAACAACATCTTCAATATTTTTCGAAAGTAACTTATCAAATATAATATAATTCCAAGTGGGATTTGAATTTTTTAGAAATATCCAAATGTGATATTCTATTATCATTTCAAGTGGGAGTTATATTTTAAGAATTTTTATGCAATGTTTTGATCAAACCTTCGGTTTTGTGTCTTTTGCAGCATTTTAAAAGTAAAATGTCTTCCGCTTCAAAGAATATCGTCGCTGAGTTAAACAGAGGTGAAAAACTCAACGGCGATAATTACAAACTTTGGTCCATTAAGATACAATACGTTTTAGAGGAGCAAGAAGTGCTCGAAACTCTAAAGAACGTAATGATTGAACCCGAGTTGGGCACTACGGCCCAACACAGATGAGACAAGGAAGCTTTTGATGCTTGGTCTCGGAAGAATAGAGATAGTGCGCATTACGTTATTAAGCAGTATGGCTGATGACATAATGCGCATCTTCCGGGAGCATGACTTAGCCATGGACATATGGTCCAAGCTTGAGGAGAAGTTTGGTGACACATCGGTGTCCAAACTTCGAGCCTTGACTATAAGATTTGATTCATATAAGAAATGTCCAGATCATTCCATGGGGAAACATCTGCGACATATGGCGAATCTAATCTCAGAGTTAAAGGATGCAGGTCATGTGCTCACAGATGAGCAACAAATCCAAGCAGTCATACGTTCCTTACCAAATGGGTGGGATCAGATGAAGATGCATCTCACTCATAATGAGAGCATCAAGACCTTCAACGATGTTTCCAAGCACATCGAATTAGAGGAAGAGCGGCTTGCGGCTGCCAAGCCAAGTGCAGAAGTGCACATGGTTGCTAGTTCCTCACACGGGGGAAAGAAACGTAAAGATCGTTCGAAGTCTTCTAATGAACGTAATAAGCAACCTGAGTCTACCAAGGAAACCAAACATAAGGGTGGGCAAATGGCACAAGAAGAAAGACTTGAAAATGATCAAGTGCTTCAAGTGCAACAAGCTCGGTCACTATGCTCGTTCGTGTACGAGTGGAAGTGACGAGGTGCCACCGACCACATAACAAGGGACAGACAGTCCTTCGTGGAGTATCACCGGATACCCCAAGGAATGAAGTGGATCAATGTAGGAAACAACACATGTGTTGAAGTGAAAGGCGTTGGGACTCGCAAGCTAGTCTTGGACAACGGCCGCACTCTCCTACTTCATGATGTTCTCTTCATTCAATATATTCAAAGGAATATTAAAACTGTGGTTAATTTAATGGGTCTTGGTTATAGTTGGTTCCTTCATGATTGTAATATGGACCTATTTTGTAATAATTCCTTTATTGGTACTGGGTTTGTATTTCAAAGGATTTATTGTAATAAGTACAATGTATGGTTCCTCATGTAATGTAAATTTCCTTATGACAAATTCTTTGACTAATGAGTCTAATATAATTTGTTGGCACACAAGGCTTGGTCATATTGGACCAACGCGTATGGATAGACTTGCCAAATGTGGCCTTCTATCCAATGTTTCAAAGGTTGAAATGTCGACCTGCGAACATTGCCTTGTGGGGAAATCTTGTCGCAAGCCGTTTGGAACCGGCACAAGGGCCGAGGTTCCATTACAGCTTATCCATTCGGACATATGTGATCCGATGAATGTCAAGACAAGACGCGGAAAGTCCTATTTCATCACTTTTATTGATGATTTCACCCGATTCGGACATATCTATTTGATATCCCACAAAAGTGAAGCTTTGGCTTGCTTTAAAAACTATATGAGTTTAGTGGAGAATCAATTAGATCGCAAGATTAAGGTCTTGTGAACCGATAGGGGCGGTGAATATCAATCAACAAGTTTTAAGGAACTTTGTGATGAAAAAGGCATAGTACATCAGGTAACTATGCCTTATACTCCTCAACAAAACGGTGTTGCAGAAAGGAGAAATAGGACTTTAATGGAAATGGTCCGTTCAATGATGGCGCAAGATAACTTGCCAATCACCTTTTGGGGTGATGCATTATTGACGACTGCTTTCATTTTAAACCGCGTACACTCGAAATCAGTTAGCTCCACTCCTTATGAGTTGTGGAACCAAAGGTCTCCTGACTTAAACATTTTGAAACATTGGGGTTGTGCATTCTACACACATATTTCCTCCCATAAGTATGGCAAACTTGGGCCAAGGGGAAGGAAATGTATCTTTATACGATACGCAGATAACTCCAAAGGTTATGTTTTTGTTAGTCAGGAAGACAATGGTGGGCTAATTGAGTTTGAGTCGAGGGATGTCACTTTCTTGGAAAACGAGTTTCCAAGACAGGGCAGGATAAGTCAGGACTTATCTCTATTTGAGATTTATGATCAAGAAGGATTACCTCATTCGAGTGGGAGAATTCTTGGTGAAAACGAAAATACGTTTCAACCTTCACCAATGGATTATACGAATGACGATTATCCTATTCCATACGGGAATAATGATCCAAGTGGGAGCAATTCTAACGACATTCCAAGTGGGAGTGATATTAGAATTGATCTAAATTCGAATCAACAAGGACTTGAAGAATCTCAAATACGACGTAGTAGTCGTACAAGGTTGGCTCCTCTAAGATTTGAGGATGAATTTCCACAAACCTTTATGACTTTACTACAAGATGATGACGAGCCTGCTACTTTCAAACAGGCCGTATCATGCCCTGCAAAAGACAAATGGATGGAAGCAATGAAGGAGGAATTGAAATCCATGAAAGTTAACCAAGTCTGGGACTTAGTTAACTTACCCAGAGGACATAGAGCAATTGGGAACAAATGGGTTCTCAAGATCAAGCATAAGGCCGATGGCTCTATAGATATATATAAAGCTCGCCTTGTCGCGAAAGGTTTTACGCAACAGGAAGGGATAGACTACGAAGAGACCTTCTCACCTGTTGTGCGTTTTACCTCGATTCGCCTGATTCTGGCAATGGTAGCTTGCTTATACCTCGAATTACATCAGATGGATGTAAAGACTGCCTTTCTCAATGGAGAATTGGACGAGGAGATCAATATGGAACAACCAAAAGGGTTTGTAAAAGTAGGAAACGAACATAAGGTTTGTAAACTTCGTAAGTCCATATATGGTCTTAAATAATCCTCGAGGCAATGGTATATACGATTTCAAGAAGTTGTCTTATCAAATGGATTTTCCATGCTTGATGAAGATAACTGCGTATATATCAAGAGGATTAAAAGCAAGCATGTTATTATGTCTCTATATGTAGATGACATTTTAATAACCAGAAATGACAAGGGCTTTGTGATGGATATCAAGGCTTGACTTTCATCAGTTTTGAGATGAAAGACATGGGGAAGCCACATATATCCTTGGAATTAAGATTTCAAGGAATCGTTCAAAGAAACTTCTTTCTCTTTCACAAGAGACTTATATAAAGAAGGTTCTAGAACGGTTTAATATGTAGGACTGCAAGTCCAATTGATACTCCTATAAGCAGATGCGATAATTTATATCTGAAATCATGTCCAAAGAACCAAAAGGAAAATGAAATTATGGAAAAAGTTCCATATTCCAGTACAGTTGATAGTCTTATGTACGCTATGATGCATACAAGACCGGACATCTGTTTTACCGTTGGAATGGTAAGTCGTTACCAATCCAACCCAGGGCAAGAACACTGGAAAGCGGTTAAGAGGATAATGCAGTATCTTAAAGGAACTGCAGATTTGCAAAAGACTTTGATAAAACCAAGAAGGTAGACATAATGTACATATCTATGCATGAGATGATAGAGGATCAGCTTACGAAAGCGATCCCCAGAAATGTGTTTTATAAACACTTATCATCCCAAGGATTGCGTAAGAGCTGAGTTGTACCAATATATATTCCCATGTCTGAGAAAGATCAAATTTAATAAAAGAATAAGTTCTTTTTCAAACATTGCATATGAATCTCTTGAGAAATGTTTGTGTACATTTTTGAAATCTCAGCTGAATTCTAGTATGTCGGACAGATTGAGGTTGGCTCTCTCACATGAGCAACCGCCTTATTCTATCAGACGGATAGAATAGAGATGAGACCTGTTTAAAGTCAAAATCATCAGACGGATGATTTAGAGTCATGACTTAAACAAAATGGTCGCATGAAAGATCTGCATCATATGGATGCTTACAGAAGATCTCAGAGGATTTTTGAAATCCCATCTGTCTAAATGCGGGATGTGAGTCCAAAGGATTATTTG
Organism: Scilla litardierei; assembly: GCA_030789695.1. Lineage (NCBI taxonomy): Eukaryota > Viridiplantae > Streptophyta > Magnoliopsida > Asparagales > Asparagaceae > Scilla > Scilla litardierei. Next base: position 787,689,374 of record CM061142.1, on the reverse strand, counting down.
AGTAGAACAAGGGACTCAAAGTCAGACATTGTGGTGTCTGATCATCATCCTTACAACATCATTGAGACATACACTCCCTGGGAAAGGAGCGATGTTGTAATACGTGTTCATACCACGTATGCATTTCGACCACTGAGTTAGTAGCAATAGTGTTTGCTATTATGTGAGACTCAAAGGCCATATGGGTCTTAACTCTTACCCTCAAGGACTCCAATTGGTTCCTTTAGATTTGACGAGATGATCGCTATCTTAGCGTGTTGCTAATGGGCTATGATAATTCGGCTCGGCGGGACACGTTAGAAAAGCGAATCAAGTCAAGATCAGAAGGTTCGCAAGAAGAGGAAGATTGATTTCATATTCACATTTGGACTTTAATGATTCAAAGCTGGCCAGCCAATTGTGATCTAGATGGGATTCAATTGTTGAATATAAAGTATAAGAAATGTGAAGAAATAATCTAGGGTAAAGCATGCGTTGAACTACTCAACTTTGCACCTTCGAGGTCGTTGTGTATCTCTAACAAGTGCACAACAACAGACTCTACGCGCATGACGGTCGCACGGTCTATTTCTCGGTATGATAGATGAAAAAACTAAGAGAAAGACGTTCTCTTACAATCCCCTCAAGTGTGAGTGGGAGATGTTGGATATGGAAGACGTTAGTACACCCTTGTAGGGGATGTATGAGGGAATACGGACCTCAAACGTCGCGTACACGAAGTCGTGTGCAAAGGGAATATGTTCCCTTGCGGAGAGGATCTCTAGATTGATGGGAAAGTCACATTATAGGTGCATAAGTGCATGCGACATATGGCTAATAAAGGGGTAATATCTTAAGCTTATATTGTACCATGCATATGGTACAACTTAAGCTTATAATATGCCATGTACGATGGTACACCTTAGTTAAATTGTTCCAAAGGAACAATTACTCCTAAAATAACTACCTTGGGGGCTATAAATAAGACCCAAGGGTTAGCCATTTCCTTACACTTTTGCATGGCATTCTTGCATGCATTTCATTCTAGCGAAGCTCTGCCGAAATCCTTCCTCTCTCCAAGTTCTTAATCTAAAAGTAGAGATTTAGATTGTGGATTTAGTAGCCTTACTCCGTTCGTGAGAAGACTCGATCCGTCGTGGCGAATCCGAAGGCGAAGTTCCTAGACTACCGTGCCGCATACGCAAGCGTAAGTCTCAACTTCATTTATCGATCCTAACTCTGTTTTGGCTGGATCCTACACAATCACCTATGCCTTGAAGTAGAACTTGAAGAAGAAGTGTGATGTGTGTTGAAGAACTCTCTTGGAAGAGAGGAGAAAGCCCTTTCTCTTGACTGCACCAATTGCCTAGAAAATCAATCTTTGGTTCTAGGTTGGAGAGCAAGAGAACAAGATTTGGAAATACTTAGGGCTTTGGATTTGAAAGCTTTGATCTTTGGAAATGAAAGCTTGAAGGATTTTGCAATGAATGAGTAACCTTCCAATGAAACAGTAGAAGCTCTATTTATAGATTTCTCAAATCCACAAACCAGTTTAGGCAAAAATCCAATCGAAATCCGTGAGAAAAATCTCAACGGATATAATCTGAACTCGCGACAGTCGATTGTTGAACAATCCACAGTCGACTGTTGCACAGTCAGCAAAGGTAGGTGAGAATTCATAACGGTAACTTACCACGTGGACAGTCGACTGATGAAGCAAAGACAGTCGTCTGTTAAACCAACAGGCGACTGTAATTTCTTCGACAGGCAACTGGCCTAGAGAAGAGTAAGTTAGACAAATACTGAAAATCTCACAAGATACAGGACAGACGACTGATGCAAAAAACACAGTCGACTGTTAATCAGAACAGTCGACTGTAAAACCTTGAACAGACGACTGTCAAAAAAAAAGAAATTTCCAGAGAGCTGAGTCAAAGAAATGACTTATATACAGGTGACTGTTGCAGCATAGACAGTCGACTGATCTAATAGACAGTCAACTGTATATACAGCATAAGTCGACTGACCGTAGAAATCAGATCAAACAGAGTTTGGGCATTGAGATACAGGCGACTGATTTACAACACACAGTCGACTGTCACTAGGACAGGCGCCTGTGAATCGTTCAGCAGTAGCCTGTGCGAAATAATCAGAGAAGGCCCAAAACTACATTGTAATAGTCTGTGTATAACAGACGACTGTGGAACAAAACACAGTCGACTGTTTTTGAGACAGGCGACTGTAAACTATTCAGTAGTCAGCTGTCATGAACAATCCTAGCACAAATAAAAGCGAATTGAATTGGGATCAAAGGACAAAGGTCTAGAGATGTCCTATGACAGAAAGTAGGTGTGTGAGAGTGCTCCATCAAAGTTCTACTTCTAAGCTACATACTAGAAGAGATAAAAGAAAAATTACATTGACGAATAATCTCTTCTTTCCATCATATGAGCTTGAAGTCTTTACAGAGCTTCAATCATCAATCTACGATCATCCAATTCATATCATTTGCCTTCAATTACGATTGTGAGTCATCCATTGCAAGTTGATCTTCATAATAAGCTTAGGCAATGGATTAACTGCAAAATAGGGGATTAGTCACACGTATTTATGTTTGCCCATCATTAACACCAAGTAGGGAGAAGTCCAATACTCAACATTCTCCCCCTTTTTGATGATGACAAACGCACATAAACAAAAAGATACATAATTGTGCGTAATGAAAACTTACTCCCCTACATAGATGCCAATCAAGTTAGTCAACAAATATTAGAGCATCTACATAACAATTGAAGCAAGTGAGTGAGATATGAATTAATTCAATTCAAGAAATCTAGGAAATAAAATCCATATTCATTGTAATCTTACTCCCCCTGAATCTAAGGCAACAAAAATCTTAGATTCAAGCGTTAGAACATACTTAGCACATCCATTATGAATCTTGTATGTTTATTTCTCTCCCCCTATGGCATTATCCAAAAAGGTGGGTGCAAATAACAACAACAATAATAGTGCTAAATACGAATTAACAATAATCAAGGAGTATAAAAATATATCGAATCAAAAACTCATAAAATCTCATCATATACACATGTGAGTAGTGGAATTGAAATCCAATATCAACATTGTAGATATACGAAATGAAAATAATTTTCACAAATTCATCATATCAAAGTGAGCATGAATTGACCAATATCAAATTCGTATATTGTCTCAAAAGCACATCAAGGAGAGTGAAGCAGACATGGAGACACCATATCATACATCACACATATAAGATATACATTATAGCATAGTGACACAAGAGAGGGTGCTACATCATATATATATATATATATATATATATATATATATAGAAACTGAGTACATCAACGGATGGTCATCTACATGGCCATCCCAAAAAGATACATCATGATCAAAAAATACATCATCATGACGACATCAAAGTAAATCACCATACATATATAAAAGGGTCGCAGACAGCATTATCCATCATACGAAGACAAAAACGTATATCATCACTCAAAATAACATCACTCAAACATCTATCTAAGAGTGAGCGTCTCCAAGGGCTGCAGACGAGGAATCAGGCTCTGTAGCAACAGGAGTATCCTCTGGAGGAGGGTCAGAAGGAGCAACAGAAGCAGCAGCAGTAACATCCTGTGTAGAAGCAACACCAGGAGGCTCAACGACACCAGTAGGCTGAGGAGGCACATGAAGCTGGGGAACAAAATGTCTCAACTCCTCAGGGAAGGGAATTCCCTGATGGAGGAAAGAGAGAGACATCAATCTGTAAATACCAGAGACCATCGCCAAAAGAGTATCCTGAGATGGTGGAGCAGATGAAGAAGGCAAATCAGCTGGAGGCACAGTGGATGAGGATGGAGCTGAAGTAGACTTCCTCTTCTTCGAGGCAGTCTGCAGAGCCGAAGAAGATTTCGACTTTGTAGAAGCGTCGAGGAGAGGACCAAAGGGCATGGGCTCGTAACGAGACAAGTCAATACCAAAGTGACGGAAGACACGAGTCAAAAGACCACCGTAAGGAATGTGAGACGAGGAGGACGTGAACTCAACCTTGTCCATCCTATCAAGGAGGACACCGGCCCAGTTCACGGGCTTGCCAGAGAAAATAGCAAACATACACTTTAGAATATCCTGAGACGGCTGGTCAGACGATCCATATCTCGGCAGGATGTTGGACTTCACCACAAGGTGAACAGCCCAACCTCGTGCAGAGAACATAGATGATCTGACACCCGAATCAAGAGCTAAAGGTACCTCTCGAAACATATCCCGGAGAACAGACTGGTCAAGATCGTCAATCTCGGAGAAGCATATATCAGTGGGGAGGGAACCAACAGAAGGAATCCTAAGTATAGTCCCTAAGAGAGAGGGAGTGATCTGAATGTGGGTTCCCTGAACGATGGTATCGAGGATCCCGGTAGACGAATACACACCGCGAACGCGGTTCGCATAGAAAAGCTTCACCAGAAATGGATAGGCTTTGGGGGACTCGCTCTGAGAGAAGCGAAAAAGATCGGCCAGGTGGGTAGCAGAAAGAATGTCAAAGAGTCTCTCAACAGTGAAGGCGGGGAAAGCAATGTACCGCTCCCTAAGAAGGTTGATCCCTAGGAGAGAGTGAAACTTTGCCAGACAAAGATCGTCTCGGCATACGGGAACTAAGGGATCAGAGGGGGGGTACGGCAGGAGTCTCTTCAGAAGAACTGGACACGGAAGGAGACACATGTGGATTCTCAGCAACAGGCTCACTGATGTGAACACCAGTAGGCTTGCGCTGACGATGAATCAAAGGCTGAGCATCGCTAGAAGAAGCAGAAGGAGAGTAACCCGGTGAAGACGAACGCACGGGTGACAGGGCATGCTTGGTTCGGGCTTTATAGGGTTTCTTTCTCTTGGCAATGAGTTTCTTGGGTGCCCTAGAACGTTTAGGGACATCGATCTTCTCTTTTCCCTTTGGTTTAGGAGCCATGGAAACAAGAGAGGGAGAAACTAAAGCAAAGAAACGAAACGACGAAAAGCAAGTGAGAGAAGCAAACCAAGTGAGGAAGCACAGACGATCGCGGAGAAGAAGATCGAAGGCAACGGCAGAACGTGATCGACGACGACGATTAGGAGCAATTCAACGGTTTAAGAAGCGAAATCGACCGTTTTTGTAGAGAAAAACGAGCGGGAAGTTGAACAGTCGAAGCGGAGGAGAGAGAGTCGATGAGGGAAAGTGATCGCGTAAACTCGAATATAAAATTAGGGGAATCAATCGGAGCCGTTGGATCAAGGAATCGACGGCTCGGATCAAATCACATGAACTGACACAGCAAGAGACAGTCGACTGATGAACAACAGTCAGTCGACTGGATGAAGTGATAAAATAAAGGCTCAGATAGATGGGCAGTCAACTAGAAAGTAACATACAGTCGCCTGTCCATTGGACAGTCGACTGACATATGCTCAACAGTCGGCTGGCCGAGAATTAATACAGTTCACAAAAAGAACAGAGAACACTGTAAAAATTCGACAGAGAGTACAGTCGCCTGATGACTAAAATGCAGTGACCTGTTAAATTAACAATCGACTGTAAAACAGTCATCAGTCGGCTGTACGAAAGATACCAATTCTCAAACTGAGGAGATAGAGTAGGGCAGTCGACTGTCGAAGGAAAGACAGTCATCTGTCCTGTTCCAAAAGAGCACTATGAGAGAATTCCAGAGAATAAGAACACTCACCCTAGGACCTATACTCTAATCACAAATACATCGTAAAATCATTATGAAAACAATAAATCCATTGAAACACAAATTACTCCAATCAAACTCAAAACTCATGAAATCAAATAAGTCACAATTGCCTTTCTCAATCTCATAAAACAATAAAGCACATGAAGAAAGACAATTAAAAAGATATGAGCTCAATAAGGAGTTATAGCATGAAATATTGAGCTTCTAGATTTCAGATTCACCCATAATTCCTAATTCTCCATGCAACCTCACAAATGAATCTTCTTTAAGAGGTTTAGTGAAGATATTGGCAATTTGTTTTTGGGTTTCAATGTACTCTAAGATGATGTCCTTCTTAGCTACATGATCATTTATAAAATGGTGTCTCACGTCTATGTGTTTGGTACGGGAGTGGTGTACCGGATTCTTGGAAAGACAAATAGCACTTTGATTATTAACCATGATAGGGCAAGTATCACAATTGACACCATAGTCACTAAGAGTGTGTCTCATCCAAAGAACTTGTGCACATGCAAGACCCGCGACAATATATTCCGCTTCAGTCGTGGACAATGACACCGAATTCTGTTTCTTAAAAAACCAAGAAAATAAGGAATTTCCTAAGAAATGGCATGTGCCACTAGTACTTTTCCTGTCGGACTTGCATCCGGCAAAGTCGGCATCACTATATGAGATTAACTTATATGTGCTAGACTTAGGGTAAAGTAACCCATAATCTAGGGATTGATTGAGATAACGAAATATTTGTTTAACCGTAATCAAGTGTGACTCCTTAGGTCTTGCTTGATATCTAGCACAAATACATACGGAAAACATGATATCGGGCCTACTAGCGGTTAAGTAAAGTAAGCTACCGATCATACCTCGATATAGACGAACGTCTACATCTTTTCCGCTTTCATCCTTGTGTAGATGAGTAGTAGTACTCATGGGAGTTCTTTTGCTCGAAGACGATTCCATCCCGAATCGCTTAATAAGCTCCTATGTGTACTTTGTCTGATGTATGAAAGTGTCATTCTCCATTTGTCGAATTTGCAATCCAAGGAAGTAGGTGAGCTCTCCCATGTGGCTCATCTTAAACTCATCCTTCATAGACTTGGAAACTTCTTGACAAAGAGTAAAGTTAGTAGAACCGAAAATAATACCGTCTACATAAACTTGAATCAAAAGAATGTCATTTTCATAATCTTTAATGAAGAGAGTAGAATCAACTTCTCCCATTTTAAAACCTAAATTCAAAAGAAAGGTCTTAAGACGATCATACCAAGCTCTAGGAGCTTGTCTCAATCCATACAACGCTTTCTTAAGTTTGAAAACATGGTTTGGAAATTTTTCATGAATAAACCCGGGAGGTTGAGAAACAAGACTTCTTCATTAACAAACCCATTTAAAAATGCACTTTTAACATCCATTTGAAATAATTTAAAAGTCTTATGGGATGCAAAAGATAAAAGCAACCTAATAGCTTCTAATCTAGCTACAGGGGCAAAAGATTCTTCGAAATCAATACATTCCTCTTGTCGGTAGTCTTGAGCTACTAACCTTACTTTGTTCCGTGTGATTACCTCTTTTTCATCCGTCTTGTTCTTGAAGATCCATTTGGTCCCAATAACTTGGTGACCACTTGGAAGAGGTACAAGTTCCCAAACTTCGTTTCTCTCGAATTGCGCTAGTTCTTCTTATATTGCCACTATCCAAGAGCTATCCTCACAAGCTTCTTGAATGTTCTTTGGCTCAATAGTAGAGACGAATGCGCAATGAGAGAATTCTTCAATTTTTGATCTCGTTCGAACAACCACACCAATATCTCCAATAATTTGGTTATAGGGATGGTTGCGAACGGTTGGATAAGCTTTGGGTATACCTGGATCACTAGGAACAACTTCAACAACTTCGTTAGAAGTGTTAGTCTCAACAATAGAATCATTAATCTTAACATTATTAAGAGAATCACAAAGAATATCTACATTATCATCATCAATATGAGGAAAATCAAAATCTTCATAAAAAGATACGTGAAGTGATTCCTCAATCGTTGAAGAAGTTTTGTTGTATATCCAGTAGGCTTTGCTACATGTGGAATATCCAACAAAAATTCCTTCATCGGATCTTGGTTCGAATTTGTCTAAATTACCAAAGGTGTTCTTTATAAAACATTTTGAACCAAAAACACGAAAATATTTCACTTGAGGCTTTTTATCATAAAACAACTCAAAACAAGTTTTGTTTGTTCGGGGTCTCACTAGGATCCTATTGAGCACATAACATGCCGTGTGCACTGTTTCTGCCCAAAATTGTAGTCCTAAATGACTATCATGGAGCATAATGCGAGCATACTCAATAAGAGTCTTATTCTTTCTTTCTACTACACCATTTTGTGGTGGTGCACGAGGAAATGAAAAGTTATGAGTTATCCCGTAGTCATCACAAAACTTAGTAAAAGACTCATTCTCAAATTCTCCTCCATGATCAATACGAATAGTGATAATGGTGGATCCTAAAAGATTCTGAATCTTCTTTACAAATTTGGTAAACTCTGCATGAGCTTCATTCTTATTAGTTAAGAATGAAACCCAAGTAAATCTAGAAAAGTCGTCAACGACAACTAGTCCATAATGAGCATTACCTAAAGAAGCGGTTCTAGTTGGCCCAAATAAATCTAGATGTAGAAGTTCTAGGGGCCTCTTAGAAGTAATCCCTTCTTTAAGCTTAAATGAAGATTTACTTAGTTTACCTCTTTGACATGAATCACAAAAGTTTTTCTTATTAAAAACAATCTTAGGAAAACCTTTGACTAGATCATGCTTAGCTAACTTATATAAGTGCTTGAAGTTAACATGACCAAAACGGCGATGCCATAATAGTTGTTCACTTGTGTTAGCAACTAAGCAATGTTCTACGGTTTTAGGCAAGCTCAAATAATAAATTTTTTTACGCCTAATACCAGAAAATAAAACATTTGAATCACAATCAACAATAGTACACAATCCTTCTCCAAAGTTAACCTTGTAACCTTTGTCACAAAGTTGACTAATGGAAATGAGATTGTGACATAAACCATTAACAAGATAAACATTAGTAATTAAGGGTTTTGAAGGATTACCAACGATACCTACTCCAATGATGGTTCCCTTTTGATTACCTCCAAAAGTGACCGTTGCACCATCCTTGATGCTAATCACTTCGAAGAGCAATGAGGGATCTCTTGTCATGTGTTTGGAGCAACCGCTATCAAGAATCCATCCTTTCCCTTTAGAGCTAATAAGGCATTTATTGCTCTTCTTCTTTCTCTTGGGTACCTATATAATATACCATAAGCCTATGGTACCCAATGTTTGTTGGGTCTAAGGGGATTAGCCCTTTGGAAGCCAAGTCCAAGTGGACTTCCGCTTCCCAACATAGTTACTATTTCTAATTACATCATGAAAGTAGGAATCAACATAAGCATTCCTAACATTTAGACTAGTGTTCTTAGGACCCTAAATAGTGTACATCTTGGGAGTCCTATTCCTAGTTGCATGCATATGTGTTGGATTTCTATGTGGTGCATGCTTCTTAGGAACATGATTTCTAGCATAGAGATGAGGTGTAGGATATGCATTGTATATTCTAGGATGATATGTATTCTTGGGAACATGCATATTATATGAAGCATATTGATCATGCATGTCATGTGGAGGATTAGCATACATGAAAGAGTGATGCGTATGAGCATATGGGTGTGTGGGAGCACGTACATGAGTATTTCTCATGTGTAGTTGTGTACGTGTCCGTGGGTGCGGAGCATAAAATGTGTCATGATTATCCACTTGTGAAGTAGGATGTTTCCTACGTGGATGAGTATTAGTGTACATATAAGCATGGCCTTGCTTTTGGTTTCCACCCTTAGTGGGTTTCTTGCCAAAAGGAAGAGAAGGTGATGTGGTGACATTCTTGGTAGGATTGCTACCTATAGTGTCTTTGACACCACTTGTGGATGCACCGGAGGACGGCCTCACAAAATCTATAGTGACACCACTATAGGAGGTGCGAGCATTAGATGCATTTGCTTTTACAAATCCAAGGCCAACACGATGTGTGGCCGGAAATCGGTTTGCAAGCAAATCATCCAATTGTCCTTGTCTCTTATTGAATCTCACAATACGGGAGGACATGAGCTCATATTTCTCCTTTAAAGAAGAAATGTTGGTATCCAAGGTGGACACCCGTGCTTTGAGCTCGTGCACTTGGGTTTTAAGAGAATCATTCTCTAATCCCAATTGTGTGTGACGTGTAACTAGATCACTATTAACCATGGGAAGTGTTTGATCTAGTTGAGATTTGAGGGAGTTCACCTCATCTCTCAATGTGACATTTTGAGAAGCTAAGTTTGCTTTCTCAAGGGTTAAAGTATCAACAATGGTGTCATTGTTGATAATGTATGGAATGGATGACTTGCTAACTTTTGATTTCTTTAAACTAGTGTATTTAAGCATTAAAGATTGGTATTTAGCAAATAGTTCTTCATTAGCTATACGAAGTTCATCCATTGTTACCTCGGTGTTATCCGTATCGGAATCACTCTCACCCGAGAGTGGGTCTTCAAGTGCCATGAAGCACATGTGGGCGCTCTCACCCTTCTCATCATCGGAATCGCTTGATGAGTCATCACTTGAATCATCAAAGGTACAGACGAGTCCTTTCTTCTTGTCTTTCTTGTTCTTGTCGGACTTGTGGTACTTTGGTGCCTTCCACTTTTCTTTGTTGTTTAGCATTGGGCAATCCCTCTTGATGTGCCATGTCTTATTACACTTATAACAAAGAGAGGAAGTAGCATTAGTAGACTCAAAACGTTTGTTGGAGGGAAATTTACCTTTGCGGAAGAAGCGTTGGAACTTCTTCGCCATTTGGGCCATTTCACCCAAATCCATCTTGTTCTCGGATTCATCACTTTCGGAGGATGACGAATTGGCATTGAACGCCAAAGCTTTCTTCTTGGCCTCCGAGGGATTCATCATGGCTCGAATCTTCAATCGGTTATCCCGTCTTACTTTGTAAGACATAAGAGTCCCGATGAGATTCACCACAGTGTAGTTCTTCAAGTCATTGACCTCCTCAATGGCGATTACTCTTCTTTCCCATTTGGAGGTCTTCCCCATGATGATCTTACTTACCTTTTCAGGTTCGGTGTAGATTTGGCCAAGGGCTTCCAATTCATTTGTGATGTCGGTAAAGCATCCGTACATCGACGCAATGCTCTCATTTTCCTGCATGTGAAACAAGTCGAAGTTTTGCATGGCAACATATAACTTTGAAAGCTTTACCTTATTCGTTCCCTCGTGGGTAACGATGAGATGGTTCCAAATTTGATATGCGCTCTTACATGTGCATATCTTGTTGAACTCATTCGGGTCCAACGCACAATGAAGAGCGTTCATTGCTTTAGCGTTGTTGACTTCGGCGGACTTCTCGGAAGTCGTCCATTTCTCGAAATCCTCTTCGACAGGCTCGACATACTCCTTGTGGAGAGTTCTCCAAAGAGATGCACTCCTAAGGAATGTCTCCATCCTACACTTCCAATAATCAAAATTAGTACCATTGAAACGTGGAGGACGTACCGTAAATTGACCTTCGAAAAGTGTGGACGCTCTCTATCAAGGTCGTGATTGTTGTACGAAGCCGGCGGAGGAACGTTGTTATTGTTGGATGCCATAGATGAAACCTTGTGCTCTGATACCAATTGTAAGGACCCTGTCTATGGGGAAAACACTAGAAGGGGGGTTGATAGTGTTTATGCAAATTTAAAAGGAATTTACGCCAAATAAAATGCAATCCAACAAATAGTGCGGAATAGAAAAACGACCCAAAGAGAAACACAAGCAAACGCAGATATGTTTCAAGGGTTCGGATTACCCAAGTCAACTCCCGACTTGTTCCCGGTAATCCTACGTCCCTACCACCCGGATACCACCGGATACTCAAGTTAGAACCCTAACTTGAGGTTTTCTTAAAGCCCACTTGTAGCAACCCTACAAGTACAATCGAATACAATTGATGTCCTTGACTCCCACAACCAGGTAGCAAGCAAAAACCACTCTCACAACCGAGAGCACAATTCAAATAAAGAAGTTATGAAATCTGAAAGCAACACTTACAATCACCTATGCCTTGAAGTAGAACTTGAAGGAGAAGTGTGATGTGTGTTGAAGAACTCTCTTGGAAGAGAGGAGAAATCCCTTTCGCTTGACTGCACCAATTACCTAGAAGATCAATCTTTGGTTCTAGGTTTGAGAGCAAGAGAACAAGATTTGGAAATACTTAGGGCTTTGGATTTGAAAGCTTTGATCTTTGGAAATGAAGGCTTGAAGGATTTTGCAATGACTGAGTAACCTTCCAATGAAACAGTAGAAGCTCTATTTATAGCTTTCTCAAATCCATAAAATAGTTTATGCAAAAACCCAATCGAAATCTGTGAGAAAAATCTCAATGGATATAATCTGAACTCGCGACAGTCGACTGTTGAACAATCCACAGTCGAATGTTGCACAGTCAGCAAGGATAGGTGAGAATTCATAACGGTAACTTACCACGTGGACAGTCGACTGATGAAGCAAAGACAGTCGTCTGTTAAACCAACAGGCGACTGTAATTTCTTCGACAGGCGACTGGCCGAGAGAAGAGTAAGTTAGACAAATACTGGAAATCTCACAAGATACAAGACAGACGACTGATGCAAGGAACACAGTCGGCTGTTAATCAGAACAGGCGACTGTAAAACTTTGAACAGACGACTGTCAAAAACAAGAGAAATTTCCAGAGAGATGAGTCAAAGAAATGACTTACAGACATGCGACTGTTGCAGCATAGACATTCGACTGATCTAATAGACAGTCAACTGTATATACAACATAAGTCGACTGGCCGTAGAAATCAGATCAAACAGAGTTTGGGCATGGAGATACAGGCGACTGATTTACAAAACACAGTCGACTGTCACTAGGACAGGCGCCTGTGAATAGTTCAACAGTAGCCTGTGAGAAATAATCAGAGAAGGCCCAAAACTACATTGTAATAGTCTGTGCATAACATGCGACTGTAGAACAAAACACAGTCGACTATTTTTGAGACAGGCGACTGTAAACTATTCAGCAGTCGGCTGTCATGAACAATCCTAGCACAAACAAAAGAGAATTGAATTGGGATCAAAGGACAAAGGTCTAGAGATGTCCTATGACAGAAAGTAGGTGTGTGAGAGTGCTCCATCAAAGTTCTACTTCTAAGCTACATACTAGAAGAGATAAAAGAAAAATTACTTTGACGAATAATCTCTTCTTTCCATCGTATGAGCTTGAAGTCTTTACGGAGCTTCAATCATCAATCTACGATCATTCAATTCATATCATTTGCCTTCAATTACGATTGTGAGTCATCCATTGCAAGTTGATCTTCATAATAAGCTTAGGCAATGGATTAACTGCAAACAAGGGGATTAGTCATAAGTATTTATGTTTGCTCATCATTAACACCAAGTAGGGAGAAGTCCAATACTCAACACCCCCCCCCCACAGCGAGGCAGAGGGGGGGATTTTACTACAGCCATGCCGTTTAGGCGGGGCGCGATCGGGGCGCCCTGCTGCGAGGCGGGGGCACGCAGCAACGGCAGATCTGCCATTTGGGCGACTGCCGTGAGGGGTGAATCGATTATATATCATTTTATTTTTCAGTTTAAACATGTTAAAAACATGAGTTTTGGACGATTAAAAATCGTCGATATAGGTGATAAGCCCTTATTTCCACTCCGATCTTGCGAGATCTACGGAGAAAACAATCATGCACATAATAAAAATTAAATTTTTAGCGAGAATACCTCTAGATCCATCCTCCAGATCTAGCGACGGTTGAACGAAACCTATGCATGGATGTCGACGTCTGTTTGAGGCAAATGACGTCGTGCACGTGGATCTCCTGCTTTTCATTCGCTTTCGCAACGATCGGTATTTGTGTGGAAAATTTTTATTTAGAGGCTCGTGCTGATAACGTGTTATGAATCATCATCTGGGGAAGGAACCCCCCAGCTCTTTATTTATAGCAGTAGGAGGAGCGTACAGAGATAAGATACAATAGATACGTTCTTATCTATTAGATAAGACGTGATCCTAACCAACTCATCAACATCCGTTCATAACACCGATAAGTTTAATTCAATCCAAAAAAGTTATAAATAATTAACTAAACTTAGAGAACCTTGAAACCTAACAAAAATCAATCAAATAATTAACACACTTTTCATGATCGGAATAACGGACGTAAAGCTATTGAGCTTGGGTATGATCTTTTGTCGAAATGGAAAGGACTTACATTTTCTTTTTATTTATTTTATCGGGAAGCCCCCCCCCCCCCCCCCCCCCCCCACAATCAAATTTTTTTATGTTATTACATAAAATTGACCCCGTCAGAGTCAGCATATTTATGTTTTACTCCTTGTAACCTTTTGGAGTTATGTGTTATATGTGGCGCTTGGGCCATATGCTCAAGTAGCATATGTTGCGCTCAAACCTATATGTCCAACCATTTTATATGGTGCTCGAGGATATTGGTCCAAATGTCACAAAATATTTGTTAAAAATCAAAATCTTTGCTTGAGTTCTCAAAACCTGAGCAGCCAATATGGCCCTTGGGCTTCTCGAGGTGAAGTGACATATTGGTTGCTCAAATTTTGAGAGCAACAATTTTCAGTTTTTTTAGAAGTAACTCAACAGAGCATCAGTAACATGGAGGGAGGAAGAGAAACGGTGTGGCATTGTGAAAAGAGAAAATGGTAGAATTTGTTGTGAATGTATCTCATAGGGAAGATCCTTGTCCTTTTTTTACAGGGAATGGGAAGAGTTCATATATGGATATGATACAATCTTTTGAATAAATTACAATCTCATCATCTCACAAGATAATCTATTCATAGCACTCCCCCTTATCCTGCTCCCCCTTATCCTCCCATAAGTGTGAACGTTACTCATGAATACTTTGAGATTCTAAGCATCATTGCGTATCACAATGAGTGGATACTTTAGGATCCTGAGTTAATAGGATTTGCCTTGTAAAAACCTTTGGCTATGGAAACCCTCTTGAAAAAACCATAGCTAAGGAAAAGAGTATAGATTCCATCTAACTCCCCCTGATCTATACAAGCCCTAAGGATTTCAGATTTCTTAGGTGTTTTACATCATTCCTATTTGCAATATTCCGACAAACTTTGTACAAATTATAGATATCACCATTATTAGGCAACTGATGTATCCGAAAGAGCTCTGGGTAGGTGTGCTTTGTCTTGTCGCCTCTGATGTGGTCTCCTCAAAGTTGGGGTTTACATGATCTTCAGACTATGTGGTCGGCTTCAAATCACCAACCTTTGACCCAGCCGTCACTGGGATGTGATGTACCACTAGGCGCACCCAAACACACTCTTGGTTTGTTTTTGTAATGGCAGGGATCTTGGAATGATAGGATGATGTTGCCTTCATAGTTTGCTTTGTAGATCTACAGTAAATGGTCGTCCTGCTGTAGGTACCCAGTTTGTGACTTCTTATAATGGTGTCGGACCTGTAGCCTCCATCTACGTATGCATGTACGATAACTCTTTGTAATATATGCCCCATTCTATCGACCCTTTGAGGTAGCATAGAAGATGATTAACTATGGTCCAGTGGTGCATTGTAGGCGCTACACTGTATCTGGCTAGTGAATTTACTATGACTGATATGTCAGGACGCGTGCAGTTAGCTAAAGGTGCTATGAGTGCACTTAGGTAGGGGACTTCATGACCTATAATATCATCCCCGTCTTCGAGCTAGCGGAAGGGGTATGTATGTACATCCAGTGAGCTTACTACCATAGGTGTACTTATTGGATGACAATGGTCCTTGTTTATAATTTCTTCAACACACTATGTGTGTATGAAGTTTTTAATGTAATATGATTTAATGTTTTTAGATAAGAAGTCTATGAGCCCTGACATATCTTTATTTTTCCTAGGTATTTTATATCATACTTGATAGTCAGGCTTGAACAGATATTTCGGTTTTCTCTTAAGGAGATCCGATGATATTTGAGTTATTTACAACTATGATCTCAAATCCTGTTCTTTGCTCTTTATAAAGATGCGAAGACAATCCTTAGTAGGGAACCTTGCTTTATCAAAGGATTCACTTGGTTGTACAATATTTTATTATTTCTTCAATAAAATAGACGTCCCGAAATCTATTCATGCATTTAAGAAAATGTGGAAGATATCCATCGAGGTATGCTATCACAACATCCAATAGCAGTATAACCACAATTTCATTTGCCAAATCGTAAGGTATTCACAAATTATAACTGGAGAATCTGATGAATCATTTATATAAGTGAGTCATGCTCATCTTAATTTGTTTAATCCCCAGTTTTAGCGAAAAAAAATCCTTGAGCTATATGGTGTATCTTGTAGCATACAATTTTGTGCTTATATTTTTTTTATGCAATACTTATTATGCCCACAAGTTTGACACCTTTTGGTGTCTGGACTTCAGGTCAGAACACTTCATGTTTCATAAGCAAGTCCAGCTCAGCTTTTATTGCATTGTTCCATATTTGGCCAATCTCTATGTTTGCATTTTAGCAATGGAGTGTGGAACGATATAATATAATTATCATCGCTATTACGATGTAAGTGGCAATATGATACGTGAATACATTGTCGACGATGTTGAGGGATGTATGCCCTCAGTTCATTTGTATTTGATGCAAATGGATTTTAATATTAAAGTGCATATGATGCAATAGGAACTAAAATATATGTTGTAAAAAAGTCGGGGAGAAAACTGCGCTCAAGTCAGAGTTCAAACGAGCCCAATAAATCTATTTAAAAGAGTTTAAATAGAAAGCCCAAAGTCAATAAAGGCCCAAAGAAAATGGCAGCCCAAAAGATTTTTTCAAAAAAGGGGAAAGGGTCCCTTAAAGACCCGACCCATTAGGCCAGGTCAGGATAATTGAAGGTGCCCCAAAAGGGCGCTTGAGGCGCCTTGAACGTGGCGCCTAATTGGGCGCCAAGTGGCGACCCTGTGGTTGGCGCCCGCAGGGCGCCTGACGCGCCCGGTGTGGCGCGTGCATGGCATGCGCCTACGGGGTGTGCCTTACACGCGCCCGCGATGGGCCGCACGCACAGTTTTGATCGTGGGGCCCACATGGTGGGCCCCACAAGCTGTGGTTCTGAACCCTAGCTTACTGATTTCTGGCGGTTGACTTTTTTCAGCGAAAGTTTGCTTTTGGGCTAAGTTTGAACATGCATTTGAGGGGTCAAACGAAGTCAGAATTGAGTTCCGTTTGTTTCTATGCGATCACCGTTCAGTGCTCTTCGATTTGATAGGTTGTATCACTTGCGATGCTCAACGATGAGGGATGAAAAATTCGCTAAAGATTGGCCTTTGTGAAAGGCAAACTTTAATTAATTTTTTCCTCCAAAACCTTTAGTCCCACATCGGATATGATGAGAAGGGAGGGGTCATCCGCCTATATAAATAGTGGCCAATTCCCCTCCTTGCAACTCGCACCAAGTCTACAAATCCGAGAAGCTCCCAAAAGTTTTGAGCACGCTCGAATTAAGAATTAAATTAATTATTCCCTCTCTCCCAAGTAATTCTTCCTTGCTCCTGATGGGCTCTAGCAAAGCTACGAAGGAGTTCAGATCGGATTCGAAGTCTTGATGAATGGTCCACTCAAGGTGAAACTTTCTTCGATGCGTGGTTGACTCGGCGATAAGGGTGTTGCTCGCCTCGGGACGTGGTGCGGTTCGGGAATCGGTTCGGCTCGTGACGCGGTGCGTCTCGGGACGCGGTTCGGCTTGAGAGAAGCGACGCAGTGCCAAAGAAATGTTGCTGAAAACGACGATTCGTACTCTGCGGAAACGAAGTGAAAGGTATGTAGTTTAATTCAACATGCGTTTATAATTGCAAATAGGTTGATTGATATATTCTTCGGGGTTGGTCGGACCCAACCCCGGGATAGTAGAGAATCTGGCTCGGGTAAATCTTTAGGGCTTGATTTAAAAATGTTTTAAGTCTGTTTTTCCGCTGCTGACTTGATCTCGTCGTCTGCCCAACTAAGGCCATACGTCGAATTTATAGCCCTAAGGACCCAGAAAACCCTACAGTGGTATCAAAGCCATGTCTACTTGATCTATATTTTTTACAATTATAAAGTACATATGATGCAGCATGTTTCTCCATCAGATGGAGGTTTTAATTAAACTATTAAATTGTTGTTTTCATGTGCTGGATTTCGAAAAATTATTTTTTTGAAAATTAGATTTAATTTAAAATCAAGTGATAATTTTAATAGTTAGATCTTTAAAATTATATGATAATTTTGATGTAACTTAGATTTATGAGATAATTTTAATTTGCATGCTTAGCTAAATTGTTTAGTTGATAATTTTTAATGGTTATATTATTATTGTTGATTATGTGATGATACAAGAAAAACTTTTAGGATAGCCATTAAAATCTTTCAAAATATTATAATATAATTTTTGATGGACATGCTGTGATTTAAACTTGTTTAAATGCCTAATACATGATTAGGATAGCTCCATAAAATTCATCCATTATAGTTGATAAGGACGTTAATAAAAGTTATTAACCAAGCCTAACAATTTCGAATTTTAGGATTCAACTAGTTGATAGGATTAACTAGTTTTAATGAAGCCATTTCAAGTCGATGACATACATATGAATAATTAGTATCATTCAATGGACCATGATCCGGTCTAGTGTTTTTTGACTAGTGTTGTGGATCACCCTAGCTCGACTGGGGATAGTGATCCTGGCCTAGCCAAATCTCTGACCGTGTTCCGCTGGACCGCAAGGATGATAATTATGATAATGTGAAACCATCGATTCCATCTAATCAATTAGGTTTAAAATCTTCTTTAAGATTAGCCGTAACCCTCCTTGCTTTTGGAATTTGGAAACCATGGATTCCATGTTATCGTTGTTGATTCAACTCAAGCTGTAACATGGATATCTCGTGGGAACCATTTCCATTCAACATGTGATGTAGTTCGAATTAACCAAACCGTCGCATCGTGAATATAACCGAGTGCCGGTGTAAGTTAGGATTGGACAAGAAAGCAAGGGTCTGACTAGACTATTCGTTGTGATTTGTTGAGCCAACTCAAGGTCATAAGTGACTAGGGGTAAAAACCTATAAGGGAATCACATACTATGCGATTGATGAAGAGTCATCTACCGATCGCAGACTTGAGCAACTTGTTGAGTCAACTCAAGGTTGTGAGACTCTGGGTGGTTGAGTCCCTTTCCCACTAAATATTATTATTCATTCATCTATATGGCTTAAGATGATCACAAAAATAGTGGGAGGGTATAGTTGAATAAAATCCAATTTAACTATATTTAAAATCATGAACATATGTTAAACTAGGGAAGTTTTATGTTATACCTGATGGAATCCAAGTCATAATATCCTAAAGGAATATATTCACGGGTCAAGATGATTGTTTAATGAATATCAACTCAAGATCAAGTTTGATAGTCTAAACCAGGTTCTCACTGACATTAAAGTGTCCTTCCTAGCACAAGCTTATGTACAATGATTTCCTTGAGCTCTTTGTCCAACAAAATAAAAGCATGCTACCTGTCACTCACCTCTATGAGGGGCGACTTGAACATACTGATGTTCAAAGCAAGTTTCTTCATACAATTTGTTGAGTCAACTCAAGGTTGTTGAGTATTGGTGTTTCATACCAATCTTATTTTGATGATGATCACAACATTATGTTGTTGCTAATGAATCTCATGTTTTAGTCTCTCAGTTTATTTCAAGGATATCTTTCTTGGAGACTAATCACTTGGTGTAAGGATGGACATCATGTGAAGAAGGGCCAAAATTTGGACTCAAGGAGTGCCAAAGCTTGGAGATGGTGGAGAGCACTCAAGGCATCAAGATTGAAGACTTAGACTCTTTGAGAAGCATTGTGATCCATGTAATTTACCTTTATTGCTTTCTCTCTCTTTTGAGTCTAGGTTATTGTAATGCCTTGTTAGATGGTTTACTTATCATGCATCTGCATTTAACCATCTTAGTGAACCTTAGGATTATCATAGAATCCAACCCAATAGGTTCACTCTGTCCAAAGACTCATTTGGAGTCTCTGGCTTTCCGTCAGTCGCCTGTTGAGGGAAACACAGTCGACTGGGTGATTTCCAGTCGCCTGTAGATCCTTCTACAGTCGCCTGATATTCACAGCTCAAGTCAACATTTCAATTGACTCAAACTTGAACTTTACGCACAGTCGCATGTATATTTACAGTCACCTGGAAATTGGCCAACAGTCGCCTGTATAGCGTAAGTGCAATCACTGCATCTCTCTGTCTTCTCTCCATACTATACAGTAGTTGACTGATGTAGAATGTACAGTCGCCTGACTAATTGACAGACGACTGTAGTCTTAACATCAGTCCCCTGTGCGAAGAATTAGAGAAAGAGTGCAGCTCTCTGTTTCGATCCATCTCCTGCAACAGTCGTCTGCTGAAGGTTTAAACAGGCGCCTGTTCTATTTGTCAGTCGACTGTATTGACTTCGTCAGTCGACTGTCCTGGCTCAGATTATAGCCATTGGATATTTTCTAGCTATTGATCAGTCGACTGTCTTTTGATCATCAGTCGATTGTTCCTGTCGTTTTCACCCAGTTTCTAGCCGTTGCAGATTTGTTCATTTGGCTGTTTCTTTGGTTTTTGGGCTTGATATAGGATTCATATATATATGAGTGTGCTGCAGTCACTTGAGAACTCTTGACAACACTTGATACCTCTTGACTCTATAGAAAATCTCAAGAGATCAATAAGCAACTCTCAAGCTCCCTCATTTCCCTCTATTGAGCACTCATCTCTCTTCATGCATTGAAGTCTAGCTCAAGGGAAATCATCCAAGTGCTTTCAAGCATATTTCAACACTTGGAGATCATCTTCCATGCCTTGCATTCATTCATGAGTAAGCATCTCAAGGCATAGGTAAGAGTATTTACTTTACTTGGTGTAATTTGTTTTCCTATTTCTCTTTGTGGGATTAGGATACTCTCTTTGTGGGAGTTTCTCTCTTTGTGAGAGGTTGTCTCTTTGTGGGACTAGGGAATTCTCTTTGTGGGAATTAACTCTCTTTATGGGAGTTCTAGTGTCCTAGTATAGGGCTAACCCTAATTCTCTGAGTAGGAGTTAGTGATTCTCTGTGTGGGAGTCTTGATCCTCGTGTAGGATTGGTTGGGTCCTTGTGTAGGGCATAAATCCTCTTTGTGGGGTATCTCCTTGTGAGATTTGTATTCACTTCTCTGTGTGGGAATATAGTGAATATTGGTGTGGCTGGATGTACCCAAGTTTGGGGAACCAGGGTAAAACTTTGTGTTTGCGTTTGGATTGATTGTGCCTTTTAATTCCTCTTGCATTTATTATTCCGCATTTGCAAGTTAAATTTTAATTGGACAATTTTATTTCCATTACACTATTCACACCCCAGTGTGTGTTGTTAGTATTGCAAGGGTTAGACGATCCCTACAAAGGTTGTATGGAAAACGGTTTCGATCCGCAAGATTCGAAACTTCGATCAAACTGTTTGACTCGAAGATGAGTGCACGAGCAGTGCAAGACCATGTATCCAAATCAAATTTTGAGTCAAGCAACTTGTTGAGTCAACTCAAGGTTGTGAAGCTCAAGTGTTTGGATACGTGTGGTGCTTGCACAACTGATATTTTTGTTGGAAAAGTATTGTCTAAATGTGATTTAGAACGAAGAAGGCATTGCGGAAAGTCGGCATGAGAAAGAAAGTTTTGACTATGATAAGAAAAGGCAAAATAGGAGGAACTGAAAATGTGGCATATTTGATGGCACGATTTCAGGATAATTGTTATACAAAAGGAGAACACATTTTGGCGAAAGTCGTCACTTTGCTTCTGAAGCAATGTCTCGGTATGAATGTTTTGTATAACGATATTGTATTAAATATTATTACACGAATACACAAGTTATAGAAAGTTATCTATGGAAAAATAGACTAGGCCGTACCGACGAGAACAGACTTGACAAGTCACATAAAGAGAGTTTTGATCTCTCGTATTATGAGTCGAAAGACACTTGTAAGTCTTGTCTCTAAGGTATGATGGCCAAAATCCTTCTGTAAGACAGTGGGAGAATGAGTTGGAGAAATCACGGTCGTGTACATACAGATGTATCCAAACCTAAGTCTAAATTAGCCTAGATATGTTATACGTATTTTATTACGACACGTGTTCTTGATGAAACACAAGTCTGATAAAATAGAGTACACGGTGACAGAAGTATTTGAACTGCTTCGATCAGATCGAAGAGTCGAATACTTAACTATATAATTCTTGTGCAATTAAAAGAAAATGTGATTTTCTCTCAGGTCAAGTCTCTTAGCACATCGGTGTGTTGGAGAGCATGAATCGCACTTTGTTAGACATGGTGCGATACATGGCAAGTGACTTTGAGTTACAATCCTCCCTCTGGGTTAATTCTCAGATAGTAATGCCTAGGTTTTGATTAGGTTCTGTGAGGACCTTATCAATATGATATTCCTCAAATTAATCGTTAGGAAGTCACAAGTTACTCGAGTCTCGTGACACGAAAAGTTGAGTAAGACATCATAGTTGATGATGGCCTAGACAACTCCCAAGATGCCATTCGGAGTAGTGACTCTAAGAAATGGCTTGATGCAATTCGAAAAAGGTCCTTGCACGTAAACAAGGTATAGACCTTAGTTGACGTGCCCAAGGAAAGTGCCTTTTTGGCTGCAAGTGAATCTTCGAGACAGAAGATTAGTGCAGATGGAAAATAGTGAAGTACAAGTCATGCTGGTTGAGAAAAGTTATCATCAGAACACATATAAATGGATTGTGATAAAACTTTATCACCAACAGCTGTGTACATATCTATTTGAATCAGACTTGATGTAAATGCTCATGATGACCATGAAAACTGGTATATTCATGTATAGTCTGTTTTCTAAATATGATTTAGAAGAACGAACTTATATGAATCAGCCGGAGAGTTTTCAAGGTCAGTATGAGCGAATTAAAAGCATGCGAGACATCAAGGAGCCGGAATATTTATTTTGACAAAGTGGTCAACTATCAGAAATTATTATGAACAGTGCAGTTGACCGGTAACTATGTAGGATTATTCTCGTAAAGTACGATGAGCTGGATGAGATCCATGCATGTTAAATATTATGGATTCTAAGAGACCAAGGAAATTATTTGGATGAGATTCAAATGTGTGGTCTAGCATGAACATAGAAACTCCTTAAGTCTATACTAAAGGCCGTTTAGCAGATTCACTAATGAAGGCTCTGCCACATAAAGTCTGGAGAGACTTAAGTGTAAATGCGGTATGAGATACCAGGATAAATAGGTCTAAGTGCAAGTGGAAGATGTTGGGAGATTGGTATGCCCTCGAACTCGAGGTAATTTATCTCTACGTAAGTGTACAAATATCTTGTTCAAAATTACAGTAAGCTGTATGGTAAGAATTTATCAAGGTTAGTAATAATGTAGTCGACATTTGAACTTATGTAAAGTCCTGAGACTTAATGCGAGGTTAAACAAATATCGAAATAAGGATCTCGATCATGGATAATTGTTTGACCGTTAGTAGCATAAGTCTAAAATCGTTTGTGGTCACAGATGTTTCGAGAAAAGGATATCGAAACATCGGATAGACCATTGTATCTTTGCCTTCACCATGGAGTGGCGACGATGATCTCATGGTCGTTCGACTTGGCAAAGTCGGAGACGAGACGCAGGTGCTTGTTGGCGAATGAGTTCACTGAATGACCCAACGAGAGTTATCACATGCTTAACATAATAAATTTGTTAGTGATAACTATCTATGATGATAGGCAAGTTTGTCCTTAAACTTGAGGTCATAGTACGAACCTGTACGGGAACCGTGTCACTTAGATTTCTGATCTAGCTTCGAGGCAAGGCATGTTGAAAGGTCTTTGGTTGGGTGACACTTGAAGCTAGGGTTGTTGACGAACAGAACGTTCGACGAACTACTCGTGAACAAGCTCGGTACATGTTTGTTTACGTTTGTTCGGAAAGCTTAATGAACAAGCTTGAACAGATTTTTAGAGCTCGGTTAGTAAACGAACAGAGCTTGAACATAACTATGTTCGTTCATTTATGTTCATGAACAAGCTCGTTAACTGTCCGAGAACAAGCTCGTGAAAAAGCTCGTTAAGTGTTCGTGAACAAGCTCGTTAAGTGTTCGTGAACAAGCTCGTTAAGTGTTCGTGAACAAGGGCTTGAGTGAATTAAATTAAAATTAAACACTCACCTCCTCAAATTGAATTAAACACCTCCACCACTTCAACTTCCCAGCTTCCCACTCCTAGACTCCTAGGCTCCCAGCTCTCTTTTGGTCCATTGCCATTGTTCGCTCGTTTGTTTGAAAATCCGTTCATGAATAAGATTGATTGTGCGTTCGTGAACACATTTCCGTATATGTTCACGAACAAGCTCGATAAGTCTTGTTAACGAACAGAACGTTCGTTCAGTAAGCTCAGTTTACGTTCGTTTATGTTCGTTTACGTTCGTTCGGTAAGCTTAATAAACAAGCTTGAACATTATTTTAGAGCTCGGTTAGTAAACGAACAGAGCTTGAACATGGATTTTGTTTATGAACAAAACCAAGCACACTGTTCAAGCTCGTTCAAGCTCGTTCGTCAACAGCCCTACTTGAAGCCTTCGAGGAGAGTAATGACCAAGAGAGAATTCAACTCTCCCGTTATGTGAAGTTAGTGTCGCATGTGTTGGTTCAGTGGTTAGTAAAAAACTTTGGCCAAAATATGTTGGAAGAAGCCCAACATTATTTGACTAAGGACCGAGGGAGACTAACCGGCTTCGAGCTATTGGGGTTGACAGTTTGACCATACCCTAGGCTTGATCAGGTGACATAGTTTTGACAAAGGGACTAAAATTGTGGTATTCATCACGGACACAGTCAGTGTGGTCCCGACAATACTCATTTCAATGAGTTAACCACATAATTATGATACCGAAACAGAGACGACACCTGCTGCTCGTGGTCACTGCCGTATGGGATTTCGAGCCCCACGTGTAGTAGGGTCAGGCTGTAGGGTCTCACACAGAGTGAGACCTTTGTCTAGTGATAGGTAGAATTAGGAGAGATAATACATGTGATGTATGAAAATTAATTAAGTTGCAAAGAGTTTGCGATATAAGACATAAACTACAAAGAGATTGCAGATAGCTTCTGGATTTGGGATAAATGATCCTGAGTGCAAGTGGGAGATGTTGAGGGATGTATACCCTCAGTTCATTTGTATTTGATGTAAATGGATTTTAGTATTAAAGATGTGGATTATTGCATATGATGCAATATGAAATAAAATATATATTGTAAAATGTTTACAAATTTATTTTATAATAAGTGCATAGAAATGAAGAGGACTTTTCCACAAAAGTCAGGGAGAAAACCGCGCTGAAATCAGAGTTCAAACGAGCCCAATAAATCTATTTAAAAGTGTCACGCACCACTTCCCATCATGCTTGGGAGCGAGGACGCGAGCGGGTCTGCATGTGCAAGTACGGAGGAGTTACTTTTGCTATTCTTTCCTCCTTGACTTAACACAATAAGCGTCTGTGTGAATTCTTGCAGGTTCTTGCATGCAAACTCAAAACAACACAGATAATTTATATTTACATTCTCAATAGTCTCAGAAATGGAATACAACAATAATGAAAGGAAGGGAAGCCTTATGGCTCTTACAATACATAATACATAAATGGAACTACAATGGAAATGCAGACTAAACGTATCATCCTGGAAGAATCCTGCCACTACTGGGTCACGCTAGCTGCAACTAGGATCTGCAAAAATGCCCTCAGAACCTGACTGACATTGCATTAAAACACAAATACAATGCCCGTCAGTGAGGGTTACTCAGGTAGATTCCCAAGCATCAACTTCGTTTCAATAAATTAAAGGAATTTAGCAGCGTAATGACATTGTATGCTAATATGATAAAAGCATGTTACAAAAGAAATTTATAAAAAGATGTGAGCATGCTGAAAGTTAATACGTAAAATTTTACAACGATTATCACATGATTTGCAATTCAAATAAGGTAAAAGTAGTTTGCAAGTTGAATGTTTTTAAGTTATTTGTGATCGTGATAAGTTCATGTCTGAGTAAGTAAAGTGTTCTTGATACACCTTATCATCGGGGGTTTACCGTGACGCTTCTTGCCACCCCTAACTTGGAAAATGGCCAAGATGCTTGCCTCCATTGGTGTGGTTATGGAGGTAGCCGTATAGTGCTCAAGACACACTTAGAAACTCTACTACATGAACCAACCCCACCCCAAAGTGTCTTGTTTAGTCATCGACTAGTTTTCACCCCATCTGTATTTGATGGTTTCACCCCATCTGTATTCGATGGTTTCACCCCATCTGTATTCGATGGATTCATATATACCCTAAGGGTTATGTCTTACCCCCTGTTCAATGTAGTTTAATTTGACAGCAGGCAGATAGTAAATTGTTACTAACAAGCAATATTAATATAACTTGTCCATTTAAGTCTGAAACAACCAGTATAATAAAAGCATGCAGTTCAGCTTCTAAAGTTGGCAAACGCATTAAAATGAGATTTTAGCAGTAATGTTAAACAGCGCAGTTTGCAATTCATTTTTGATAGAAGGCTTGCGAATTTAAGAAACCAAGAGTGTTAGAGCATATAAAGGAGCAAGTGTATAGCAAAAGATAAGAACACGTTGTAATGTAAGGACATGAGATTCGTACACAATTAGTACATGACTTGTTAACATGGGAGAATAGTATTAACAGACCATAGCAATATTACACATATTAGCTCCAGGGAAATTACTCTAACATATTATTTATTTAGATGAAAGAGATGTGGGGAACCTACTATACGATGCGTAGGTCTGAGGAGGAGGCGGGCGTGGGTGTCCAAGTGATCGTAGTGTAAGGCACGATTTATCTGCGTCACAGATTTTTAATATCAGGCTAAAAGATTCTTAAAATAATACTAGGGCTAATCTTATATAACACATATGTTATAACTTATAATAGATTGTGATATACTAATAACTAACTTTAACTTTATAATATAAACCAACAATCATTAATATAATGTAAAACTATGATATAATATTATAACATTTAACTTGAAATATCATTAACATCTTACTCAACCTTATAACTTAAATAATTTATGTAACTTAAACAAAACTTACATAACGTAATAATTAACTTTAAATTATTTTAAAAACTTTAATAACTTTGGAACTTAGATTAACTTTAAAACTTTAAAACTTTATAACTTTAATCATTTTACAAATCTAGTAAGCTTAACTTAAACCCAAGACCTCATACCCAAATTAACTGTACTTACTTAATTAAAACCCAATAAGCTTATACCCTGTAAGAAATTTAAACCCAATAAGAAACCATATCCAATAACATAACTTAAACCCAATAGGCAATAACTAAAGCCCAATAGGATTTCATACCCAATAATCTTATCTGAATTCTTTTCTTCTTCTTCCTATTCTATCTTCTTTCTATCTTCTGTTCTTTTTACTAAAGCCCAATAGGATTTCATACCCAATAATCTTATCTGAATTCTTTTCTTCTTCTTCCTATTCTATCTTCTTTCTATCTTCTGTTCTTTTTACCTCTATTTCTTTCTATTGCATCAGGGAAGAAGCCAAGGGGAGGAGCCAAGGGTCGCATGGGGCAGGGCGGCGTCGGCGGGCGGTGCACGGCCGTCGACGGCAGGCGGCTGCGGCTGCCGCCTGCGGCAGGCGGATGCGCACGGCCG
Organism: Scilla litardierei; assembly: GCA_030789695.1. Taxonomy (NCBI): domain Eukaryota; kingdom Viridiplantae; phylum Streptophyta; class Magnoliopsida; order Asparagales; family Asparagaceae; genus Scilla; species Scilla litardierei. The sequence goes on along the minus strand of CM061142.1, from coordinate 787,661,731 downwards.
GCGGCAGGCACGTGCGCGCGGCTTGGGGGAGAAGGGGCATAGGAGAGAGAGGAGGGATTGAGGTTATTTGATTTGAAGATCCAACTTCAGATCTGAATTTCAGATTGGGTTTGAATTTGATTTCAATTTCAGGTTTTGATTTTGATCTGAAATAGGGGAGAAGGAAGATGATGAAGTTTGGGTTGAATGGAGTGTGGATTTTGTGGATCCAACTTCAATTTCTCTCCAATTTCCTCTTCAATTTCAATGTTTTGATTTCAATTGAGGGATTTCAGTTTTTGTTTTGGAGAATTTGGTTTTGGGCTGAATTGAATTTGTGTTTGATGAATTTGGTGAATGTTTTGAATTGGAACTGAAACTGGATTTCGTTGTGGCTGAATTTGATTTGTTTGGGTATTTTGTTTTGAAATTATTGGGGATTTTAGGCTGAATTTGGTTCTGGCTTGTGAATTGGGAAATTTGGGTTGAAATTCAGAGAGATGGGAGGAAGGATTTTGCTTGCTGTTTGGTTGAAGGAGAGGGGATGATTTGCAGTGAGAAGAGAATTCGTCGTTGTGGTTGCTTGTTGTTATTGTTTTTTAAAAAACATGGAAATGGTTGCTCGTTGATGAAGGAAGCTGGAGGTGGGGGTCTGCAGTTGATGAGGGGTGTCTACATGTAATTGAATGGAAAGAATTAGCAGATAGGAGTTGGTGGCTGCCGACACAGGAGTTAATCAGGGTGGTTAGATCCAACGATATTAGGAGGTGGGTTAATGGAGTTGTCATCTGCAGAAGAGGAGAGAGGATGTATCCAAATAAATTGTTGGGTGGGTCAGTTTTGTAGAAACGAAAAACGTGAATTGTGTGCTGCCGACGGTTTGTGATTAGGTAATGTAAATACGTAAAGATTAGAAGATAAACGTAAATAGTAAAATGATTAAAAATACGAAATTACGATTTTGTCCCTAGGAATAAATGTCTCCGAAAAATTACGAAAATAATACTACGGGTTCGTATCGTTGTGAGGATCACGAATACGAAGTCCGTTTTAAGATTTGAACGACGAAAAAATAGTAGGAAAATCATTTAGTTATTATTGCAATCGTTTGAAATAATCTTAGTTACGGAAAAACGTGCACTAAGAAAACTGGCTATTACAAAAAGAGTTTAAATAGAAAGCCCAAAGTCAATAAAGGCCCAAAGAAAATGGCAGCCCAAAAGATTTTTTCAAAAAAAGGGAAAAGGGTCCCTTAAAGACCCGGCCCATTGGGCCGGGTCAGGATAATTGAAGGCGCCCTAAAAGGCCCCATAAGGCGCCCTAAAAGGCCCCATAAGGCGCCTTGAACTTGGCGCCTAATTGGGCACCAAGTGGCGCCCTGCGGTTGGCGCCCCGGTGTGGCGCATGCGGGCGGTGCTTTGCACGCGCCCGCGTTGGGCTGCGCGTGCAGTTTTGATCGTGGGGCCCACGTGGTGGGCCCCATAAGCTGGGTTTCTGAACCCTAACTTACTGATTTCTGGCGGCTGACTTTTTTCAGCGACAGTCTGCTTTTTGGGCTAAGTTTGAACATACATTTGAGGGGTCAAACGAAGTCAGAATTGAGCCTCGTTTGTTTTTTTGCGATCACCGTTCAATGCTCTTCGATTTGATAGGTTATATCACTTGCGAAGCTCAATGGCGAGGGAGGAAAATTTCGCTAAAGATTGGCCTTTGTGAACGGCAAACTTTAATTAATTTTTTCCACCAAAACCTTTAGTCCTGCATCAGATATGATGAGAAGGGGAGGGGTTAGCCGCCTATATAATAGGGGCCAATTCCCCTCCTTGAACTCACACCAAGTCTCCAAATCCGAGAAGCTCCCAAAAGTTTTGAGCACGCTTGGATTAAGACGTAAATTAATTATTCACTCTCTCCCAAATAATTGTTCCTTGCTCCTGATCGAGCTCTAGCAAAGCTACGAAGGAGTTCGGATCGGATCCGAAGTCTTGACGAAGGATCCACTCAAAGTGAAACTTTCTTCGACGCGTGGTCGGCTTGGCGACAAGGGTGTTGCTCGCCTCGGGACGCGATGCGGTTTGGGAAGCGATTCGACTTGGGATGAGGTGCGGCTCGGGACGTGGTTCGACTTGAGAGAAGCGACGTGGGGCCAAAGAAATGTTGCTGATAACGACGCTTAGTATTCTACAGAAACGAAGTGAAAGGTATGTAGTTTAATTAAACATGTGTTTATAATTGCAAATAGGTTGATAGATCTATCCTTAGGGGTTGAACGGACCCAACCCTGGGATATTAGAGATTCTGGCTAGGGTTAAATCTTTAGGGTTTGATTTAAAAATGTTTTACATCTGTTTTTCTGCTGCTAATTTGATCTTGTCGTCCGCTCGACTAAGGCTGGACATCGAATTTATAGCCCTAAGGACCCATAAAACCCTACAGACAATTGTGTTCTTTCTGTCCAACACCTCCCTAGTATGTACAACATTAAATTTCATTTCAATTTCTCTCGGATTTTCCACTTCAAGGGATTCTGGGAGGGGTGAGGGTATGAACATGAACTCATTGTCATGTGGTAATATTGACTTAAGGCCTTCAGGTGTTTTCCTCTTTCTAGGAAATTTACACTTGGAGCCTGGTGGTCTGCCTTTTTAAGGAACAACTACTTCTATTGCTGATGGATTGCATCCATTCTCGAGGATGTCAATCCTAGCTAGAATATTAACAACGTGGATGTGTGATCTGACAAATTTTCTGGTTGTTAGTAATTATGTCCGATAACTTTTGAACAGTTTTCTTGAATGTGAAGGATCTTCAGGAGCTTATTATCACATTTAATAATTTTCAGATCCTAGATTTTTGTTAATTATTTTAAAGGATCAGTAGAGCTTCATGCTTCAACCGAGTTGAGCCTAACACTGGGAATATGGACACATCTATGTACAGTCTTTGAGGCGTGCTTTTAACGCCTTCCACATGTGTGGTGCAAGGTATATAGGGTGTATCAAACTTTATATGGATTCCAAGACGGCGTTGAGGTCCTCATTTTATTCTCTGTGGTGCTGTGGATATCTATATTGCACACCCAATATCCTCAAAAGATAGATATTTGGTTGTGTTTCGTATGCTACTTGCATCAGAGAATAACTCTGATTCCCAAAGGGTCTGAGTTTTACTTATGAAGCAGCATGTAAGATTGCATGTTCCCATTCAGTCACCAACAATTGGAATCAATGGATGTGTAATCAATTGGGGTTGTTTTAATAATCGACTTTTCAAACCCATTTTGGGTGTGAACACATGCTTCAGGGTGTCCAACTTCTTTTCCAGTTGCAATTTATTATTTATGTCCCAGTTTTATCCATTGTGCCCGCAATTTTGATAATTTGTCCTAATAGCTTTAGAAAAGCTGAACAGCGGTTGGATAATGGCATACGTGTAACCATTTAGAGGATGATAAGTATGGTGAGGTACTTTATCGGCCCTTCACATATGGTGTATAAATATCCCTCAAGTACTCTCAAGGAAAAAGTCTTATTATTTTATTTTATTTTTAATGGAGATACTTTCATAATTGGTTTTTAATCCATAAGTGAGATATGGAGATTCACCCTTCTGAAGAATCTTCGTGTTCTTCTGATTATATTCATGTGATTGGGATATGATGGAGTGCATCATCACCGATCATGGGTGTCTAACCCACTCGTTTCAAAGTATAAACTTTTACGAGTTCAGGCACATTTGTGTGCTCCATTAAGTTTTCTCCATTCTTTGAATTTCGTATAGTACGAACCTCTTGAAGGTACATTCAAACACTCAAGTATGGTCTTCATGCCATTAATTTTCTCGAGTCGTTATATACGAATATTCGGTATTTATTTATATCATTAGTTTCACTATGGATTTCGTATAGATGACTATCCTTGAGACATTTCTTTTTCCATATTTTCTGAGAGTACTGTGCATCCTCACATTTTGTTTCAGGAGTTTACATACTTGCATTATTTGATCCTCAATGTAGACTCCCAATATAGTACTTCAAGACTATCGTTAGAGTGTGATTTTTTTGATTGCATGCATCATGAGTGATCATGTTGATGGTTTAATTATTCACAATTTGGTTGACAAGTTCAATAAATCAAACTTGTAGCAAGTATAATCTTTGCAAAAAATACTTCAATACAAAACATTACCAATTTATATCAAAATATGGAGGGTAAGGAAAACTTTGCATACAATTATTTTAGTGCATATACGTATATGTATTTAATTGCAATCTAAAAATACGCATGACAATTATATTTGGGCAGCTAGGCAGGCAAATTATTGTTTTCATAATATTTATATGCTCAAAGAATTGTTAAGCATACAATAGCTAGATTTATTTCAGCTTTCGTCTTTAGACTAGCTTTATATAAATCTTGCAATTGTTTTGACACGTTGTAAATCAACGATCTTTATGGATCTTGCCAGACCTTATTGGTCTTGGTTAGTCATTGCTATTTCTTGTCGAGGTGTATTTTATCTTCCATTTCCATTTCTTTTGTTGTTCCTTGTAATTTCTGTTATGTTTCCATTTTTTTTCACTTTTATAAATTTCTTGGAGAGAGGACGCATTAGCCTCATTTAGGAGGTGTATACAAGGATGCGAGCTCCCCATATTTCTTTCTTTCAGTTTTTATAAATTTTTCTGGAAGAAGAAACGTTGGTCTCATTAAGGAGATAGTTATTAGGGTGTGAGCTCCCCATGTTTATTTTCTTCCATTTTTTAGTTGTTGAAGAAGAAACATGACTCGCGGGGGGGGGGGGGGGGGGGGGGGCAAATGCAAGGGTGTGATTCTCATGCATTATTATATATCTCTCACCTATCCTGGCAAGTCACGACTTCAGGCGTGATATTATTGTTGTTATTTTTAATGACAGAATTGTTGCTCAGGACTAGATTTAATAATCATGCCCCGTGAGGTGAGATGACTTAGCAGTGATATGACATCCTTATGGTATCCATATTGCTCTGTAATTAGACTAGAGATCTTGTGGGATCTATTTACCGCAGGGGTGCTCATCTTTTAAGACTTGTGTACATGAGATGACAATAATAACTTTCGCATTTATCCCTTTGCATCATTTATTTATTTATAATGGAGGAAGGGTATTGGCATTTCAGTGGAACTTCGGGTCCAATTGCCAATAATAATTATTCAAAAATTTGAAAACAATAATTGCGACATGGGCCATTATACATAATTATTTACAAGCACAATTGTATGAATTGATATAAAAACTGTAAATTATATCATGTAGATGCAATTATAATGAATATGCTAATTGTGTGGATCGGCCAGTCACCACATAAAAAATAATGTCCCAAAGTCCAGATATACAGTCCATTTTACATAAATGAAAAAGAAAATTACAATTTTAAAACCACATGGGTCCCATGAAAATCTTTTTCTTCAAGGGTGGCCTCCGACTTCATGGAAATGATCATCGGTATTTGTGCATTACATATTATTCCTCACTACAATTTCTCTCAAAAAAAGAGAAGTGCGGGAAAAATAAAATGTGTGACTTAAAAGGCCGATCCAAAACCACAATTAGCCATTCGTGTAAAATTTGTGCTCAGAAAACATATTTATAACACAACACATGCATCACAGATTCACAGGATAAATAAAATCATCATATTTTGTGCTTAATGTTGTGAATGGAAATAACCAGAGTCGGTTAGGATTGCGGGTATCTTAGAGATACGCCCATATCTATGTATTCGATGTATCTACTCTCCTACCATGCCTATAAATAAAGGGCTGGGGGTTCCTCCCCCTGGAGTTGATTCATAACAAGTTATCAGCACGACTCTAAAAAAAATTTTCCCACAAATTTTTTTTCCGTTCGTTGCGAAGGTGAAGGCGAAGGCGAGACGAGAGATCCACGAGCGCGGTGCAAGGCTTCCTCCATCAAGGGTCGTCATCCGCGTAGGGCTTCGAGCAACCGTCGCTATATCCGGAGGACGGATATAGAGGTAAAAATACTAAAAACGATACTTTTAATCATACGTATGATTACCCCTCCCCTAGATCTCGCAAGATCGTCATGGGGATTCATCGTCGCCTTGAAAACGACGGATTTTTCATCCCAAAAACTCAATTTTTAGGGTAAAAACCCTAATTTTGAACCCTCAGGCGGCTAGTCGTCACCGGAACCCCCCCCCCTCACCGGAAAACCCCCCTGGTCGCCTACCCCTGCAGGGGGGGCGGCCCCCGCCGCCGCCCCTGCAGGGGGGCGGCCCCCTTGGCCGCCTCCCCCTGCAGGGGGGGCGGCCCCCGTCGCCGCCCCCTGCAGGGGGCGGCGGCCCCCATGGCCGCCTCCCCCTGCAGGGGGGGCGGCCCCCGCCGCCCCTCCTGCAGGGGGCGGCGGCCCCTGAGGCCGCGCCCCCCTACAGGGGGCGGCCCCGGCCGCTCCCCCCTGCAGGGGGGGCCTCCGCGGCCGCGCCCCCCCCCCTGCAGGGGGCGGCGGCGGCGCCGGCCCCCCCAATGAAACCCCAGAATTCAAAAAAAAAAATTCAGAGTCTGTGGGCCTGAAGCCCACAGACATGTTGTGGGCTTCAGGCCCACAGATTTAAAAAAAAGCCTATGGGCCTGAAGCCCTAGGCCGACTGCGGGCTTCAGACCCGCATGCTGTTTTATCTGAAAAAAAAAATTGGGGGAGGCAAAGGCTATTAACAAGCCTCAAAAGGCAACTTGCTAGCCTAAAAATTAATTTAAAATGGGGATTTAAGGGCAAAATATTCGTGAAAAATCATGGTAAATTACTGGACAAATATCGGACAGGCGAGGACTTTTTGGGGATTCTTGGGGGGGCTTTTGGGATGATGAGGGAAACTTTTTCCTCTGACAAAGAAAATGTTAATTTTGGGCTCTTAATCAATTTAATTGATTAAACCCCATTCAAATTACAACCTTTGCATTGTAATGATGTTTTATGCAAATATCATATTTACATGCTTTGCATCTCTGGTATATTCTGTTGGATATTATATGTGTGGTTGTGCATTGTATTTAAAACTTAATAATTAGGAAGATCCTGCGACCGCTCTGCCGTTAGTAACCTAACGGTGTATGATGTTGCCCAGTGGTCCAATAATTATTAAGTGTTTAAATTATTTATCCATCTCTACGACTATTAAATGCATGTGATGCCTGTGATGAAAATGTCTGATGAAAATGTTGATGAGCACAATATTTCTGCATGAATTTCTAAATGTGGTTTTTGGATCGGCCGTTTAGTCCCACAGTTTATTTCCTGCACTTTTTTTTTATTTTTGAGAGAAATTGTAGTGAGGAATTTATGTAAATGTCAAAGAAAGAAGATCAACATCCATGGAGACGGAGGCCACGCTTGAAGATGGAGATATCATATGGGACCCACGGGGTTTCCAAAGTTGTATTTTCATTTTCTTTAAGCTGCAAATTTGTATAATTTGGACTGTGGACTTTTTTGGACTCTTTCTTGTGGGACTGGCCGATCCACACATTTAGTTTTTCGTTAAACATTGCCTCCGCATGAAAATGTTTTCTCTGAATTAATTATTAATTCATGCATGTTTGTGCTCTGCTAGATAAATGGCTAATATTGCAAGCGTTAATTTCGAAGTACTGGAAGCATCAGGTAGAAACTATCTAAGCTGGCAGCTAGATGTAAAGTTTCACCTGCGGGCAAAGTCCCTCATCGCTGTTGTGACTGAAAAAGAAAATGTTAGCGATATAGAGAAGGCGCAAGCCATCACCTATATTCGCCGCCATGTGGACAAGACCTTAAAGGCTGAATACCTTACGGTCAAAGATCCACTTGAGCTATGGACTGCCCTTGAGGACAGGTATAAACATCAGAAAGATGTTATACTCCCAAGGGCACGATATGAGTGGGAGAACATGAGACTACAGGACTTTAAGTCCATTGCTGAGTACAACTCAGCACTTTTTTTAGCATCACCTCACGCCTGAAGTTGTGTGGTGAGAATGTCTCATAAGATCGCATGCTGGAAAAGACGTATACGTCCTTCCATGAAAAAGATGCGATACTCATGCAGCAATACCGTGAACACAGGTTCACCAAGTATTCTGAGCTGCTGTCATGTTTACTCATGGCTGAGCAACACAGAGAGCTTCTTCTCGCCACTCACAATATGCGCCCTCCCGGCTCTGCCCCCCTACCAGAAGCTCACCATTCCTCTTCCTTCAAAAAGAAGAGAGATAATAAAAGAAAAGAAAGACCACAGAAGGGGGGCAACAGAAAAATGCCAAGGGCCATGCACAGCAGCAGCGAAATAATGAAAGTAAGCGGAAGTTCACGCGGCACAGAAATGACAAAAATGATTCACCCCCACCCAAGAGGGAATGGGAAGACCAGTGCCATAATTGTGGCATGAAAAGCCACTGGTCCAAAATGTGCCGAACTTCGCAGCACCTCCAGGATTTGTATAAATAGAACAAAAAAAATAAAGCTGAAACAAACCTGATGACCTCTGATGCTCCAGTCAAGTTTTCAGCTGACAACTTCAAAAATGATGACTTGCTTGATTAGCCTTTATTTTTATCTTAGCAATTTGTTTTGAGAATAATTTATGAGAGCATTTTAATTATGAAATTTGTTCTGAATGAAAATGTTTAGTAGACAATAAATGAAAATATTTATCTGAATATTCATGTGCCTAACGATTCATCTTTGATTAGATGAAACTGCTCTCATAAATAATTAGTAGACAATAAACACGTACGATCTCTTTCAATACAAAGCCCAATATCAGGGCTATATTGAAGATCCAGGGAATGCAACACTGTTGCCCCCAAACGACACAAAAATAAAGGATGCACTAATCCTTCCGAATTCCAAAAGAAACTTTCTAAGTTTCTAGGACATCTGTTGCAACGGATTCCACTTGGAAACAGCAAATGTAAATGAAAAAAAAATTAAAATTACCGTATGCAACGTCTCAAGAACAAGGAGTAAAATCCACACTTGAACGTTTTGAGAGCCTTATAGGCCTCCACCATACGAAGATTCGGAGAAAGGAAGCAGAATTTAAACGGAGCACCTGAAGTGCCCGACATCAGCCGAGTTTTTACTCCGGCATGATGGACTTGGCCACCCTGGATTTGTGATGATGCATCGCATCTTATCCTATGGGTATGACTTGAAGAACCAGAAGATTCTTCAAAAGGGAAAACATCCCTCGCATCCCTTACTATAAGGGAAAACTAATTGCAAGGCCATCTCCACAATAAGTTGAAAAAGAATCTCCACGCTTCCTCAAAAAGAATACAAGGAGATAGATGTGGATAAAATCCACCACCCCTAGTGGGCTATTTCAGTACTTCACTGTACTGATAAATGCATCCTCAGAATATCCGTACGTGTGTCTACTACAGACCCGCAACTTAGCTTTTCCAAAGCTATTGGCACAAAAATAAAAATGTTGCGGGCACATTTCCCAGACAATAAAATGTTGTAAATAAGTCTGGTTAATGTTGGGAAATATACCTCCCAGTCTTTTCAAGAGTACTGCAAATCAACGGGAATTGAAAATGAACATACAAGTGCCGCATGTTCATACCCAAAATGGGTTGGCAGAGTCACTGAAAAGTAGACTCCAATGGACTGAACGTCCATTAAATCCCGATTGCCTATGGATGCATGGGGACATGCAAACTCTGCATGCTGCATCGTAAATGAAAATAAGACCCTCTGGAGGTCAGAGTCTCCAATGCAACTTGCATATGGAATGCCACCGAACACTTCTCATCTGAGAATCTTCGGTCGCGCAGTCTTAAATCCCCATTGCACCACCAAAGAGGACCATAACGGTACTCAACGTCGCCTAGGTATCCATGCAGGGTTTGACTCACCCTCACTTATAAGATACCTAGAACCCCAAACGGGGGACGCATTTAAGGCACATCTTGAAGACTGTGATTTCGATGAGACGAGTTTCCCAAAAATAGGCCCAGATACTAGAAAATCTGGCGCGAAGAAAATTATAACGTGGGATACAAAAAGTTTGACCCACTATGATCCGGTAACAATACAATGTGTAGATGAGATCCCGCAGATCCTTCACATACAAGAACACAGTTTACCAATTACCGGAATCATTTATTGACAACCAGAAGATTGTCAGATCACACATCCCTGCTGCAAAAACTCCAGCTAGGATTGACATCCCCGAGAATGGATGCAATCCACCAGCAGCAGAAGTGGCTGATCCTCAACAGAAAAGAGGCAGACCACCAGGCCCCTAGGACAAGAAACTCCTGGAGACCTTAAGACAATACTACCACAGGACAATGAGCTCCTGTCCACACCATCACCCTTCCCGGAATCCACTGCAGAGGAATTGCCGGGAAAAAGTGAAATTAAGTAAATGTTGTACGTACTGGGGAGGTGTTGGACAGATAGAACATAAATTGTCGACAATGTATTCACGTATCATATTGCCATATACATCGCAATGGCGATGATGTTTGTAAATTATCGTTCCACACTCCGTTGCTAGAAGGCAAACGTAGAGATTGGCCAAAATGTGGAACGTGGCAATAGAAGATGAGCTGGACTCACTTACGAAACGTGAAATGTTCGGACCTGAAGTCCAGACACCAAAAGGTGTCAAACCTGTGGATAAAACAAAGTATTGCAAACATAAGAAAAATAAATACAAAATCGTATGCTATACGGTACAACCTATAGCCCAAGGAAAATTTCGCTGAAACTAGGGATCGAACAAATTCAAATGAGCATGTCTCATAAATGATGCATCAGTCTCCCTAAGTTATCAAAAGCGAATACCTTACGATTTGGCGAAGGAAAATTTTGGATATGCCGTTATTGGATGTTGTGACGGCATACCTTCGTGGATATCTTGTAAAGATAATTTCCACATCTCCTTAAAATGCCTGAATAGACTTCGGGACGTCTATTCAAATGAAGAAATATAAGTATAACAAATAAATATACAACCAAGAGAATCACTTGACAAGTCAATGATTCCTACTGAAGGTTGTTTTTGCATCTGTGCAAAGAACAGGATTAGAGATCATAGTTGGAGGCAGCTAAAATTTCATCGGATCTCCTGAAGATAAAACTGAACTACATGTACAAGCATGACCTTGAACATGAAAAGACCTAGGCAAAATATAAAGTCATGGCTCATAGAATCCTGTTACAAACGCCCAGAAGTGCGTTGGAGAAATTAAAAGGACCATTGTCATCCAAAGTACACATACGGTGGTATACTCAATGGATGTACAAAAAAGAACCCTTCCGATCGCTGGAAGAGGGGGAGGATATAACTGGTCCTAAAGTCCCTTATCTAAGTGCAATCATGCACTCCTGGCTAAACTGCACGCGTCCCGATATAGCAGTTGCAGTTAACTCATTAGCCAGAGATAGTTGGCACCTCACTAGGGCCATTAGACCGGAGTCAAGCCTTCTGCGCTTCCTCCAAGGGTCGAAAGATTTGGACTTACAAATTATAGTAGCATCCTCCAATGTTTGTGCAAATGCAGGTTACAGGTCCGGTCCCTGTACTGATAAATCACAGAATGGGTACCAACAGTGGGATGACCATCTAATGTAAATATGCAAAGCAACTTATGAAGGCAACATCATCCTATAATTCCGAGATCCTCACCATTCCAGAATCACACCAATGGTGTATTTAAGGGCGCCTGGTGGTACATCACATCCCAGTGACGACTGGGATAGAGGCTGGTTCTGTGGAGCTGACCATATAGTCTGAAGATCACATCAGAGGCGACGAAACTTAGCACACCTCTCCAAAGTTTCTGGATTCAGCAGCTGCTTGATGGTGACAAAATTTGTAATTTGTGTACATTTTCAGAATATTGTAAATATGAGTGATGAGATAAGCCTAAGAGATCTGAAAGCCTAAGAGCTTTTACAGATCAGGGGGAGTTGAGGGAATTTGTACTCTTTTCCCTTAGCTATGGTTTTTCCCACTGGGTTTTCCATAGCCAAAGGTTTTAACGAGGCAAATCAAATCAACTCTGGATCCAGAAGTATCCACCCCTCTGTGACGCTCAGAATCCAGACGTATTCATGAGCAGAGTCACTGGTACAAATCAGGGGGAGTTAAAGAGCGTTTGCACTCTTTTTCCTTAACTATGGTTTTTCCCACTGGGTTTTTCATAGCTAAAGGTTTTAACGAGGCAAACCTCACCAACTCAGGATCCTGAAGTATCCACCCCATGTGAGACTCTTATTACGCTCAGAATCCCGAAGTACTCTTGAGCAGAGTCCACACCTATGGCTGGATAAGGGGGAGTGTTGTGAATGGAAATAACCAGAGTCGGTTAGGATTGTGGGTATCTTAGAGATACGCCCATATCTATGTATTCGATGTATCTACTCTCCTACCATGTCTATAAATAAAGGGCTGGGGGTTCCTCCACCTGGAGTTGATTCATAACACTTAATAATTAATTGGACCACGGGGCGATGTCATACACCGTTCGATTAGGTAACTAACGACATAGTGATCACATGATCTTCATAATTATTAAGCTATTGCTTGCACAAATAAGCATAAATTTATCATAGAATCTGTGACATGTATTTGTGATATAAGTCATATTAATATGATCCTAAATATAAGTACTATTGAAAATTAATATGTTGGAAATAAATTGTTTGCATGGTGGTCAAGTCGTATAAAACTGAATACTGCACTCATGTCATTTGTTTGAAAGGAAAAGTAAATTTCCTGTTGGGTTTTTCGTCTATATGTCCCCCCAAAAATGTATAATTTGAAAATAGTCCCCCAAATAATAGCTTTTGCCAGAAGGTCCCCCAAACACCTAACTCACGTGAAAAGAGTCCCTTTCAACGAAATCTGTTTAAAAACGTAACGAGGGCTAACTCCGGTCGAGTTAATGTGTAGTTTATGTGAGGTTTAAACCCGGTAAACCATTCTTAACCCGATAATCGCATCTTCAAAACCCTTGACGAGGTCATACGACGTCGCCGCCCCATCTTGCTGTTGGGGTTTTGGCGGACCCCCAGAGCTCGGATCCGTATCCGTCCTAAGTCGGACGGACCACGGAGGCATAAAAGCGTAGCGGAAAAACCAGAAATCGAATTTCTACACTAGCTAAACTATTTAGCTAGGCTCTGGGGAGCCAGAACCTAGCCCGATCTATGCCGACTTGGAGTGGGTCTGACCACCCCAAGAAGGATCTACACTAAGCGACTAATTAAAATGTACGCTAGAAAAATGCTTAAACACATACCCGGAATCTTGGCCCTGGAGCAGGCAAGATGTTCCGCACCGTCTTGAGAAGCTCCTCGTAGCCGAGCCGCGTTGACCCGATCTCCCTGAGCCGCCTCGCACCCTCGCACCGATCCACCCGAGCCGCTTTCGCCTTCGAGCCGATCACACGCGGTAGAAAGTTTCACTTGAGAAGAAACCCGCGTCTTAGACGTCCGGATCAGATCCAAACCCCCTTCGTAGTCGTGCTAGGACTACTCCGGAGAATAGGAAAATAGAGAGAGATTTAGTCGCCGATCGAGCTTGCTCTAAAAATCTGGAGCTACCCGATCGTTGACTGGTGTGTTTTTCAACGAGGAGAGTGCACCCCTATTTATATAGGGAGTGAGCACTCAACTTCTCGTTGCGGGCAATGTGGGACAATCCATATGAAGAGAAAAATTCAATTAAGCCATTTGGCTTAATTTCAACTTTAAAGTTAGCCTTTCACAAAGTCAAACTTTAACTAATTAATTCTCCTCGTATACTAAACTTCAGACACCAAACAAGCTATCAATCAGAAAAGCTTGGAATGGTGAACGCGTAGGAACTGACGGTGACGAATTTCAACTTCGTTTGACCCCTCAAACAATTGCTCAAAGTTTAGCAATTTTCACAAAATTCGTAGCCGTCATTAGGGATTTCAAAAACCCTAATTTCGACTTAAGTTGCGGGCGCGCCCGCTAGACTTAGCGGGCGCGCCCGCCCAAGGGGGCAAGGGCGGGCCGCCCGCCCGCTGCTGCAGCGGGCCGCGCCCGCTGCAAGCAGCGAGCGCTGGCCCGCTTGCAGCGGGCGCTGGCTCGCTGCATCAGCGGGCGCGGGCCCGCTGTGCAGCGGGCCACGCCTGCTGATGCAGCGGGCGCCCGCCCGTTGCACACAGCGGGCCGCGCCCGCTGCTGCAGCGGGCGTGCGCCCGCTGTGCAACGGGCGTGCGCCCGTTGCAGTCAGCGGGCGTCGCCCGTTTGGCCTTTGCACATGGGCCTTTTGGCCCAGTGGGTCTAACCCACTTCCCCTTGAACTCTTTCTGCGTTTCTGGGCTCGTTTGAGCTCCGATTTGGACGCGGTTTGAACCTGTGTTTAGACCGGAACGATCCCGTCATCCAGGTAACCCTTTCCAACAAGTTTGTTCCTACCAAATTCGTCGTAACTAATTTACAACACGTTTAGTTAAAGTTAGCATCTAATGCAACGTTGTGTCCCTATTGCTAATGCGACTAACTTTCACAACTTAACTTGTGAATATCATCAAATGACATTTCTCTCTATTCTATATTCCTATTACTAAGACACGAACACTCCTCGGTGTGAGACCCTACAGCCTGACCTTACTACAGGTTGGGGCTCGAAACCCCTAGACGACGGTCACTACGAGCAGTAGCTGTCCTCCCTGTTTCAGAGTCATCATAACGTGATCGACCCTTTGACAAAAGTGTCATAGGGTTTGCATTGGCTGTGTCAGTGATGAATTCCGTTAGCTAAAATCCCTTCGTCAAGACTGTGTTATTGTTGGCCTAGGGTATGGTTTTCTGTCAACCCTATTTAGACAACATTGGTCAGTATACGGCGGTCTTTATTGTATACACATTGTACTACTTGCAACGTACCCCGGCCGAGGATTAACATAAAGACCGTACTGAGCCTATAACACTAACTTCCCTTTAATGGAAGTGACGAATCCCATCTTAGTCATTTACCCACCTAGAGAGCTTCAGGTGCAACCCAACCTAAGATCTTTCATCAGGACTGGTCCTCGAAGCTAGATCATGGGTCTAAGCTACACCGTCCGCTCACAGGTTGGTACAGATGACTTCAGGTCTTAAGGATCAACTAACCTATCATCACCCTAGAGTTATTAAAGACAGATCATTAAAGTTAACCATTTAATAACTCTAACTTGGTCGTTCAGTGAACTCATTCTCTAATGAGCACCTGTGTCTCGTCTCCGACTTCACCAAGTCGAATGACTATGAGATCATCATTACCCGAAGGTAAGACGAAGACACAGTGATCTATCCGATGTGTCGATATCCAGTTCTCGACACATATATGATCACGAACCGTTTAAGACCTACGTTTTCTATTCGGTCGCTTACTTACTCATAATCGAGATCTCATCCAGATATGTAAGGACCTAACTATAAGTCTATGGATATTATCTAAGTATATTAATACAAATGATTTTATACTTAGAATAATACGTACCATATCGGTATGAACAAGACGTGTAATCAAGATAAATTGCCTTATGGGCATATATCTTCCTACATCTCCCACTTGCACTTAGGCTATTTATCTCGGTATCTCATACCGTTATAGCATATCAGTCACTTTGACATTTGATATGGCAAACCTAAGAATGGTTCTACTAATAAGTATCTACAACAAATTTGAATGGATTGAAATTGCAACTCTTGATCACACAGGGTTGATCCTTTGGAAAAATGATCTGGATCAATTTTTCCAACTTCGTATAGCTAACAATTAGCTTATACGATTTAGATGTGGGGTCTAACATTTTCGTAAGTCAGTTCTAGCTCACTCCACTTTATTTGTGTCAATATGTCAAGTACATATTTGACACCCTAAGTCTATATATATATACGATTAAATCAAAACAATTTTGACTTAATGATTTATATAGAAGATTCATTAAAGTGAAAAATCATTTTTACTTAGTCCGAAAAACGGAACTAAGTATATGAGCTCGCTCCCACTGACTTTAAGAATTACCTGGTCAAATTTCTTCAACATAATATCTAAATCATATTTAGATTTATGTGCAAAATATAACCATTTGGTAAGTGCCTCAGATGGAATGTACAAGTGTCAGATTCGGTTTGACGAATGAGTCAAGTCAAGATCGTTTTAAGGAATCTTGACATTGACTCGTTCAATCAAAACGTGCTACACTGTACTTATTCCTTTAACCACATTTACTATTAACTCTTTTAATAACTAAATGCAGGTAATCAAGAATTAATCTTGATATGCGTATTATTGTGATCGCACACAATTTATACGCCCCCTGGAACCTACACTTAACTACTGATTGACTTCTAGCATTTAGTCAGCTCCAAAATCAATATTATCGAAGCAATACACCATTATTCGAAAATATACGCAACCATCACAGAAAAGCCACATCCACAGAATTTAAGCCAATTCAATTTCAATTGCAACAAACGAGACATCCATTCCAAAACAACGGGTTCATAAAAAGAACCTTAATTTGTTTATCAAAAAATAAACCTTGAGTGCAAAGCACTCATTCATTGTTTTCGATCCTTAAAGATGATACATTTTATTCAAATAAGAAAATATCATCTCCATCACGATCAGCGTCTCCAGAAGTCTTTGAGCGGTCCCAGCAGCAACTGTTGCTTTGATTGCCGACCGATCTCCGTGCTTCTCCAATCTCCAGTTCTTATCAGCCACTTGTATACAGTACGCAGATGTCTATAAGTATCTCATACTATGTGAATGGAAATAATTGCATTTAATTGAATTTTAATTTGTACCTGAGGTAGAGGCATCAGTATGCCCCTTCTTCTTCTCTGCAAGATAGATCTTGCAGTTCCTCTTCCAATGGCCAATTTTGTGGCAATGGAAGCACTCAGATTTCGACGGGGCCCCTTTGTTCTTCTTCTTCCCATTCTTAGCCTTCGCAGGTTGTGGGACCTGCCTCTTCTTTCCTTTGCCTTTCGGCTGGTCGGAAGTAGCAGAGCCAACAACCAGTTCAGTCGGCTTCTTCTCAATCTCCTCAAATTGCCGGAGCATATTGAGGAGACCAGGAAGATCCGTCTCAAGGCTGTTCATTATAAAGCCAGTTATAAAGGGCTTGAACTCGGGAGTTAAAGACTTTAGGATAATGTCTGTGGACATCTCATTGTCCAGGACAAATCCTAACTGGGCGGCGTCCTCTACGTACCCGATCATCTTAACATGATCTTGCACGGGTCCTGTCGTCATCTTCGTGCCCCAGAGGTTACTAGTAGCTTCGAACTTGGCAGCTCTGGATCGCTTGCCATACAACTCTTGTGCATTAAGGAGTATGCTCTGAACATCCATATGTTCATGCTTCCTTTGCAGCTCGTTGGTCATCGAAGCTAGAGCAAGGCATCTTGCCTTCTCAGCATCCCTCTGGTACAACTTGAAGGCTTCTTTCTCTTCGTGGGTCGAATCCTCATCGGGCTTATCCGGAGCATCCTCGAACAATATGTATCCACTCCCAGCTAGGGAAAGGACCAACTTAATGTTCCTAAGCCAGTCTTTGTAGTTGGTTCCATCCAGCACGTTCTTTTCTACCATGTATTTTAGACCTGAGTCCATTCTGCATTTTATAGATACTTTAGTTAGTATATGTTCGTAGTATAGTTTTAATGGTTTTAATAAAACTATATTCTCCCACTAAATTTATTTAAAGCCATAATAATAAACAATTTATTATAAAATAACATTTGTGAGAGAGGGATCCGACTACACTGAGTCTGACAACCTTGAGTGTATCTCAACAAGTTGTCCGACTCTGCAGTCGGTAGACGAACTCGTTGTCAATCATATTTACTATGATTCCCTATCGATTTTTAACCCCTAGTCATTTGTGATCATGAGTGTGCTCAACCGGATCACAATGGCTAGCCTAGTCGGACCCTTGTTTTCGTGTCTAGCCTGACTTGCCCCTTTGCTCGGTGTATGCACGACGCGCCGGTTTGGGTCAGGTCTTAGACTACATTCTTGGTTAGACTTACGCCGAAGCTCGAGGGATGAGACAACGGTTTCAGTCAGGTTAAGATGTCAATCAAGAAATCGGTTTCTATAAAAGTGACATGTCACGGCTTGAGTGTAGCTCAACAACCGGAACATGTTTCTTACAGTTGCCAACTCCTAAAACAAGGAGGGCTACGATTTATCTTGAACAAGATTATTATCGTATTGACTTAGGTATAGTCGATGGACTTACATAGTCATGAATCGACTCCTTGCGGTCCAGCGGACGCGGCCAGGGAATTGACTAAGCCAGGACCACTTGTTACCCAGTCTAGCTAGGTTGGTCCAAAAACTTTAGCCAAGCACATTGACCGACATCATGATCCATTGAATGAGTTGTCATCAATCTTATGTTTTCCAAACAACTAAATGGCTTTTAATTAAGAGAATTAGTTAATCCTTATCAACTAGTGGATCCTAAAATTCAAAAATTTTGAGATTGGTTGAACATCTTTTATTAAGTCCTTATCAACTATAAGGTTCTACGTTCAACTTGCTACCCCAATCTAATTAGGATTTTAATAAAACAATTCAACATTGTCTTTTTATGAAAATCATTTAATTGAACATTTTAATGAAATGATTTACAAAACAAAAGGGACTACCCTAATCTGGTATTAGGTTCGATGTTGTTTTGTTTTATCAAACATAGCATGTCACTATCTTGTTTTAATGGCTAACCTAACAAGGTTTGTGAATACATTATTCAACATGAAATGAAACAGCTAATTTATCCGCATAAAATAAAGTTTCATTTTAGTGACATATAAAATGTATTTGCAAAAAATTATCTATATAATACAAACATGCAAATCTAAATTTTAACACTTAAAATTAAAGATTAAAATTTTAAAGCTTTCATAAAATATTTTATCGCATAAAACTAGGTCGTACAAAATTATCTAATAATTTTAAACCTAGGCCTTCAAAAATTTTAACCTTATTTCTAAAATCAAAATATCACATAATAATTTTAGAAACATCTATGTAATAAAAAGAAATTAATTTATGTTTCATCTCATGAAATAAAATCATTTCTACTACTTACATATTTTAAAATAATTTTAAAACTCTTTTAAAACTTTTAGAAATCCTATTTTAGAAGCTTTCAAATAAAGTTTTAAAGATCTCTAACTTTTATGTAACTAAAGAAAAATTCTTAAATTTCGAAAATAAAATTTTTCTATAAAGTTTACATAAACTTTAAACACTCTTTTAAAAATTTTTAATGTCTCATAAAAATTTTTATAAATTATTTAAAACAAAGGAGACTACTTTTAGATTTATCGCATAAAAATATTTAGTCCCAAAATTAAAATAAATTTCCGTGTTGCAAAATTAATTTTTGAAACACAAAAAAATATTTTCAAAACTAATTTAACATAAGCCTAAATAGTTTTGCATATGAAGGTTAAGCATTTTTTAACGATTTAAAAAGTCGCTATAGTAGATCTATAGCATAACCGTGGCTCTGATACCACTGTTGGGGTTTTGGCGGACCCCCAGAGCTCGGATCCGTATCCGTCCTAAGTCGGACGGACCCCGGAGGCATAAAAGCGCAGCGGAAAAACCAGAAATCGAATTTCTACACTAGCTAAACTATTTAGCTAGGCTCTGGGGAGCCAGAACCTAGCCCGATCTATGCCGACTTGGAGTGGGTCTGACCACCCCAAGAAGGATCTACACTAAGCGACTAATTAAAATGAACGCTAGAAAAATGCTTAAACACATACCCAGAATCTTGGCCCTGGAGCAGGCAAGATGTTCCGCACCGTCTTGAGAAGCTCCTCGTAGTCGAGCCGCGTTGTCCCGATCTCCCTGAGCCGCCTCGCACCCTCGCACCGATCCGCCCGAGCCGCTTTCGCCTTCGAGCCGATCACACGCGGTAGAAAGTTTCACTTGAGAAGAAACCCGCGTCTTAGACGTCCGGATCAGATCCAAACCCCCTTCGTAGTCGTGCTAGGACTACTCCGGAGAATAGGAAAATAGAGAGAGAGATTTAGTCGCCGATCGAGCTTGCTCTAAAAATCTGGAGCTACCCGATCGTTGACTGGTGTGTTTTTCAACGAGGAGAGTGCACCCCTATTTATATAGGGAGTGAGCACTCAACTTCTCGTTGCGGGCAATGTGGGACAATCCATATGAAGAGAAAAATTCAATTAAGCCATTTGGCTTAATTTCAACTTTAAAGTTAGCCTTTCACAAAGTCAAACTTTAACTAATTAATTCTCCTCGTATACTAAACTTCAGACACCAAACAAGCTATCAATCAGAAAAGCTTGGAATGGTGAACGCGTAGGAACTGACGGTGACGAATTTCAACTTCGTTTGACCCCTCAAACAATTGCTCAAAGTTTAGCAATTTTCACAAAATTCGTAGCCGTCATTAGGGGTTTCAAAAACCCTAATTTCGACTTAAGTTGCGGGCGCGCCCGCTAGACTTAGCGGGCGCGCCCGCCCAAGGGGGCAAGGGCGGGCCGCCCGCCCGCTGCTGCAGCGGGCCGCGCCCGCTGTGCAACGGGCGTGCGCCCGTTGCAGCCAGTGGGCGTCGCCCGTTTGGCCTTTGCACATGGGCCTTTTGGCCCAGTGAGTCTAACCCACTTCCCCTTGAACTCTTTCTGCGTTTCTGGGCTCGTTTGAGCTCCGATTTGGACGCGGTTTGAACCTGTGTTAAGACCGGGACGATCCCGTCATCCAGGTAACCCTTTCCAACAAGTTTGTTCCTACCAAATTCGTCGTAACTAATTTACAACACGTTTAGTTAAAGTTAGCATCTAATGCAACGTTGTGTCCCTATTGCTAATGCGACTAACTTTCACAACTTAACTTGTGAATATCATCAAATGACATTTCTCTCTATTCTATATTCCTATTACTAAGACACGAACACTCCTCGGTGTGAGACCCTACAGCCTGACCTTACTACAGGTTGGGGCTCGAAACCCCTAGACGACGGTCACTACGAGCAGTAGCTGTCGTCCCTGTTTCAGAGTCATCATAACGTGATCGACCCTTTGACAAAAGTGTCATAGGGTTTGCATTGGCTGTGTCAGTGATGAATTCCGTTAGCTAAAATCCCTTCGTCAAGACTGTGTTATTGTTGGCCTAGGGTATGGTTTTCTGTCAACCATATTTAGACAACATTGGTCAGTATACGGCGGTCTTTATTGTATACACATTGTACTACTTGCAACGTACCCCGGTCGAGGATTAACATAAAGACCGTACTGAGCCTATAACACTAACTTCCCTTTAATGGAAGTGACGAATCCCATCTTAGTCATTTACCCACCTAGAGAGCTTCAGGTGCAACCCAACCTAAGATCTTTCATCAGGACTGGTCCTCGAAGCTAGATCATGGGTCTAAGCTACACCGTCCGCTCACAGGTTGGTACAGATGACTTCAGGTCTTAGGGATCAACTAACCTATCATCACCCTAGAGTTATTAAAGACAGATCATTAAAGTTAACCATTTAATAACTCTAACTTGGTCGTTCAGTGAACTCATTCTCTAATGAGCACCTGTGTCTCGTCTCCGACTTCACCAAGTCGAATGACTATGAGATCATCATTGCCCGAAGGTAAGACGAAGACACAGTGATCTATCCGATGTGTCGATATCCAGTTCTCGACACATCTATGATCACGAACCATTTAAGACCTACGTTTTCTATTCGGTCGCTTACTTACTCATAATCGAGATCTCATCCAGATATGTAAGGACCTAACTATAAGTCTATGGATATTATCTAAGTATATTAATACAAATGATTTTATACTTAGAATAATACGTACCATATCGGTATGAACAAGACGTGTAATCAAGATAAATTGCCTTATGGGCATATATCTTCCTACACTTGCAGCCACAGGAGATCCTTTGAAACTCGAGACTACCGCCTCCACCTTGCATTCGCCCTCTGCCTCCACTTTTGCACGCCGCTCAACCCCGACCTCATGCGCAAGGCGCGTGACTCAATCACTGAGTGACGTCGCACAGATCTACCACTCTTCTCAATGCGTCCTCTCTCCAACTCATACATCTGCCCTCCATTCCCTCTCTGTCATGCTCTGAGTTTTCCAAAAAATAAAGAAAGAAAGAAAGAGGAAAAGAAACAGGAGTGGTAGTATTTCGAAACTCTCGGACAATCGCTTCGGAAAAGGATACAAGGTGGGTCCACTAGTAGAGCATTTGAAGATCTTAATTCAACAGCGAAGAATACATCTGACTATTATACTCCTAATGAGATGCTTCAATTTAGAGGAAGAAAGAAAAGCTTGATTACAATGCCATGGAAGTAAAGGGGTTTTCCATTTGTTTTTTGAGTTGGGCTGGAGGAGGAAGAAAGGAAGGGTTTCTTGGGTGAGAGATCAATGGGAGAGAGTGAAAAGAGCAGCAGCTGATCGGGTTTTATGTGTTCATGTAAGTAACCAACCTTTTGGGCTGGAGGAGGAAGAAATGAGGGATGTGTATAACGGTCACTTTGTGTTTTCTATTAGAAGAGAAGGAATATTCTCTTCAAATTAACCATGTGGACTTTTTTCACGTGAGTTATGTGAATTGGGGGACCTACTGACAAAAGCTATTATTTGAGGGACTATTTTCAAATTATACGTTTTTGGTGGACCTATATACGAAAAACCCTTTCCTGGTTTATCCCCCTATTAGTCATTAATTTTCCCCATTTTATCCCCTTGTTTTCCCACCTTTTCCCGCATTTTATTCCACAATCTCCCCACTCTATTCCCTATTGATTTTAGGCTCAAAATCCCCCTTTTCTCATTTTTTCTGGGGCAGAGGCCAACTACCGACGCACTCTCTTCTTTTTTCTTTCACGGTGGTTGCGGGCCGACGCCCGCAGCCGTTATTCCCTCTTTTTTTAAGCGGGCCGAGGCCCGCAGCCGTGTTTCCCTCTGTTTAAAGCCGCGGGCTTCAGCCCAGTTTAGAGGGATTTATTTATTTATTTATTTTTTGTTTGTTTTAAGATGGGCCGTGGCTCATCATCATGCATTGTGTTTTTTGGGTGGAGCGGTGGACGCCGTCAGTCGCTTTCACCGTCGCGGTCACATCTCGTACTGATAACATGTTGTGAATGTTTTTTCTGAGAAAGACCACGTACCTTTATTTATAGGGGATATATAGAGCTCATAGATATGATCCAATCTTTTCTATAGATTACAAGCTCATCTTCTCACGTCTATTCGTAATAGAGTTGAAATTTGTAACGTAGAATACTTTTTAATATTATGGCAAAATTGTAAATAAAAGATAATATTTTCAGCAAAATGTGAAATGGGATTAGCATCGCTCGGTTCCAAGTCCTTCTGACTCAACTCGCTGAAAAAACCCGTAAAACCCCACCAAAACCCTTAAAAGCGCGAAACGTCCTGCGTCGCCGAAGCTCTGGAATCAATGGCATGCTCGGATCCTGTGAACAGAGCCCTAACAGCCACCCGCTTCTCGGTTCTGAAACCGCCTCTATCCGAACCCGTTATCGATGCCCTAACCCTCGCCGGATTCGAGTTCTGCACTCCAGTACAGGCCTCGACGATCCCTCTGCTGTGCAGCTACAAGGATGTCGCCGTCGACGCCGCCACCGGGTCTGGTAAAACCCTAGCTTTCGTCGTCCCCGTTGTCGAGATCCTTCGCCGGTGCCCGTCTCCCAAATCCCATCAGGTGAATAACTAATTGAGCCTTCCATTGATGTTGGTCTTGCTAGAAATTGTTAATTTTAGTGGTTTAATTTGCTTATGTGCGAAATTTGGTAGATTCATTGACTTTGTCATCAAAATGCTTTCTTTTTTCAAATCGGGGATAAAAATCATTCCTTTCCCCGTATACTCGGATAAATCATAAGCCTGACCTCCATAATAATTATGATCTTTAAGCACAAATTCTATTCTTAACACTTGTTATGTGTCGCAGTCTTAGATTATACCTCGGTCTTAAGTTATATTATGCAAGAGCCGGTTGATTCTAAATTTAGTCGTTGGAGAAACATGCTGCCATCAACAATGCCATTTAGTTCTAACTGATTGCAATTGCTACCCTAGAAAGAACTTTCACTTGGTGATTCTCTCTATAAGATAAATGTTGACAGTTTTTTCTTTTTGTGACAATGTGATACATGATAATTTTGGTATAACACGATGAGTTCATCATTCTATCAAACTCACTGTCCAATACATGAATTCACCATGTTTGCTTTGTACAGAGCTAACATAATTTGGTTAGTTGACATTGTTAATGCACAGTTAGGTATTGTTTCTTTATTTGTGGATTTTTTTTCTTTTAAGTGTGTCAATTCTCATATTCAGGTAATGGGGATGATCATTTCACCGACAAGAGAGTTATCATCTCAGATTTACCATGTTGCACTACCTTTCTTCTCGACCATTCCGAATGTCAATAGTGTTCTTCTTGTTGGAGGGGTAGACATAAAAACAGACATCAAGAGAATAGAGGAAGGAGGAGCAAACATACTAGTTGGTACTCCTGGAAAGTTGTATGATATAATGGACCGTGTTGATATCCTGGATTTTCGGAGCTTTGAGGTATTTTACGTATTAATTGATTGTAATTTTTTACGAAGCAATTATCCTTTATTTATTTAATACAGCAAGATATTGCATTCTGTTCCAATTTTAAATAGAGTGTTAGTTTTATTGTGGGTCATAATAATTAGTCACACTAAGCTTTACTGCAAGTCCAAATCATTATTTCACTATTTTTCACCAATATTTTGATACAAGCTGCAAAATGCATTCTGTGTGGAATTTATTGGATGCTGTATGTTTCTGCATTTTCTTTCCCGTTGATAACTGTGATGTTTGCAATTGTTTGTAATGGACCTATATTTTATGGATCAGAAAAAGGCTAAGATGATGATGCAACTACTACCCATTGTTGGACTTATAAGAATGTTCCGTATAATTGTGCTGCTTTAGGATTTAATCACCTTGGCTGTCATTAATGTTTTTGGATCCAAAAGTTTACTTTCCTTATTGACGTCTCAATAAATGTTGTATCACTTGAAGAAAATGAAAACATGTCATTTTCCTTCCCCTTTTTCTTGGGCGGGTGTAGGGGGGATCACGCAAAACGAGATTTGAATGAAGTCAAATGATTGAAAGAATTTTACCTTTCACAAAATTAAGCATGGAGCTTAAAATTAGTCTCAATTGTCATAGAAAAATGAAATATTTTTTCCTTTAGGTGTCATCCCAGTGCCAAGTGGAATATCTAATTTGTTATGGCAGCATATACACGCTTATACTATTATAACTATCAGAGGAGTTGTATTGCTGTAAGTGGACTGAGTCCATATGTACCCGGCCTTTCCTTTCCTTTCTTTCAAGCACATCTCTTAAAAATGGAATTGATTATTCTCAAGAAAACTCCGAGTGGCATCATCGGTATGGCTGAATTTCAGACTACAAAAAATAACGTGGGTGGCACAAGAGCCTTTGTTAATGCTTGCATGGGAGAAACATAAACTCATGCTCTTTTTGGAAAAAGTCCTTTAAAATTGAAAAGTTTGCTTTTTCTCAGAAAAGAGGCAACCCTGGGAGAACATCTGCAATCATTTTACTTAATTTTCTTTTTTGGAGTCCTCCACAATTGATATACTTGCATTAAAATTTAAAAAAAATAATGTCGACTACATTGCATATAGGGTATATTTTGTTTTTCATTTTTCATTTTTTGTGGTGGGAGAGGGGGGACAAGTCCATTGATCCAGTTCCTTTTAACTTTCTTTCGATGCATGTGAATTTGGCGAGATGTCTACTATGGTGGCTGGGGCCTTTGTGTGGTTCACCTCGCATACCCTTCGCGTATCTGCTTTTCTTGCATTGTCAAGAATGGCTCATATACCAAAGTAATTCAATAAACCACCTGTTAGTCAAAATAGCAAGGACTTCATATAGAAACCCGGGTGTTATTTTGTTGAGAATTGATATTGGCATGTCTGACGTGGTATGTTTAACCTAACAAATAAATTGTATTATATGACATTTTGACTATGTCAATCTTTGTCTCCATAAGAAATTATCTATCTCAGTATTGTCTTTTGAGTCTAAAATTTCATATTCAATACTTTTACTGTAGATCTTTGTCCTGGCTTCCATTAATTCTTTTCAACATATCTGCCAACACCATTTGATCACTTCCAGCTTTAATTATTTGCTATCTTTGATGTTGGAAATGTCATTTTCTGTTGGGTTCTGTTACCAATATGTTGGTGAAATTCTGCAATTTTTTCATGCAAGAAAGGCCAGCGATCTACTGGCATGGTTTTCTTATTCACACAATTCTAATGGGAGGAAATAGAATCTCACGTGACTCTTATCAGAAACAAAGATAATGTTGAGTCAAAAACGGGGGAATCCACATTTCTCTGTTTCCTCTCTTGTCAACTCATATAACTATGAATGAATTGACTTTTAAACTTTGCAACAACAAACACGATAACAAGCTGATTTACTTGGCAGATTTCAAGGACATGGACAAAGTACACGAATTCAACATAGCAGGGACATGTCAAATGATAAATTCTTAAAAAGCAGGTAGGGGTACATAACGATACAACCATGTATGTTTGGGCATTGAGTATCTATATATAACACATCAGGACCAATAGTGATTAGGATCCGTTCTTTGTAAATAAGACAAGATAAATAATCTTCAATAATAAAAAAACCATAGTTTCTAATCAAATAATGAAATCAAACAAAAAAGAAAAATCTGAAACAGAAATCTTATTGATACCTAACATATACCCGGATATTCATGTTTTGTTGACAATATATACACAGTTAAGTTTTTTTCTTCCTTTAAGAGAAGTGGCTCCAAATGGTCTAACACGTTATCTTTAGATATTTATTTAAAGTTGACATGTCTTAGACATGCATTTTTTTGGATTTGGCATGGCTCTGGAGAGTTTGATACGTGTGTTACTGGTTATGTCCTAGGCCAAATATTTGGACTTTTATGTTATGCCTTTTTTCATTTATAAAATGGTTCTCTTAATGTTATTATTTTATTGCTTGCATGTTTCATTATAATAATGTTTGAATAGCTGTTTAATGTTATTCTAAATATCCCAAGTCATTCATCACTAAAGGTATAATAATGAATTAAGACTAGTATGAGTTTGGTTGATAATTATGAGATAATTATATGTATGATGATATAAATCAAACTTGTAGGTACATGTTGGAGAACAAGGTACTGGATAGACTCACTATGAGATCATTGCATGGATCGATGTCATAAATGATCTCGTTATGTCATAGACTTCTTAGACATGAGATCATCACAGTTCCATACATGAGGAACATCATGCTTTGACATAACCAAACGTTATCTTTAATCAGATAATCATAAAGGTTATGATTGAACATGATGAGAATTATGCAGAGGAAAGTGAATGAACAATATGGAATTTGTCCCACTCTTATGAGAGAAATATCTAATGGGCCCCTCTATAAGTAGGACTGAGAAATGCATGGTTGTGCTTAGATGAATTGATACATGATCAATGTCATTTGATTTTATTCGTCTATTTAGTAATCGAAAAATTAAAAAATTAAATGTTCGAACAATATAAGTATGACAATGACAATGACTTATGTTTAAATCAGATATCATGTGACAAATAGGGATGTCAGTAATGATCTGACCTGGCCGGACCGACCCGGCCCAACTCGATTTTGACCCGGCCCGGCCCGTAAAGGGGTCGGGGCAAGCTTGGGCTTTGTATACAACCCGGCCCGTCTCGGTGAACTATAGAGGTTTTAAAAAACCTTACTATTTTGATGCGGACTATGCGATCAACCCATTACCAATAACTCGTACTCTGTTTCATTGTTCTTCCAATTGGGCCAATTCCCAATTCCCAATTATCACATAAGTCACAATTATCCCAATTCTCAACTAAAATTTTTATTTGTGATTCATATGGATGTCAGTAATGACTTGACCCGACCGGCCCGACCCGATTTTGGTAAGAAATTACCCGACTCGGCCCAAGACCCGACCCGTCCCGGCCTGTAGACAGGCCGGGGCAAGCTTGGGTAGTTAAATACCCGTCCCGCTCCAGCCTGTAGTCTGTAGACAGGTCGGAGCAAGCTTGGGTAGTCCTAGTGACAAAAGGATTATGCCATGTTCTGGTTAGGTTAATATCGAACTAACGATATTCATATTAATTGGATAGTTATAATGTCTTACTAGAGACCACTTATCACTTGTAGGCTTATAATGAGATTAGGCATATTGCCAATTTGATATGAGCCTATTGGGTCGCACATATAGAACGTAATGGATGTGATATGGTTTAAATGAGATTTCAAATTTAAAATCTGAGTTGAAATTCGAAATAAGGCGATATATCTTAACTGTTAGATATTATATCTTGGTCTATCTCTGCTTAACTGAAACACGTTAACCACTCATCAGATTGAGTTATGGTTAACATGTGACTATATATATATATATATATATATATATATATATATATATATATATATATATATATAATAGAGGAATTTTCAGAACGTCGGGCAATTAATGTATCTCTGCCGTTTTTGAGAAAAATACAGAGAAAAATACAAAGCGAGAGAAAAATTCTAGTTGCGGATAAGGAGCTAGCACCCTTGCAATTCTGTTTGTGACATTCGTGTGTGGATACTGGTAGAGAGTGGTCGTTCATTGAGTAGCACCTGCATTCGAACAGTCAACAAATGTTAGTAATCATGATTGAATCGATTGAAATGCATGTATTTTTGGTGGGTTTCTTTTTTTGCTGTGTTTAAGTTTTGTTATGCTTATTGAAACCCAACAACATGTTTGGCAAGTGTTGTGCTAATGTTAATGTCTGACATATTTCTGACACATACACCATTCATTTTAAGTGACACATACACCATTCATTTTGAAGTGTCTGTGCTTCATAGTTGGCATACAATTACAAACAAACAAGCATTTATCAACAATAAAACCTTGGGGTTCGGTTAAGTTTTCTGGGCATAATAGTTCACTGCCCATTTTTAGGCATTGCATAGAAGGGATCCATCATCAAATGTTACCCGATATCTTTTTAAGGTTAATATTTATGCTTTTAACATTTGAAATGGAAGTGGCGTAAGCATTGATATTAGAAGGAATGTTACCCTAGGTAGGTCATTCTTGGGAAGTCTTTTTTACTAATTAAGAGAGAACCCAAGCATGATGGAAGACTTTGATTTTCTAGTAGCAGTCAAATTACATGCCTATTTTCTGCGATGTATGTATTCATTGACGTATTGCATTCTTCATGTTAATTATCAAGTTATATCCCTTCTTATATATTTTTTATATATTTTGTTGGGTAAACCAGATCTTGATTCTAGATGAGGCTGATAGGCTCCTGGATATGGGTTTTCAAAAGCAAGTTACTTCAGTCATATCTCGGTTACCCAAACTACGTAGGACAGGGCTTTTCTCAGCAACCCAAACAGAGGCAGTGGAAGAGCTTTCGAGGGCTGGATTAAGAAATCCCGTGAGGGTTGAAGTTCGAACAGAAACCAAACCACTAGGTAATCTAGCATCGTCAGAAGAATTAGCTACTTCCAAAACACCTTTGGGGCTTCATATTGAGGTACATTCAAAACATGTAATGGAATTATATCAGTTTAAAATCTGTCTTTGCATGCATGTTATAATTTTTTGCTTAAGCATCTTTAGTCTGCATATCGCTTAATACATATGCGATCATCATATTTGCTCATATAATAGTTTCATTCATCAACAGATTCCCATAGAACTAGTGGATATGGAAGTAATAATTATCATATGCGGATGTATGCATGTTAATGTTTGTGTTGACATTCTCTACCAACAGTTAACATAAACAATAGATTGTATATTAGGAACACATTTCAAGGCTTCAAGCTATGTAAATTTATGGTGATATGAACAATCGTGATTCCTTGCATCTTCAATATGCCTTGGGATACATTATACAGATTCGGATAGGAAGTATATGACATGTAACCATCAAGGACTGTATCCAGGTATTGGATACTCATCAGATATGGTTACATCTCCTTTATCAACATATTCATGTAGCGCTGTCCATTCTTCTATTTTTTGTATGTCTTCTGCGATGCTTCTTTGGAACATCATGTATAGCTCTTCTTTTAATTCTTTTTTATCAAATGTATTGTCTGTTGTCTGTCTTGAAATCACGAGCACTCCTATTGTTTTCATTGACAAAAAACTTTGAATAATTGAAGTTTGTGCCCCCATCTTTCCTGTTTTAGCTACGTGTCATTGTTCTCTTTGACAAATTGAATTTTCAACGGATATAATTAAACCTGATCTAATAACCAATTATATAAAAAGATTTAATCCTAGATGAAGTTCTGGTTGTAAAACTTTTTCACTTTTTTTGGAGCTTTCACGACTTTAAGTTGTGGCTTCACGGTCAAATTCTCTGATATGAAATAGGCTTTAATGATGTCAGTTAGGTAGTGTTGGTTGGGGGAAAAGAAAAGAAAACGAAAGAAATCAAGTAGAAAAATCAATTTTATTGTTTGGTTGAAAACAAAAATCAAAAGAAAAAGAAAATAAGGGAAAATAGATGAAAATAAATATTAAAACTTTTCTTTCAGTTTTCAGATTTCCTCCTCTTGACTCAATAAAAATGAGAGAAAAGTGAGCTAAACTAATTTTTCTAACATTAATGTACAATTTGTATTTTTAGCAAACATAATCAATTACCATTTTAAAGAATTTATGATTAATTCATGAATTTGTCCAAAAATCATGAATAATTTGCGAATTTAAAATAAATTTTAGCAATAAATTTAAAATAAAATAATTTCAAAAAAACATGAATATTAGCAAATTTTGTATTAACGAATTGTTTGAAAAGTTCACAAATTTTTATGTATTGCTTAATAACAAATTATTCACGAATTATTATATTTATGGGTTAACAAATTACTCGTTATTGAACGCAAATTATTTGCTAAATTTACGGATTATTTGAACCAGTTAACAAGTTTTTGATTTAAAAATAAAATATTATCTTATTATGAGATCAAAAGGATTTGAACCAATACCTCCTGCTTGAAAACTAAATAAACTAACCAATAAGCAACTAGCATTTATTGACGATATACTCATAAATTGTTTTAAATACACAAGTTAAATTACAATAATATTATCATTTTATGTTAAGCCAAAATATTGCTGAATTTAACGAGATTATATCCCTGAACTTCTGACTTTACATATTATTTATGAATTAAATCTTGTAAATAATTTAGTAAAAATATCTCTTAATTGTTTTCATTTTCGATGAACAGTGTAATAAGAGAATTTCATCATTTTTCTTATGACTTTCTTCACAAATTATTATGACTTCACAATTTACTCTGGTAACCAAACAATAAAAAGAATCTCATTTCACTTTTCCTTTTTTCTTTTTTCTTTTCATTTTCAGTTCGTTTTTCGTTCATACACTTGCTCTCAAACCAAACACAGCAATGGTGGTTTGGTGATTATGATGAAAAATGAATAACATTTTTTCCTTGCCGTTGATTTTTATTGTTCCTAACAACAAATCACTTAACCCATTTATCATCTTTTCATATTGACCTGTCCAATTGCTTTTTCTTTCTTTCTTTATATTGTTTTCTATTGTGGCACATAGTGAGTCTAATTGGTCATATTCTACATTTTCGTTATATATTTCCTTCTTTATATCATTCTCAAGTAAGAAATGTGCCAATCCCCATGTAGTCATCGGTTCCTAGCTGGGATGATTAATGTGCTGTCAGCATGATAAGCATCCTAGATTGAGAAGATTGTGACAACTGAGAATAAGTAAGCCATCTGTAATAAAATATTGTAGACTATATATGTGTAGTTAGTTATTGGCCCAAGTGATCTTAAAATGCAAATAAACATGTCCCTATTTTATGTTTTGCTATGAACCCTCGGGTCATTTTGATGGAGATCAAGTTCAATTTAGTTAGGAATTTTGTTTATTTTTAGTTAGGATTTTATTTGGTTTTATTTGTTAGGAATCTAGTTGATTTTATTTGATTTCTTTAGATTTCTTTATGTAAGCACGGGTCATGCACATAGTTTAGCCTGCAAATAAGTTGTATCTCATTATGAGAAGAGAATGAATCAATGAATAGAGATTGACTAAGAATTGTTTGAGAAAAGTTTTTCAAAGAACTTTCTTGTGAGATGAGAAAGTGGGAACATGAGGCACTTGGTGAGAAGTTTATATATCTAAATATCTTGCATGTTGATTTGCTAGAATAGCAGAGTATTGCCTAGGTGTGAGGGTTTTAACATCACTTTTCCCCCTTTCAAACCCTATATCTAGATTAGGCTTCCTAGTTTGTTTCTTCTTTGATCTATTGGCCTGCATCAAATTAGTATCGACTGAATTTATTGATTTATTCCATCATGTTTTTCTTCCCCAATTTTTTCTGAATCTTACAAAATTTTCCTAAAGTTTTGGAAATTTTAAGTTTTTAGATTATAAAAAAATACCAAGCACCGGCCATTAAAACCATACATGTCAATTTTCTCATTCTTTCACAATTCTTCTGCAAATTTTCCTTAATTTTCCTGTTTTTTTCCCAATTTTTTTTATAAAAAAAAATCCAAAATTCAGCAACTATTTTTCATCTTCACCTACAAAATCATAACCTGATGCCAAAGCAGCATCCCTTAACTTCCAAGTTTATCGCCACCGTTGTCCTCCCTCATCTTTATTGTCATTAGCGCCAACCTCCAGATGCGCTACCGCCATCGAGATCAACCATCCGTGCCATCATTGTTATCATCAATTATCCTGCATTAGTTTGGTATCATCGCCTAAAGGCATGATCTTTTCCACCAAATTCTTTTCCTTAGCGATTTTTTAAAATTTTCAAAACTAAATTTTTAAGCAATTTTATAAAATTTCTATATCTATCAATTTTTTTAAAAACATAGCCGTCAAATTCCTTTGATTCATATAATTTTCCGAATTTTTCTTGATTTTTTTTGCATTTTCTAAGATTTTTCGCAATTTTCTAGATTTTCTGCATAAAAAAATAAAAAAAATCATGAACATTGTTCATCTCATCCCACGACACCTTAACGTTGCCAGTTATTCTTCTCCTTTATTGCCATCAAAACCTAAGACTGAATGTTAATTCAAATCTAATTTCTTCACTACTGCCGCAATTGCCTTTATTATCACAACACATCACCACCTTTCTCCATTTTCAAGTTCATTGCTACCACCACGGTTTTCCACCAAGTTGTGGTGGTAGTTGATAGCTTTTAACTAAGTTGTTGAATAAGTCGACTGCTTCAGTGTAACATTCGAAGTATCTAGAATTTTTTGGATTTTCCTGTGCTACATTACCTTTTTCGAAGTTCAAGGGATTTTTCTGGGAATTTTAGCTGTATTTTGTGCAAGATCCAATACTTGTCATTTTGGAGTCATTATAGACCAATTTTCGAGCGTTTGAGCCATTTGCAAGTCAGATTGAGCCATCTACATATCTTGATTAATTTAAGCCTATTTGAACCATTCTTTTACCAAATTGAAGGTAATTTCATCGGATATTATGGTGACCATTATTACATGGGCTATCCGATAGAATGTGAGCATAAGATGTTTAAACATGCCTTAATCTTTTATTGTTTCAATGACCGATATGGATATGATGATTGTAAGTATCATTTGAAAGATTTCTTCTCTCATTTTGATTTCTTGAATGAAAAGAAATGCATATATATCTAGCACATGTTAAATGGAGAAGCACTCTCTTGGTATAGGTAGTATTAGATTCATTTTCGATGTTGGTCACTGTTTAGAATTGATCTTTGACATTGGTATGCTCCAAGATGCCAAAACCAGTTCCATTAGAATATACATTCGAGGAGACTTGGATGCTTATCGAAAGCCTGAAGGTTAGACTTAGAAGCTAGGAAAGCTAAAGTTTGAGTTTGAACCTGAGCCTGCACAAGTACTCGCGGTCGAGTCTACGCATGAGCCCGAGCTAGAGCTGGAGCTGGAGCTTCAAACTCAGTCTGATCTAGCACCATAGCCTGAGTTAGAGCCACAATTTACATCAATTATAGGTTTTACACTAAAGCTACAACTAGAGATATGTTATGAGTAGTGTGAGAATATATCGACTTCGTCATCTCAGATCCTCCACAGCCAACCAGCCACATCATTCTTGTCTTTTGTGGATTTGATATTTCTCTTGAAGATATTCATCTGCAAGCTTACATTTTATTTTATTTCAAAGTTTGAGGACACGTCTTTTCTAACCCATGAGATTGTTGACTTCTTTCGGAATGCACACTCTAATCATTATTCGTCAGGTGGTAAAATTTCCAAAGCTGGGGAAAACAATGGAGATTAAGTTTAATTTCGTTAAGAATTTTATTTAATTTTAGTTAGATTTTTATTTGGTTTTATTGGTTAAGATTTTGGTTGGTTTTATTTATTAGGATTTTAGTTATTTTTAGTTGATTTATTTAGATTTGTTTATGTAAGCATGCATTGTGCACGTAGTTTAACCCATAAATAAGTTGTATTTCACTATGAGAAGACAATGAATCCATGAATTAGAGATTGAATTAGAGTTATTTGAGAAAAATCTTTTAAAAATCTTTGTTGTGAGATGTGAGAGTGGTCACGAAAACCTTGGTGAGAAGTTTAGATCTCTAAATCTCTTGCATGTTGATTGTCTAGAGTAGACTGCTGATTGGCCTGAGTGTGAGGCTCTTAACATTCATTATTCTTGTTAGAAACCCTGGATCTTTATTTTTTTCTTTTTGTTTCTTCTTTGATGTTGGTAGTCTTGCATCATATTTCGTTAGTTTACTTGAGAAACTTAGGTGCTTTGCTAGTTGATCTGGACATGTATCCCGTGAAACTTATACTTTGAGTTTCAATCATGTGGGACAGCATGGCAAGATGTTGATTCTCAAATTTCTTGGTTCTCGGCATTTTTTAGGAAGACAAAGGTACAACCCAATGTTGTACAATCCGGACCCTGACATATCAGACCGGGTTTAATTAGACGCGAACACCTTATTGGTTTGATTAATATATGAAGTGGGAAAAATTATGCACCAGATCGAAGGATGGTTCATGTATGAACCAATGAATCAATTGGTTATCTTGATCTTGTCCAAACCACAATTCCCTCAAAAAAGAATTGTTCTAAATAAATTAATCCGTTGACAATGTGATTTGAACGTATGCACAAAGTGAAAAAAAAACCCACCATTAATTCAATGCATAAACCAAATGTCCACCCAACCTATTTTGATATAAAACAATATGCACATGTGCGCACGCACACCCACCCACCCACCCACCCAAACCGCTTGCCTTTTTGATTTGACAGTCGGTCTGGTTTCGACAATGCTGGTGCATTCTATTTTATTCCCATATATTTCTCTTCCTTTTTCGTCTCTTTTTCCAGTCCTTTAATTTCCTATTTAGATCATTCTTGTGGTGGGCTTCACTGTTCTTAATTGACCTAGTTTTGGAATGTAACCGACTAGGTGGAGTAAGGATATATATGTACAGGTTTAGTTAAACTATGTGGGTAATCTGTAAATAGTGATGGGAGTCCACATCCTAGTAATGCTACCTTGCTAGTTTTCCATGAGATTTTTGTGAATACACCTAATTTCTATGAACCCCCTTTTAGTATATACATGAACATGTAGATTTCTTTAAAAAAACATAAAAAAAATCTGGTCCGGCATTTAGTGTAGTTTGCGGCATTTGATGCTTGCATGGTGACAATATCCCACATCCTAGTCTTGTCAGTTTCCTGTGAGATAATAATGCCTTCTATGACCCTTTTTCTCTTAGATATGAACCTGTTGTATTTTTAAAACCTTAAATTGTCTATGTTACGGACAACAATGCCTTGGTAGGAGTATCATTGATATGCTTCAGTTATATTTTGGTATGAGTCACTTCTGAAACATTGGATAACTACGCATCTACACTTGGGAGTTGGTCAGATGTGCCGCTAAATACAGTGAGCTTCCCAAGATTGGTGCTGTAGATGGCCTAACTAAATAGTCTAAATTTGTGTTAGACTGTTAGTTGCTCAAGAGAGGTGCTGAATATGGGCTAGCTAAACAGTCTTGGATTTGTGTTGAAGGATTTGAATAGGGATGACTAAAAAGAGAGATTTGCTAGTTGAAAATTTTAACAATTATGTTCTTACTAATCAGAAAATGTGGTCCATAGGGGGTCAATAAGTTGCTGAAAGTGTATTGCAACATGGAAAGACCATAATTCTATTAAATTGTTGACCTTCTTTGCATCTGAATTCATTTTTAATGTCTAATTGTAATATTTTGAGGTGACAATAACACAAGATTGAACACTTTTCATGTATACTGACATATATGACCTTCTATACGACATATATGACCTTCTATACTCCACTAAAGTTCACGTTCTAAATTCCTCAAATATCGCAGTATTTGCTATGTGAAGCAGAGAGAAAGCCATCACAGCTTGTTGACTTCCTATCACAAAATGCTTCAAAAAAGATTATAATGTAAGGACATAATGAACTCCTAGCAATTTCCTGCAGCTGCAATCTTTCTATATCTGTAAGGTTCATTGATCAGAATGACATAATGCCTGAGTTCACTCATTTCTCATTTGCTCCTATGCAATCTTAATTTCAGCTACTTCATGACGTGCGCATGTGTAGATTACTGGGGAAAGGTTCTTCCGCAGCTTACTGTTCTAAAAAACTGGTCACTAATCCCTCTTCATGGGAAAATGAAGCAGGTAAGGAAGAAATGAATTTAACGTATATGATTTCTTGTTTTCTTTTGCAACCATCAATTTATTGGTAGCTGCAAAATATCTACTGAGTTTCGCATGCTGAATTTCTTAGACTGCGAGGGAAAAAGCATTAGCATCTTTTACAGCACTTCCAAGTGGTGTTCTCCTGTGTACTGATGTAGCAGCAAGGGGACTTGACATTCCAGGCGTTGATTGGATTGTGCAGGTAAATCCTTTTTCTAGTTACTGCCAAAAATGTCTTGATTGTGTTATTTGTGATAACAGACTTTGTCTAATATTTCTTCTTTTAGATAGTAGTTTAGACTATCGAAAAATTATCGGGTGAAAATGGCCCCTTCCTGTAAGGTGTTTGACACGGATGGTAAACACATGTTATCTACATATTGCTACAAGAAACAAAAGGGTTAGTTCTGAGAGATACGTAAATATTTTTTTTTTGGTTTCTAGAAGGCTTTAAACATGTTAACCCGCTATAATAAAATGTTTGAAAATTGGGCTGTTTTCCGTGTATTTATTGATACTTCATTTGGCTCTGAAGCGTAATATGCATCTTTTTCTACTTTTATATGATCAGTTTATCCCATCCAGAGTCGTTTTTGTAGGATTTTGTTACTATATGGTTACCTCCTGATCTTCATTTGTCATCCGATGGTAGAATTGCGGCATTACTAATGTATCTTTGTGATAAACTGTTATCATTCAAATCATATCCTTTCTTGCTGTAGATAATGATAGGGTAGTGCCATAGTGATGATGGTAATGAACACCATCCTATATATCCCTAAAAGTACCACAATATACCATTGGAATAATGATGAATATGAATATCAATACATGGAGGTTATTCTTTAAAAGCCACTCCATTGTTGAACATACTGATCTTGCTTAATTGACCGAACTGATAGATTGCTTACTGAAGAATCAGTGTTTTACAATGGAATCACTAGCCAACAAGTTCTGTAGGGGTGCACAGATAATTAACAATATATACACCAAAAGTCCTTAATTTGTTGAGCCACAGTGTGTAAATGACAAACTATCTTGAAGTTCTAACTACACATGGTATAATTACACATCTGCTTTAGCTTCTGGGCAAATTACATTTTAATACATATGTGCTATGCTTATATATTGTAAATTGGGGTCTTTCCAAATAGATAACTGTGCGTACTTTCCAAAAGGGTTAATGTCAGGTTCTGTCCAGAAGATTAATCTGGTCACACGTCCAATTCCTACACTGGCTATGGCTCACAGGTACTTGCTGCATTGAGACATATATCTGACGGAACTCCACATGCATATCACCTCTTGGGAATGAGAAGAGACCTATTAGTCATTGTGTTCCTGACTGCTAGTTTCCCCAAGAAAGATTTAAAAAATGGTATGCAATTATTTGTTTCCGAAGGACAGACTTCCTTGCAAACTACTTTTGTCTCTTCCATCCAAAGACTATTGGGCATACCCTGAATAACAAACCACACAGTTTTTACTTTTTAACTTCATAGGCTCCAGTCCACACACACACACACACACACACACACACACACAAATAGATGGTAATGTAAAGGGTTCTTATGGTTTGTGAACTCGGGTTCGAAATCGGTTTCGGATGCTTTTTAGATCAGTGGTTTCACAATGGTTTGTTAGTTCAAGGTTTTGTTCAGGGTTTCAGTTTTGTTTTTTGCTATATAAAAATATGCAGTACTCTTTAAGTGTTCATAACCACTAGATGTGTTGCCATCTAAAGTTTGCATATGTAATACTTGAAGAGTATATAATTTAAACATGAATGCTAAATAAGGGTATTGAAAGGAACTCAACTGAAATTATTTGGCCAATTAGCCCAAATAACAAATCAAACTTATATGAAAATAATTGAAGTTATGCTAAATTGAGATCCTAACAAAGTTATATTAAAGATATGTTAAACTATGATTGATTAAGAATTATGGATTTTGTATGGTATTGCATGGAGATGATAATATTAGTGACAAGGCCATTAGATTTCCCATTTTCTCTCTCTTTATTTTGATTTTTAAGGTCACGGCACGTTTGCCTGGTACTTACCGAACTGTCCAAATCTAGCTGATGTTAACAACATTTTGCCCAAAACCTAGCAAAACCGAAATTATTCATAAGTATTGAACCTGAATCCAACTGAGACGAGACATGCAAAACCAAGATGAAACTGGTCAAACCTTATTTCTTGTTTCTTATGATTCAGTTTCCCAGTTGCTGAAGTGACAATTAACTGTGAAAATTTCTCATCCTTGACATAAATAAATTAACATCTTGGGAAATAGATGTCTAATATTGATATTTCTTTAGTCATTTCTTCAGGGACCATACAATGACATAATGGTCAAGCTCATAAAGAACTATAGATGTAACTGTCAAGTTCTCATGTTATAACTTATATCCGTATGAATATTACCCCAACAAGTCAGCCATTTAAGTTGGGCCTTGCTCTAGTACATGTCAAATCTGGACTGGAGCAATGGGTTTGGACTGGTCTCCCTTTGTCAATCTGAGTTTTGGGAATTTCAAAACGGCTGGATGAACGATCCAATTTAACATTGATGGAATGAGCCAGGGTTTTATGGAAGCAGTTCACTCTGGTTCAGAAAAATGATTCAAGAGCATAGTCTTAAAAGAAAATAGATTTTTTACAAGTATCAAGAATCAAACTAGCAAGAATCAAATTGTTGGTGGATCCTGAGATGGCAAGTGGATCCTGAGATGGCAAGTGGAAACATTAGAACAGGGTGAATGATGTTTATGAAATTTTAAAATGAACCCTAGTTTTTTTACTTAAGACATAATGCCATATCTATATCTGTAAGGTTCATTGATCAGTATGACATAATGCCTGAGTTCACTCATTTCTCATTTGCTCCTATGCAATCTTAATTTCAGCTACTTCATGACGTGTGCATGTGTAGATTACTGGGGAAATGTTCATGTATAAAAATTGGTCAGCTTTAAACATGTTAACCTGATGTAATAAAATGTTTAAAAATTGGGCTGTTTTTCCATGTATTTTGTGATAATTCATTTGGCTCTGAAGCGTAATATGCGTCTTTTCTACTTTTATATGGTCAGTTTATCCCATCAAAGGGTCTTTTTTGTAGGATTTTGTTACTATATGGTTATTTCCTGATCTTCATTTGTCATCTGATGTAGAATTGTGGCATTACTAATGTATGTTGTTTGAGATAAATTGTTATCCTTCATATCATATCCTTTCTTGCTGTAGATAATGCTAGGGTAGTGCCATAGTGGTGATGGTAAAGAACACCATCCTATATATTCCCTAAAAGTACCTCAATATAACATTGGAATAATGATAAATATGAATATCAATACGTGGAGGTTATTCTTTAAAAGCCACTCCATTGTTGAACATACTGATCTTGCTTAATTGACCGAACTGTTAGATTACTTACTGAAGAATCAGTGTTTTACAATGGAATCACTAGCCCACAAGTTCTGTAGGGGTGCACAGATAATTAGAATATCTACACCAAAAGTCCTTAATTTGTTGAGCCACCCAGTGCGTAAATGACAAACTATCATGAAGTTCTGACGACACATGGTATAATTACACATCTCCTTTAGCTTCTGGGCAAACTCACACATCTCCTTTAGCTTTTGGCTTTCCTTTTGTTTTCCTTTCCCCCAGAAGTTATGTAATTCTATTCACTGCTTGCATCTTTAGTTATGTTTGAATGGGGGAATTTTACCATCAGTTTGGGGTCGATGCTAATAAAATTACTATTTATTTGCTTAGTACGACCCTCCTCAAGATCCGAATGTGTTCATACATAGAGTTGGTCGGACTGCACGAATTGGAAGACAAGGAAGCGCTGTTGTATTCCTTTTACCAAAGGTTTCTTCTTATGACCCTTTTTGCTTATTGATTCCCTCTTGGTGTATTTATTCTGTCATTTTGGCTTATGCCTGATTTTTCTATGCAGGAAGATGCCTATGTAGAATTCCTTCGTTTAAGAAGAGTACCTCTTCAAGAGAGACAATGTTGCAATGATGCCTTGGATATTGTCCCATTGGTAAGTATTTGCTTGTAAGAAGCATTATGTCCATTTTCCCCTTCATCTATACACAG
This sequence comes from Scilla litardierei, assembly GCA_030789695.1. Lineage (NCBI taxonomy): Eukaryota > Viridiplantae > Streptophyta > Magnoliopsida > Asparagales > Asparagaceae > Scilla > Scilla litardierei. Next base: position 787,620,680 of record CM061142.1, on the reverse strand, counting down.
TACAGTTACCCTTTTATTTGAGGTATGTATTTATCCAAATTTTGCTTGTCGTCCGTTTGTTTTGATATGAAATACTCCCTAGAACATATATTGTTACATCAGTTGTTCTAGTTTTTGTGGATATCTTATGTGCGATTATGGGTAAGTTACATGTATCAGTACATGAAACCACCTTGTTTTGGTTTAAATAGAGACATCTTTGTCACCATTACAGTTGCGGTTATCGAATGTTCAGGTTTATTCCTTAGCAAGTAAAAGCACATCCTAACTTTGGTATGTATGGGTCTTTGTGATGATGTATTGTATTCACCTATGAAATTATGCACACCCCACTTATTAGCAATTATGAGAGCTTGCTACCTTTTGACAGCTTATATGTTTGGGAGCTCTACTGTGGCTGGGGAGCCACTGGTTGGTAGACTAGTGTTTCTCCATTGACGCCTATTCGACTTTCATGATTCATGTGTTGCTAAGCATCAGAAGTTCTTCTAATATTGGGAGTTACTGTTGATGATGATTCAAATGTTATATATTGGGTGTATACAAGTAATCTAGTACCTAAGGAGGCATGCACTTAGACTTTATATGACGCAACCCATCAATGCTCCTGACCTTTTCCCCAGAGGAATATGTGTTTCTCTGTGTATTTTGTTATCATATTTCTACAAAATGTGTCAATGGCATTTTAAACTTGTAAAATTTCCATTTTTCTGTTTGATTAAAAGTTTTTAGGAGTTTTCTAAAGCGACCGTGCCGGTGATTGCAGATAAGATCTGCTGCAAGAGCAGACCGTGATGTGATGGGCAAGGGCCTTAAGGCATTTGTATCATTTATTCGTGCATATAAGGAGCACCATTGTTCTTATATATTTAGGTTGGTCATTTCCTTTTTGCTCTGACATACATGTAACCCTATTTTCCCCTAACAGCAATAGTTTTGTTAGGTGGAAGGAACTGGAAATTGGGAAGTTAGCCATGGGATTTGGCTTACTACAGATCCCTTCAATGCCAGAGGTGAAGCATCATTCCCTATCTATTGATGGTTTTGTTCCAGTCGATGATGTTGATGTGAGGGACATCAAGTACAAGTAAGCAACATTTCCTTTGTTGACAATCCAAATTTCATCTATACTTCTTGTGTGCTTGAACATTTCCTTGCTTGTCTGTTTTTCATTTTCCGCTCAAAAGTCTTAACAGTTGTACTGTATGTGAATTCAGGGATAAAAATCGGGAGAAACAAAGGCAGAATGTATTGGAAAGGAAGCAACAAGAAGCCTCCCAGGAACCAAAGCCAAAAAGGGCGAAGAGAACATCAGATGGCACAGGTAGCGTTTCGAGGAAGAGAACTGGCAAACAGCGCAAGGCCATGCAGACGAAAGAAGACGTGGATGAGTTGCAGCAGGAGTATCGATTGCTGAAGAAGCTGAAGCGAGGGGTAATTGATGAAAGAGAGTATGACAGGCTCACTGGTTTTGCAAGCGCCGAAGATGAAGATACAGGGGAGGACGGCGAAGATAAAGTAAAACACGAGGGACAGAACAAACGACCTAAGTCCAAACAAAGAGGCAGCATCAAAGGGCATGGCGGCAAATCGTATCTCAAGGGCCGCCATTTGAAATCAAGTTCCAAATCCATGTCAAATGGGAGGAGCAAGTAGGATAAGACTTTCATATATGATAAATCATGCTAATCAATATGTTATTCTCTGTATATTCATTCTCTTGTTCCTAGTATAACTGCGGCTTGATGCTTTGTACCTTTTCTGGAAAGAGCTTGAGGTGAGTTTTTTTTTTGGGAACTAGGCATTTGTTGCTACTTCAGCTTATTTTCCATCTGTTTTGATGATCCATTTTGTGACTTTGCTGCGGCCATTTGCCTTCGGATGTCTACACATCTGTTGTTTAACTTGTCATACATCATGTTCTTTCTATTTGCTGGATGGACTAGTATTGAACAGACTTTTTTGTGTATCTTCGTCACTGTGGCAATGTTTTGTGTTTCCCTGTAAAGCTTAATACTGCAATTTACCTGATACTAGTTTATATTTACCCTGATGTTTTTGACGCTTTTGTTTGTTCTTTATTCAACTGACAGATATTTAATATGCATCTTATATTCCCAATTCAGAGTCTGTAATTGTGCTGAATTTGCTTGAAACGTACGCTAAACAATTCGAATTCATGATTATCATCTGCAAATACCGTATTCTCAACTTTTCTTGTCTTTGTTGCCTGCAGTTCACCGGCTGTATGTAATGATGAACACTGTAACTGTATCAGAATTCTTCTGCATCTTTATATATTCACATTTTTGTTGGAACTTATCCAACTAAGTTGGATCTTAATCTAACGTTGGGCTAATATTCGATAAATAATTATATAGTGTTACGTTGTCATATTAAGCATAGTATATTAGTGATCTGATTTAATTGATTAAATGAGCTAAATGAGTTAAATAGGTTGTGCGGCCTTTATGTGTAGAGGTTATTGGGCTTCAACTCGTTGATGGGCCGAGTTGAAAACCATAGGGCTATGGAGGCTAGCCTATATATACTTGCGGTCATGATCCTCGGAATACACAAACAAAGAGAGCCGTTTTTTCTACGTCTCGTCGCTAGGAGAGAAACCGGGAGAAAGCTAAAGGGATTCTCTAACGGTTGATTCGTGCTATTTTGGAAGATCATCCGATGTGTCATCTAGATCGTCAACCTCATGGATTCAAGTATGATTCCTATCAGAGAAGGTAATGATTTAAGATTTCACATGTTTTATCTAGATTTGTGTTGTTTGGTCTGTATGCACATCTAGATCTTTAGATCTTTAGTATCTACAACTGGTATCGGAGCCTGCATGTTGTGGATCTTAAATTTTTCTGCCTGCTCGTAAGTAGATCTGATAAAAATTCGATTTTAATCTGTTTTTAAATTCAGATCTGTAAAAAATTGGGGTTTTTATTGATTTTTCCTGTTTAATAATAATAATAATAATAATTTTTCGAACCCGGCCCGCCGGCTGCCGCCCGACACGGCGATAGAAGGGGGCGGCTCTGCCCCCCCATCAGAAGCCGGGGGGCCCGATGGCCCCCATGTTAGGGTTTCACAAGGGGCGGCCGTGCCGCCCCCATTATTTTTTGCAGAGGGGGCGGCCTTGCTGCCGCCCCCTGTTGGTCGCGAAAAACCGGAGGAAAAGGGGTGGGGGGGGCGGCGTCCGGCTGCCCCCCGTCAGAACCCCTACAGGGGTGGCTCTGCCGCCCCCCTTTTGCATTTTCGCCGGACGGCCAGCGCGGCCCCGCGCACCTGCACAAGAAAGGGGCGGCAGATGGCCGCCCCTGTTGGTAGAACGCCGGTGCCGGCTCTTCCGTTGGCACCGGATCTGAGGGAGGGGGCGGCGGCGGCCGCCTCCCCTAGGTGGACCAATTTCTTGCTAGGGTTTCTAACCATAGCAGGCTTTGGGTCAAAATTGGGCCCAATCAGGTTATTTTTTTAAAAAATTTAATTTCAGAGTATGGGCTTTATTTTGGGCCTGTTTTGGCCACTCTACAATTTTGGGCTTAAAATGAATATTTTGGTAATTATGAACCCTATTTTAGGGCTACTCTTATTCTTTTGAAGCCCTATTTCAGATATATTAATGCACTGATAATCAGAGGAAATAAAAGGCCATCTTGTGTATATTTCCTCATTCGGTTTTATTTGTGTGTTAAATTAAGTTCATTCCAATTTTAATTCTTTAGGCAAAATTCATTTATATATTTCGAAATAATTCTAATTTTTTTTGTGAAATCCCACCAAAGTGGGTTCTACTATTAAAATTGTTATTATTTCGAAATGTAAACGGTTAAATACATACATTGTATGATTAGTTACCTGAATGAATTTTAAATGGATTGTAGGAGAAAATAAAAGTTTTTTCATCTATATTTCTCCTCGTTAATAAAGTCGGTATTAATTGTGCTATAATAAATTCAAATTTTGCTGTATGTATTTTTGAAGTGACTTGGTGTAACCATCATCTTGCCAAAGTGAGCTCTGTTGTTTGCATCATTTCATTTCTTAAATATAAAAGGAATTTTGTGTGCATATTTTAAACATGAATGCTAAATCTGCCCAAAGGAAGATTACCGTTCTATGCTAATTTATCCGCACATGTGGCAATAAATAAGTGATGATTGTTGAGACTTATGCATGTACTTTTAATTCGGCACAAAGAAAGTTTTAATCTTGGCATGTTAATAATTATCCAAAGATAAATATTAAGCTAGTTGGGGATATCTTGAGATGTGAACATGCAAATTTGAATTTACAATTTTGCTTCACAAATTAATACTTATGTTAGCATGTTTGTCTATGTTTATTGTCCTATTTTTCAGTTGCTACTCCCGCAAATATTACTGCTAGCTTAAACTCAATTCCGGTGCTTAATAGCTCAAATTTTAAATCCTGAAAAGAGAACTTGCTTATAGTTCTGGGGATACTAGATTTGGACCTTGCGATTAGAACTAATTGTCCCCCACTAACTACGGAAAAGAGTACCTCTGAGGAAAAGAGGGAGTATGAGAAGTGGGAAAAGTCTAATCGCATGTGTGTCATGATCATGAAGAGAGCCATCCCTGAAGCTTTTCGGGGCTCTATGTCTGATTCGATTACGACAGCTAAAGGTTTCCTTGCAGATATTGAGAAAAGGTTTGTCAGAAACGGAAAGGTAGAAATTGGTACGATTCTGACAAACTTGATCTCAATGAAGTACAAAGGGAAAGTCAATATAAGGGAATACATTCTGGAACAGTCCCATCTTGCTTCAAGTTTGAAAGCACTGAAGCTTGACCTCTCTGAGCACCTGCTTGTGCATTTGGTATTAATATCCCTTCCTACGCAGTACAATCAGTTCAAGGTGAGCTATAACTGTCAGAAAGAGACTTAGTTTCTGAATGAGCTCATCTCGCACTGTGTTCAGGAAGAGGAAAGACTGAAGCAGGATAAGGCTGAAAGTGCAAATGTTGCCTTTACCCCTAAAGATACCAAAAGGAAAAAGGGAAAGGAAGTTGCAGTTACAACCCCACCTAGGGAACAACAAAAGAAGCCTTTTAAGGCTGTCAAGAAAGGTAGTTGTTTCTTTTGTGGTGCTGAAGGACATGTGAAGAAGCAGTGCACTAATTACCATGCCTGGCATGCTAAGAAAGGTACTCTTTTCAATTTTGTTTGTTCAGAAGTTAATTTATCTTCTGTACCTATAGACACTTGGTGGTTAGACTTTGGTGCAACTGATAACATCAATGTGTCTATGCAGGGCTGCCTGAACTGCCGAAAGCCAAATGATGCTGAAAGATTCATCTTTGTGGGCGATGACAAGAAGGCGAGGGGTGCTGCAATTGAGGATTTCAGATTATCTTTAAAAACTGGAAACCATTTGGATTTGCTTGAGACTTTTATTGTACCGGCTTTTAGATGTAACCTAATTTCTATTTTTGCATTGGACAAGTCTGGTTATTTTTGTTCTTTTGCAAATGGAAAATTCAGTCTGTCTCTCAATTCCATATTTATTGGTTCTGGTTGTTTGTCTGAGTATAATAATCTGTATATGCTTGATACAATTGCTGCAAAAGAATCCTTGCATGTGGGTACACAGGTTTTAAAGCGTAAATTAACTGATGAGAATTCAGGTTCGTCATGGCAAAAGAGATTAGGTCACATCTCCAAAAGGAGAATTGAGAGACTTGTGTCAAACGATATTCTCACACCTTTAGATTTTTCAGATTTTGATGTCTGTATTAATTGTATAAAGGGAAAACAAACTAATAAAAGGAGATTTGAAGCAAAAGTTCAAATAGCGTCTTAGAACTCATACATACAGATATTTGCAGACCATTCCCTTCGGTAGCATGGAATGGTCAGCAATATTTTATAACATTCATAGACGACTATTCAAGTTATGGCTACATTTATCTCATACATGAAAAATCTCAGTCTTTGGACACGTTCAAAAATTTTAAAGCCGAAGTTGAACTTCAATTAGGCAAAAGAATTAAAACTGTCAGGTCTGACCGTGGTGGTGAATACTACGGCAGATATGATGGTTCAGGTGAACAACGTCCAGGACCGTTTGCTAAATTCCTAGAAGAATGCGGTATTGTCACACAGTACACCATGCCGGATTCGCTCACTATGTACAATGTAGCTGAAAGACGAAACAGAACGCTCAAAGACATGGTAAGAAGTGTGATTAGTCATTCTTCTTTACCAGAAAGACTCTGGGGAGAAGCATTAAAAGCTGCAGCTTACATCCTAAATCGGGTCCCAACTAAATCAACTAATAAAACTCCATATGAGCTTTGGACATGCAAATCACCTAGTCTAAAGCATATGCACATATGGGGATGTCCAACTGGGGCAAAGCCTTATAGGCCTGCTGAAATGAAGCTGGACACACAGACAATTAGTTGCTATTTTATTGGGTATGCTGAAAGATCGAGGGGTTACAAATTTTACGATCCCACAAATAAGAGTATTTTTGAGACTGGAAATGCCAGATTCCTTGAGGATACCGGGTTTGCGGGGGGGGGGGGGGGGGGGGGGGATTTAGGAAGAGACATTGTTTTCGAAGAGGAATATGTAGATATTCCCACAGGTGATCTTGTTATTGATCAGGATTCTATTCATGTTATAGAACAAGACACAAACATTCAAGACAATGTTGTTGCCCCTCCCATTCAAAAAGAATAAACCCTTGCACCTCAAGAAACATTGCCATTAAGGAGATTCACTAGGGAGAGGAGATGTGCAATATCAAGTGACTACATTGCATATCTCCAAGAACATGAAGTTGATATTGGTGTGATGGAAGATGATCCAATCAATTTCCATCAAGCCAAAAATGGTTCTAACTCTCTAAAATGGATAGATGCCATGAATGAGGAAATAAAGTCGATGAAGGACAATAACGTTTGGGATCTTGTCCCATTACCTAAGGATGTGAGGCCAATTGGTTGCAAATGGATATTTAAAACCAAGAGGGATTCAAAAGGTAATGTTGAAAGATATAAGGCACGTCTTGTCGTTAAGGGCTTTACTAAAAAAGAAGGCATTGATTATAATGAGACTTTCTCTCCGGTTTTCACGAAAGACTCATTCAGGATAATAATGGCATTAGTGGCTCATTTCAACCTTGAGTTACACCAGATGGATGTTAAAACAGCGTTCCTTAACGGGGACATTGATCAGGAGATTTATATGGTGCAACCAGAAAACTTTGTGTCGGGAGACCCAAAGAATATGGTTTCCAAACTTAAGAAATCCATCTATGGATTCAAACAGGCGTCTCGACAATGGTATTTTAAGTTTCATCAAGTTATCATCTCATTTGGCTTCGAGATGAATTTGGTTGATGAATGTATATACCATAAGTTCTGTGGGTGTAAATTTGCGTTTTTGGTTTTATATGTCGATGACATTTTACTTGCCAGTAACAATGAAGGCTTATTGCATGAAACCAAGAACTTTCTAGCTAAGAACTTTGAGATGAAAGATCGTGGTGATGCATCTTTTGTATTGGGAATTCAAATACATCGAGATCGTTCTCGAGGTATACTTGGATTATCACAAAAGGCCTACATTGAAAAGGTTCTACAAAGATTTGGCATGGAAATTGTAAACCAGGTGATACCCCAGTATCTAAGGGAGACAAGTTTGGTCTCAATCAGTGCCCTATAAGTGAAATTGAGATAGCACAGATGAACGATATTCCTTATTCTTCAGCAGTAGGGAGTATCATGTATGCTCAAGTATGTACACATCCAGACTTGGCAAACATTACCGGAATGCTTGGCAGATACTTGAGCAATCCAGGATTGGACCATTGGAAAGCAGCCAAAAGGATTTTACGGTATTTACAGAGGACAAAAAGACACATGCTTGTATATCGGAGGTCGAAAAATCTTGACATCGTTGGATATACCGACTCTGATTTTGCTGGATGTAAAGACAGTATGAAATCTACTATAGGCTATATTTATACATTAGAAGAAGGCGCCATTTCTTGGAAGAGTGCTAAACAGACCATTATAGCCTCTTCCACTATGGCTGCAGAATTCATCGCTTGTCATGAAGCATCCAATCATGGTTTATGGCTACAGAATTTTGTCACGGGACTGCGAATTGTAGATGGCATTGAAAGGCCACTCAAATTATTTTGTGACAACATGTCCGCAGTTGCATTCGCCACTAACAACAGGAGCTCAGTGAAATCAAAACACATTGATATCAAGTTCCTGATTGTTAAAGATAGAGTTGGAAATAAACAGTTGTCTATAGAGCACATTGGTACAAACTTAAACACTGCGGATCCGCTTACTAAGGGACTGCCACCCAAAACGTTTCATGGGCATGTTGCTCGTATGAGTGTCATGACATCTGAAGATATCCAGTTTTAGTGAGAGTTTGTAATTTTGTAGTGCTCTTATTTTTGACAACATTTCAGCCTTCAGTTTATGCATATTTGGTTTATGGTTGATTTCTGCAGAAATAAAGTTCAGGGTTTTTAGTTTGGCTTCATATTTCAACTCTATGTATATAAATGCGTATGAAAATATGTGTTTATGTTTGTGATCTCACTAAGGTTAAGGAGGGTCAGTTGGAAATAGACATGTTAGATCACATAACATGTAATTTCCATGCTATACATCCACTTCATAATCCAAGTCATTCTTTTGTATTAGCACGGTGACCACTGATGGGTCGAGCTGCAATTGCTGTGGCGAAAATCTCTTTGATCCCTTGCTAATATAATAGATGGACCGGATTGTTTTTTGACTCATTAAAGAAATGACAGTAAGTTAAGATCTTATTTGGTTGTATGCACAATAAAATATAATTATAAAGTTTAGCATATAGCCCAAGTGGGAGATTGTTGGAACTTATCCAACTAAGTTGGATCTTAATCCAACGTTGGGCTAATATGCGATAAATAATTATATATTGCTACGCTGTCATATTAAGCCCAATATATTAGTGATCTGATTTAATTGATTAAATGAGCTAAATGATTTAAATAGGTTGTGTAACCTTTATGTGTAGAGCCTATTGGGCTTCAACTCGTTGATAGGCCGAGTTGAAAACACTAGGGCTATGGAGGCTAGCATATATATATATATATATATATACACTTGCGGTCATGACCCCGGAAAACACGAACAAAGAGAGCCGTCTTTTCTACGTCCCGTCTCTAGGAGGGAAACCGGGTGAAAGCTAAAGGGATTCTCCAACGGTTGATTCGTGCAATTCTGGAAGATCATCCGCTGCGTCATCCAGATCGGCAACCTCATGGATTCAGGTATGATTCCTATCGGATAATGTAATGATTTAAGATTCCGAATGTTTTATCTAGATCTGTGTTGTTTGGCTTGTACGCACATCTAGATCTTTAGATCTTTACTTTCTACAATTTTTCCCCTTGAAACTGAAATCATGATATCGTATGTTTATTGAGCTCGATCGATATCCATGTAGGCTTTTATGATTGTTCCTGATGCTCGGATACGTGAGAACGCAGCACCAGTGCAGCATAGCTTTTATTTAACGTGCAGCATAGCTTTTATTTAAGAGCTGGTAACTACTGTATTTCGTTATAATTTCATTATTTCTTTCAAAAGTTAAAATCACGCAGAAGTATCACTAGATTTTAAGTTATTTTACAGCCGGCAATGCACTAATCTGGATTTACTAGCATTTCTTTTTGTTATTGCTTGCAAACTGTGTGCGTGTCAATATTTCGCAGAGTTCGTCTAATATTTAGCTTAACATCCAAGTTTTGGTCATTTTCACTGGCTGCGACTTGGCGAGAGCAAAACGCATTGAAACGAAAACTCGAGAAGACAATGAGAACACTCGAAAGATTTTATTCATGATTTCTTAGAAGACGCTGAAGACAATCACTGATACCGAATACAATATTCAGAGGTACTTAGACAATAATACCAAGTACATTGACCACAAGGGGATCTGCGCATCGCCCTTATTTCAGGCTCACGCCTGCATGTTATTTGCCAACTAGGCATGGCCCTGTTTTTATTGACAACTCAAATGCAGGGCATTGGTCAAGTTCTTGACAAGCCCCATCATGTCTGCTCGGTTGCACGGTGAACTTGACATCAATAATGCCACCAGGATCTTCAACGTCAAGGTCTGAAACATGGAAACGATCCACGCTAGCAACACCAAGAAGGTGGTCTTTTGGGGTTTCTTGTTTCTTGACATAGATGTTATACTTTGTGAAGGGCATAGCTGCTTTCTCATCTTTTAGCTTCCAGGTAAGGGTCAGGCTCATCGTCGAAGTACCAGTCTCTCCTTTAACCCAAGATGCATCCTGTAGTTGAATAATCCACGAATCCGCCGATGGGAATTCTGCGTTCTCTCCAAAATACTGGATGCTGATATGACCGAGAGATGCAGAATAGGGGGACAGCTCTTCCATTTTTGCGTCCTCTGAGTCTTGGCTTTCCAAGTAGCAGTAGAGATATATATCAGTGAGCATGAAACCTTCGTTTGCGAGTACAGATCTATGTAGGATCCATGGTGAGTCAGCGGGGCCGTCTCCCCTGATCTGTTCTACTGGCACACGACAGACTTCTCCAAATCGTTTTGTAAGCTTGTGCATATTGGAGAGTGCATTGTCGGCGAGGAAGTAAAGCTGTCTATGGTAACCTTTGATGAAACTGACCAGTAGTCCCATATGAGAATTCACATCAGATTTTACCTGCATGGACATTGATGCGTCAGGAACCAAGTAAACTAGTGAACAGAAAAACGGAACACTTGAATCTTCAAACATTATAATCAGATGGTATCAGTACGAAAGGTGTGCGGGCAATTAAGGAACTGGTTGAATTTGAATAAAGATTCTTATCGGTATATGTAAATAACTGGATAAAAATTTCCAAGACCACTGCTAGTTTAAAGCACATTCCAAAACCCCCTTGAACCGAGGGGATGTGCGTGAAATCCTCCGTAGTGCCATCATGCCTTTTGTAGAGAATTGTGTCCACAATATTTACATAAATTCCCATTTTGCCGTTCTTTTCTTTTTTTTTTCTCCTTCCTTTTGCTTCAATAAAGTGTCTTAGGAATAATTAAAAATAATCATCATTTAGAAAGAATGATTGGAATTTTTTTGGCCTAAATTCCAATTTGTTCGTAAAGCATGTTATTTCTGTTGCTTACCATTATCAACTTAAAATGTCCAGATTCGTTGCTTACCATTATCAACTTAAAATGTGCAGATTCGTTGTGCTGTACTGATCCTAAAATCACATGATTGCTAAGATTTGGCACTTGCACTTGCAATAAATATGAAATAATCGTCAAATCAGGAATAAAATGGTTGGTGTTTTGGTAAGAAGACACTAATATAGGCCATAAGATAAATTCCTAAAAAAGAATGCCAATATCGAGACTGTCCACCTTTTCATGATAAAATATTCACTTTTGTCCATACTTTTAATAATGCAATTTAATACAAAGTAATAAAAATATAGTCATTATAAAAATATTCAAATTAATAAGAATGTAGGCATATTAATGATGAAAGGTTTTATGAAAAACATAGAAGACAGATGGTTTGATATATCTATATGTAAGCTTGCTGGTTTCACACAAAAGATTGATGGTTGTATATCAAAGCCTGACAATTTCAAGGCAAGCTTTTCAACATGAAAGGTAAATATATTTGTATGGAAGGCAGCTAGTTTCATATGAATGACTGATAATTTGATATATTTATGTGGAATGTACAACTTCAAGGCATATAGTTGGCCTACAGCTTCATATAAAAGACAGATACATATATATGAACGATAGATGGTTTCAAATTAAATGCATATAAGTTTATAACTTTATATCGAAGGAAGACGGCTTCAAGGCAGATTGTCACATATGAAAGGTAGAAGGTTCCATGTGAAAAGTAGACAGTTCTGTATCAAATGCATATTTGTATTAAAGGTAATCAAAGGCAAATAATTTTATATGACAAGTAGCAAGTTTCATAAAAATCAATTCTTTGACAAATTAGATATATTTTATCCCCTCCTCATGGATCCCCAAAGAAAATGCTCAAACGCCTTAAAATCCTCAAAAAGAAACTTTATTGTGGATTATCTCCAATTGCTGCTTCAAACCAATGTGGTTGTTATAAGAAAAAAGAAACAGTAGCACCTCTATAAGGCTTTATTGTGCTCAACGCAAAAAAAAAGATTTTCTTTGGAAAAATACCAGCTTTCATGTGGTTGATGAAGCAAATTAGATGTGAGAAAATAAGGGAGCAAATTAGATGCGAGAAAAGAGTGTTTTTTTTTTTGCAAATTTATTTTTACTCTGATCTACAACAAAGTCAAAATAGAAATGCAAAGCAAGGAAATTCTTAGTTTTTATGTGATAAGGGAGACATATGGTAAAATTATAATTTGGGTTGGATTTTAGGTTTTGGGTTTTTCGGGTTGAGAGAAGGGAACATTTAAATTTGACGATTTGGATTTTGAGTTTTTTTGTGACCAAGGAATGGGAAGGAACATAGAGAAAAGAAGAGATGTTGGGGTTTTAAAATCTAAATTGGGGGAGGAAGGAGTGATGAAGGAAAAAAAAGGGGTTCGGGTTATGTGAATCTCAAGATGGAGGGGAGAAGAGAAAGGGGAAAGTAAAGAGTAATTAGGAGTTTTTCTCTTCTAAACTCTTGTATTTGGTACAAATACATGTTCATGCGGTAGTCAAAAGGGTTTCAAAACTCAGGGCTTTTGAACCCATTGACATGCTCCAGGTGAGATTTGGAATTTGGCTTTAAAAGTGTATTTCCTTACATCTTCAATTGAACATATATTGGAAACAACGAGATACCAGGGAATGGTACTAATTCAAGTTTTGCTAAGATTGAAACAGAAAAGAATAACTTCAGTCAAATAATAAAAATTTTCAACCCTAATATTGTTGAGAATTCAATCAAATTTTCAACAATTCATATTTGTCAAATATAAAATTGGCATCATATTGAAGATGGTTTTTGGTGAAAATGCATGGCTGCTTACAGAATATGTGAAAGCCACAGGTCGACCATCTTCAAAAGGAACTTCTCCTTGAAAGAGCCTGGTTGCAAAGGACTCATTTTCTCTGAAACTTCCTTTGCATGTGACGTTTGCCCCTCCACTATAAGATTCAGCTTCGAAACTGGCAATTGCAGAGCATCAACACATGTAAGGCAAACCAATCTGAACTTCTTAAACCAAGATTCCTAAGCAGTTCTGAATAATCTAAAATTGTATGACACAAATAGCAAATAGAGAAGGGGATTTACATATATGACTGCTACATGTGCAGGTGAATCAACAAATGCACAAGCATAAAATCATATCTTCAAATGGATGATATGATAGACTAGCATGTTCATACTGTTTGTTGTAAATACTCATGTAAGTTTCATGTTCTTTGAAGAAAAATAGCCTGCTAGTCTAGAGACGTGCAATAGATTTACAATATGCAGAAATATTTATTATCACAGCTAAATAAAATGGTACACCAGAATTTAAATGAATCATGTTTCGATCTGTGATGGAGTCTACGGAGTTTATAACATATCCAATTGTGTATAAATGGAAATATGAATTTGCTCAGGTAAAAAATAGACAACAAAGTTCAGGTGGTGACAAAGCATATACATCAGCAAGGATCATCACAGTGTCTGACACACATCTGACTTGATACTTCTCGGATGCTCCTTTGGTAGTTACTGAACACGCAACCATTTCTGTTTTATTTTAATTTTTGAGTTCAAGTAGTTGTCATCATACTTCTCTCCGTCAGTCACATGGTACAGCCCACGTCAAAAATTAAGCAGAACAAAAGAATTGAACAGAATTTCATCATAATGTTAATCTGACATCAAGTGTCCATAAATGATATCCACTCTCAAAGACCCTAAAACTGCACAAAAACTCCAACCTTGTGCTCAGAGGTGAGATTTACATTATTAGATTCTAACATGCAGTTCTTGGGAGAGGTGACAATGAGCAAGAGAGGGCAATGCCACAGAACCCTGAAAGACAACCGGTGGTCATTATCCTATATTTTTCGGGGTCATGGGGTTTAAGCTCGCACAACGAACAAGCATGATTCCAATTAGTGACAGACCAGGAAACAATATAGATAAATGATGACATAATACTATTTTATGTACGCTACGCCACCTAAATTCTTCATACAAGCACATACCCTTCACAACACTGGTATTAGTATTGGCATTTCAAGGGTTCTTCTAGATTCTTTAGTCTGAAGAATCCGGAATCTGACACTGCAGATTTAAAAAAAAAATCCAGAAAATAGGGAAGAAAATCAAATCAAGTAAAATGGCAAAGGACATGGTCTGTTGATGCGGGTAGATTGAACAAATTGAATATCTATTTTCAAAATATGAAGTTTCAAGAATACCATATACTTTTACATGGGTCCACCCGTTATGCACATCCCTAAACTTCCATGTGCATAATCAAAATGACTTGCCTGCTTTCCAAGACACAACATTTCTAGGGGCACTATATACTTTTACATGCATCCATCCCTCATACACAGCTCCAATCTTCCAGTGCATATATTTTCCCAATTTCCGAGACATATGGCCACTCAAACAATAATTCAGAACATCCATTGCAATACAAACCATGTAGGCGCACAGCACATCGATACGAAAGCAAAAGCACTTATTGTGGGGACGTCTCACATATGCAACTAGGGATGCAAACTGAACAACCTTTAAATTCCAAGATGACAATAGATTTGTTATGATTATTGTGCTATAGCATTTTCGATTTAAAGATGAAGGGGCACAAATTCATCATGCAACTTTGGATGCACATCCCACAGGGGCTACTGTAGTTCGTGTAGATTTGTTATGATGAGAGAGAGAAAGCGGTTATGATTAGCGTGCAAGATCATTTTTCTAGTTAAAAATGAAGGGCCTCAAATTCATCACACGACGACTTAGATTCACAACACCCTGTGCTATTGTAGTTCACAAAGAATTGTCATGATTTAATCGCAGAATGAATTACTTCTCTTTATGTGAGGTTTGTCCATCCACTCTGTGACGAGTTCCCTTTTTCCCATCAGAGGCTATGTTGTAAGTCTGCAGGCCTTTCTAAGAAAAATGATGATTTCTACACCAGTCTTCAAGAATGATTTAGAACACCATTGACAAAAATGATTTAGTAACAACATTGACAGATTTATCAATGCACGATTAATATCATACACGTGTTCATGTAGATCTCTGTTTGGTAATGTGGAAGCTTATATCCAAATCCATTCAACGAGCTTATCTAATACATTTTAGAATCCAACCCCATTTATCATCTAAAGCTGACAGATATCATTTTGTGTTCCAAGTTTTATAACGAATATCAGAAACTTGAAACGGAGTGTACTAATGCATGGAACTTTCATAGAATTACATGAAAGCAGAACTTACTTGATGAAGACTTGCAAATTAGCTTGGTCAGAATGCACATGTTCTTCAAAGGGGTTAAGTGGTCCTTCAAGGAGAGGCTGCCAGGAAAAAAAACAGTTGGAATCTATTAGTGCATGCAAACTTCAAATTTGGAGAGGGATCGAGATGCAATGAAATTTCCTTAAAGAAAATGCAAATAGTAGCCACTTACTTTTATTACATGAATACTGTAGTATGTGCCCCCCCCCACCACCACCCCCCACCACCACCACCACCACCCCACCCACCCCACCCCCACCCCCCCTGGGGGGGGGGGGGGGAACAGAAAAACACCACAAAAGGAGGTTTCCTTTTACTGTAAGTGCATATTGTATGCAGTCTTTTAGATGCTAGCAAGGATTGCCAATTGTCTTTCCGGTGGAAAAAGCATGCAATGCTCAATCGGGAACTTTCCAGGAGGTCAACTATCCTAAAATCACTCTCATTTGAGCACATTAAATCCTAAAGTTTTGCCACCATCCCACCCTCAAATACCTCCTACGGTTAATTCTCGAGTTCATTGGAATTCTCACCAGATACCAAGGGTCAAAACTAGGTCTCCGTATCGGTATTGACTACTGGTCTATGACATTAATATCGATGGCATCGCTGGTATCGAAAGTTTCAGGCAACAGACTGAATGCATATGACTTTCTACATATTGAATGCCTAAAAATATAAAAATAACAAAAAAAATCTCAGACAATTAGATTTGTTTTCACAATTTTTGGCCAATTGACGAAGATTTCAATCATGTTTTGGGCAATGAGTTGAGTCTTTTACCCCCTTTAAAGCAGTTCTAATTCTAGATATTTTATTGCCTTTTTAACAAATAAATCCATATATCGTATTCTGTCTTCCGAAAATGTAAAGATTGAGGTCGCACACTTGTAACCAAGGTTTGAGAAACAGAATTGGGTTGTTGGAAAATTTTTAGGTTTCAAACAATTTCGTCCGTTTCATAGGTTTCGGTCTGAGTTTTGATTTCGGATTTATGTGCATTTTACGTATATATTTCTATATATTTCTATAACGATGTATTTATAAGAAATTTTAAAATTTTAATTAATTTTTTAAATTTTATAATCTACTTTTTAGAATTTCAATAAAATTTTAGAATTTTCAGAATTTTAATTAATATTTGTTATGTATATGGGTTTGGGTAAGAGAACTCAAACCTCTATTTTATTATAAAGAATAAGGTTTTGATCCGAAACCAGTCGAAACAGGGTTTCAACAGTAGTTTCATACCTTCTCCCTTCGAAACTAAAATGAAACGACCGAAATGAAATGATTTCGACTGAAACCTCATCCCCTAATTCTACTTGCAAATGGGAATATGTAATTCTATCTTTGCAAAAGTGGACTCTACAGTAATATTATCATTACGAATGAGGAATAAACATGCAAGGGTCATTGTGTAATGGGATGGTAAGGATGATCCATATGCTTGCTCTCTCTTCCAATTTTTTGAATGTATGTAAAGGACAGTTTCGACTGATGCATAACCAAAACTGTTTCACACTTAATGCGTTTTTGTGACATTGAAGCAATCTCGGTTGCCTAATAATTTGGCGGCGATAGTATCGTATTGCCATTCTAAAAAATTGATACGATAAACCGGTATCTATCAATATTGGCTGACTTTTCGAACCTTTCCAGAGACCCACTTATCATATATCCAAAATGGGAATATTCCCTCCGAACATGTGGTGTGACATACTCCAATTTAGGATTTATCTTCCTTGCCATATTAATACTTTACCAAGTGACACATGATTCTAGAGGTGGCACAAACAACATCCTAGTGTGATGTGATACTTTATTCCATGTAACATAACTCCACATGGCACTTAATTCCGCTCTCTTTTGGTAGGAGATAGAGATGTAAACGGTTTAGGTATGGTTCGGATATATATTTTGCCATTATCAGAAATTATGTATTGAATACAGATGCAGATATAAATAATATATGATAAGAAAATTTATTATCCGTATCAGAAAAAAATGGATACCGACATCTATTGGCTACGGATCGGATATGAATTAATAACCATATTTGCTATAAATAATACATATCGGATGTAGATATATGAATAAAATGCATACAATACATAGTTGTTATGGGTCAAATCCGCCTAACAATGAGATTTATATAATGGAAAATCAAGGGTACGGTGATTACAGGTTAATTGGGTTTAATAGAGGCTAAAACGCCGGATCCAAGGTTGCTCGAAGGTCGCCGACCGCTTGGGAGAATGGCCGAGTTTCCTGCACAACGAGCAGCTCGTCAGAAAGGCTGGGTGGGCTGTCAACTCGTGGTCTCTCCGATGGTAAAGTCAGTATGCGACTTTTTAGAAGAAGGCCGGACACGCTGGCCGATCTTAGTGTAGAGCGACCTAACGTGGTGATCTTATGTGGAAGACACAGATATATGGACGATATCCGACCTTGTATATGAATGAGAGAGTTAAGATTTCTACCAACCAACCCCCTTCTTGATGGCTGGAGGAGGGTATTTATAGTGGGGGGAGTTGGTTGACTGCCGTCCAATCAGTCATCGCTTTTGCTTAGCTGGAGCCCGGCTGGCGCTTAGCTGGGGCATTAATAGGGATGCGACGGATCGATGAGAATGTCAGAGATATTTTTGCACCGTCTTAATCAGTCATTAATGGGGACGCGACGGGCGGCAATCAGTTCTCGTCTTTAACCTTCAGCATTAATTGGAGACGTATGTGGCACTACGTCATTCGGTCATAGATACTTATGGGCTTCCAGGTCGCCGAAGGTCGCCCTTGGAGAGAGTCGAGCTTGACGTTCGAGCTCGGCGTCCCAAGCTTCCTCCGACCGGCTTTCTTGTTTCGGTCGACAGAGCAAGCTATGTTGTTGATGGACGATCTCTACGCTTGGCTGGCGAGCTTCCCGCTTGACTAGTTGGGCGAGCCTCTCTCTCGATTTGTCGGACAAGCTTTCTGCTCGGCTGGGCGAGCTTCTTGCTAGCGGAGCAAGCTTCTCATCTGGGCTTGCTCTTGTTTCGGCTGGCCGGTGAGCTATTTGCTTGGGCTTCAACTATTTGTGCTTTTATTTTTCGGGTTGTCCATCAGGCCGAAACAATTGCCCCATCATTTGCGCTCGAACCGGGAAGCCCGGCTTAGCTCGGATGACGCGTCACATCCTCATTGGCCGAGGGCCGGTCGACGACATTAATTTGAATCGACCGAATCTCCTTCGGTCATCATGACGATTCGGGGACGTGGGAGAATCGAGGCATCGGTTTGTTCTGAGCATGACGCGTGGCCGATTTGACCGATGGGAAGTCGAGGCGCTAGACACGTCCGGATCACGCCACGTGGCCGGCCTTCATCGGTTTAGATTAGCTTTTTCACCGTATAAGAAGAGATGTGGGGGCTCGCGAGTGAGACTTTTCTTCACCCTCTTTGAATCTTTGTTTTCCTCGTCCGTGTTGAGAGCTTCCGTCGCGGCTGTCGCCGTCATAGCTACACCGTCGCCGTCGAAGTTTCGACCGTTTTTCTTCGTCTAGGTATCCCCTCGACCTTTTCTATGGCATCACCCCTTTCTTCTACTTCCGATTCTGTCGCCGAGCAGTTGTTCGGTGAGTTGGAGAGTGGTCGCATCGTAGACTTGGAAGAGCCGGAGTCTTGGTCGGAGGAGCACCTCGCTCTGAGGGTGATCCGGCCGTCGAGCTCGCCATCGCCTCGTCGTCGTCGGCCTATAGGGACTCTAGGAAAGGGAAATGGCCAATCCCCGCACAGCTTAGATCAAGCTCTAGGATCCCGGTGGCCGACGAAGATCCTACGGAAGTCCGGCGGAGATCTTAGCCATAGTGGCCCACACGCCAACCTCCTTCATCCCTCTTATCCGCTCCAAATACATCATGCCGCACTATTCTGTTCGCCTCCCCGAGCTTTCCGAGCGGGTATGCTTCCTAAGGGATCACGAAGTCGGGGTCTACGCCCAGACCTTCGCCCTTAGGCTCCAATTCTCTCTCCACACCTTTCTTCTCATCGTCTTACACTTCCTCGAACTCCCCCTCTTCCGACTGATGCCAAACTCTATCAGCTCCATGGTTGGCTTCCTCGTTCTTTGCTCAGACAGTGGCATAAGTTCGATCTTGCCGCTGTTTCAATATTTCTTCAAAGCCAAGCGCAAGGGGGTGTACTACTATGTTTGTGCGAGGAGGGGTCGACCTCTTGTTCTTAATCTGCCGGACAAGATCAAAGATTAGAAAGAGAAGTTCATCTTTGTCTTGACGTTCGAGGACCTAGCTTTGAGTTTGAACTGGGGGACACTGAATCCCTTGGTGAACAGAGAAGTGGTCCTCGGGACGGCCGACTAAGAGAACGCCAAGATCTTGGAGGACATCCCCGAGGAAAGCAGGGACTTTCAGGGTCAGGTCACGGACGAGCAGATAGTTAAGCACGCCTGGCTTGAAGATAATCCTAGCTTCGTGATTCCACCACCGACTAGCTCAACCTGGTCTGTCGTTTTTTAATGTGCGGCCACGAGTCTTTCGAGGAAGGAGATGAAGAGGATGGCCAAGGAGCAGGCGACCAAGGGCTTGATCAAGGTCGGGCAGAAGAGAGGGAAGGAGGGGGCGACACCGCTCGGGCCGAGAAGGATGAGCGGAGCAAGAAGACGAAAGTGAAGCCTGCGCATTCCGCTCTTCTTTTCCGGTCGAGCATGTCAGCATTGGGCCCTCCCATTGACTCCGACCGGCTCGCGGAGCAGCTGGTCGCCGCAACGGCTACACCGTCGCAGGACCCGTCGGTTACCGTCATTGGCGCGACCCATATCAGCTCGGTCGTGCCTTTGGTCGCGCCTTCGGGTTCTCGGCCGGGTCGGCGCAGAGTCCAGACCGACCGGGCGACGGCAGTTGATCGCTGGCCCTACGGATGCTCGACGTCGGGGCTAGGAACGCCGGTCCAACCGAGCTGCGAGGCGGCGCTTGCTATTTTTAAGTCGAAAAAGGCGAAGCTCCTCGCTCTTTCGGCGGGGATACCATTGCTTTGTTCTATCCGATGGGCGCCCGAGAATCGGGGTTTGACGAGGCCGAGGTTGCGGCTCACCTGGCCGAGAATAGCGTGTTGCCTAGGGACCGAAAGTCTTTGGTGAACGTCGATGGAGAGGCTCAGTGACATGGCCGTTTGGCTCAACATGCAGGTTCGTCGCTTTTCTTACTTAAGATACTGCTTTACTCAGAAGATGTGCACTCACGTCTCTTATTCTTTTTGTGTATATGACCGCAGTGTTGGTGTCTCTCCAACGTCACTCTGCGATGGCGAGCAGGGCCAAGGGCGCTCTTGCAAGGAAGGTGTCCGAGCTTGAGGCTGTGAAGAAGGGGGGCCGAAGAGAATCAAAAGGCTCCGAGGGACAAGCTGGCGACCCTCCGGAAGTATTATTCGGTCCAGAAAGAGACGGTCTCCGAGCTGGACAAAGCTAGAGAGGAGGCCGAGCACATGGCCAAGGGCGAAGAAGTCCCAAGGGTCGCCGCTGAGAATACCCTTGCTAGGGAAAGGGAGGCCAGCCTGAAGATCGCCGAGCTCGAGAGGCACCTGACAGAGATGGAGAAGATCGACCTCGAGGCGATCAAGTTAGAGGCTGTTAACAGGTACCAGCTCCAGGAGTTCGTCCCCGTTTTGGCAGAGACCAGGGCCGAGGGCTTTGAGGAGGGCCTGAAGATGTGCTTTGAGAGATTTAAGAAGGGGATGGAGAAGCACTACCCCAACTTGAAGATCGACTTTTTCAAATTGTCGACGGTCTTCGATAATGAGGGGGAGGCTTCCACCCCGGCCGGCGACGAGCGAGAACATGCGGAGGCGTCATAGTCGGGTAGGGCGAGCTGTCGATGTTAGGGCCGATCTTATCATGTTGCTGTCCTTTGTTTTGGTTTAAGTCGGAGAACTTTTTGTAGGGACGATGTGTAATCATAATATGACAATTTGATCGTCATCTTTGTTTTGAAAATTTTGTTTTGAAAAATTTGTCATTTGTTGTCGTCGATTTGTCTTTCTAAGCCCTACGCCTCGTATGCCTTGTCCCTTCCTATGTATGCCTCCAACATTCGGCATGGACAAGCTCCGGGCCGAGGAAAGACGGAATGTTGAGTAGACACTTTAGAAAGATTTTGCAGAGAATTTATTCGTGCAGTTAGGTTGGCGACATCCCTCATTAAAGAGCGTTGGTCGTCCCTGGACTGAGTAGTGGTCCGACCTCGGGGGTGACACACGGAAGCGGAGATTCGATAGGGAGGAGGCACAGTCCGGAGTCCTTCCCCAGAGCCCTGGACGACCCATCGGGGGCGCAGCTCGGAAGCATGCCCCGGTTCTCTGATAGGATAGGGGCTTTGTGGCGAGGTAGCTTGCTCCCAATGATCAAGCCGACCTACATGGAGGTGTTTCGATTTTGGGGAGGATCTGAAATTCTTATTGAGACAACACAGAATCATTTAGGCCAGATAATATTTGAGCAAGTATTCGGCATTCTATGGGTGAGTTAACTTCTCGCCCTCCATTGTCGTCAATATGTAGGTCGCCGGCCCTACAATATCGGTTATTTTATAGGGGCCTTCCAACTTTGCTGCAAGCTTTACTTGGCGGGCGATCTCTGATTTGAAGGTCACATCTCTGAGGACGAGGTCGTCAAACATGAAGCTCCGCTTCTTTACGCAGGAATTATGGTGCCGGGCCATTCTCTGGATGTGCTTGATGAGGCTTGTCAGAGCCCGGTCCCTTACCTCGTCGATGAGCATGATGTTGAGGTCGAGGCCTTCTAGATTGGCATCTTCGTTGAAGTACCTGAGCCGGATGGATGCCTCGCCGACCTCCACCAGAAGGACGGTCTCTGCTCCATAGGCGAGCATGAAGGGACTCTCATCGGTCAAAGCTTTGTAGGTCGTGCGGGAGGACCAAAGGATGCTGGGTAGCTCGTCGGGCCAAGATCCGTGGGCGTTGCCGACCTTCTTCAGGGACTCGAGGATGTATTTGTTCGCCGCTTCTGCCATACCATTGCTTTGTGGATGCGCCACGGAGGCAAAGTGGAGATTGACGCCCCGATCCGAGCAGAAGCTTCTGAAGTCCGCACAGTCGAACTGCTTCCCGTTGTTCGTCACTATAAAGCGGTGTATCCCAAAGCGGCATATAATGGACTTCCAGACGAAGTTCTTCATCTCCTTCCAAGTGATGCGCGCTAGTGGCTCCGCCTCGATCCATTTGGTGAAGTAGTTAATGACGGTGACGAGATACTTCCTTCCTCCTGACGCAGTTGGAAACGGTCCGAGGATGTCGAGGCCCCACTTGGGGAATGGGACTGGGCTGATGATTAGAATCAGGTCGGCCGGTGGGACAGTGGTATGCTTGTAGAATCTTTGGCACTCCTTACACCGCTTGACATACTTGGTCGCGTCGTCCAACATGGTAGGTCATTAATAGCCCTGACGGATCGCCTTGTGTGCTATGGTATGGCCGCCGTAATGATTCCCACAGAGACCTTCGGTAAGCCAAATGCATTTCAAATAAGGCAAAAGATCGTACCTTGCGCGACGCTTCCGATACTGCACCCTGCCGAAGATCACGAACGTCAAAGCCCGCCTCTCGATCTTCCGTGCCTCTAGCCGGTCATCGGGCAAGGCCCTGGTCTCCAAGCAGGCTATGATCGGGCTCATCCACGTCAGCTCCTGGCCGACATACAACAGCTCGCCTTCTTCAATACTTGGTGTCAGTAGGTTCTCAACGTAGATGGCCTTCCCTATCTTGG
The DNA here is from genome assembly GCA_030789695.1 of Scilla litardierei. Lineage (NCBI taxonomy): Eukaryota > Viridiplantae > Streptophyta > Magnoliopsida > Asparagales > Asparagaceae > Scilla > Scilla litardierei. The sequence continues at coordinate 787,597,396 of CM061142.1, read as the reverse complement.
CTGGAGAAGAATACACAACTTTGAGAGTGCGTCGGCCCGGAGATTGTTTGATCGGGACAGATGCTGGATCTCCGCTCTTTCGAACTTTAGGAGCTCGGCCCGGGCGCACTTTCGATAACGCTTCATCAAGTCCTCTCTAGCTTCGAAGCTGCCTAGTATTTGTTGGACGACGAGCCTCGAGTCGCTAATCAGCAGCACATTCGTCACCCCAAGCGCTCGACAGAGCTTCAGCCTATTAAGGGCGACCTCGTACTCCGCCACATTGTCGGTCGCTGAAAAATTGAAGCGGAGTGCATACTCCAGTAAGCTCTCTTCGGGGGTCTCTATCACGATGCTGGCTCCGCTCCTCGAGCCCGTGGCCGATCCATCAACGTGGACTATACATAGCTCGCCTTTGGATCGGGTGTATGTTGAGGGGGTGTCCTCGACGGCGGGCTTCTGTTGTTCTGCGCTCGACCGAGCATCCGATGAAGCTCCAGCAAGTTCTTCGACCGTGCATTCCGCCACGAAGTCCGCCAACGCCTGATCCTTGATCGCCGCCCTGTGCCTGTAGACGATGTCGAACTCGCTAAGTTCGACGCTCCAATTCAGTATCCGGTCCGATCTCTCCGGTCTCTTCAGATTCTTCTCGAGTGGCGAATTGGTGTAGAACAAGATGGTATGCGCCTGGAAGTATAGTCGAAGCTTCCTCGCCGTCAGGGTGAGGCAGTAGGCGAACTTCTCTATAGGGCTCTAGTGGGTCTCTGCCTCCCGGAGCACCCGGCTGGCATAGTAGACCGGCCTATGGATGCCTCCGTCTTCTTTGTTTATGACCGAGCTGACGGCTTCCTCGGTGGCGGCGAGATAGAGGCCGAGCCGCTCTCCTTCCTCCTGCTTTGCGAGCAGCGGTTGGCTTTGCAAATAAGCTTTCAGCTCGCCAAAGGCTTGGACGCAGGAGTCGTCCCACTCGACCTCCTTCCTCACACCTTTCTTCATACTAAGGGTATTCCGCAAGACCTTAAAGAACGGGAGGGACCTCTCGGCGGACTTTGACAGGAATCTCCCCAGTGCAGCGATCTGCACATTCAGCCTTTGTAAGTCTCTGATTGTCCTCGGCTCACTCATGTTGATGAGGACGGATATCTTGTCGGGGTTTGCCTCAATCACTCGCTTGGTGATCATAAAGCTGAGGAACTTCCTAGACCAGACGTCGAATATGCATTTGGCCGGGTTCAGCCGCAGGTTGTGGCGTCGCACCTTTTGGAAGGTCTCCTCAAGGTCGACGGGTGATCCTCGGCCTTCTTCCGACCCGTGGATGGAAGATCTTAGTCACCATCCGTTGATAGGTCGCCCCGACGTTTTTTAGTCCGAACGACATCTTTGTGTAGCAGAATATCCCCCGGTCGGTGACGAACGATGTTTTCTCCTCGTCGTGCGGCGCCATTTGGATCTGATTGTAGCCCGAAAAGGCGTCCATGAAGGCCAGTAGTTTGTATCCGGAGGCATTGTCTACCAAATGGTCGATCCTCGACAGAGGAAAGCTATCCTTCGGGCATGCCTTGTTGAGGTCAGTGAAGTCCACGCACAAACGCCATTTGCCACTGGGCTTCTCACCATCACCACATTGGCGAGCCAATCTGGGTAATTTACTTCTCGAATGAATCCGGCCTCATGAAGCCGATCTACCTCCTCGTCCGCAGCCCGCATCTTTTCTCCTCCCATGCTCCGCTTCTTCTGCCTGATGGGACGAGCATCCGGATCTACATGTAGCTCGTGGGCGATCACCGTTGGGTCGACTCCGGGCATGTCTGCGGGCGACCATGCACAGATATCTGCATTCGCCCTAAAGAGGTCTACAAGCCCTGCCCTCAGCTCGGCGGGCAGCTTTGTGCCTATAGACACGATCTTGTCCTCTTCCTTTGCCACTGGCACCTCCTCCACGCCCTTCACTGGAGCTGGCCGTCGATCAACAAAATCCTCCCGATCGTCAAAGAGATCGATCGGCATGGCTTTGCTCGGTCCTTTTGTGCTTGGTGGAGCTGACGTAGCAGCTTCGGAAGAGCTTCTGGCATCCTCGCACCTGTCCAACTCACTGCGGAGTCTGGAACTTCACCATCTGATGCAACGAGTGGAGAGCTTCAATGTCGGTCATGTAGGGCCGTCCAATAATGCCGTTGTACGCCGAATCAACGTCGACGACAACGAACTGCGTCAACCGAGTGACGACAACAATGTGCATCGAATGGCCAGTGAAGCCGACAATTGGGCCCGCGCATGGCTTCAGGTCTACATCCTTCAGCCTCATCTTCTCAATTGTGGACAAGAATAAGATGTCGCACGAACTCCTGGTGTCGATCAAGAGTCTGCTTACGATGGCCATCCCGATAAAAGCCTCGATGACAATGGCGTCTTCATGTGGTAGCTCGACCCCCTTCAGGTCGTCGTCAGAGAAGAAGATGTGGGGATGGGCTACACTCTTTCGCTTTGCCCCTGCACCAGCGTCCACCTCCATGACCTGTCGAGCATAAGTCTTCCGAGCCGATGCTGATGTGCCACCTGAGGCCGATCCGCCGCATATTATATTCACGCACATGACCGGCTCGGTCATTTGATGGGCAACTTGCTCGGCGTTCTGGGCCGGGGTCAGTCGAACAACTTCTGCGGGTGCTTCTCCCTCGTGCCCCGGCCTTCTTTTGTCGATGAATCTTTTGAGATGTCCATCCTGAATCAGCCGCTCAATGTCCCTCTTCAAGGTGTAGCACTCGTCGGTATCATGCCCATGGTCTCGATGATATCGACAATACTTCTGTTGATTTCTCATGGCAGGCTTTGTCCTCATCTCCGGGGGTATATCTCTGAGAAGCCCGATCGCCATAGCCGCCATCATCACTTCCACCAAGGGGGCGTTATGTTAGTGGTTTTGCCCTAGGCCATATATTTGGACCTTCATGTTATGTCATTTTCATTTATAAAATATTTCTCTTATTGTTATTATATTGCTTGCATGTTTCTTTATAATAATGTTTGAATAGCTGTTTTATGTTATTCTAAGCATCCATAGTTACTCATCGTTAAATGTTTAATAATGAATTAAGACCAGTATGAGTTTGGTTGATAATTATGAGATTATTATATGTATGGTGATACAAATCAAACTTATAGGTACTTGTTGGAGAACAGGAACTGGATAGACTCGCTATGAGATTATTACATGGATTAGTGTCATAAATGATCTCATAATAGTTATGTCATAAAATCCTTAGACCTGAGATCATCACAGTTTCCTAAATAAGGAACATCATGTTTTGACATAACCGAACGTTATCTTTAATCAGATAATCATAAAGGTTATGATTGAACGTGATGTGAATTATGCAGAGGAAAGTGAATGAACAAAATGGAATTTGTCCCCCTCCTATGAGAGAGATATCTAATGGGCCCCTCGATAAGTAGGACTGAGAAATGCATGACCGTGCTCAAATGAATGTCATTGGATTTTATCAGTCTACTTAGAAAGCGAGAATTTAAATGTTCGAACAATATAAGTGTGACACTGTCCATGACTTATGTTCAAATCAGATATCGTGTGACAAAAGGATTATGACATGTTCTATTGGTTAGGTTAATATCGGACTAACGCTATTCATATTAATTGGGTAGTCATAATGTCTTGCTAGAGACCAATTATGACTTGTGGGCTTCTAATAAGATTAGGCCCACTGCCAATTTTAATATGGGCCTATTGGGTCGCACACAAAGAACGTAATGGATATGATAGGGTTTTTAAACGTGATTTCAAATTTGATTTGAAATTCGTAATAAGGCGAAATATCTTAACTGTCAGATATTGTATCTCGTTAAGATATTATCCCTAAGATAACGCCGCTTAACAGAAATCCGTTAAGGGGTTAACGTGGGATTCTTCTCCCTAAGATATCGCCGCGTAACTGAAATGCGTTAAGGGGTTAACGTGGGATTCTATATAAGATATAGGAAGAGGATTTTCAGTTTACGGGTTTTCTATCTATCTCCTCCGTTTTTGAGAAAAACAAAGAGCAAGAGAAACCCTAGTTGCGGAGAAGGAGCTACCACCCTCGCAATTCTTGTTCGTGACGTTCACGTGTGGATACCGATTGAGGGTGGTCGTTCGTAGAGCAGCACCTGTAGTCTGACACATTCAGATCGTCACAAAGATTAGTAATCTATTCGAATCAATTAGAAACGCATGGATCTTGGTAGGTTTCTATTTTCCGCTGCATATAAACTATTTATGCATGATAGAAACCCTAACACGTTAAGCCTTAAGTAGTGAGCCTCTAGCGCTCTCTTGAGCTTGTTCTTCGGAGCGGGGTTCCTCGGGCGGGGGAACCCCCTCAGCGGACCAGGGTGGTCCCGCTCCCGAGGGCCTCCTTGGTTGCGTCCTCGGGGACGGTCTTGATCACGCCCTCGGGGGCTGTCCTTCGGTCGCGCTTCAACACGAGGTACTTCGACTGGTACAACATCCTTCATAGCCCCTAAAGCCTCCTCACTAAGCATGAACTGCCCCGTCCGGGAGAAGAGATCATCGAGGTCGACCGGCGGATCATGGAGAAGAGATTTGAGTAGACTCCGATTGGCCAACCCATTCTTGAAGGCCGCCATGACGAGCTCATCTCCGCAGCTCGTCACGCTGAGCCTTTCTTCATTGAAGCGTTTCAAGAACTTCCGGATAGTTTCTCCCTCCTGGACTACAGTGAATAGATAGTCTGAGGCTTTCCTCCTCCTTCGCCCAGCCAAGAACTGCTGACAGAACTTGTGGAAAAGATCGCCGAACGAGTCGACGGATCAGTCGGGCAAGCCGTTGTACCACTCCACAGCCGACTTCTTCAATGTTGTCTGGAAAGCTAGGCAAAGGAGCATGTCATCCGCTCCTTGAATCTCCATAACTCCCGGGTACCGCTACACATGCTCTAGGGGATCGTCCGAACCATCATACAGTTTAAACTGAGGGAGTTTGAACTTATGAAGTACCGGGGTTGAGATCGCCCTCTTGGTCAGCGGGTTGGCCTCTTCAGGGTAAGGGAGGCGTAGGAGACCTTCGGGGGACGTTCCGGCAGCCTTGGCATCCCCGCCACTGATTGGCACCACCGGATGAGCCACCTCGGTGCTCAGGGGCGTCACTCTCTCGCTCTTTGGGGGTCATACTCCGATCGCGGTGTCGTCACCGCCGATCATTACGCCTAAGAGAACGGCGTCCTGACCGACGGGGGCTTCTGCTTCGATGCGGGTGCTCTTCTTGTCTCGGGCTCCGTGGCCTCCTATGCCGATGACTTTCAGTAGCGAGATTCGGCCTAGGGGAATTTCATACTCCCTGGGCCGCCTCATGGGGGACTCCTTGGCTCCCCTCTCGAAGCCTCTCCCTCGTGGCGATGATCTGCCGCCGTGGTCGAACGGTCGCTTCCTCGTCGAGCTGCCTTTGTCGAGCGGCCGCTTCTTCGAATTGGGAGAGGAGGTCCAACCTCACATTCGGGGGCCTAGGGGGGACATTCAAGTGGAGGGAGCCCCACGGGCCTGGGGCGACCCAGTTTTCCATCAGCTTGGTGAAGGCCACGAAGTTCGCATGGACGTTACGTGCTGCATCCTGAATGACAGCTGTCGACCCCTTAAGGGGCAGATCCAGTGGGGGAGTCCTCCCGGGAGAATGTAACAGCCAGTATTTTATAATACGTGTTTTGCACGTATTTTATTATGAACCTGTGATTGCGTATCTGTACTTAAGCACGTATCCGTATTACGTATTATTGTTAGGCGTATTTTACTACGTAATCGTGTTTCATACACACGTTTTAGCAATAACTTCTTTTAAATCCATCATTATAATTTCATTAATTATTCTTTTCAAAACTTAAAATTCAAATTCAAATCATTTCCATATCAGATGTAAGACTTTTACCCATTAGCTTTTAATCCTCACTTAATCACAATTAATCTCCCTTGTCCTTTCCATCTTTTCCTTAGTGTTTTTAAACCCTTCCAATTTTGTTTAAACCCTAATTTTCTCTTGAGCAGCCGCCACCCTTACATTTTCGCACACATTTTTCCCAGGGCTCACTCACGCACCCATAACCCAAACTCTACATATTAGAAACCAATGCAAATAACAGAACCCATGCTACTTGAACCCAACCCTTCAAACATTAAAACCCAAACCCCCTTCTCACAGGCTTCTGCACACTACCCCTTTTATTTTCAAAACATTTGATCACAATAATAAAGCTAAACCGAGGCCACTACCCAGGCTCACGTGAGTAGCCAAGGTGCTCTACAAATTTCTTTTAAAAAACCCAAGTCCTAGACCTACATCATCCTCCTATTATAACCTAACCCTATCCCTACTCTCCAACACCCAGCCGCACAAAACCCAAACCCTAGCCTTTTAGCCATCTCCTCCCCTAGAAACTCACGTGCGGAACCCATCCCGACCCTCCGGCCTCTTCTCCTCGACTCCGGCAACCCCCTCATGAACCCGAACCGGCGGCCACCTCAGACCGAGTCACCCTACTCCAGCGGCCTGCCACCCCCACACGGCGCCCCCTTCAGCCGGCAGCAGACCGACCCAAGCCGCCACCCTCAGATCCCTTCCCGACGGCCCGAACCACCCCAAGCGCCGATCAACCCTCGCGTCAGCAGCCCCCACTCCGGCCACTCTCCCCTCTCTTAGCTCTCAACCACTCCCTCGGACAGATTGCACTCGCCGGCAACCCTTACTGCCGTTCTCGTCGTCCAATCGCCGGCGCCGACAGCCCCCTACCCGCCAGCAGCCCTGATCCGCCCCGAACCGGCGCCGACAGCCAGCCGCTGCCCTATGACGTCCGTTTCGCTTCCCAGCAAACAAAACGAGGCGACGTCAAGTTGAAACTGTGAGTGTTATTTTTGATATGTTATAGTCTTAACAGCAGCTTGATATAATACCATTATAGATTTCTGACATGTTAACAGTATTTAAACTTATATTAGGAGAATAAGTTATATTGTGTTAGTTTCGATAATTAGACAGTATATAATTAATTAGGTAAGTTAGTCATAATGTGTAACAGTTAAATATATATCATATAACAGTTTATTTTTATGAGAAGTTAGTATGTATGATAATTATATAGGTTAGTTCATGAGTAGGTCGTAAGATGCTTTTACCTTATACTCAAATCCGATGACGCAGATTAACCGCGCTACTCGTCTCTATCACCTGGGCAACCAGAATTTGATAAATCAGGCAAGTGTGCGAAACTGTACAAATTATTGGAACATTAATGTTTAATTGCATTTTCTGTTCGTGCGTGTATGTGGACATTAATGGAACATCAATTATCTGTGTGTGCGTGGGTGGACATAAATGGAACATCTTGTCAATATTGAATGTGTAAACTCGTGCATTGATTTGGCTTACTCCCGTCGGTCATATATGACTAGTCTGGCTCCTGTTCCAGTAAGGTCATGTATGACTAGTCTGGCTCGTGTTCCAGTATATGGCGGTTTCTTGATACACAACATGCGGGTAATAGTGCACTCTCCAAGATAGAGAGAGTGATCCCTTGTACAGAAAACCTGCAGAGAATAGGGCACTCTCCAAGATAGAGAGAGTGATCCCTTGTACGGACTTGTCTTATGCACTTGGATTGGGGTAGGGTTGAGCGGTTACACGGTTTAGAGGGTTTGATCCCCCTCTACCGTAAAGCATGAACCCTTCGTGACACACACCGTCTTGTCTTGTCTTGTAGCCGGTAGCACACGCTACGGCCATTGCCATGCCACGTTTACTTCCTTGCACTGTTTTTACGTTCCTACCATGTCTATATATAAAATTGTCATGCTCATCACTTCACATTTAAAAGGTTTAGAACTGTCATGCTAGAAGTACCTTACTTTACCATGATTTGAATTGCTATGTTTAATGTTGTTGACACCTCATATAAAAACATTAATGCTTCATACTTTACTATTATTCGTGCACCTTGCCTTGGGCCTTCTTACTCCTACTTGTAGGCCCTTGCTGACATACATTCGTATTTTTGAAATGTGTGTCCGATTACGAGACAGGTTGTCAGTAGGAATTATTCGAGACGCCTGACCTAGAGAGTTAGGAGTTTGATGTAGACGCTGAGTCGCTCCCTGCGGAAGACTCGAGCCACTTTTTCTGTCGCTGCATTTGATTTTATTTTAGTACCTTGTAGTAGTATTAGTACCTTGTTATAGTTTCCTTTGGCCATGCCGAGGCCTTGTCGTTTTATTTCTTGTACGAACATTTCTGGATGTAGCCTTTTAATTATATGAATGTTATTTTTATTGTTGTGAAATGTATGCAAGAATTCTGCGGGTTTTTATCACAGACGCTTAATGAACTCGAGCTTCACTGTTCCAGTTCATGCGGACCTTCGTTTCGCTCTCGCTTTCGTCGTATTTTGGGAAGCGGGGCCTGACAGAGAATAAGGCTCCTCGGCCAATGGCGACCTCAGGGTGTCATTGATTAGTGCCTCGAGTCGTCCCGGCTTTCTTGGAGGTGACGGTGGGGTGACGTCGGACGACTTTTCGTGACAGGAATTGCGGTGAGTATATGCGGAGCCTGACATGGGTGTAACCCTTCTTTCCCACAGACAACCAATTGTTACGAGTCAAATCTGTCTAACAATGAGATTTTTATAATGGGGAATCAAGAGTACGGTGATTACAAGCTATTGGGTTTTAGTAGAGGCTAAAACACCGGATCCAAGGTCGCTCGAAGGTCGCCGACCGCTTGGGAGAATGGCTGAGCTTCCTGCACAACGACCAGCTCGTCAGAAAGGCTGGGTTGGCTATCAACCCGTGGCCTCTCTGATGTAAAGTCAGTATGCGACTTTTTAGAAGAAGGCCGGACACGCTGGCCGATCTTAGTGTAGAGCAACCTAATGTGGCGAGCTTATGTGGAATGCACAGATATATGGATAATATCCAACCTTGTATATGAATGAGTTAAGATTTCTATCAACCACCCCTCTTCTTAATGGCTGGAGGGGGTATTTATAGTGGAGAGAGTCGGTTGACTATCGTCCAATCAGTTGTCGCTTCTGCTTAGCTGGAGCCCCGCTGGCGCTTAGCTGGCGCATTAATGAAGATGCGACGGGTCGACGAGAATGCCAGAGATATTTTCACACCGCCTTAACCGGACATTAATGGGGACGCAACAGACGGCCATCAGTTCTCGTCTTTAACCTTCGGCATTAATTGGAGACATATGTGGCCCTACGTCAGTCGGTCAGAGATATTTATGGGCTGCCAGGTCAACGATGGTCGCCCTTGGAGAGAGTCGAGCTTGGCGTCCGAGCTCGGTGTCCCAAGTTTCCTCTGGCCGACCTTCTTGTTTTGGTCGACAGAGCGAGCTTCGCCGTTGCTGGACGATCTCTACGCTTGGCTGGCGAGCTTCCCGCTTGACTAGTTGGGCGAGCCTCTCTCTCGATTTGTCGGACGAGCTTCCTGCTAGTGTGGCGAGCTTCTCGCTAGTGTGGCGAGCTTCTCATTTGGGCTCGCTCTTGTTCCGGCTGGCCGGCAAGCTATTTGCTTGGGCTTCAACTATTTGGGCCTTTATTTTCCGGGCCGACCATCAGGCCGTAACAATAGTGATTCTATTTAATCATTAGGTTTAGACTAATTAAGTATTAAATATAAATGGATGTATGATCACATATGAAGGCAAGTATAAATAAGTTACGAGTATAATATATTATTAATATATCGGATATCCATATTTGTATCTATATCTAAAAAAAATCAAATTTTACTATCTAAATCCAGTCAGCTAAAAAATTTAAATATTTGTATCCGAAACCAAAATAATAGGATGCAAACCCGAATATGATAATCCGAATCGTTTACATCCCTAGTAGTAGTGATATTCTCCAATACCTTAGGGTGGAAATGGAGGCTGACAACCTGCTAACCTGCCCGAACTCAATTCAAAATTGTGCATGAATAGTAACTTTAGATTCATTAAGGATATTGGGTTGGGTTTGGGTTTAGAATTAATATTCGATAGCTTATCAGGTATGTATTTCGATATCCTTGCATTCAAACCCACTAACCCAATGACCCAACCCAAATTTTTATAAAAGATCAGTTTAGGATGCCAAGGTGTGTCTAAATAGTTCAGAGATCAATATAAGAGTTGTTGTAACAAGGATAAAGTTTGACATTGCTATCTCTTTAAAGATTTGAAGTACTTAGATGATATATGTTCATTTCTTCCTCTTTGCATTAATTTGTCAAAATATTGAAAGGTATTCAATAAGTATTCAAAACCCGACCGAATCCAAACAAAGGGGGATATGGTTTGGATAGGCGTGGTGCTTAATGGGTTTGGATTATGTTTGAATATTGTTGAACCTTATAGTTGATTTGGATATGGATATAATAGGTACCCGATACAAACCAGACCCATTACCATCCCATGGTACCATTTGAAACACCCTTAGTGAGAACTTCCCCAGATCCAACCCATCCTCAAATCACTATCATCCAAACACATTTAACAATAGAGTTTTGATACAAATCCTCTGTAAAATGTTAGCTACGATTAATTCTTGAGTTCATACCTACTCTTATGGGACAATTACTTTGAAATTTGGGGTTTGACAATAGGATACGCATTTTTCTCAGCTTATTATTATGTTAGTTGCCTATGTCAAATTTTAATTAATTATTTTGTCTGCCTGTAATAATTTTCTTCCCAGTGAAGGGATTAGTTTTGCACCAGGTACTTAAATCTTCAACCATTTCATATTTGTGCAGTTTGATGATGTGCTTTATTATTTTCCAATATGTTACCATCATTGATTTTCTCATCAATCAGTTACAGTTGGCAGAAGAGGAAAAGAAATTGGACAAGCTACTCATCCCATTTCATATCTGTAGCAGTTTGATGACGTGCTTTATTATATTCCAATAGGTTACTATTTTTGATTTTCCCCATCAATCAGCTACAGTTGGCAGAAGAGGAAAAGAAATTGGATAAGCTACTCATCCTATTGAGATCTAGTATATCTCGGATGAGGTCCTGAAATGTCAAATGGGCGTATGCAATGCTGTGCGAGGGTAATATTTGCCACGATCTGAGATATAAATAACAGAAATTGCCCCAAATCCAATAATGTGCAAATGTTTCTCTATGTGCAAGCAACAAAGCAGGAAGATGATTTTATTTTTGTTTTTTGTCGGGGGTGGGAAGTGGGATGGGATGGAGCTTTCTAGGATGGAGCCAAATACAAGGACGCTCCCATCAAAGAAACTTTCTAATTTGCAAAACTTAGTTACATAACAGATCATGTACTAGTACGGCTTCATGTAAGATACGAGTCCATTGGTTGATCTAATCGGAGTGATAAATAGATTAAACACGGGTCCATGCTAGAAAGTATGTCTTTACAGAACCCATTAAGAGGGTTTCAACAATATTTCTCTAACATGGACTTTGTCGTCCTCTATCTCAGTCATCATCTATCCTTTTCTTAACAAATTTCAGCAAAAATAAATGAATCCACACAATTTGTATGAGATCCTGGCAGTGTTGGCTCTTTCCACCAGGGACTTAGGAGCATAATCCAGCTTTAATATTCTCATCAAAAAGTATTCTGATTGAGCAATTTTTCATATAGAGTCAACCCCCCACCCCCAAAAAAAGTTTTGGTTCGTTATTAGATAACCACCATATTTTTTCTTGCCTACACGATGCCCGCTACATATTTTTTTCTTAGCACATAAGTTCCTTCCGTCAATTTTACACATCACATGATGGTTTATTAAATTTTCTTCCTAAAATACCCCTTAAAAATTCTGTCAGGGCATGAATTATCTTAAGCATAAAACTATATCTAACCCTAAATACGTAGAATTACTTCCCAACAAGAGAATGAAGCTCTAATCCTAACTACAAAACTTAACTATAGTAGAAAGCATAGGAAAGATATAAAACCCTATGTCATTTTCTCTCCATTTTTTGCTAAAACTTATTTTTTTCAAAGGTCACTTTTCCTGCTTATCAATTGCAGCATCATTTTCTTCTTAAATCCAAGATCTAATCCATTCACGCAGTTTCAAACAATTGATTGCTTGCGGAAACACCAATTTCTGAAATTTTTAGCAATTTAGAGATGAGGAAATGTGTAAACAACAGTTTTTCGGGAAGAAGCAGTATGGAAGAAGGGTGTTATGGTCAATTTAGATAAAAAGTTAATGGCGTTAAATTTTAATGGCTAAGAGGGGCTTCGTGTTGCCAAAAATAAATTAAGGGTTTCCATAATAATGGGCCAAAACTTAGGGGGTTTAGTAAAACTAACTCTTAAATATAATAAGACAAATGCAACTGGAAGTCTGGAACTAACTAGTACCGATATTGTGCACTAATAGAAGTCACAACATTGTAGAACATCAAAAACATCAAAGATATGGAATTTGGAGGCCAGTATATAGTACATAGTCCACAGAAAATATCTTTCAATTTCTAATGATGCTTATTAAGCAAATATAGAATTTGTGTTCATACTTCATAGCACAAATCTAGCAAAATGATGTTAGACTTGAATTTTGGAGGCTTAAGATATAAACAATTACTGGTGGGTTACCTGAAAGCCTTGACATGAAATGTTATTCCATGGAACGTCAGCTAGTCGCAAGCCTTTGATGGAAAAATGAAGACCGTGACCCTAGAGAATTTTGGGACCACAATATTAAATTGATAATTACATAAGGTAGATCAAGATGCACCCAGTAAAATCCATTAACACTTGAAAGATATAGGATGCTAATTTTTATAAGAAGTTACTTCAAAAGTAAATTGATAACTTTGGGGGAACAATATTACATCAGCAATTCCATGAGATATGTTGAGATGGACACAGTAAAAGCCTTTAGAACATGAAAGACGTAGTAATTTTTCAAAAAACATTTGTCAAGAACTAGGAATAAAATGATAACTCAGGATAAATGAATGCTAGAAAAAGCGAAGAACTAGTACTAGCAGGTTTATAGTTCAAAGAGTTCTATCAGGTATAATACATTAATAAAAAATGTTAACCTGCCATTTAACTACAAATCATTAGCAAGAACATGTCCCATCATTAAATACACAATCATCTTATATTAAAGTTCAATCAGATATCCTAAAGAGCAATGCTACAGTACTCTGAGACGATTAGGGCTTTTTAGTGGACTAAAAGAGGGATTTTTATGATGGGGAACAATAAAAATAGGATTTTTATTGGATGAAACAGATCTGAAATTATCAAAAAGGCTACAAATCAACTACTCACTAGATGACAACTACGAATTGATAGACAACTAGCTAGGAATTTAGTCTAGGTCGAAAGAAATTACTCACAATTCAATTCTTCAATGAAGAGCTAGGGCCGGCCGGCTCTCTTGCTTAAAGGGGATAATCGGTAATTAGTCTTTTACGAAGCGGTCCCCCTTCTTAGTCTCGGAATTACAAGTTTGCCAACGGGTCCGTGGACCCGCGCCTCCGCCTTGAATAAACCCGCACCATTGGTGGACCCGAGCGCGTCACACCCTCTTCTGCTGAAGCTCCTTGCGCCGTAACTCCCCCCAAAAGTGCTACCTTGTCCTCAAGATGAAAGTCTGGGAATTGGTCTCGTATCACTTCGCAGGCCTCCCAAGTAGCATCATAATCCAGTAGTCCTTGCCATTTGATAAACACTTCTTGTTTCCCCTCGGCATTCTGTCGAACCCCCTTAAGCTCTTGTGGCTCGAGCAACACATCCATATCGTCTGTCAATGTGGGAGGAAGAGTAGGCGAGAGCGGGTGGTTCCCAATAGTCCGTCGTAGCTGTGATACGTGAAACACTGTATGGATAGTGGATGTAGTATGTAACTTCAGGCGATATGCCATCTTCCCAATCTGAGCGGTAACCTCAAATGGCACATAGTAGCGGGTCGCCAACTTTTCATTGCTCCTATGTGCCAGTGTCTTCTGCCTGTAGGGCCGTAGCTTGAGGTATAACCTATCCCACACCGTAAACCGCACATCTGTCCTGTGCTCATCGGCTTTAGCCTTCATAATTTACTGGGCTTGCAATAAATGTCGATTCAGCTCATTCAAGTGTCTATCACGCTTCTCTAAGTACTCCTCTACCTGAGAAACTGGAGTCATGCCCCGGCCGTAATGGATCAAATGGGAAGGGTCCTGTCCATAGAGAATTCGAAAAGATGTGCTCTGTGCTGCCGAATGGTACAAAGTATTGTAACAGTATTCTGCACATGCCAATCACCTGGCCCACTGCTTCGGTGTGTCTGAAGTAAAGCACCACAAATATGTCTCCACACTCCTATTTACACCTCTGTCGGACCATCTGCATGTGTGTGATAGGATGTACTCCTCTTTAGCTTAGTCCCCTTGCACCTTGAACAACTCCTTCCAGAAGCTACTCATTAAAATCTTGTCGTGATCTGACACTATCGAAGCATGGAACCCATGTATGCGGACAACGTCCCTCAAGAATGTTGTAGATACAATAATCGTTGTGTAAGGATGCCGGAAAGGAATGTCGTGCACATATTTGCTATGGCGGTATACCACTACAAGAATAACTGTGAAGCCCTCTGAACACGGTAGTCCCTCGATAAAATCCATGTTGATGTCTTTCCAAAGCCTCTCAGGCAGGGCCAGTGGCTATAGTAGTCCTGCAGAAGCCATCGCTAAATATTTGTGACGCTGACAAACATCGCACTCTGCTATCATTTTAGCAATGTCCCGCTTCATTCTCGGACAATACAACTCCTTGGCCATTCGTCCGTATGTCTGCTGCACCCTTGAGTGCCCTCCTACTGGGCTGCCATGGAACTCTTGAAATATCAAGGGAATGTGTGTAGGCTCCCCGGGTATCACCAACCTCCCCCGATATAGCAACACATGCCCACTCAATGTGTACATGGGATGATCTGCGGAGCCCTGCTGTAGTGCCTCCTGTATCTGTGTCAGCCCCCTCATCGACTTCAATCTCTCTCCCCAAGGGCTCCCAGTCAAGCAGTACTGGTACTTATATTGCCGCTACCTCTGCTATCTACTCTCTGCGTGACAGAGCATCTGCTGCCTTGTTCTTCAAATTTGGCATGTATCTCAAAGGTGTAGTGAACCAGCTTGGAGAGCCACTTTTGATGCTCCTCGGTGACCATGCGTTGCTCCAATAGGCATTTTAAGCTCATCGGGTCGGTCCTCATGATAAATCTCCTCCCAAGTAAATAGGGCCGTCATTTCTGAATGGATAGCACTATTGCCATCAGCTCCCTCTCGTACACTGATTTCAGTCTGGCTCAAGCTGACAGAGTTTGACTAAAATAGGCTACTGGCCTCTGGTCATGCATCAGCACAGCCCCCAACCCATATCCTGAAGCATCTGTGTCTATCACGAAGGGCTTGCTAAAGTCTGGTAATGCTAACACTGGCACTGTCTTCATCGCTTGCTTCAGGGCCTCAAATGCCTTGGTAGCCTTCTCACTCCACGAGAAGTTATCCTTCTTGAGCTGCTCTGTCAATGGCCATGCAATCGTGCTTTATCCCTGGACAAACTTCCTGTAATATCCTAATATCCTGTAAGGACCAAGAAGCCCCGTAGGCCTCGTAGTGTCGTGGATTGCGGCCAGTCTAACATTGCCACAATCTTCTCCGGGTCTGCCGCCACACCCTCAGCTGAAACCACATGTCCCAAGTACTCCACGTGCGGCTGTCCAAAAAGGCATTTCTTTCTGTTGGCAAATAGCTGCTGCTCCTGCAGCTCGTGCAACATCGCCTGCAAATGCCCTACATGCTCCTCCAAGCTGCGACTATAAACAAGTATGTCATCAAAAAATATAAGGACAAACCTCCGTAAGTAGGGCCGAAACACCTTGTTCATCAAGTCCTGGAAAGTCGCTGGAGCATTCGTCAAGCCAAAAGACATGACGAGGAACTCATAGTGCCCCTCATGAACCAGAACGCCGTCTTTAACACGTCGACCGCCCACATCCGGATCTGATGGTACACAGACTTCAGATCGATCTTTGAGAATACCACAACCATATGGAGCTCGTCAAGTAGCTCGTCAATCACTGGAGTATGAAACTTATCAGGCACAGTTTTCTTATTCAGTGCTCGTAGTCCACATAGAATCTCCAACTACCATCCTTCTTCTTCACAAACAGGACTGGGCTAGAAATGAGCTCATGCTCGGCTGAATCACCACGGCCTGCAACATATCGTCCACCATACTCTCGATCTCATCCTTCTGCATCTGGAGGTATCTATATGGCCGAACGCTGATGGGTGACACCCCCTCTCGTAAGACTATAGTGTGCTCATGATCCCTGAGTGGCGGAAGTCCTTGCGGAGTCTGAAATACATCCTCATACTGACTTAATAGCTGCTCTAACTCCGATGCCAACATCTGCCCTGATCCACAACCCTCTCCTCAAGTGACCCCCCTGGAGCTCTACTAAGTATCCTCTCCTGACATGTGAAGCGCGTGTGACATGGCTTTGTAGGACACCATGGAACGACATAGGCTGGGGTTCCCCTGTAACACAATTGTCCTCCCTCCTGATACTCCAATCTTAGCAGCTTTCAATTGGTCTGTCTCTCCCAGTGTCTGTAACCACTTCATCCCGAGGATGATGTCCGTACTGTCCAACTCCAAAGGAAGGAAGTCTGTGATGATCTGTATCCCCTGAATCGACACGACCACGCCCTGGCAGACACCACTGCTTTGCGCCACCTGTCATGTGCCTAACATAACTCCATATCTCCTCGTGTCACTGGGCTGCAGCCTCTGCTCATCTACTAGTCTGCGGGAGATGAAGTTGTGGGTAGCCCCACTATCCACTAACACAATCACGTCCTGATCGGCCACCTTTTCCACCAATTTCATGGTGTGGTTCAGTGTGAACCCCACCACGGATTTGAGGGAAACCTCAGCTACGTCCAAGTGCAGGGGCCCCTGCTCCTCATCCTCACCAGCCTCGAGCTCCACCACCTCATCCTCCTCCTCATTCACTATCAAAATCTGAAGGGTACGGTCCCTGCATCGATGCCCTGGTGTAATCTCATCACATTTGAAGCACAGACCCTTTGCACGCTTGTCCCGAATCTCCGCCTCTGTCATCTTCCGTATCTGTCCTCCACGTCATGGCTCCACCATCTTCTCCTTACTGGCTGCTGTGCCTCCTGGGGTGGTGGTCGCCTTCTTCCCTCCTACCGGTACCTGCCCTCGAAAAGAGGAGCCTCTCCACGCTTCGCGGGCCCTCCTCTTTGATTCCTGATGATCATCTACCATCCTCGCCAGATTCTTTCTCTCTCGCAGATCTGCATGCTTCTGGATCGTTAACTCAGATTTAATGGTGGGTTTCAACCCCTTCATGAAGCACACCTCCAAGGACTCTGCCGACACCCCCACGAACTCTACTAGACATCACTTCAAATTTCTTAATGTAGTCCCGCATCGTACCATCCTATCTCAGAGTATATAGCTTCTCAAAAACATCCCAGCCTACACCTTCTCAAAACGCTCCAGTAAGAGGGTAGTGAACTCCCACGTATGGACATGCCTCTGCTGCTGTGTCCATCTGAATCACCCCAGTGCCTCTCTTTCCAAGCAGACCCCCAATGCCTTAAGCCAGTCCTCCTCCTGTACCATCGCCACCCCAAAGTATCTCTCCACACAGTATAACCAACCATCGGGATCCTCTCACTCGAAAACGGATATCTTCAACTTCCTCACCCGATTCGCCGCAGCAAAACCTCCGGGTACTCCTCTCCCCTGTGGATGGTCTTAGCGCCGCTGCTGAAAAGGATGAAGTCCACATGCACATAACCCGTAGCTGGGTTCTGTGCTCCTCCTACACCATCCCACGCCGTATCGCCCCAACCGGCCCCATCACCCCGATCATCTCCATGATATCATCTGTAGTTCTCCTGGGACGCTCTGTGAGGGTCCTGATGCCCCCTCCAATCTCCCGAAACTCCTCTAAAAAGGCGGTGGAAGAGTCGAAGGACCTCCAAAAATTGATGATGCGCTCCTGAGTGATGAAAACCTCCGATGGGTCCATTCTCGGGCTGAAATGGATGTAGCTGCAACTGTCGGGCCCCGTATTGGGCCCACGGGGTAGCTGGAAAGGGGACGGGGCTTGTCGGCGGCCCCCCTTTGGGCCGACAGGCCCTCAAAAAACTGAGGCGGTGCCTATCGGTCCCCATCAAGGGCATTGACGTGCGTTTATATTTTATATATTCACGCACGTCTTCTCCGTAATTTCCTGTCGTTTTTCGTTGTTTCGAATCCATTCCCTTGTGTTTTTAGTTCCTTTTTACTTTCGTTGTGTTTGTGTGCTTTTGCAGGATATTGCTGGCGTATGGGACATACAAGGCCCACATCATGAGTCCCCGGAGCAACGGGAGGTGTCACACGAGATCCTGAGAGCCAATCGTCAAGATATATCATGTATCAGCTCTCAACCAATCGGGTGGACAGATCCACCC
This sequence comes from Scilla litardierei, assembly GCA_030789695.1. NCBI lineage: Eukaryota > Viridiplantae > Streptophyta > Magnoliopsida > Asparagales > Asparagaceae > Scilla > Scilla litardierei. The sequence continues at coordinate 787,578,894 of CM061142.1, read as the reverse complement.
GATCGGTTCATGCGGCCGTATCAGACCCGAGGAAGAAGCAACTCCACCCGATCGGTTCAGTGATCGGGTGGATGTGACACAGATCTCTGTTTTTAGAGCCAAAGTTCACCCGATCGGTTGACTTGCCAACCGATCGGGTCACCTGTAGCAGCTGCTTCCCCAAGCTCGAGAATTCGAAGACTCACCCGATCGATTCTGCGATCGGGTGAGGTTTATCAGAGGCTGAAGACCGAACTTCTCGTCGTTTCACCCGATCGGTTGAAGTTTCAACCGATCGAGTGAACGTTTATTTTTGTTCTTTAGCGATAATATTCCCTGGCATCTTGCCAAAATGTATAAATAGAGCACATTTTCTTAAGCTGTTTTTAGGGATTTTGGCTGCTCTGAATTTATTTTTATTTGTAAGTTTCTTGATCGTTTCAATACTTTAATATTGTGTTTATATCACCATTTGCTACAGTAATCTATTGCTTGATTCTCATTTTGATGGCTAAAATCTGCTTTATTGCATCTTATGCCATAATTAGTGAGTAGTTCTTAAATCTGGGACATTGGTGGAAGTCCCTTCATGGGTGCTCCCTAGGACGACCATAGGATTAGGGATTCGATAGGATATATGGATTTAGATGGTTACATAGAGGCGTTTTATTGTCACTGGCGGGAGAAAGACCGCCTTTGACCGTCGGGCCAAGGGGAAATAAAACGGGAGTTTGATTCCCTAGCCACAGCTCACCCCTAGCGTAGACATTGATTCCTCGCACGTGGAAACGGCTTGGATGAATTGTCGGGAGCAATCGTTGCGAGCTTAGTGCTCCCGGAGTCGGACGGTGTTGGACATGAGAATGCCCACCGTCCGAACCCGGATAGAACTAGCGTATCATCCTGGACATCGACCGGAATATCGGGCCCATGGGATGCTAGTTACCACTATTAGATGCAACGTCTCACCGCTAAACCCTAGATCCGATCACATTCATATCCTTCGGTCGTAATAGTGAGAACTCGCGATAGGGCGGAAACCAAGGTCCTAGGTTGCCTTTTTTATCTCTTACACCTTTTTCATTAGTTTACTATAGTGACATCCAACAAGCGATTAAGCTAGCCCACCCACCGGGTGATCAGGATCCCGATTGTTCACAAGCACAACACACGCCTCCCTGTGTTCGACCCCCAAGCCATACCTCGACACCGTGCGCTTGCAGTTTACAAATTCTAATCCTAGTATCTCCATCCCGATTTGAGTGCCAAACGGACATGCGGTCAAGCTTTATGGCACCGTTGCCGGGGAGGCAACGTGCTTGTTACATTTAGGACCCTGTTATCCTCGAGACTAGCTCATATCCTTACCATGTGATAATTTTCACATTCGTCACCCTTTTTAATTTTACATGGACATATTGTACATATTCGTTGTAGAGGGTTGGTACACTATTACCGGGGAATTTTCACCCTCACCATCATTACTATCATTTCTATATTCTTTTGTGCCACTGATATTTTTCTCCAGGTATGTATCTTTGTTGATCAGGTATTATGGATTATACTATATGGACCACAGATTTTGATCGGAGTGCTCAGATGTGAGAATACGATTTTGATCAGAGTGCTTAGATGGGAGAATACTATTTTGATCAGAGTGCTCAGATGGGACAATACTATTTTGATCAGAGTGCTCAGACGGGAGAATACCTTCTTGATTGGATGCATGCTTCCATGTGGACCACAGATTTTGATCAGAATGCTCAGACGGGAGATCACCTTCTTAATGAGATGCTTGCACATCAGATTGAAATGCAAGCCAAGATTGAAAGGGGCGATTTTCAATTGGAATCAGTGAAAAGAGATCTTGAATTCAATGCGCTCATGCTTAAGGCTGCAAAGATTTCCAAAGATATCAGTTCTGCTTGTTCATCTTATGGGCAAGAATCATCGCACGTCATATTACCAAAGCCAGAATGTGCCATCGTCGATCCCACATCCTACGATACAGCTATTGCATATGAAGGGTGGATGGACGAAGAGGCAGTGGGGGAAGCAGAAATTGAATCATATGCGCCACCAGAGGAGGACACATTTCAGAATTTATTGGAGGGCCTTTTGGAGTCATTGAGGTTCACCGGTTCAGTTAGCGTTACAGCAGGTGATGCATTTAAGCTACGATTTGCAGATTTTGTTATGAACCATGTTTCGGCTGCGGAAACAATTGAGAAAGACGTCCGTGTCAGTCTTGAGGGGGATAGACTACATTTTTGGATTGCTTGCGGGCATTCCCCTCCACATGATACATCCCCACAAGTTGACACACATGAGCAGCCAGCATCGCCATTCCAGAGAGAGCCTACTTTGATAGTTGATGAGGAGGCAAAAGAGCACCATGTGGAGCCAGAGCATGCTTTTGAGGAGGCCTTACACACGGAGCCAGAGCTTATTGACGAGGAGGTCGTGCATCGAGACGAGGACACAGCCATTCATGAAGATCCCGAGCACTGCTCTCCTCCATTAGAGCTTCCGCAGCCACCTCATCCGTCCACTGACGCCGAGGACTATCCCACAGAGCTTACTGCTCCCACCCAGGGAGATATTTCTACACATTCCATTTCTGAATCATGTATTACATTTGATATTTATTTTGATTCAGACATGTTTGACACGTCGTACCTTTTGCAGCATACGTACGCTTATGTATCGGAGGAATGCGTGGACGTGTCATCTAAACGAACCTGTCGAGGAAGTCCACACCTATGATCCATATTTACCTGAGCGGCTGAGAGAGGACACCACGGAGATAGCTAGCACAACACAAGATGATATTGAATTATTTCCAGGGAAGCATCGTCTACCACTATTTATTTCATATATTTCTATAGACGATCCTCTTTGGAATACTTTTATTATGAGGGTGAAATTTTTTGCTGCGAACTGATGCATCCTATTCTCTGCAGGGTACAGGTGGAGTCCTTGTGGGAATGCTGGAGGATGCATTGCTAGAGTTCATAGGTGTTCGTGGACACATGAGCCTGGCAGAGCCACAGAAGGAGCATTTGGAGCAATTGCCTGTACCGATAAAGATACAGGATCCGCCTTTTGCTATAGGTGATATCAATCCAGTAGTGTAGCAATAGCGTAAAATTTTATGCTTTCAATAAACACAAATCCTCTCGACACCGAGAGATCCATCTTTTGGTTTGTTTTTCATGATTTTTCTGTTTCTATGTCTGTGCTACTCTCTTCCGAGGGGGATGAGGAGCCTTCCGCTCCTGCACCTTGATTTCCCCTTTTTTCTGATTTTCCCCTTAGCCATTTATTATGCATCACCTTGATCATACCTCTTTTCAGGCATTGTTGATATCAACTTGGGGGAAATCAATATTTTGTGATTGTCGTCGTATCATTTTTTTTGTGTGCTTGTTTTGTGTGTTTGTGTGTATGTCCTTTGTTTAGTTGGTTTCGGTATTAATTTTCTTTATTTTCCTACGTCTCCTTTTGTGTGCTTTTCATGTTTTTTCCCGTTTCTTTGTCGGTGCGTACTTCCGTCCCATCTTCCGTTGCCCTCCAGTTTTACTCATATTGCATTGAGGGCAATGCAACGTTCAGCTTGGGGGAGTCGCACTATGTTCATCAGTCGTGTCTTTTTCACCGTTTTGAGTCGTTTTCATCGTGTTTTTCTTTTTTTCTTGTTCTTTCCTTCCTTTTATTCTCCCTCTCCTAGAGATGACCCCGCATGATGAAACTGCCACTAAACCACATGCACACTTAGCTGAGCTACGATAACCATTCTCACTAACCCTAGGAAGCCGAGTTCTATTGCATTTTATGCTCCGTGGGTTCGCTTTGTCTTTTGTGTGAGTTGTGTGTCGTGACTAGCTAGTTGGTGTGCTTCTACGTTGTGATTTTGTTTTATATGCCTGTCCTTGGATGACACCTAGACTATCATGCTTCAATTTCGAATATGCGGTATATTGCCTCCACTATATGTGATGCGGACCATGCCGCATCACGTGCGGCGGACGTGGAGGGACCACCCACGATCACTTACGTGCGCAGGAGGAGACGGGGAGGCGTCAATTAGTTATTATTAGCTTTAGGGGTATTTTGGTCACTCTAGGCCAAATTAGTAAATCCCCTCTCTCTTTATTAGGGCTAGCCCCCATTGTATTTGCTTATGCTTAGATTGTTGAGAAACTCTTGAGCATCCTTAGTGAAGGATATTTAGGCTTTTGTTCCGTTCAATCAAAAGCTCGGATAGAAAGTCTCCTCTCGAAAGAGGCTTTTATCCCTTGATTCCTCTTGTTTCTCTAATCTCAAAACCCTAAAAATATTTCCCCTTTTTAATTTTTCCACTTTAAATCGATTTGCGTGATCGATCCAAGCAGATCGTATCAATTGGTATCAGAGCTCATAAGATCTAATGGCGCAAGGCACGAGAGCCACCATCGAGGAGAAGCTTCAAGCCCTACATGAAGAAATCACCAAGGAGATCGGAACCACGATGGAGACGATGAGCGATCGACTTGAGAAGAGGATAGAAGAAAACAACCGCGCCCAAGAAGAGAAGCATGCAAAAAGTGAAGCAAATCAAATTAAAATCATGGAGATTTTGCAAACCCTAGTTAAGGGAAAGGGGAAGAAATCTTAGACGGAGGAGGAAGATGACTCAGATCCTGAAGTTCAAGAGTTAAGGTCGCGAGATGCAGGGGTGGCGGCGCAGTTTACAACAGCCGGGACCTCGGAAGTCGTCGTATCGACGAAACCGGGCGACGACGACGAAAGGGGCAGCCGCGACAGCGCGCGCGAGGGGTGACGGGGCCTGGGAACCCTCCCGGAGGGTCGCCCAGACCCGGCGAACCCCCCAGGGGGTCGGCCAGGGCCGACGAACCCCCCCGGGGGGTCGCGAGCCCTTCCGGGGGCGGCGCGGCCCTGTCGCAATGGCCGAGGCCCCGCGCGGCCCGCGAATGGGCGCTGGGGGGCCGCGCGCAGGCGGGCGGGCGAGACCCCAGGGGCTCCGATTGGCCTCTGGGGGTTCCGGCGGTAGTGGATGAAGCCCTAGGGGCTGTCGACAGGAGGCGGCCAGTAGGAGGAGGTCTTCGGGATGGCACTGGGGTATTTCTGAGGCGAGGTCGAGGGCCGGGGGGTCAATTTGGGGGTCGAGGAGGGCAGCGACTAGCTACTGCAGCTTTTGGGGGACCCCATGGGCTGGGACCAGACGATAGACCCTTGTGGCCGGAGGACGAGTATGCAGATGAGGACTACGATCCCCTCAGGGACCACGGAGATAGGCGTTAGGACGAGGAGAGACGGTGAGAAGCAGAGTTCCACGCCGATAGGCGGCTGAAGAAGCTGAAGATACCCGTGTTTGAGGGGAGCGATCCCGATGGGTGGATCTACAGAGCGGAGAGATACTTCCAGACGATGGGATTTACCGAGGAGGTCCTGAAGGCGATGGGCATCTATTTTAAGGGAGATGCCTTAGCGTGGTACCGGTGGAAGGTCGCACGCAGCCCTTTTTCCTCCTGGACGGATTTGACAGTCTACTTGATGGACCGATTACAGGAGACACCAGGGGGAGATTTTTACGAGCAGCTCCGGGTGCTCAGGCAGGAGGGAACGGTGCGGGACTTTGTCAGGAGATTCGAGCTACTGTCGGGCCGAGTGCCTGGGGTCATGGAGGAAGCGCTCATGGGAAACTTCATGGGGGGCTCAAGCCCTCCATTCGAGCTGAGCTGAGGATGCAGAGCCCGGGGGGCTTGGAGGACTTGATTCGCCTCGCGCAGAAGGCGGAGGAGAAACATACAGAGGAGAGGAGGATACGTGGGACTTGGGGGACCCAAAATTCTCGACCCACACCAGCAGCGGCAGCACCGAGGGCACCTGCCGATGCACCAGAGGCGAGGGGAGAGACTCGTCCCGCTACTCTTGGACGACGAATGACGGAGACAGAGGTGAGAGAGAGGCGTGCCAAGGGGTTGTGTTTTCGTTGCGATGAGAAGTTCACACCTGGCCACAGATGTGCGAGCCGCCTGCTACAGATTACCATGGTGCCGGATGAGGAGTGTATGGATGACGAGGAGTCCGTGGTGGAGCCACTCGAGGAGGAGAAGTCTCACATAGACTTCACGGAGGTCTCCCTGAACTCCGTGGTGGGGTTCACACCGAACCACACCATGAAGTTGTCAGGGCGGTTGGGCGATATGGCGGTGACTGTTGTAACGACTGGTTTCCTTGTATCTGGATTTATTATAATATAATATATGTTTTGGTGGATTTTCTCCTCTTGTGTGGTTTTCGTCTCCGTAACTTTCATTTTCTATCGATTCGTCGTATTTTCTCGATTCTTCCTTAGGATCGTCGATTCCGAAGTACGTCGTTTGTGACGGGCTTCATAACGGTCGTATCTAACTGTTAGATCAAGCCTAGGAGTCTTAGGATTCGATCACGGGGCCTCGTGCTCCGTATCGGAACTTTCTGTGCTCATTAGCCGGTATAAGAAGGGGCACCGACCGACTAGATGACGATCCAGTCGGTCGGAAATCCTTCTTGGACCGACTAGTGAGCTTTCTAAATTTTCTCAGAAGTTACTGTTTATCGTTAGTCGGTCTAAGAAGAGTTGTTGACCGACTAGGTTGCAAACTAGTCGGTCGGCAATGCTTCTTGAACCGACTAACACATCATCTTAATTTTAGTTGAGTTACTGTTTACTCTTAGTCGGTCTAAGAACGTTCATCGACCGACTAGTTGCTAAACTAGTCGGTCAGTACTTGTTCATGGACCGACTAACTCTAAATCCTATTTTCGTTCAGGAGTTACTGTTTACACTTAGTCGGTCTGTGTTGGTCGACCGACCGACTAGTTGCCAAACTAGTCGGTCAGTGGTTGTTCTTTGACCGACTAGTCTGTGTTAAAACCCTAATTTCTAGGCAGCCGCCAGCTCAACCTATAAATACCCAACCCAATCGTTTTCTTCTTCTCCAACACGACCCTAAGCCCTAGTTTCTTCCCCTCTAAGCCCCCATCTTCCTCCAAGCTTCAATCCTCCATTCCAAGCCCTAGAATCATCATCCAATCCATCCATTCACCCTATCTACTTCTAATCTTCCCCAAATCTCCATCAAAACCCATCAAATCCCCAAAATTCCCCCAAAACCCTAGTTTCTCCAAACTTTCACAATCGTTTCCAGATCTGGTCCTAGGGTTCCCCGGAGTATTTCTTCCGCCTCCTCTCGGTAAGAAATCGATTTACCGTTGTTTTCATGTCTTATTGTAATTTTTATGAAACCCTAATAAAATACTTATGTTTTGATGATTGTTCCCCATAACAGCGATTCCCCGTAGGCTAGCATCCGCGGAAACGAACTTTCGTAACCGTCATCCCCGGTGATAGGCAAGTGAAACTTGCATCTCTTGATTTGGGCCATGTCTTAGGCCATAACCTTGTTTTAGCGTAAAAGAGACTAAACGGTGAAAGGATAGCCGTTTAGACGCCGTTGACCTAGCTTGACAACGAAGCTTGGTCCGTCACCCTCATCATGCTTGTATGTCACGTTTAAATTCAATTAACGGTACGCAATCATTTGTTCATGTCATTGCATAGTGATTAATTATTGTGATTGTGTAGCACACGCTACAATATTATATTCCTGGCTCGTGTTCCAGAAGCGAGCCCTGTAGTTGGAAACCCCAACGCTCGGATATCGGCTAGGCACCTGCGTTGCGGGCACAACCCTATGCCAAATACACTTCCTGGCCCGTGATCCAGAAGCGAGCCAGTGTGTTGGCATTGCCAATGCTCGATACACATATGGGTGGGGTAAGAGATAAGCGGACTGAGCCCCGAGTTGGCTTGATCCGCCACTCCGGCCAGCAGGTGGACTCTCTAGTGCACAAGTGATTATTAGTGATAGAGATAAGCGGACTGAGCCACGAGTGGCCAGCAGGTGGACTCTCTATGCACTAAGTGTTTAAGTGATTAATAGTGATAGAGATAAGCGGCCTGAGCCACGAGCGGGCCAGCAGGTGGACTCTCTATGCACTAAGTGATTAATTGTGATAAGTGATAAGTGTTAACTGATAAGTGATTAGTGAATTGGTAGCTCTTGCTACATCGTGCGTGTTTGCCTCTCTTTTAACTATTGCATCATACTTAACTGCAATGCCATTGTTTAACATTTAAATGCTAGGTTGTTAGTCACTTTCAGCTTCCTTGCCCAAGTCTTTTTAGACTTGCTGACATGTGCCCCTTTCTCTTTTGGGTGACGCATGTTAGACCTTGAGCCTGAGTTGCCCGCTGAGGGTGAGGTGTTTGCGGACGCCGAGCTTGAGCCCGTGTTGGACGGGGAGTACGCGGACACTGGAGACCAGTCCTAGTGTCTCCGTTGTATTTTACTTTTGTTAGACAGTTGTTTGTTATCGGTGCGTGGCACCTATACTTATTTATGTCGTTGCTTTTGTTTGGCCTTGTTCTGGGCCCTTAGACTCTTCCCTTTAGCCTGGTGGCTTTTCTGTGATGTTGAATATTTTGTGGACAAACTTTGGGATTGGTGTTTCTTATCTGTCTCATATTATTATTGTTGTTGTTTCGATTGCAATTACAGGGACCTGCTTATACTAAGTTGACGCTTATCGGGTTTGGGGCTTCACCGCTCCACTCCCGTGCGGACCTTTTTACGTCTCGCCTCCATTTTAGGGAAGCGGGTCGTGACAGGTTTTAGTGGTGGCCCATGCAGGTCTTCTGTAACTGCAATTATCAGGATAACGATAATAATGCAAGATTGTCCAACAAACAATTTCGACATCTGAGCCCTAAGCTATGAGTCTAATTGTTTCGTTTTCTGCGTCATTAGATGGCAGGAAGGCGGATCACCCGAGGTGGTGGTAGTGGTGCGCCCCCTCACGACGAGGAGCCGGAGCGGGAGCCCACTAATGGGGAGATGATGAGGATGATGTTGCAGATGATGCAGGTCCAGCAGGGTGTGCTTCTGCAGGTGCAGAATGCTCCGGTGGCTCGAGCTGCTCGGGTGGTGGAAGCCCCTCGCCCTGAGCCCGGGGCGAAGCAGTTCAGAGAGCTGGGTCCTGCGTATTTTGATGGAACCGAAGGTCCCCTAGCTGCTGAGGAATGGATGAGGAATATTGAGGACAATCTGAAGATGTCCAAGGTCAACGAAGTGAGTTGGGTTGACTTGGCGAAGCGCCAGCTGAAGGATAACGCCAGGAATTGGTGGGATGCTGAGGAAAAGATGTTGGGAGAGCCGATCGTCTGGGCTACCTTCAAGGCCAGATTTGATGGTGAGTTCTTCCCGAAGGCTGCCAGGGAAGAGATGCTGCAGCGTTTTATCGACCTGAAGCAGGGGAACTCGTCGGTGGACCATTATCACCAGGAGTTCATGAGGCTAAGTCGGTTTGCACCAAAGATGGTGCAGGACGCTGAGGAGCGAGCTCAGAGATTTCTGCAGGGGCTTGCTTCAGAGCTCCAGAGCTTTGTGACCTCTTCTGACCGGGAATCTTATCAGAAGGTTTTGGTCGCTGCCAAAAGGCAGGAGCTGCTTGTGAACCAGAGGAAGGGGTCTATTGTTGGTGCTGGGAAGAGGCCTGTGGAGCAGGCGAGAGCTGTGGTTCGACCTGGATTCAGGCCGAACCCGCCTGTTCAGTTTAAGAGGCCAGGAGGGCCTGTTCGGAGGACTTGCCATTTCTGTGGCAAGGAGGGCCATATCAAGGAATCATGTAGGAAGTTCTTGGGGCAATGTATTGCTTGTGGAGATCCCGCCCATGCTCTCAGGGAGTGCCCGAGGTTGAGGCAGCCTTGGGGGACACCTATTGCTGCCCCGCCTTTGCAGCAGAGAGCCCCGGTGCCCGCTGGTCGTGGGGTGCCCCTCGTTCCGCAGAAGCAGGCTTTTCAGCGTGCCGCTCCGCCGAGGAGGCAGGCATTTCTGATGACCGAGGAGGAGGTCTTGGCCATGGATGAGGTCATTGCAGGTAACTTACGATCTAGATTGTTCCTTCCTTAAATAAATTGATTGTTAAATTATGTGAATGCTTGTGTATGGTATTGCTAGAATAAGATTTGATCGATTAGACTGTTTGTTAGGTGTGGTTTTGGTTTGCACGTTCCCTGCCCGAGTCCTCTTTGACTCAGGTGCGTCAATGTGTATTTTGGCCCAGAGCTTCGTGGAGAAGCATTCCTTGTCGACGTCCCCTCTCTCCAAGAGTTGGAACATCGTCACAGGGAATGAAGTAGTCACGGTGCATCGTGGGTGCAGTCCTTGCTCTGTGGTGGTTTGTGGACATGAGCTTTATGCTGATTTTATTGTCCACAACATCACCAACTACGATGCGGTCTTTGGGATGGATTGGCTTGCGAGCTTCTATGCTACGATCGACTGCAGGAGGAAGAAGGTGGTGTTCGAGATTCCCGGACATCCAGTATTTGAGTTCAGTCGTGGTAGCAGTTCGCTTGGTCCTGTCAGATTTCGGGCCAGGCCGGTGGAGGCTGTAGCTATGCAGATGGAGCTGGAGTGGCCAGCTGTGGTGCGAGATTTTGGCGACGTCTTCCTCGAGGAGATGTCTGGATTGCCGCCTGATCGAGCTCTGGAATTTTCTATCGATCTCGTTCCAGGTGCGCAGCCGATTTCGAAGGCGCCGTATCGTATGGCACCTGCAGAGTTGGAAGAGTTGCGGAAGCAGTTGGATGAGCTGTTGCTGAAGGGTTATATTAATCCTAGTGTGTCTCCGTGGGGAGCGCCGGTGTTGCTGGTTAAGAAGAAGGATGGTTCGCGTCGCATGTGCGTGGACTATCGGGGATTGAATGCGGTGACCATTAAGAATAAATACCTGTTGCCTCGCATTGATGATATTTTTGATCAGCTTGGAGGTTCGAGGGTGTTTTCTAAACTGGATTTGAGGAGTGGTTACCATCAGTTGAAGGTGAAGAGGGATGATGTTCCGAAGACAGCGTTCAGGACGAAGTATGGACACTATGAGTTTGTGGTTATGCCTTTCGGCGTAACTAACGCGCCCGCAGTTTTCATGAATCTGATGAACCTGATTTTCTACGACTTTTTGGATAAGTTTGTCGTTATCTTTATCGACGACATTCTGATCTATTCGAAGTCGGTTGAAGAACATGCATCGCACTTGAGGACGGTATTGGAAAATTTGAGGAAGCATCGTTTGTATGCTAAGTTTTCGAAGTGCGAGTTTTGGCTGGATCGAGTTGCTTTTCTGGGGCATGTGGTGACTGGAGATGGTATTTCTGTGGATCCCGAGAAGATTAGGGCTATCCGGGAGTGGCCTGTTCCGTCGTCTGCATCTGAGATTCGGAGTTTCCTTGGTTTGTCGGGATATTATCGTCGGTTCATTAAGGACTTTTCTCGTATTGTTGAGCCGATGACCAGGTTGACGCGGAAGGATGTTGCTTATGTTTGGTCGGGTGATTGTGAGAGTGCTTTTGGTATTCTGAAGGAGAGGTTGACGAGTGCCCCTATTCTTGTCGTGCCTGATCGCAGCGGTGGATTTGAGATCTTTTGCGATGCTTCTGGCAAAGGTCTCGGTTGTGTGTTGCATCAGCACGAGCATGTTGTGGCGTATGCGTCTCGTCAGCTTAAGGTTCATGAGAAAAATTATCCGACGCATGATTTGGAGTTGGCCGCCGTTGTGTTTGCTCTTAAGATTTGGAGGCACTTCTTGTTGAGTGAGAAAGTGAAGATTTTCACCGATCACAAAAGCTTGAATTATATTTTCACTCAGAAGGAGCTCAACATGCGACAGCGTCGATGGTTGGAGCTTATGGCGGATTATGAGATTGATTTGCAGTATCACCCTGGCAAGGTGAATGTGGTTCCTGATGCGCTGAGTAGGCTTCCAGCGGTGATGATTTTGACCTCGCAGTAGGGATTGCAGCAGGATCTTTGCGAGTCTGGCGTGGAGATTGTTCTTTCAGGGGAGGCTTCTTCGTTGATGTACATGCAGGTACAGTCGACGATCGTGGATCGGATTAAGGCTGGCCAGGCTGAGGATCCGAAGCTGGTGAAGATTCGGGAGCAGGTGGAAGCCGGTCTGCGGACTGACTTTTTGATTCATGAGGATGGCTCGCTGAGGTTTGGAGCCAGGTTGTGTGTGCCAGCTGGGAATATCAGAGAGGAGCTGATGGTGGAGGCACACAGTTCGCCGTATTCTGTGCATCCTGGTGGCACCAAGATGTACCAGGATCTTCGTCTGAATTATTGGTGGCATGGTATGAAGAGGAGTGTGGCTCGGAGTGTGGCCAAGTGCTTGGTTTGCCAGCAAGTGAAGGCGGAGCATCAGCGTTCGGCCGGGTTGCTACAACCGCTTCCGATTCCGGAGTGGAAGTGGCAGCACATCACTATGGATTTCGTGACTGGACTACCTCGGAGTCCGAAGCAGAATGACGCGATTTGGGTGATCGTGGATCGATTTACCAAATCTGCGCACTTTATTCCGTTCCGAGTGGGACAGTCCACGGAGGTGCTAGCGAGGAGATATATGGAGGAAGTCGTGCGACTTCATGGAGTCCCCGTGAGTATCGTGTCGGACAGAGACACGAGGTTCACATCTCAGTTTTGGCAGAGTTTGCAGAAGAGTTTGGGTACGCGTCTGAGTTTCAGCACGGCGTACCATCCGCAGACGGATGGCCAGTCCGAGAGGACAATTCAGATTCTGGAAGACATGCTGAGGGCGTGCATGTTGGATTTCAAGGGTTCGTGGGAGGACCATCTACATTTGGTAGAGTTTTCCTACAACAACAGCTTCCAGGCGAGTATTGGCATGGCGCCTTTCGCCGCTCTTTATGGGAGGAAATGTCGATCGCCATTGAGTTGGGACGACGTTGGTGATCGGGAGTTGTTGGGGCCTGAGATGATCGTGGAGGCTGTGGATATCGTCAGGAATATTCGGGAGAGGTTGAGGATTGCTCAGAACCGTTTTAAGCATTGGGCGGATGCTAAACGTCGTCCTTTGGAATTTCAGCCGGGCGACCATGTGTTCTTGAAGATTTCCCCGAATCGCGGTGTGATTCGTTTTGGGAAGCGTGGGAAGTTGAGCCCGCGATACATTGGACCATTTGATGTTTTGGAGAGGGTTGGCGAGGTAGCGTATCGCTTGGCCTTGCCACCGTCTTTGGAAGGAGTTCACAATGTTTTCCATGTGTCGCAGCTTCGTCGATACATTAGCGATCCATCTCATGCAGTGGATTTCTCGGAGATCGCCGTTCGCTCAGATTTGACGTATGACCAGCATCCAGTGCAGATTCTGGACAGGCGTCAGAAGTCACTTCGAAACAAGGTCGTCGATCTTGTTAGAGTGATGTGGCGACACGGTTCGCCGGGAGAGTCTACTTGGGAGAGAGAAGATGAGATGCGAGAGCGCTATCCACTTTTGTTTCCGGACTCGTGAATATTCGGAAATTCCGAGGACGGAATTTTTCTTAAGTTGGGGAGGATGTAACGACTGGTTTCCTTGTATCTGGATTTATTATAATATAATATATGTTTTGGTGGATTTTCTCCTCTTGTGTGGTTTTCGTCTCCGTAACTTTCATTTTCTATCGATTCGTCGTATTTTCTCGATTCTTCCTTAGGATTGTCGATTCCGAAGTACGTCGTTTGTGACGGGCTTCATAACGGTCGTATCTAACTGTTAGATCAAGCCTAGGAGTCTTAGGATTCGATCACGGGGCCTCGTGCTCCGTATCGGAACTTTCTGTGCTCATTAGCCGGTATAAGAAGGGGCACCGACCGACTAGATGACGATCCAGTCGGTCGGAAATCCTTCTTGGACCGACTAGTAAGCTTTCTAAATTTTCTCAGGAGTTACTGTTTATCGTTAGTCGGTCTAAGAAGAGTTGTTGACCGACTAGGTTGCAAACTAGTCGGTCGGCAATGCTTCTTGAACCGACTAACACATCATCTTAATTTTAGTTGAGTTACTGTTTACTCTTAGTCGGTCTAAGAACGTTCATCGACCGACTAGTTGCTAAACTAGTCGGTCAGTACTTGTTCATGGACCGACTAACTCTAAATCCTATTTTCGTTCAGGAGTTACTGTTTACACTTAGTCGGTCTGTGTTGGTCGACCGACCGACTAGTTGCCAAACTAGTCGGTCAGTGGTTGTTCTTTGACCGACTAGTCTGTGTTAAAACCCTAATTTCTGGGCAGCCGCCAGCTCAACCTATAAATACCCAACCCAATCGTTTTCTTCTTCTCCAACACGACCCTAAGCCCTAGTTTCTTCCCCTCTAAGCCCTCATCTTCCTCCAAGCTTCAATCCTCCATTCCAAGCCCTAGAATCATCATCCAATCCATCCATTCACCCTATCTACTTCTAATCTTCCCCAAATCTCCATCAAAACCCATCAAATCCCCAAAATTCCCCCAAAACCCTAGTTTCTCCAAACTTTCACAATCGTTTCCAGATCTGGTCCTAGGGTTCCCCGGAGTATTTCTTCCGCCTCCTCTCGGTAAGAAATCGATCTACCGTTGTTTTCATGTCTTATTGTAATTTTTATGAAACCCTAATAAAATACTTATGTTTTGATGATTGTTCCCCATAACAGCGATTCCCCGTAGGCTAGCATCCGCGGAAACGAACTTTCGTAACCGTCATCCCCGGTGATAGGCAAGTGAAACTTGTATCTCTTGATTTGGGCCATGTCTTAGGCCATAACCTTGTTTTAGCGTAAAAGAGACTAAACGGTGAAAGGATAGCCGTTTAGACGCCGTTGACCTAGCTTGACAACGAAGCTTGGTCCGTCACCCTCATCATGCTTGTATGTCACGTTTAAATTCAATTAACGGTACGCAATCATTTGTTCATGTCATTGCATAGTGATTAATTATTGTGATTGTGTAGCACACGCTACAATATTATATTCCTGGCTCGTGTTCCAGAAGCGAGCCCTGTAGTTGGAAACCCCAACGCTCGGATACCGGCTAGGCACCTGCGTTGCGGGCACAACCCTATGCCAAATACACTTCCTGGCCCGTGATCCAGAAGCGAGCCAGTGTGTTGGCATTGCCAATGCTCGATACACATATGGGTGGGGTAAGAGATAAGCGGACTGAGCCCCGAGTTGGCTTGATCCGCCACTCCGGCCAGCAGGTGGACTCTCTAGTGCACAAGTGATTATTAGTGATAGAGATAAGCGGACTGAGCCACGAGTGGCCAGCAGGTGGACTCTCTATGCACTAAGTGTTTAAGTGATTAATAGTAATAGAGATAAGCGGCCTGAGCCACGAGCGGGCCAGCAGGTGGACTCTCTATGCACTAAGTGATTAATTGTGATAAGTGATAAGTGTTAACTGATAAGTGATTAGTGAATTGGTAGCTCTTGCTACATCGTGCGTGTTTGCCTCTCTTTTAACTATTGCATCATACTTAACTGCAATGCCATTGTTTAACATTTAAATGCTAGGTTGTTAGTCACTTTCAGCTTCCTTGCCCAAGTCTTTTTAGACTTGCTGACATGTGCCCCTTTCTCTTTTGGGTGACGCATGTTAGACCTTGAGCCTGAGTTGCCCGCTGAGGGTGAGGTGTTTGCGGACGCCGAGCTTGAGCCCGTGTTGGACGGGGAGTACGCGGACACTGGGGACCAGTCCTAGTGTCTCCGTTGTATTTTACTTTTGTTAGACAGTTGTTTGTTATCGGTGCGTGGCACCTATACTTATTTATGTCGTTGCTTTTGTTTGGCCTTGTTCTGGGCCCTTAGACTCTTCCCTTTAGCCTGGTGGCTTTTCTGTGATGTTGAATATTTTGTGGACAAACTTTGGGATTGGTGTTTCTTATCCGTCTCATATTATTATTGTTGTTGTTTCGATTGCAATTACAGGGACCTGCTTATACTAAGTTGACGCTTATCGGGTTTGGGGCTTCACCGCTCCACTCCCGTGCGGACCTTTTTACGTCTCGCCTCCATTTTAGGGAAGCGGGTCGTGACAACTGTGCTGATAGACAGTGGGGCCACCCACAATTTCATCTCTAGCCGAGTGGTGGAGCGACATGGGCTGCAGTTGAGCACCAAGGAGAAGTTCACTGTGTTGTTGGGAATTGGGAAGATGGATGAGAGCAAGGAGCTCTGCAAGGGGTTGTGTCTGACCTTGCAGGGGGTGCAGATTATGGAGGATTTCTTACCCCTGGAGCTGGGGAATGTCGATATCATTCTGGACGTGCAATGGCTGAAGAAGTTAGGAGACGTGCGGGTGAACTGGAAACGTCTCATGATGGAGTTTGAGGAGGGTGACCGCACGGTGGTACTCACAGGGAACCCCACCCTATGCTTTTCATTGGTGGCCTTCAAGGCCATTACTCGGGCTTTACAGAGGAAAGGAGAGGGGTACTTGGTGGAGTGCCGTGCAGTTGGAGTTGAGCAGGAGCAGCCGACAGGGGTTTCCGAGGTGGTTGAGCAGGTGCTGGAGCGATTTCAGGAGGTCTTTCAGGACCCGCAGGGACTACCACCGGATAGGGGACATGAGCATGCGAAAGTTTTGAGAGAGGGAGCAACGCCAGTGAACGTGCGGCCGTATCGATATCCTCATGTGCAGAAGGACGAGATTGAGAGGATGGACAGGGAGATGCTGCAGGCAGGAGTGATCCAGCCCAGTGTGAGTCCTTTCTCTTCACCAGTATTGTTGGCGAAGAGGAAAGACGGAAGCTGGAGGTTCTGCGTCGACTACAGGAAGCTGAACAAGGAGACTGTGGCTGACAGATTTCCCATTCCCGTGATCGACGAGCTGCTAGATGAGCTGCATGACGCAGTTGTGTTCTCGAAAATAGACTTGAAGGCGGGTTATCACCAGATCCTGATGAGGCCCGAGGACGTGCCGAAGACGGCGTTCCGCACACATGAGGGGCACTACGAGTTTCTCGTCATGCCTTTCGGCTTGACGAATGCTCCCTCCACCTTCCAGGCCTTGATGAACGAGGTATTTCGGCCGTACTTGAGGAAGTTCGTCTTGGTTTTTTTCGACGACATCTTGGTTTACAGCCGGACTATGGAGGATCACGTGGGACATTTGGAGACAGTCTTCCAGGAGCTGGGGGCGCAACAGTTGTATGCGAACCGGAAGAAGTGTAGCTTCGGCCAGCTGCAGATAGAGTACCTTGGGCACGTGGTGTCGACGGGGGGAGTAGCGGCGGACAGGGCGAAGATAGAGGCCATGTTGGACTAGCCAGTACCTACTTCTTTGAGGGCGTTGCGGGGTTTTCTTGGGCTGACGGGCTACTACCGGAAGTTCGTGAGGGGGTACAACACGATTGCACGGCCGCTTACTGACCTTTTGAAGAAGGATGGGTTCGCTTGGGGGGAGAAAGCAACCAAGGCCTTTGAGGCCTTGAAGGTGGCCATGACTACGGCCCAGGTGCTGGCGCTGCCTGATTTCAGCATGGCGTTTGTGGTGGAGGCGGATGCATCAAGCGTAGGTTTGGGGCGGTATTGATGCAGTTGGGGCGGCTCGTAGCCTACTACAGCCACGTGCTTTCTGCTAGAGCCCGGCTGAAGTCGGTGTACGAGAGAGAGTTGATGGCGATGGTGTTAGCGGTGCAGAAGTAGCGGTCGTACCTACTTGGGAGAGAGTTCGTGGTAAGGACAGACCGGAGGAGCCTCAAGTACCTACTTGAGCAGAGGTTGGTGACTGAGGAGCACCAGCGTTGGCTTTCGAAGCTGGTAGGGTACCGGTTTGTCATTGAGTACAGGCCCGGGTTGGAGAACAAGGCGGCTGACGCCTTGTCTCGACGAGAGGAGGGAGTGCACCTGAGGGCACTCTCGTTACCGATGTGGCTTGACAGGGAGCCCATGTTACAGGAGGCAGAGACCTACCCAGAGCTGAGACAGATCAGGAAGCGATTACAGGGCGGCGGGGAGGCGCCGAAGGGGTACTCTTTGGAGGGGGGCAGTCTGTTGTACCAAGGGCGGTTGGTCTTATCGGGGAGGTCGACCTTCATACCAATGCTGTTTCAGGAGTTCCACAGTTCAGTGATTGGGGGACACTCCGGGGTGCAGCAGACTTACATGCGGATGGCCAGAGAGGTTTACTGGCAGGAGACGAAGAAGGCGATCGCCCTCTTGGTGGGGCTTGTGATGTCTGCCAGCGTCACAAGTACATGGCCATGGCGCCTGCAGGGTTGTTGCAGCCGTTGGCTCTGCTTGAGAGAGTGTGGGAGGAGGTGACTATGGACTTCATCGAGGGATTACCCAGGTCGAGGGGTACTCGGTGATTTTCGTAGTGGTGGATAGACTGAGTAAGTACGCACATTTCACTGAAACACCCGTACACGGCAGTTTCGGTGGCCACGGCGTTTACTCGGGAGGTGATACGGTTGCATGGGATCCCTTGGTCTATAGTGTCTGACCGGAACCAGGTGTTCTTGAGCGGTTTTTGGCGGGAGTTGTTCCGGGTACAGGGAACGGTGTTGAAGAGGAGTACCGCCGCCTATCACCCCCAGACAGACGGGCAGACAGAGGTGGTTAATCGCAGTATAGAGACGTATCTGCGATGTTTTGCGTCGGAGACACCGCGACAGTGGTACCGCTGGTTGGCCTGGGCGGAGTATTGGTACAATACTTCGTACCATTCAGCAGCAGGGACGACTCCCTTCCGGGTGTTATATGGAAGAGACCCACCAGAGCTGATTCGATTTGGGAGTAGACAGATACCAGTCTCGCTGGTGGAGGGTTACATGGAGGAGAGGGATGTGATGCTAGATGAGATGAAGAAGCACTTGCTACGGGCTCAGCAGGTGATGAAGGCGAAGGCAGATGGACATCGACGGGATGTGAGCTTTCAGGAGGGAGATATGGTATATCTCAAGCTGCGGCCATACAGACAGAGATAAGTGGCGAGGAGGAATGAGAAGCTAGCTACCAGATTCTTTGGCCCCTTTGAGGTTGAGACCAAGATTGGCCAAGTGGCCTACAGACTGAGGTTACCCACGACGGCAACGATCCATCCAGTTTTTCATGTTTCGCAACTTCGCCGTGCCATTGGAGAGCAGACGGTGTCATCCACACTTCCACCGACACTGACAGAGGATATGGAGGTGATGATGGAGCCGCTGGACGTCAGGGCGGTGCGCCAGGGTCCGGGGTACTGATACATTGGGCGGGATTGCTGGACTGCGATGCCACATGGGAGGCGTTCGACATTGTGCCGGAGCAGTTTCCGGACTTCCACCTTGAGGACAAGGTGGCTCTTCTAGGGGGGTATTGATGCGGACCATGCCGCATCACGTGCGACGGACGTGGAGGGACCACCCACAATCACTTACGTGCGCAGGAGGAGACGTGGAGGCGTCAATTAGTTATTATTAGCTTTAGGGGTATTTTGGTCACTCTAGGCCAAATTAGTAAATCACATCTTTCTCTTTATTAGGGCTAGCCCCCTTTGTATTTGCTTATGCTTAGATTGTTGAGAAACTCTTGAGCATCCTTAGTGAAGGATATTTAGGGTTTTGTTCCGTTCAATCAAAAGCTCGGAGAGCAAGGCTCCTCTCGAAAGAGGCTTTTATCCCTTGATTCCTCTTGTTTCTCTAATCTCAAAACCCTAAAAATATTTCCCTCTTTTTTAATTTTTCCACTTTAAATCGATTTGCGTGATCGATCCAAGCGGATCGTACCTGTCTGCTTCTCTATGCATGAATCATCTATCTATTTACGCTTCAAATCGCATGTGTCAGGACTCTACCAATATGACTAGGATAACCCATGTTGCTTATGCTCTGATCCGCGAAAAATTTCCTTTTGCCCAAGTGTTTAGAATTCGAATTCTTTTTTGTTTTACTTGGTGCAAATCCCCTCGTCGTGTACTTTACTTCCACTTGGGAGAGTGCACGGTTTTGCCACTAACCCGCACATCGTTCTCCCGCTTTTGGAGAATGCGCATTATCCCACCTCTAAAAAAAGAAGGAAAAAGAAAATTCATAAAAGAGAAGAAAAGAAATGAGAAAAGAAAGAACATGTATAGCCAAAATCCAAAAAAAATACACAAATATCCAAAACCCAAAAAAATTTCCTCGTTGTGAATATTACTCCTATCCGCCATGAATAAAGGGAAGGCGAGAATTTGCACCAAGTGCTCTCCTCCACACCTACTCAACCCCATTCGTTTTCGAACACACTTGGCATATGAGCTTTCTAGCGATCATTTAGGCAATCGTGCGGCGATTTCCTAGTTTCTAGCAGTAGAGTCCCTGACATATGATATGTTTTTGTTCTTACTCTATTCTCATGCATGCTTGAACTATTATTCGTCGCTAACTCGAATTGAATCGATATTTGGGTCATCCCATGGGTATGTGTATATGGAGCTTGATTGCACAATTTAGATACTTACACCGTCTGCTAGCTCACGACCTCACCCACTTGCGCTTCACCGCGTGGACCCACGACACTAGTAGGGACTCGTATTCCTGGGATTTTTTTAGTGCTATGCTTATCGCGTGCTTGCTTAGTGTGGCGTGTTAGTTTTCGTTGGCTCTGACGGGTAATCTAGGATATCCTTTTCTTTTTCTGTTTCTTTCTTTTTATTTTCCCCTCCGAGCTCCTATTCTCACTCGTCTTCCTCGAGGACGAGGAAGGGTTCAGCTTAAGGGATTTTGACGTGCTTTTATATTTTATATATTCATACACGTCTTCTCCGTAATTTCCCGTCGTTTTTCATTATTTCGAATCCATTCCCTTGTGTTTTTTAGTTCCTTTTCACTTTCGTTGTGTTTGTGTGCTTTTGCAGTATATTGCTGGTGCGGGGGACATACAAGGCCTACAGCATGAGGCCCCGGAGCAACGGGAGGTGTCGCACGAGATCCTGAGAGCCAATCGTCAAGATATATCATGTATCAGCTCTCAACCGATTGGGTGGACAGATCCACCCGATCGATTCGTGCGGCCGTATCAGACCCGAGGAAGAAGCAACTCCACCCGATCGGTTCAGTGATCGGGTGGATGTGACACAGATCTCTGTTTTTAGAGCCAAAGTTTGTCAACCGATTGGGTCACCTGTAGCAGCTGCTTCCCCAAGCTCGAGAATTCGAAGACTCACCCGATCGATTCTGCGATCGGGTGAGGTTTATCAGAGGCTGAAGACCGAACTTCTCGTCGTTTCACCCGATCGGTTGAAGTTTCAACCGATCGAGTGAACGTTTATTTTTGTCTTTTAGTGGTAATATTCCATGGCATCTTGCCAAAATGTATAAATAGAGCTAGGTTTCCCAGAAAACGTAATCCCCATTTTCTTAAGCTGTTTTTAGGGATTTTGGCTGCTCTGAATTTATTTTTATTTGTAAGTTTCTTGATCGTTTCAATACTTTAATATTGCGTTTATATTACCATTTGCTACAGTAATCTATTACTTGATTCTCATTTTGATGGCTAAAATCTGCTTTATTGCATCTCATGTCATGATTAATGAGTAGTTCTTAAATCTGGGACATTGGTGGAAGCCCCTTCGTGGGTTCTCCCTAGAACGACCATAGGATTAGGGATTCGATAGGATATAAGGATTTAGATGGTTACGCGGGAGCGTTTTATTGTCACTGGCGGGAGAAAGACCGCCTTTGACCGTCGGGCCAAGGGGAAATAAAACGGGAGTTTGATTCCCTAGCCACAGCTCACCCCCTAGCATATACATTGATTCCTCGCGCGTGGAAATGGCTTGGATGAAATGTCGGGAGCAATCGTTGCGAGTTTAGTGCTCCCGGAGTCGGACGGTGTTGGACATGGAAATGCCCACCGTCCGAACCCGGGTAGACCTAGCGTATCATCTTGGGCATCAACCAGAATATCGAGCCCATGGGACGCTAGGTACCACTATTAGAGGCAACGTCTCACCACTAAACCTTAGAATCCGATCACATTCCTATCCTTCGGTCGTAATAGTGAGAACTCGCGATAGGGCGGAAGCCAAGGTCCTAGGTTGCCTTTTTATCTCTTACACCTTTTTCATTAGTTTACTATAGTGACATCCAACAAGCGATTAAGCTAGCTCACCCACCGGGTGATCAGGATCCCGATTGTTCACAAGCACAACACACGCCTCCCTGTGTTCGACCCTCAAGCCACACCTCGACACCGTGCGCTTGCGGTTTACAAATTCTAATCCTAGTATCCATGTCCCGATTTGAGTGCCAAACGGACGGACGGTCAGGCATCGGTCCCTCAACTTGGGGCGACAAGGCCTGCCGGTCCTAGATCTGGGCCGGCGGGGCCTGTCGGCTCCCAGCGGGTTCGACGGGCCCCCAATTTGCTATGGGGGGTTAGTTGACCCCCTTGGGCCGACGCACCTCCCTGAGGGTCGGGGTGGTTGGGTGGGCTCGTCGGGGCTCTGGTTCTGTCGGGTAGCGTTGTCGGAGGGTATGAAAGCCCCCGATCTGATGTTCCTCCTTTGCGGCCTCCTCCTCATCTTTCACGAAATAAGTGTCGGCGTCGGCGAGAAACACTTCTTCAAAAACATCTTCTTTCTTCTTCCCCTTCGTCAAAGGTTTGTGTCTTTTTCCCTGGATCTAGCTTTTCATAAAGAGCCGCTAACTTTTGATTTATTGCCACTATCGTCGCCGTACTTTGTTGGATGGCCTCCATAAGGTACACGAATCGTCGATCCAATTGATCTCAAGTATCCTTCTTTATCCCTTGGATTTCTTCTTCAATTTTGCTCTCAAATTTTTCCATCCTCTCTTCCAACACGTCGATTCTCTCCTTGGTTCGTGTCGTCGCCATAGATCTACTGCTCTGATACCAAATTAATACGATAAGATCTACTACTCTGATACCAAATTGATACGATTCGGGTTTTTTAATGGACTAAAAGAGGGATTTTTACGATGGGAAACAATAAAAATAGGATTTTTATTGGATGAAACAGATCTGAAATTATCAAAAAGTCTATTATCAACTACTCACTAGATGACAACTACGAATTGATAGACAACTAGCTAGGAATTTAGTCTAGGGCAATCGGTAAGAAATTACTTACAATTCAATTCTTCGGTGAAGAGCTAGGGCCGGCCAACTCTCTTGCTTAAGGGGGATAATCGGTAATTAGTCTTTTACGAAGCGGTCCACCTTCTTAGTCTCGGAATTACAAGTTTGCCAACGGGTCCGTGGACCCACACCTCCGCCTTGAATAAGCCCGCACCATTGGTAGACCCGAGCACGCCGCACCCTCTTCTGCTGAAGCCCCCCGCGCCGCATCATACTCATTTGGATCCTCACTTGTATCCTTTCAATATCCAAAATAGAAAGTGGGAGGCAAGATGCAAAGTGACACAAGTTTTGCCTTTTTTGCACCTACCCCCGTCCCTTTCTCATTGAGGGCAATAGAAAGGACATAAATGAGTATCTAAATGAGGTATTCGTAGCATTTCTGTATTCTTAAACTAGATATCATCTACAAGGACAACTCGTCTAAGTGTTGATCCATAATTCAAGGAAGGTATTTTAGTATAGATCCTGAAATGTTTGGTTTTTGGCTTGTTAATCTAGCATGAATGTCAATACCTATAATGAATCTTGTGGAATTTGCACACACAGATAAGAAAAAGGGTTAAACTTTTTCCCAGATTAATTAGATTCTCCATGCCAATGACTATATTTTCCAAAATAAGCAAACATGTCTGTTTATTTGGGGTTATCCAACTTGCCCTCTCTGTTACATTATAAATTATAGATGGATAATCACAATAGTAGACACCAGTGTGCTTTTGATTCAATGGTATGCATGTCCGATAGTTTAAAATTAATAACTGAAAGTAATAGAAGAAATATTTCTCAACCTGATCAAAATTTGAATAAAACGGCAATATTTTGGGGTAGATTTGAAGTATTCCCCACGATTGCTTAATTAAGCCCCACCAGCTGCACAATTTAAATAATGACTTCCGTTGGTGCTAATCTATATGCATAATTTGGAGGAAATTAACTGAGAAGAAAACAAAATAATAAAGATGGTAAGGAAGAATTAGCTGATAGCTTACTCCTATGAACAATTAAAGAATAACATTTTGAGATAAATACATAAAATGACAGAAAACAAATGCAAGGAAAATTAAATCATCATTTAGTTGTAGAAGGAAATTCAGATCTTCATTAAGTCATCTACAAAAGGCATGTTGCTAATCAGGGACATGAATCAAGTTGAGTTGCTATTCATATTTCAATGGACAAGCTAAAATGTGAGTATCAATGAAAATGCACCATAAAACCATTTAAAATCATTAACATCATTGTACAGTTCTTTTTTCACTCAAAGAGGGTCAACTATGTATTCATGAATGCAACTCTAGATATAGAAGCACCAATAAAAGTTTTACCAAATAAATACAACTGTTGTAACCAGGTGCTACCATCAGGGCACACTTAAATTCCAACCCGATGAAATTATGGACAGGATGTGAGGCTAGAAAATGGGGTCAGTTACAAGGAAAAATATCTATCTTTATGCAAAAACCAATTTGCAAGAGAAATATATATAAATATCAAGGGTAGATTACAAGACACCTGATGCAAAACGGAAGGAGATTATGTATGTGATGGAAAAATTTGAGAGAATAACTAAATTAGGGTCTTCTAAACTAAATGATAAAAATATGGTCCTGGGCTTCACCTCAAAGATAGGTTTGATCATTGACTTCAACACATTGCGTGAGAAAGACTCCTTCGGATCTCTCGCCCAGAAGACTTGCTCGCCCATGCGGATTGCAAACCACCGAGTTTACAAGCTTACTTATCTTATTCAATCTTTGATAATAAAAAGTTCAACTACAAACTCATGTTTATAGTAAAAAAATAAAACTTATCTAAACTCTTTCTCAAATTTCTAAAATAAGTCAAACTTCAAACGATTTGCTCATCCACTATCGCACCATGCATGCATAGAAATCCAATGGAGTGCAAACTAAAGCGTTTACAAGCTTAATTCTCTTATGTAATCTTTCATAATAAAAAGTTGACAAACATCTTACAGCTTCTGTTTTGCGTCAAACTTGATATCAAAGCTAAAACATGATTTGTATTTATTTTTCGTTTTTCCTTATAAAAAATCTCTTTTTCTTTTGGTTAGAATTTTAGATTTAAAACCCCTTACTTTTTTCATCTCTTTTCAATCATCATCAAAAACTTTCTTTTTCTTTTTCTTCCAATTATATTTGGAATTTTTTGAAAAAACAAAAAAAAGGAGAACAGAGTTTTTCCGAAAAAGAGAAGGAAAAAACTTTTTACCATCCTCACCGACCCAA
The DNA here is from genome assembly GCA_030789695.1 of Scilla litardierei. Classification (NCBI taxonomy): domain Eukaryota; kingdom Viridiplantae; phylum Streptophyta; class Magnoliopsida; order Asparagales; family Asparagaceae; genus Scilla; species Scilla litardierei. The sequence continues at coordinate 787,553,669 of CM061142.1, read as the reverse complement.
ACCCTAGCACTGCCACCGTCCACGTCCGTCGTCGCATTCGTCACCCCCTAGACATGTTCATTTTTCATATGGTACAATCTCAAAGAATGATTGAAGTTTATGCACATGAAAATACTACTGATGATGTTGTTCTAAATTTGGTGCTCATGTCAATATCATTAGGTATCTGCCTATAACACTTGAAGATAAGCACGACTGGCGAAGGATCAGTACTGTTCATGCCTATATCTAGGTACGTGTTAAGTCTTACTAATTGATAATTGATGAATGTAGTTGTGGTAATATTATCGTCAAGTCAGCCTTGGAAAGAATGGACATAGCAGCTGAGCGTCACGCACAGCCATACAACAATACTTGGATTGATAACACTGCTCATTCAGTTACCCAACGATACTTAATGCCTCTCCACCTTGCAAGCTATCATGATCACATTTGGGTGTGATATTATATCCATGGATGCAACACACATTTTGCTAGGAAGACATTGGCGATACGATCAAGATGTGACGAGTTCTGAAAGGTCAAACACACATACATTTAGATTTAAAGGAAAGAAAATTGTGTTGAAACCAAGGTTTTAGGTCTTGGCTTCGGTATCGGTTTCGGTCTTTCGAAAATTTAGGTTTCGGTATCGGTATCGTCCGTTTCGGTGGTTTCGATAGTAAGTTTCGGTTTGTCTGTATCGGTAGTTTCAAACATTTGTTTTACATTTGGAGTCTTCATCAATACTTTGGTTGCTACTTGCATTATACATTTTGCTATTTGGGTTAAGTTTTTTGAATTAATTGTTGAAATAATTTTTTGAACTAGGTAATGCAGGGAGAAAGAGGAAAAACACTAAATGATAGAGCTACAATAGCTACTCACATTACACAGTTTGCAAAACATATTATTTATTTACAAGTTTGCCATTAAATTGTAAAAGACAATGGTATACTTGTAAATAAATGGACTATGTTTAATAAAGTGTAATGTGAGTGGCCCACGTTCATAAATGGCCAACTTTCAGCTTTGCTTGACCTAAAGCCCCCTGCCGCCTCTTTTCTTGGCGGCATGCTATACCTAAAGCCCCCCCTCTTAGCGGCAGGTGGCCATTTTTGGAGCGTCGGAGGAAGACTACGGTAAGTACTTTCCCCTACTCTCTTCTTCTTTTGAATCTGTTGCCATTTCTTGCTGGAGAGTGTTCCTCTCTCTATTTCTCTATTTCCTCTTTCTCTTTTTCTTCTTTTTCTTCGACTTTTTTTCTTTTGTTTGACTTTTTTAAGTTATGTGGGAGTCAAAAATGACCGATTTTGGCCAGTTTCGACCGAAACTGACCGAAACCGAGTTTTATGTGTAAGTTTCGGATCGGTCCCCTCCGAGACCGATCCGAAACGGCCGAAACCGAGTGGTTTCGGCCGAAACTTAGAACCATAGTTGAAACATTCCCAACCCAAAATTCGAGTTGCTCAACAAAATGGTGTGAACCAAGGTTTGAGGTCTTGGGTTCGGTCTCGGTATCGCTCTCTCGAAAATTTAAGTTTTGGTATCGGTATCGTCCGTTTCGGCGTTTTCGGACGTGAGTTTCGGTTCGTCAGTATCGGTAGTCTTAAATACTTAAAAACCTATCAGATACATAAAAAACTAAAGTAGCTTGAAGTTTGCCTTGCGTACCCATCGTTTTACTTTGCGCACATACCACTTGCAAGTTTGCCAAAAATAGCTTGGAGTTGCTTTGTGCACCCACCAGTTTGCTTTGCACACATACCACTTATTTACAAGTTTGCTCATAAAATATCTTCGTTGCTGTGTGCAACAGCTGTTTTACTTTACGCATATAGCACTTATTTACAAGTTTGCCATTTAAATACAAGATTGCCATTTACGGTCTGCTCTATCGCAGTATGCTCTCTCTCTCTCATGAGAGAGGCAGCGGGAGAGGTGGGTGTGACGCGGCAGCAGGCGGGGCGGTGTGACGCGGCAGCAGGCGGGGCGGTGTGGCAGCGAGGTAAGTTTCCGTCTTCTTCCTATACCCTTTTTTTCTTTTTCTTCTTTTTTGTAGTGTTTTCTTGTTTCTTCGTCTAATTTTTCAATTTTGGACCGTATTCGTCTTCGTCTTCAAGCCAGTACCCTAGGGTTCCGGCCGATACTGAGAAAGAGGAGGGGTTTCGGTCTCGGTAGCCTCCGAGACCGAAACGAAACGGCCGGAACCTAGGGGTTTCGGTCTCGGTAGGCCTCCGAGACCGAAACGAAACGGCCGGAACCCTAGGGTTCCGGCCAATACCTAAAACATTGCTGTACCAATGAAAACAGAGGATTTATAATTATAGAGGAGAGATTTCAAAACAAAACTAAATTTACAGAAATAGAAATCATAACTTTGTCATCGATATTGGTACTGTTGCGCCTTGAGGCATATGCACACCCCAAGAAAGAGTGAGACAAAAGGACGTGGAACCTTGTCTAATATTTTAACTTTTTTCCTATTCAGACAATGATATTGGAAATGGAATTGTTGAAACTGAAATGCAGTGGTAATCCAAAATTTGCATTCTAAAATAATGCAAACGATGGTAGTCAGAAAATAGTTCCATATTATTGAGTTGATTCCATATCATCCAACTGCTTTAAGAATTTTCTTGCATCTGAAAATAAGGTAATTAAGTTGTGATATTTAAATCAGAGAGTTCAATGAGATCATGGTACATCCTAAAGCAAAGTAGGGTTCAAGATGAAGGTAAAACATACAATTTAGCACCGCATCCTATGAGGACACAAGTTACCGTAATTTAGCATGCACCACTAAGCAAGAGTGGATTTAAGTATGACCAGCAAATATATAATTCAACACAACTTCTCATTAGGTCACATGTTAAGATTAATTACATTTCTAGTGGGCAGTAATGGCAGAAACTTAATTTTATTTCTTGAGAGAAAACGAAAAGGTTTGATAACAATATATAGAACTGGATCAAAAGTCTAGAAAGCTGACCACCGAAAAGCATCACATAGAACATTTAGAAGTCTATGAAGAAAATGACTGCATTACCGATTTTGGTTAATCTGGAAATCAGCTTTAGGCAGATTTTCATATACCCATCCAGGTGCAAATATGGCAGCTGAAACATCATCCTTCTTCAGCAAATCAAGTGCAACATTTGTCTGTCATGGCAAAAAAAAAAATTTCCTGGTAAATCTTCATGCCAATTAGGAAGCAAACCAATCTGAAGTCCTTACTAATATAACATGTGTATGTCATGCAAAGAACTTTTCCTGGTAAACCTTCATGCCAATTGGGAACTAGACCAAGATAAGTCCTTATTAATATAAGAGAGGTATCTTAAACCTGCGTAGAACCAAAATATACTCCTCAAAGATGATTCAATAAGTTCCAGTAACAAAAATTATTATTGCTTGAATTCCATGTCTCCAAACGTGTGGTGTCACGCTAGACCTATTAATAGCACAGTGCATAATGCTGTAATGTATATCATAAGCTGTGATATTTCATCTGTTTAATTTAAAAAAATGAATTTATCTCTAATATTATTTTAATAAATAGGACAAAAATTGTAAAAAAATTCAAAAAAAGTAAAAATAATTAATAAAGATTTATACAAGAATAGTCCAATGCTCAATAATAAATACTAGTTATTCTCAATAATCTCACCAACTAATCAATGTTAATAGCCCCAACAAAAAGTTGGCCTCCCAAACAAAATAAATAAATAAAAATAGTTTGTCATCCTCCTGTTCTTAGCCATTCAAAACAATCAAACTCTACCAATCCCAAACACTCTCTCGTCCCCCTCTCTTCTCAGTCTCTCTCAGAGTTTGAGAAAACAGCGAGACTGAGTGACCAAATGGATGGATGGAAGAGAAATTGGGAAAAAGCGATAGTGAGATAGAGACTAAGAAGAAAGTGATTGAGAGAGATTGAGAAAAAGAAGATGAAATAGAGAGATTCCTGAGAGATCAAATCACTGCCTAATCAAACTCGAGATGTGTTGGATGAAGTTGGATTAGAGTATAAATTCGCTCCCCAGAGTTGGTTTGCTGTCACATTAAGAGTCGCCAAGAGCCATTTTCTTTTGCTTTGAGAGGCATCAGATTATTGAGGGTATCCAAGGTCGAAAGGGTCTCAATTTCAGACCATTTTCTGTCGTGAATTTATTTTTTTTAAAAAGAGAACTTGTAGTAATGCTAAGCTACGCTATAAAAACGTAACATAGTGTATGCTATTTAAAAAAAGCTATAGTCATGCTATTTCAATGTGTTATTTAGCAAGATGATGGGAATCCCTAGGGGTTGAGGCGTAAAAATCTGATTTTTATTTCCGAAGAAAACAAATATAGTTGGCCATGTTCAAGAGGTGGACCGCTTTCCCAAGCCACCAATTCGAGAAGATGGCCGCATTCTCCACAAAAGATAGATCAAATCAACCTCTAAGAAGTTCTCTCGCAAAATTCAACATAGATCCCTAATCCCCCTAAGACATATATATATATATAATAATCAGATTTTCAGCAAAATTACAGAAACACCTCTGACCCCAAAATTACGAAAATGCCATTGAGCCTCCAAAATTACAGATTTGCTATTGTATGAGGTCTCATTATTACTCCACCCCTAAAAACCCACCTTATTCTTAAGGTGGTGTCATGAAAACCATGTGCAGTGTACTCTAGGTGGGGATGCTCCTGGCTCCTCAACCTTGTCATCTTCCTCGCCCATCATCAACAATTGGAGTGTGCGGTCTCGACACCGATATCGCGGGATGAACTTTTCATCGCAGAGGAAGCACAATTCCTTAGCCCGTTTGTCATGCACCTTAGCCTCCGTCATCTTCTTGAGTTGTCCCCTCGATAGTGGCTCGCTGCTCCTCTCTACTAAACTGGTCTTTTCCTGACGATGTCTTCCGCCCTCCGTCGGTATCTGGCTGCGAAAAGTGGATTTGCTCCAGCTCCCCCTGATCTCCGCTCCCATATGAGACAATACTCTACCATCTGAGCTAACTCCATCGTGTCAATCAGCCCCCTATGCATTTGTATGCGAAGCTCTGTGCGGATGTTTATCTTGAGCTCCTTCATGAAGCTCCCCTCTAGGGTCTCCTCCAGTATACCCTCACTCGGTCTAACACCGATATCGCGGGATGAACTTTTCATCGCAGAGGAAGCACAATTCCTTAGCCAGTTTGTCATGCACCTTAGCCTCCGTCATCTTCTTGAGTTGTCCCCTCGATAGTGGCTCGCTGCTCCTCTCTACTAAATTGGTCTTTTCCTGACGATGTCTTCCGCCCTCCGTCGGTATCTGGCTGCGAAAAGTGGATTTGCTCCAGCTCCCCCTGATCTCCGCTCCCATATGAGACAATACTCTACCATCTGAGCTAACTCCATCGTGTCAATCAGCCCCCTATGCATTTGTATGCGAAGCTCTGTGCGGATGTTTATCTTGAGCTCCTTCATGAAGCTCCCCTCCAGTGTCTCCTCCAGTATACCCTCACTCGGTCTAAGAGCGCATCAAACTTCACCATGTACTCCCTGACGGTCTCATCCTACCTGAGTGCTAGCAGTTGCTCCTATAAGTTTCCTCCCTATGTATCACAAAATCTGTCTACCACGCAGTCCTTGAGATCCTTCCATGAGCATACAAGTCGCATCTGCTCCCTCCACTGAAACCAAGAAAGCGCCTTCCCCTCGAAGCAGATACATGCCACTTCTAATTTCTGCCTCCCTGTCAGGCATGTCACCACAAAAATCTCTCAACTCGGCAAATCCAATCATAAGAATCATCCCACTCGAACAATGGCATCTTCAGCTTCCTAACCCTGCCATTAACCCCAAAACTCTCCTGGTCTGCTTGCCCTCTGACATGTCCATATTAGTATTGATGATAATTGTCCCATCGTATCTTCCTAAGATGCCCATAACCCCTCCATGGGGCGTCGCCTTTATCACCATCAACATCCCAGTCATCCGCATCCCGAACTGAGTCTCTACCATCCTCCTCATAGCCCGCATCGTCGTCATAGTCATCTCTAAACTTCTCATAGGTCGGTACTTGTCGTTGGCGTCTCTCTTTAAAAATTTGAGGATCATGTGGTCCCAGTGAATAGTCCAGCTCATCTCCAATACTCCACCACCTTACTCGCTGCTCCTCTACTCTTTGGCCAGCCGTCCGGGGGTTAGGGGGCCCTGGACGGTCACGTCACATGTTGGGGAGGCCCTGGCGGGCCCGCAGATGCTCTTAAGTGGCCTGGCGGGCCTGTGGATACTTGGGAAGGCCCTGGCGGGCCTGCATATCCTCTGGGAAGCCCTGGGGCAGCAAGTCCCCTAGCAGCCCTGCCGGGCCTCGCTCGGGCCCTGGCAGGCCGCCGGGGGCCGCAAGGCCCCAGGCGGTCTGCCCTATAGCTGGCGTGCCCCTGGCGAGAGTGCGGAGGGTCGCCGCCTCTCGTGTGTTCTTCTGCCACCTCTTCGGAGTCCAAATTTACATCGGAGATGATCTCTTCAACGAATTCCTCAACTTTTTCCTTCCCTTTGTCTGAAACTCGTGTCATTCGCTCTAGATCTTCGTCATGGCCTCCTCTGCCTTTTAGAGCTGATCTCACTGGATCCTCTTTCTTCATTAAAGTTCCTAACGTTGTCTTCAACAGAGATTTCACGGAAGATTGTAATCGAGAAACGATACACTCCTCCATTGATGACATCTCCTCTTTCATCTTTTGATGTTGCTCTTTCATCGCGATGTTACTTCTTTAGGGTTTCTACTTCGCTCTCCTATTCTCCTCCCATGCATCAACTTTCCTCGTCACCATCAAGATCGAACCGCTCTGATACCAAATCGATAGGAACCCCCAGGGTCTGAAGAGGAAAAAATCTATTTTTATTGAAAATAAGGAGAAAACAAAGATGGTTGGCAACGTTCGCGAGTTTGACCAATCTCCCAAGCCTCCAATTTGCAAGGATGGCCACACTCACCACAAAAGAGGAATCAAATCAACCTCAAAGAAATTTTCTCGCAAAATTCAATATAGATCCATAATCCCCCTAAGCCCCATAGATATAATAATCAAATTTTCAGTAAAATTACAGAAACATCTATTGTGTGTTATTGGGTGTGTGTAAAGAAAAGAGAGAGTTGATATAAATAAGAAGTGATAGCCGTCATTAGTGGCTAATCATCATTTTCACCCAAATTTAACATGATATCAGAGCCAAACCTAAACCCTACCCCAAGAAAACCCTACAACACCAAAACCCTAGCCTCCCCGCCGCGCCGCCCTCCCACGCGCCGCCACCGCTGCTGCGCGCCGCCACCCGCCGCTGCTGCGCGCCGCCGCCGCTGCTGCGCGCCCCGCCGCTGCTGCGCGCCGCCAACTGCTGTGCGCCGCTGTTGTCGCTAGCTCCTGCCGCTGCTCCCCTTCCACGTCCTCTTCTAGCCGCCACAAAGCCCTAACTAGCCACAAAAGAGAACCCCAAAAAACCCTAACCCTAGATCTATGGTAGAGTCATGAAAAGGACTCCATAGATTTACGGTTAGGGTATGACCTAGAAGAGGAAGAAGAGAAGTAGATCTGCGGATCTAAGGAGGGAGAAAGGAGAGATCTGCGGATCTGGAGAGATGGGGGACAATCTTACCTCAGCTGACATGAAGGCCTTCATTGGGGAGATAACGAAGCTGCTTTCTTCGAAGGAGTTGGGATCCTCTAGTGGATCGACGCCTTCACGACCAGTGCAGAAGCTGGAGTTGATGTCCAACGATGTGAAATTGGAAGGGACGAAGAATTACCTCAGTTGGTCCAGGAGGGTGCTTCTCATCCTGAAGTCGAAGGGGTTAGAAGGCCATGTTCTGGGTTCATGTAGTGAACCGGTGGATAAGACTAGGGATGATTGGAAAGTGTGGAGCATCACCAACTCACTTGTGGCTGCTTGGTTGATGACATCGATGGTTCCACCCATTGCTGGGATGGTGGAGGCCATAGAGAGTGCTGCAGGGATATGGAGTATGGTGGAGAAAATGTATTCTGGAGCAGGGAATGTAATGCTTATGATGGAGGTTCAGGGCAAGGTCGACACCTTGAAGCAGGGGGAGATGTCTATTCTAGCCTACTCTGCGGAGTTGAAAAGGCTGTGGTCAGAGTTAGACCACTATGACCCTATTGATCTGTAGGATCCTGTCCAAAACAGAGTTAGGATCGATAATATGAAGTTTAGACTTACGCTTGCGTACGCTGCACGGTAGTCTACGAACTTCGCCTTCGGATTCGCCACGACGGATCGAGTCTACTCACGAACGGAGTAAGGCTACTAATCCACAATCTAAATCTCTACTTTAGATTAAGAACTTGGATAAGAGGGAGAGAAAGGATTTCTGCAGAGCTTCGCTAGGATGAAGATGCATGCATAAATTTCATGCAAAAGGTGTAAGAAATGGCTTACCCTTGGGTCTTATTTATAGCCCCCAAGGTAGTTATTTTAGGGTAAGTTGTTCCTTTGGAACAACTTAATTAAGGTGTACCATGATACATGGCACATTATAAGCTTAAGTTGTACCATATGCATGGTACAACATAAGCTTAAGATATTCCCCCTTTATTAGCCATATGTCGCATGCACTTATGCATATATAATGCGACTTTCCCACTCATCCAGAGATCCTCTCCGCAAGGGAACAGATTCCCTTTGCACACGACTTCGTGTGCGCGACGTTCGAGGTCCGTATTCCCTCGTACATCCCCCACAAGGGTGTACTAACATCTTCCATATCCAACATCTCCCACTCACACTTGAGGGGATTGTAAGAGAACGTCTTTCACTTAGTTCTTTCATCTATCATACCGAGAAATAGACCGTGCGACCGTCATGCGCGTAGAGTCTGTTGTTGTGCACTTGTTAGAGATACACAACGACCTCGAAGGTGCAAAGTTGAGTAGTTCAACGCATGCTTTACCCTAGATTATTTCTTCACATTTCTTATACTTTATATTCAACAATTGAATCCCATCTGGATCACAATTGGCTGGCCAGCTTTGAATCATTAAAGTCCAAATGCGAATATGAAATCAATCTTCCTCTTCTTGCGAACCTTCTGATCTTGACTAGACTCGCTTTTCTAACGTGCCCCGCCGAGCCGAATTATCATAGCCCATAAGTAACACGCTAAGATAGCGATCATTTCGTCAAATCTAAAGGAACCAATTGGAGTCCTTGAGGGTAAGAGTTAAGACCCATATGGCCTTTGAGTCTCACATAATAGCAAACACTATTGCTACTAACTCAGTGGTCGAAATGCATACGTGGTATGAACACGTATTACAACATCACTCCTTTCCCAGGGAGAGTATGTCTTAATGATGTTGTACGGATGAAAAGATCAGACACCACAGTGACTATCTTTTTGAGTCCCCTTACTACTCGTGAAATATTCACGGACTCTCATCCTGCATAAGACAGATAGGAAAAATCCTATGAGATCTCTTTCAAATATCCTTGTGATACAGATCTCAGATCTTTTGTAAGCATCCATATGATGCAGATCTTTCGTTCGACTATCTTGTTTAAGTCATGACTCTAAATCATTCGTCTAATGATTTTGACTTTAAACTAGTCTCATCTCTATCTTATCCATCTGATAAGATAAGGCGGTTGCTCATGTGAGAGAGCCAACCTTAATCTGTCCGACATACACACAATTCAGCTGAGATTTCAAAAAATGTACACAAACATTTCTTAAGAAATTCTTATGCAATATTTGAAAAAGAACTTATTCTTTTATTAATTTTGATCATTTACAGACATGGGAATTTACATTGGTACAACTCAGCTCTTACGCAATCCTTGAGATGATAAGTGTTTGTAAAACACATCTCTGGGGATCGCCTTCGTAAGCGGATCCGCTATCATCTCATGCGTAGATATGTACCTTATGTCTACCTTCTTGGTCTTATCATAGTCTTTTGCAAATTTGTAGCGGATATCTATGTGTTTGGTCTTACAATGGAATTTCGGATCTTTGACATAGGCTATAGATGCTTGACTGTCGCTGTGTATAGGTACAGCACCTGAGTCACTTGCATTAATTAGCCTGTCTAAGAACTTCCTAAGCCAAACAGCCTCTTGAACTGCCATGCTAAATGCTACAAACTCGGCTTCCATGGTTGAAAGTGCGATGCAGGATTGTTTCTTGCTACTCCAGGATATTGCACCAGATCCGAGTAGAAAAACATATCCTGAGGTCGATCGTCGCTCATCGAGATCACCCGCCCAATCAGCATCAGTGTAGCCTTCGAGCCTCAAGGCATCTCCTTGATAGCATAAAGCAAAGTCTGCAGTTCCTTTGAGATACCGCATTATCCTCTTAACCGCTTTCCAGTGTACTTGCCCTGGGTTGGATTGGTAACGACTTACCATTCCAACGGCAAAACAGATGTCCGGTCTTGTACACATCATAGCGTACATTAGACTACCAACTGCACTGGAATATGGAACTTTTTCCATAATCTCCTTCTCTTTTTGGTTCTTTGGACATGATTTCAGACATAAATTGTCGCACTTGCTTATTGGAGTATCAATGGACTTGCAGTCCTGCATATTAAAACGTTCTAGAACCTTCTTTATATAAGTCTCCTGTGAAAGAGAAAGAAGTTTCTTCGAACGATTCCTTGAAATCTTAACTCCAAGGATATATGCGGCTTCTCCCATGTCTTTCATCTCAAAAACTGATGAAAGCCAAGCCTTGATATCCATCACAAAGCCCTTGTCATTTCCGGCTATTAAGATGTCATCTACATATAGAGACATAATAACATACTTGTTCTTATTCCTCTTGATATATACACAGTTATCTTCATCAAGCATGGAAAAACCATTTGATAAGACAACCTCTTGAAATCGTATATACCACTGCCTCGAGGATTGTTTAAGACCATATATGGATTTAAGAAGTTTACAAACCTTATGTTCGTTTCCTTCTTTTACAAACCCTGTTGGCTGTTCCATATAGATCTCCTCGTCCAATTCTCCATTGAGAAAAGCAGTCTTTACATCCATTTGATGTAATTCGAGGTCTAAGCAAGCTACCATTGCCAGAATCAGGCGAATTGAGGTAAAACGAACAACAGGTGAGAAGGTCTCTTCGTAGTCTATCCCTTCCTGTTGCGTAAAACCTTTCGCGACAAGGCGAGCTTTATATCTGTCAATAGAGCCATCAGCCTTATGCTTGATCTTGAGAACCCATTTGTTCCCAATAGCTCTACGTCCTCTGGGTAAGTCAACTAAGTCCCAGACTTGGTTAACTTTCATGGATTCTAATTCCTCTCGCATCGCTTCCATCCATTTGTCTTTAGCAGGGCAAGATACGGCCTATTTGAAAGTAGCAGGCTCGTCATCTTCTTGTAGTAAAGTCATAAAGGTTTGCGGAAATTCATCCTCAAATCTTAGAGGAGCCAACCTTGTACGACTACTACGTCGTATTTGAGATTCTTCAAGTCCTTGTTGACTTGAATTTAGATCAATTCTAATATCACTCCCATTTGGAATGTTGTTAGAATTGCTCCCACTTGGATCATTATTCCCGTATGGAATAGGATAATCGTCATTCGTATAATCCATTGGTGAAGGTTGAAACGTATTTTCATTTTCACCAAGAATTCTCCCACTCGAATGAGGTAATCCTTCTTGATCATAAATCTCAAATAGAGATAAGTCCTGACTTATCTCGCCCTGTCTTGGAAACTCGTTTTCCAAGAAAGTGACATCCCTCGACTCAAACTCAATTAGCCCACCATTGTCTTCCTGACTAACAAAAACATAACCTTTGGAGTTTTCTGCGTATCGTATAAAGATACATTTCCTTCCCCTTGGCCCAAGTTTGCCATACTTATGGGAGGAAATATGTGCGTAGGATGCACAACCCCAAGGTTTCAAAATGTTTAAGTCAGGAGACCTTTGGTTCCACAACTCATAAGGAGTGGAGCTAACTGATTTCGAGGGTACGCGGTTTAAAATGAAAGTGGCCGTCAATAATGCATCACCCCAAAAGGTGATTGGCAAGTTAGCTTGCGCCATCATTGAACGGACCATTTCCATTAAAGTCCTATTTCTCCTTTCTGCAACACCGTTTTGTTGAGGAGTATAAGGCATAGTTACCTGATGTACTATGCCTTTTTCATCACAAAGTTCCTTAAAACTTTTTGATTGATATTCACCGCCCCTATCGGTTCACAAGACCTTAATCTTGCGATCTAATTGATTCTCCACTAAACTCATATAGTTTTTAAAGCAAGCCAAAGCTTCACTTTTGTGAGATATCAAATAGATATGTCCGAATCGGGTGAAATCATCAATAAAAGTGATGAAATAGGACTTTCCGCGTCTTGTCTTGACATTCATCGGACCACATATGTCCGAATGGATAAGCTGTAATGGAACCTCGGCCCTTATGCCGGTTCCAAACGGCTTGCGACAAGATTTCCCCACAAGGCAATGTTCGCAGGTCGACATTTCAACCTTTGAAACATTGGATAGAAGGCCACGTTTGGCAAGTCTATCCATACGCGTTGGTCCAATATGACCAAGCCTTGCGTGCCAACAATTCACATCAGACTCATAAGTCTTAGAATTTGCAATAAGGAAATTTTCATTACATGAGGAATTATACATTGTACTCATTACAATAAATCCTTTAAATACAAACCCAGTACCAATAAGAGTATTATTACAACTTAAGTCCATATTACAATCATGAAAAAACCAGTTATAGCCAAGACCCATTAATACAACCACAGAAATTATATTCCTTCGAATATCTGGAGCGAAGAGGACATCATGAAGTAGGAGAGTGCGGCCGTTGTCCAAGACTAGCTTGCAAGTCCCAACGCCTTTCACTTCAACACGTGTGTTGTTTCCTACATAGATCCACTTCGTTCCTTGGGGTATCCGGTGATACTCCACGAAGGACCGTCTGTCCCTTGCTATGTGGTCGGTGGCACCTGAATCAATTATCCAAAATGGATTAGATTCCACAAGAAATATTGAACTAGAAACACATATGAAACTAGTATATTTACAAGTTACCTCGTCGCCTCCACTCGTACACGAACGAGCATAGTGACCGAGCTTGTTGCACTTGAAGCACTTGATCCTCTTCAAGTCTTTCTTCTTGTGCCATTTCTTGTGCCCACCCTTATGTTTGGGTTTCTTGGTAGACTCAGGTTGCTTATTACGTTCATTAGTGAACTTCGAACGATTTTTCCGTTTCTTTCCCCCGTGTGAGGAACTAGCAACCATGTGCACTTCTGCACTTGGCTTGGCAGCCGCAAGCCGCTCTTCCTCTAATTCGAGGTGCTTGGAAACATCGCTGAAGGTCTTGATGCTCTCATTGTGAGTGAGATGCATCTTCATTTGGTCCCACCCATTTGGTAGGGAACGTATGACTGCTTGGATTTGTTGCTCATCCGTGAGTACATGACCTGCGTCCTTTAACTCTGAGATAAGGTTCGCCATATGTCGCAGATGTTTCCCCATGGAATGATCTGGACGTTTCTTATATGTATCGAACTTTATAGTTAAAGCGCGAAGTTTGGACACCGATGTGCCACCGAACTTCTCCTCTAGCTTGGACCATATGTCCATGGCTAGGTCATGTTCTCGGAAGATGCGCATTATGTCATCAGCCATACTGCTTAATAACGTAATGCGCGCTATCTTGTTCTTCCGAGACCAAGCATCAAAAGCTTCCTTGTCTCGTCGGTGTTGGGCCGTAGTGCCCAACTCAGGTTCAATCATAATGTTCTTTAGAGTTTCGAGCACTTCTTGCTCCTCTAGAACGTATTGTATCTTGATGGACCAAAGTTTGTAATTATCGCCGTTGAGTTTTTCACCTTTGTTTAACTCAGCGACGATATTCTTTGAAGCGGAAGACATTTTACTTTTAAAATGCTGCAAAAGACATAAAACCAAAGGTTTGATCAAAAATCATTGCAAAAATTTCTTATACACATAGTCATCATACATTTTCATGATTCATTAGTCTCGGCCAGCGGACCGACCAGGGAAATGGCTAAGTCATGGTTCACTATCCCCAGACTAACTGAGGTGTCCCACAAACTAGTCCAAAAGACCACTGGTCGAATCATGATCCATTGAGATACTGAATCAATCGAATGTGAAATTTCAGACTAGTTTAATATCACTCCCACTTGAAAAAGAAATCCCACTTGGAATGATATTATTACATTTGATAAGTTACTTTCGAAAAATATTGAAGATGTTACTCTAGAATCGGAAAGGTCACTATGTTTCCAATCACCATCTAGATTAACTTTCAATATTTCCCCATCACTTTATCAAAAGTTAGTACTTTTATAGTACTTCGCAGCGGAAAATCGTTTTTGAAAACGTATTTTTCAAAACGTATGAAAACGTATTTTTCAAAAAATTATATTTCAACTTAGTACCCTTATGATACTAGTGAAATATTCGGCACTTCCTGACCATTTGTCGGGAATGAGCCGAAGCCGTGCCAAGTTCGGATCCCCCTTTTGGGATTTTCTGCAAACTATCGTCGCTGGCTCCCGTATGGATCCAAGCGTTTCTCCCCGTATGAGAGAATTTTGATGCAGACGACTGTTGTTTGGCCCCGTATGGGCTAGTTGGCACGGTCATGTTCAACCAAGGCCTTTTGCCGAAATTGGTCTGAATCACTCCCGGCCAGGGCCCCTGCACTGGCCGGCCAGGGATGGCCTGCGGCAGCCCTGGCCACTGCCAGGGCCGGCCTGGCCACGGCCAGAGGCCGGCCAGGCCTCTGCCTGGCCTGGCCTAGGCCAGAGGCCCCTGGCCGGGGCCAGGGCCCCTGCCCTGGCCTCGGCCAGGGTGGCCATGCCCTGGCCTGAGGCCAGGGCGCTGCCCCGGCCCCGGCCAGGGGGGCCGGGCCCTGGCCGGGGCCAGGGCCCCTGCCCTGGCCCCGGCCAGGGCTGCCAGGCCCCTGGCCGGGGGACAGGGCCCCTGCCCTGGCCCCGGCCAGGGCGCCGCCCTGGCCCCGGCCAGGGCGGCCTGGGCCCCTGCTCTGGCCCCGGCCAGGGCAGCCTGGCCCCTGGCCGGGCCAGGGCGGCCTGGCCCTGGCCTGGCCGTGGCGGCCAGGGCCGGCCGGCCATGGCCCGGCCATGGCACATTGGCCTTGACCGGCCATGGCCCTTTTGGCCATGGCCGGTTTCCCCTTTCATGGAGTGGCCGTGCACCCCCGCCGGAGGGGGTTGCCGCGGTGGTTATTGGCCTTAGCCAACCCCTCCGCATGGGGAGGGGGTGCATGGCCTTTATAACCCATTTGGTCATGGTGCACATGCACACAAAAAAAATCATCTTCCCCGATGGGAATAACCACCACCTTCTTCTCCGGTGAAGCACCCGTTCGTCGAGGAAGTAGTTGTCCTCCAATGGCCGTGTGCCAAAAAATGAACCCACTTCAAAAACTCGTAAACTACACGCTCCACATGAAGAGAGTGCACATTCCCTATGAATGGAGACTCAGCATCCATGAAGAGAGCGAGTTTGACGATATGAACGGTCGGTTCTTCCCGTCACGGAGAGTTCCTGCCATTCCGTAATGACAGAAGACCCTAACGTGAAAAGAACAACCGATGTGTTCTCTCCGTCACGAAGCGTTCCTACCATATTCGTAATGGTAGGATACCCATCCGTGAAAAAGACAACAACTCGTTCATAGTTTCTCCGGGGCGAACCCATATGGCTCCGATACCAATGTAGGATCCTGTCCAAAACAGAGTTAGGATCGATAATATAAAGTTTAGACTTACGCTTGCGTACGCTGCACGGTAGTCTACGAACTTCGCCTTCAGATTCGCCACGACGGATCGAGTCTACTCACGAACGGAGTAAGGCTACTAATCCACAATCTAAATCTCTACTTTAGATTAAGAACTTGGATAAGAGGGAGAGAAAGGATTTCTGCAGAGCTTCGCTAGGATGAAGATGCATGCATAAATTTCATGCAAAAGGTGTAAGAAATGGCTTACCCTTGGGTCTTATTTATAGCCCCCAAGGTAGTTATTTTAGGGTAAGTTGTTCCTTTGGAACAACTTAATTAAGGTGTACCATGATACATGGCACATTATAAGCTTAAGTTGTACCATATACATGGTACAACATAAGCTTAAGATATTCCCCCTTTATTAGCCATATGTCGCATGCACTTATGCATATATAATGCGACTTTCCCACTCATCCAGAGATCCTCTCCGCAAGGGAACAGATTCCCTTTGCACACGACTTCGTGTGCGCGACGTTCGAGGTCCGTATTCCCTCGTACATCCCCCACAAGGGTGTACAAACGTCTTCCATATCCAACATGATCTGCCTGATCCTAGGAGTGCTGCGATACACAGGAAGTGGGTAGAGCATAGGCGTGTGACTCATTTTCTGAGGAAGCTGAATGGAGATTTTGAGGTCAGGAGGGCGAGTATGTGTCACTTATCCTCTATCCCATCTCTAGAGGATGCCATAGCTGCAATGGCACAGGAGAAGACCAGACTGAGAGTTATGAAGGATGAGGGTACTCAGGTCACTCGGGCTGCACTGGCTGTACCGGCAGTGGCAGCAGTGAGCGAGGATCGAGAGTGCTACACCTGTGGGGTGAAGGGGCACCTGAGCTTTAACTGCCCACAGAAGGGTAGTGGACGAGGACGTGGCACAGGAGGCAGAGGAGGAGGTCGTTCGGACCGTGGAGGCCGTGGACGATGTCGTGGCGGCCCACGGGCCAACTTTACTACTGCTGATGGACGATAGGAGACAATGATGATTGAGGCTACGCCAGCTGAGGCGTCAGATCTAGAGCAGCGGAGACAGTCCAGGTCTACTACTGAGAGTTCGGAGAGTCATGCAGACCAGATTAGAGATGTTGCTTCGCCATTCGGTAATTTTGCCAACTTCGCTCACACAGGATCAGGTAACCAATCAGCTCTTTCATGTAGAGATCATATAGAGTGGATTATTGACTCAGGTGCATCTAGTCATGTGTCAGGTGCATATAAACAATTTTCCACATATAAACCACATACCATACATGAAACTGTTCAGACAGCTGATGGCACATCCCAACCCATTAAAGGGATTGGCACTATTCAGTGCACTCCCTCCATATGCCTCTCTTCAGTCCTTCACGTCCCATCTTTTCCAGTCAACCTTTTATCTGTTGGCTCTATTGTTGATGATTTTGACTGTAGCATTACTTTTGACTCTACTCATTGTGTGTTGCAGGAAAGGAAGACTGGGAGGAGGCTTGGGACTGGCGTCAGGCGTGATGGACTGTGGTATCTTGACAGAGCTAGTGGGGATGCTGCATTGGCCGTCGTTGGTGAAGAGAAGGAAATGGAGGTACTTTTATTACATTGTCAGTTGGGACCCTTGCCTTTTGATATGTTGAATAAAATGTATCCTGAGATTTTAAATAGAGTGAATAAAATGAATTTGAAGTGTGATGCGTGTGAATTTGGGAAACACACTAGGACATCATATCCTAGTGTGGGGATGAGGAGTGTAGAGAAATTCCTTCTTATTCACTCATATGTTTGGGGGCCCTGCCCAGTGACTTCAGTAAGTGGGTTCAGGTGGTTCATCACTTTCATAGACTGTCATTCTCGGATGACATGGCTTTACATGATGAAAAACAAAAGCGAAGCGTTGAAGTGTTTCCAGGACTTCCAAAGAAGTGTCAGAAATGAGTATGAGGCCAAGAACCGCATCTTGAGAACGGATAATGGGACAGAGTATGTAAACAAGGAGTTTGCATCTTATCTATCTGAGAGTGGGATAACTCACCAAACCACTTGTCCCAACACGCCTCAACAGAACGGAGTTGCTGAAAGGAAAAATAGACACTTATTGGAGGTAACTATGTCACTCATGCTCACCATGAATGTACCTAAGATATTGTGGAGTGAAGCAGTGATGACAGCCACCTATCTCATCAACAGGATGCCTTCGCGGATGCTTGGTATGAAGTCCCCATGTGAGATTCTTATGGGAAAGAACACTTTTGTAGTTCCACCAAAAGTGTTTGGATGCACATGCTTTGTGAGGGATCATACACCTTCTGTGGGGAAGCTGTATGCTCAGGCAATTAAATGCATATTTGTTGGGTATCCTTCAAATCAGAAAGGCTATAGGTGTTGGAGTCCCTCAGAAAGAAGGCTGTTTGTAAGTATGGATGTGACGTTCAGTGAGACTGAGCCTTTTTATGGAGGACTGACAGATTCTATACCAGTATTTGATACTGGTGCCTCTCCAAACACAGGAGGAGTTGGTCGAGAGGGGGAGACTGATGACAGGAGGGTAGTGATTGGACTTATACCGTGTCCTGTCAGGCATACTGGTACTGGTACTGATAGCAGGGAGGAGGAAAGGACCTTGGTGGAAGATGAGGAAAGGCCCTTGGTGGAAGACAGGTTGTACGGCAAGAAATATAGCAGGAGACATAAGGGTAGTCATGGCGATGGAGAACAACAAGAAGACATCTCCCCCACTGAAGAACCATTAGCTCCACAGCCACATGTCGAGATTGATCAGTCTATCACGCCTGCTCGAGTCCCGACTTCCTTACTGCCTTCCTCTCCTAACACGGATGGTAACCTTTCTTTGCCTTCCTCTAGTTTAGATCTTCCACTTGCATCTCATAGGGAGCCTCGTATCAATGCCGGCAGGCCTCCTGTACGGTATGGATACGAGACTGATATTGCTAATCATGTCTCTTATGCTTCTCTTATACCTGCATATAGGGCTATCATTGCATCCTTACAGTCTATCTTTATACCGAGTGATTGGCGAGTGGCAAAGCAACATCCCCAGTGGAAGAAAGCAATGCTCGAAGAACTCGAAGCACTGGAGAAGAACATGACATGGAGACTTGTCTCACTTCCAGCAGGGAAGAAAGCTGTGGGCTGCAAGTGGGTATTCACAATAAAGCAAACTCCAGAAGGGAAGGTGGACAGGTACAAAGCGAGGCTGGTTGCCAAGGGCTACAGTCAGACTTATGGGATTGATTATGATGAGACATTTGTCCTAGTGGCAAAGATGAATACTGTGAGAGTACTGGTATCCTGTGCAGCGAATTTTGGATGGAAATTGCATCAGTTGGATGTAAAAAATGCCTTCTTGCATAGATACTTACAGGAGGAGGTATACATGGAGGTTCCACCTGGCTTTAGCACACAACAGACGATGGAAAAGATGTGTAGGCTGGACAAGTCTTTATATGGGCTGAAGCAATCTCCAAGGGCATGGTTTGACAGATTCAGGCGTGCAGTCATCACTATGGGCTACAAGCAGAGTAATGGTGATCATACTGTATTCTATAGGCATTCAGGACAGCGGATTACCCTTCTGGCTGTGTATGTTGATGATATTATTATCACTGGAGATGATGAAGAGGGAATCTCTCACTTGAAGGCTAGATTGGCGAGAGAATTTGAGGTCAAGGACCTTGGACAGTTGGGGTATTTCCTTGGACTGGAGATTGCTAGGTCCAGGAAGGGTATAGTTCTCTCACAGAGGAAGTATGCCCTAGATTTACTGGCTGAGACTGGTATGTTGGGGTGTCGTCCAGCAGTTACTCCTATTGATCAGAATCATAGATTGCATTCACAATCAGGGGAGCCAGTAGACAAAGAAAGGTACCAGAGACTTGTTGGACGCCTTATCTACTTATGCCATACCAGACCTGACATTGCCTATGCTATCAGTGTGGTAAGTAGATACATGCATGATCCTAGGACTGGACATATGGAGGCAGTCTTCAGGATACTGAGGTATCTGAAGAATAGTCCAGGAAAAGGCATATTATTTGGTAGTCGTGGTCACATGAATGTGACAGGCTACTGTGATGCGGATTGGGCCAGTTGCTTGGATGATAGGAGATCGACCTCGGGCTACTGTGTGTTTGTTGGGGGCAACTTAGTCTCTTGGCGCAGCAAGAAGCAGGATTTGGTGGCTCGTTCCACTGCAGAGGCAGAGTATCGTGCTATGGTGCTTAGTACCTGTGAGATGATCTGGTTGAGATCACTTCTACAAGAGCTACGTCTGCTGAGAGAAGGACCATTGCGGTTGTTGTGTGATAACAAGTCAGCAATTAACATTGCCAACAACCCAGTGCAACATGATAGAACGAAACACATAGAGGTTGACAGGTCCTTCATTAAAGAAAGATTGGACAAGAAACAGTTGGAGATCTCCTACATTACTTCTGGACAGCAACTAGCTGATTGCCTTACAAAGGGGTTGAACTCTAAAGGGGTAGAGGATACTTGTAACAAGATGGGCATGATAAATATCTTTTGTTCATCTTGAGGGGGAGTATTGTGTGTTATTGGGTGTGTGTAAAGAAAAGAGAAAGTTGATATAAATAGGAAGTGATAGCCGTCATTAGTGGTTAATCACCATTTTCACCCAAATTTAACAACATCCTTGGAACCTAAAATTACGAAAACAACACTGGGCCTCCAAAATTATAGATTTGCCACTGTATGAGGACTCATCACAAGAGTTGTGTGCTTCGCTATGAAACAAGATATTTCACACTACATAGCGCAGTTTTTAAAATTGCTCCGAACATTAGAGGCGGAACCAGAAACATGGTGAAACAAGAACATGGATTGAAAATCACAACTACAGTTATAACATCAGAAGAGCCATTAAGCGTTCACAGCAAAAGTAGATACTTTTTACTGATGTGTTAAAAGTGCTTATCAAATTAAGTATATATATGGTCTTCCAGAGGAAACACACAAAAACAGTACCATTTAAAAAAGTTCTTTTGTATTATTAGGGGAAAACATCCAGCGCTGCTATATTAGAAGCTAGCACGTTAAGTGATTGGATCATAAGAAATTAACATTAACTTTTTGTTATATTTTTTGATTAACTAGATAATTTACAATTAGGCTTCAAGACGATATTACATTAGGCACTCACTAGGAAATTCAACTCTCTTAAAATCAAAGGAAAGACGACTTAGACGAGCCACTCATGTATATCTTTCTTTTGTTTTAGTACTAGTTGCCACTCTGATTTTATCGATTTACTCTGTTTGTATAATGTATAATCTTTCAAAGCGCTGGGGGTTGATCATTGACTACGTAATAGAAGCATAAAAGTATACGATTTAAATGTTTGCTCCCCACTAAATTGTCCCTATAGATATGTATGGCCAAATCCAAAACTTCTACGCTGACATTTGCAGAGCCAGTGATTGCAACTGCCGAGACATGTTCCACTTGTCTCCTACAGCCAAACATGCAATGCACAAGAATATTAAAGTATTACATGCATTAGATTTGGAAGTCTTAGATAGCCTAAGATATGTGATAAATTTCAGTGTATGTTGAACAATATCCAACAAGTATCAATCAATCATCAAAGAATTGGATGCATATCAGATATGGTACGCCTCTTTAAACATAGTTCAAAACACTAAGCTGAACATGGAAGCAAATCCAGGTATCAGTTAAACATACTCGAACCATGAATCCAGTCTGCATCATACGAGGATTGATTGTGCAAAGCTCAAACCTTGAGTCTCCGAGCAACCTCTTAAACCAATTTCAAATTCCAGGCAAACTGTACTAGCTTTTCACCTTATCATGACAGATACACGGTCTGTATCACAATCACATTAGAGAGTCCAATAGGAATAGGATAAGCACTTTTTGCCACTGGTATGGTGGAGATTTTTCATTTAAATTTCAACCTTCTTAAGATATTAAGTAATAGAAAGAAAGAGATGTAAGCAAACCGACTAGTAATCAAGGAATATGTATGCTTGGTTGGTGGTCTACAACAGTATTAAATTGTTTTTCCAGTAAAAAACACAACTTTTTTTAAATAAGAAAAGGTGTAAGCAATCTAACTAGCAATGCGGGAATGTGGATGTAGGCATACATTCCATTGTCCTCCACCATATGTTCCTCTTCCGAAAACATCGATTCCCATGTATACATCATACCGCCGACTGCCAGCAAAGG
The DNA here is from genome assembly GCA_030789695.1 of Scilla litardierei. Classification (NCBI taxonomy): domain Eukaryota; kingdom Viridiplantae; phylum Streptophyta; class Magnoliopsida; order Asparagales; family Asparagaceae; genus Scilla; species Scilla litardierei. The sequence continues at coordinate 787,531,663 of CM061142.1, read as the reverse complement.
CCGCTGAACTTATTGGGTTGTTCTCCTACAGAAGTTCAAAGGAAATTGAGTGCAATGAAAGGAAAGGAAAGAATGTTAAGCTTCAAGCAGATCGTTAATAACCTTCCAGGTATAGTTAACAAAAATTCCATCACATAAATCAAAGAAAGGTTTGTTCTTCTCATTCAGCTGATCTTGCCAGTCTAGATGACCATCAATGGTAACACTGTCGTACCTACATCACACAAAAGGTAGACAACACTCTCTTTAGAGACAACAATCAAAGCAGAATTTTGACGTAAAAAGAATCTACACCATGTCACCATTAGAGTTACCATATGATTAAAGATCCTGGGACTTCGGAGTGCATGACCTGAGTCAGGTGGCCGACAAATTCTTCCAAATTAGCTACTTGCTCAGCGTTCAGTGTAACTTCCATATTGAGCTGAAAGTAATTATGCAAAAAAATCAGCCCTACAAATCTTACCAACCAAGTTCTGTCAGATTAACTAAGTGTCCCCTGTCAGACCAACTTAATTGAGCAATAAATGGCATCAGATTACTATGAAGAGCATGAAGGCATCTACATCATTGTCGGAAGCTTACTAGCCAACCATCGAAGCCCAAAGCAAAAGCCAATTCTGCCAACTTTTCGGCATACATTCTAACAGATTCCTTGGTTGCTAGCAGCGTTCTGCAAATTTCTGCACCCTTTTCATATTCTGTGATGAAAGTACCCAGCACCTTCAAATGCATCAACCATGTAACCAAATAAACAATTAGCACAAGATCTGGAAAAACTGTTGCAGATTATCAGCTAAACGACTTCTTTCTAAGAAAAACGACTTGGTTTATATTTTGTTATGATTTGAAATGGTTGTGGTCTTAGCAATAATAATAAATCATGTTTCCTTTCCTAGGATACACTCCTCAAACTCTTCCTTATTTTCATATAGAACGCCAGAAAATCTAAATTACTTCAAGATTTCTCAAATATCAGGAATATTATTTACTGCATTTGACTAGAGCTGTAAATCGAGCCGAACAACCCGAGCTTTAGGCTGTTCATGTTTATTCACTTATCTAAACTGGCTTAAAATTTAGCACAAGCTTGATTTGTTTAATAAATGAAGGAGATCCAGAGGAAGCTTAGAACGAGCCCGAGCCGAGCCTTGAGCTTTCCCGAGCCCTATAATAGTTATGATCTACAAGAGAAAAAAAGGATTTTAAAAGCAAAAAAATTATGGTATTTATCTTATTTATTAGAAAGAAAAATATTTAGATATGTTCATTTATCAAATCAAGCTTAAAATTGTGTTTCAAGATTCGCTCATTTAGGTTACAAACGAACTTATATGAGCTTCTACTCATCGATGCATTCGAGCTGATGGTCGAGTTGCTCGACCTTATCTACACAACTACATAACAAGTTATTGTGAATCAATCACCCATTTAGCATGAGGCAAGCTTGAATATGAAGTCGCTAGGCCTATCAGATCACATTCAAGCCACATGCGAGCTCGAGACAAGTTCAAACAAGATATGTTCATGTTCGTTCATTTAATAGTAAATAACCCGTGCACATGTGCATGTGGACTGGAAAAAAAGGTTGGAAAAGGAGGGGGGAAAGAAGAAAAGGTGTGGGCGTGTGGGGGAGTCCCATGGATAAAATGCAAAACCCGGGAAAATGAAGTGTGTGTGTGGAGGGTACAGGGGCAAAATGCAAAAACCGGGAAAATGAGGGGGAAAGAAGAAAAAGTGTGTGTGGATGTGTGTGTGGAGGGTCCAAGGGCAAAAACGCAAAAACCGGGGTTGCATGTACAAAATGCCCCACCTCCTCTCTTATCCCTCAAAAATCCAATTTCTCTTATCCAAATTCTCTTCTCTTATCCAGTTTCTCTTATCCAAAAACACATTTCTCTTATCCAAAAACACATGATAACATCCCTCAAATGTATAATAGATTTCGAACAGAATGTTATGTTCAAGCATGGTTAGTTTAATGGTCGAACAAACCACTAACGAGTTTTTATTAAGCAAACTCGAGCGGAGCTTCGAGCTCTTTGATTTTTGGCACTACATTTAAAGCAAACACCCGACGAGGCTTTGCAATTTAATTGGATGTAATTAAACACATCCACAAGAACACAAGAATACTATCCTAACAGTTTCGAATATTTATAATACTGCTAAATTTCAAGAAACCCTCTAAATTTTGAAGCTTTTTAAATAAACTACCTGAACTTTTTTTGGTGCTCCAAACCTCCCTAAACTTTGCCACGCTTTTTTTCAAAAAACAAATTTCCATTAAGACCGTTAGAGGATATTTGAAAATACGTGAAAAGACATTAAAAGATAAGAACAAAATTAAAAAATTGTGCATAAATTTTAATATTCGTAATTTTTTATCAGCAATATATAAAAATGAAAATTAATACGTCAATAAAAATTGTATAATTGTTTCCTATTAAAATTTCTTGTAAAAAATTATTTGTTGTGTTATATATTATATCAAGTATGATATCATCTAATTAAAAATAAAAAATACAAAAGTTGGCAAAATACAAAAAAAATTGAGAAATAAATACAGCAGTAAAAATTATATAATTATATACTATTATAAATTTTTCCTTAAAAAGTTATCTATTATACCAAGTACAAACTCATTTAAGTAAAAACAAAAAACAAAACATTAAAAATAACTAGATCATTATCTATATATTGGAAAATAATAATGGTTAATACTTAAAAAATATTTAAATATTGTTATGAGTGGGGGATGCCTTTGGCCTCCCCACCACTTATCCCTCCATTACTCCCCCCTCTTAGAGTAATGGGGACCTTTGGTATCTAGGTGTCTCTTGATATACTCTATGAATTTTATAAATATAGAACCATGGCTATTTGCCATGGTTACTCTTCTCTCAAGATTTCTCAACACGTTATCAGCACGTGTCTTCTACAAATTTTGAGCCACTAATATTATTCTGAATCCCTTCTAAATCAAACTTCTGCGCGAAAGAATCTAATTGTTGCTGCTGTGATCTGTTGCGGTTTTTCGTTGCGGCGTTTCCTAGGCGTTCGGGAGCGGGCTTTGGATCTACAGAATTTTATTTCTTCTCTTACGATCGTCCCTAGATTTTTTGATCTAGAGGTAACTATTTCGATCCCGTAGATACATACAAAATATTGTTAGCTATGATTTTACATAGTTATCCTTGAGGCTTTATAAATCTGGTACACCTTAATAATCATCAAAAATTAAACAAAAAACAACCCAGAAAAAGCCTTGAATCTCCCCACCCCCGGACTTTGTCTCGATCGCCCCCCCAACCGGGGCTCTGCGCTAATCCCCGCCAGCCCCCCCCGAAGGGGGGCCTCCGTCATCCTCCCCCCGAAGGGGGGTTCATAGCACCCCCTCCCCCCCGCGCAGGGGGGCCCTTCGTCGTCCTCCCCCCGGCGGCGGGGGGGTCACATCTCCCCCCCCCCGACAGGGGGCCCTTCGTCGTCCTCCCCCGGCGGCGGCGGGTTCACAGCTCCCCCCCGCAGGGGGGCCCTTCGTCGTCCTCCCCCCGGCGGCGGGGGATTCACAGCTCCGCCCCCTTGCAGGGGGCCCTCCATTGTTGTCAGGCCCCGCTTCCCTAATATGGAAGGCGAGACGTGAGGAGGTCCGCTCAGACGTGGAGCTGTGAAGCTGCAGTCTGATAAGCGTCTGTAAAAATTTCGAAAAGTAGCAGGTCCTTGCATTGCGACGAAACAACAACAATAATAAAGCAGATAAGAAAATATCCACCAACAACATCCAACAAATATTACATCACAGAATAGTCACAAAAGTACAAGTCTGAACAATAGGCCTAGAGCATGGCCAAACAAAACAAAGAGAGATAGGTGCTACGCACCGAAACCTAACAACAACTAAGGAAATGTAACAACTAAGGGGAGACTCCAAACGAGTCTAGGACTGGTCACCCGTGTCCTCGAACTCGGTCTCAGCAGGGACCTCGAACTCAGCGTCAACGAACTGCTCGTCCTCAACAACCTGCTCTGTCTCAAATCCTGACATGTGACACCCAAAGAGAAAAGGGCACATGTCAGCAAAAGTCTCCCAAGGGAAGCGGAGAACTTTTGTGCAAGGATACAAATAAAATAATGCAACTAGCAGTTCTACAATGATGATATGGCATGACATTAAAAGAGTGCAACAATTAAATTAACAAGATGAAAATAATTAAGCACGTCGTAGCAGAAACTACGAAAACACTATTTCACGATTTCACGATTTCACGATTAACTTGTATTCACGATGTGCACAGAGTTTACGCCTTACAGCTGAAGTGGCTGTACGGGCACACTTCTACGCTGAGTGGTCGCTTAACCCTACCCCTCCACGTGTATCGATCGTTGGTTTCCCAACAACACTGTGCTCGCTTCTGGATCACGAGCCATGAAGTGTTTTTCATTTGGCGTAGGGGTGCACCTAGCCTCAATAGCAATAACATTTGTAGCGTGTGCTACTCAATCATGAAGAACATATGAGGCATGACATGACATGACAATGAGCAGATAAATTGCATACCGTTAATTGAAATTTAAACATGGCATGGCAGCATGAATGAAAGCAGGTAAAGTGTCGGATCTAGTTTCGTTGTCAAACTAGATCAAATAGGGCGTCTAGGCGACTATCATTTCACCGCCTAGTCTCTTTTACACAATCTTACAAATTGGCCTAAAACACGGCCTAAATAATTACTGGCAAGTATCACTTGCCTGTTTCCGGTGATATCGGTTGTCGTGAGTTCGCCTCGATGAGCGTTGCGCTATAGAACGACTGGTTCTCTGTTTTGGTTAAACAAGTTAAATGAATTAGGTTTTATTGTGAGGTAATCAAAATAAAATAACTCCTGGATTGGGTTTGTCTAATTTTATCGGGTTCCCTCGCTAGGGTGACGTTTATATTGTGTTATACAGACATGGCACGCTTTATTTTATTCTAGTATTATTACCCTAACATTATTTAATAGTCATTTATCATGTTGAAATTAGACTAACTAGTTACTACTAAATCTGTTACTAACAACTTATTAACTAACCTAATACCAGTTAATGATAGGGTTATTATCATATGACATTAAAGGGTACACCCACTCTACACCTACCCCAACATATGTTATCAATATCTATCCTTCATTTCTCTCTTCCTTTAAACCCCTATCTGACACTCTCTCTATTCGTAATCTATTTTCTCTCTATACCCTTTAATAGCTAGGCTGTCTCACCCCTTTCTTACTGCCTCTTCTGTTTTCTTTCTCCTATCTCTTTCATCTTTATTTCTTTAATTACATGCCCCCTTTCTAGGCTGTCTCTTAACTCTTCTTTTATTCTTTTTTTTATTGCAACATGAATCTCACGCAACCAAGAGAAAAAGGGGAACTCACGCGCGGAATTGGGGCGACGGAAGGCGGCTGTGGGCAGCTCTCCGGCCAAGCGGCGGCGCAAGGGGGCCCCGGCGACACAGGAGGCGGACGGCGGCGTTTCTCCGGCCAGGCGCGGCGCTTCTCCGGCCAGGCGCGGCGCAGCAGCATTTCTGGGCGGCGCGCGCTTGGTTCGGCGGCGGCGGCGGCCCAGTCCGGCGGTGTTGCACTGCTGTACGCGCTCACGTGAGCGTGGGGCTGAGGTGGTGAGGAGGAAGAAGAAGAGGAAGAAGGGTTTGTTGATTTTCTGAAATTGCTTTGAGATCTGAAGTTTGTGTTTTGAATTCAGATCTGAAGTTTGGGTGTTTTCAGATTTGAATTCTTGTTTCCCCTTTCAGTTTGAGTTTGGATTTGGGTTGAATTTCAGTTTGAGCTTAACAGTGGTGATGGTGATGATGTTTTTGTTGTTGTTGGGTTGAAGGAGGATACAGAGATGGAGGTGATGGTGGTGTTGCCACAACGGAGGGAGACGCCGAGACTTCGTCGGAGCAGCTGGGTCGAAGGGAAATGCGTGATGCCAAATGAGGAGGTCTTTGGTGTGTCTGCAAAGGGAAAGGGAATGGCCTGAGGATGTAAGGGAAATTACGTGATTAAAAAGGATTCATCGATGCATGAATCACAATTAATGGAATTTGACTATCTGAAGAAATTAAGCGATTTTCCTCGTGGCTGACATCAGATAGGTTAGGGGAATGTATGTGTTAATTGTCTGATTCATAGGTCAAAGGGTTAGTTGGGGGTTTGCAATGAAGAGATGGGAATTAAGCGTGGTTCCTTTGGCTTCTCAGCGTGAGTGTGTTATGTGTGCATGTGCTGTCAAATGAAGAGGGTAGGTGTTTTAATTTATAATAATCAGATATTAATTATGTTCGGTTGGTAGTTCGATAAAGGGAGATGAATGTGGAAATGAATCCCTCGTTTTCTCAGGCTACCAACAAAGGGTTTGACAAATGGGTTAGGGAAAGATAACGTGCTGCCACGATTTCCTCAGTTTGGAGCTTGGTTACGGGTAGATTATTAAGAGTAAAAATATAATTAGTAAAGGATATATAGTTATGGTAAACATAATTTGTAAAGACCATTAGTAATTGATGAAAGTAATTAGCAAAAGTAATTAGTAACTTAATTAAAGTGATTAATAAGTTGTGATTAGTAAGACAATTAAGTTAAAGTGATTTGTTAAACTTGATAGTCAATTAATGATGACACGGTAAAAACGAAATCGGAGACGCGCTCGCGTCGACACGTAGCAGAGAACGTACGGACTAAAAATATAATCTGGACAACAGAAGTAAAATACTTCTACGCACGATTCTACACACGTCTAAAGATACAGGCCGTTACATTCTACCCACCTTAAGAAAAATTCCGTCCTCGGAATTCTTATCGACTAATGAGCAGGAAACAAAGATGGATAATGCTCTCCTATTTCTATGAGGTAAATCATGACCTGAAATACTTTGAGACGAAAAAAAAATGAAATTGATTAGGAAAGGCACAAGTGATGAGTTTAGGATTGAGTTTCAAAAAGAGATTCGGATGACTAAACACAATCGATGGCCTTAGCCATCAATAGGCAAGCAAAATAGCTAAGGACGGCTACTAGCGATGTGCAAGAACAAAGGTGAGAAAATAATAAAACACTTCCAACTGCAACCCCAATATTCTAACATACTGGTTGCTAAACTCACAAACTTAAACAAGTGTTCTTAGGATAAATCATCACTGCTTGTCTTTTCATCGAACAACTCTATAACCATAATCACATCCTAACATTTAATTACAGATCCAACCTTATCGTTCGAATTTCTAACTCAAAGTTCTCACTTCAAAATAACCAATATTTTATACAAGACAATCTTACTAAATATCATCAATCAATAACATCCTTCAATTTCCTCATTCTTCACTTATCATCTGTTGATAGGGCAGTAACGTCTTTGCGGAATCTCCAATGTATAGTTTCTCTGTAGCCAATTTCTCCGAAAATATTTCTTCCGTAAGCCGTCTTATCCATAACATGCCATCACGTTGATCATCGTCTAACTTAACCTGTAGCACTATAATTGTGACATCCACAAATCCCAATTCCAATTAATCCATTGATATAACGGTGCTCTACCAATTTCAAACATAAGACGACAAGTACAAATACGCCTAGTATACGTCAACACCTACTATCAATATTTATCATGCACCCAACTCATCCTTCATCGTGACAACTCATAAGTCTAATTAATACACATCTCATCAAAATTTTTTTTTGAATCTTATCTTGAGCAACTTAGATCAATTTACACAACTATCCAACAGGTCGTGTCACTTCCGGCGTCTCCATCTTGCTATCCGTACGATGAAGTCATGCTAAATATTCTATTATTGTCATCATAAATTATGTAATATCTACAAGGCTACTCTGAGCTGCTATTAAATGAATTCCAAATTCGTAATGTATTCGCCTTCTTGTGCACCACTCATAATATGGAGTCCTATTGAAGCCATTATGAACGGGTATATCCAAATGTAACTTTTGAACACCTCATTCTATCTCTCTTCTTGTAAATGGATTATCTTAAGTTCTTGGTGTTCATATCAACTAACACAACTACACCTTTCATCATCTCAACTACACCTATCCATAATTATAATCCCCTAATAGCAATAATCATGTCTAACATCAAAAATTCAATATTGCTGATGATAGTAATAACATTTTAAAAAGGGTTATAACGCAAATTTAAAACTAATCTCACTAACGAGGTAATAAGTAAATGGACGTACTAAGGTGGTAACCAAGAGATAGTGTAGGATACAGACTTGTTAGATGTAACGAATCAAGATTACGATGAATGGGTTCAGGTGAGACAAGGATATGGAGTTAGCTTGATCAGAAAGATGATCTTACAAGTGTAAGAAATAAGAACAGACATGCATATACGAGCGGAAGGTAAAATACTGGTGGATGTTCAAGTGTGGTAAGTATAATGCGTGTAATGTATAAAGTAGGGGTGATTGTGCAAGTGCAAAAGTAACGACGGTGGCATGGTATATGATAGCAACAATGTTTTAACCAACAGTCAATGTGATGACAATAGTAGGTCAACCAGGTAGTCGCGGTAATACTGAAAAGGACAAGTAAGAGAGCATTAGGAAAACAAACGTCGCTTGACTATCTAATAGTGTAGACTGGGCTAATAATAAGAAGTCTAGTTTAACTCCCAAACCAGCCAGGCAGTCAAGGCTTAAAGACACAGGTCACTTCTATGACCGCAGGACAAGTCCTTTAGTTGACCAACCCCCTTCTCATTCCTTTCTCGACACTGATCTAGTAGCAATTTAAGACTGCTTATTATTATACCGTTCTATCATGTTCGAGTAATCTCGACTTAGTTTATGGAACAATGGTATCAAATCGGTAGTCGTGACAAGAGTTAGCTTGATCAGATGGTATAGAGATGGTTATGAATAATTCAATGGGAGAATTGGAGGTATGTGAAAAAAAGTGACAATATCCCAATAACGTATATAACGTTAGTGAGTAGGTGGTATAAGTTAAAATAGTAGATAAGCAATAGGCGAAAGAGTCATGGGTGTAGAGATGTAGTGATTTGTTTCGTAAATGGAGATAGATTTTTTTTAACAAAAATTTTAAAAGTATAAATATGATGAATACAGAACTAGTACACTGAAATAGTTGAAGTTTTATTTAAGTATAAAAAGTAGTTAAAATTAGTATATGGTTGATTGTTTTGAAATTTGTTATAGTATAGTAAAAAAACGAAAATGCCATACATAGTCATGACTCACGTCCTTGCGGTCCAACGGACACGGTCAAGGAAGTGACTAAGCCAGAATCGCTTACTCCAAGTCTAACTAGGGTGATCCAACAAACTTAGCCAAGCACATTAACCGGATCATGGTCCATTGAAGAAAGCTTATCATTTATATACAGAATATCAACAAAAGTTTTAAAGATAAAGATCTCCATACGTAGAAAGTAAAATAGGATAGTATAGATTTGAAATCATTAAAAATTTAGTGACTAAAAGTTTCGGCGAAGTAAACTCAAAATCAAAGAATAATTTTAAGTCAGTTGAAAAATACGGGCCCTATTGAAGATTTTTCAAAAAAGTTAAATTGGGCGAGGAATTCCATGAAAGAGATATCGATAGTAAAATCAGTATAGTAATGGGAGTGATTCAAAGGATAACGATGGCTGTCAGGAAGATACGTGGGTCGAGAGTAAAAAGGTAGTTGAATGGTTAAAATGTAAACACGACGGGGAATTAACTTAGGTGAATCTGCTAAGATGGAATTCTACGGTCATTAACATAGCGAGGTAAGGACTAAGAATAATAACAAAAATCAGGGGCCTAATTATTAGATCGACTAAAGATCAGGAGAACTTAGCACTAAGACGTTCTAATGAACTAGATTGTAATAGAGGTCTCAAGGAAGGGTCCTGAAGGAAAACAAGATCACGTTCTGCTGGGCCCGAAATTGATGAACTCAACGAACGACTAAAGGAAAAGCTCTAGAAATCTAATATAATCAGGGCTGGGTGGGAGACTACTAAGGTAATCTAAGACGAGTACAACAAAGTCTCAACAAAAGCGCCTGACTATCAAACCTGGACGTCAATCTAAGTCTTCCTACCATTTAAGACAAGGAAAACCTTCTGATTAGACTCAATTTATGACTTGAATGTTCCAAATATTCAATGGATGTTGTTATCATTATTGTTGTTCCGATATTTCGCAGATGCAAAGAGGGAGAGGACCTGCATGGGCCACCACTAAAACCTGTCACGCCCCGCTTCCCTAATATGGAAGGCGAGACGTGAGGAGGTCCGCTCAGACGTGGAGCTGTGAAGCTGCAGTCTGATAAGCGTCTGTAAAAATTTCGAAAAGTAGCAGGTCCTTGCATTGCGACGAAACAACAACAATAATAAAGCAGATAAGAAAATATCCACCAACAACATCCAACAAATATTACATCACAGAATAGTCACAAAAGTACAAGTCTGAACAATAGGCCTAGAGCATGGCCAAACAAAACAAAGAGAGATAGGTGCTACGCACCGAAACCTAACAACAACTAAGGAAATGTAACAACTAAGGGGAGACTCCAAACGAGTCTAGGACTGGTCACCCGTGTCCTCGAACTCGGTCTCAGCAGGGACCTCGAACTCAGCGTCAACGAACTGCTCGTCCTCAACAACCTGCTCTGTCTCAAATCCTGACATGTGACACCCAAAGAGAAAAGGGCACATGTCAGCAAAAGTCTCCCAAGGGAAGCGGAGAACTTTTGTGCAAGGATACAAATAAAATAATGCAACTAGCAGTTCTACAATGATGATATGGCATGACATTAAAAGAGTGCAACAATTAAATTAACAAGATGAAAATAATTAAGCACGTCGTAGCAGAAACTACGAAAACACTATTTCACGATTTCACGATTTCACGATTAACTTGTATTCACGATGTGCACAGAGTTTACGCCTTACAGCTGAAGTGGCTGTACGGGCACACTTCTACGCTGAGTGGTCGCTTAACCCTACCCCTCCACGTGTATCGATCGTTGGTTTCCCAACAACACTGTGCTCGCTTCTGGATCACGAGCCATGAAGTGTTTTTCATTTGGCGTAGGGGTGCACCTAGCCTCAATAGCAATAACATTTGTAGCGTGTGCTACTCAATCATGAAGAACATATGAGGCATGACATGACATGACAATGAGCAGATAAATTGCATACCGTTAATTGAAATTTAAACATGGCATGGCAGCATGAATGAAAGCAGGTAAAGTGTCGGATCTAGTTTCGTTGTCAAACTAGATCAAATAGGGCGTCTAGGCGACTATCATTTCACCGCCTAGTCTCTTTTACACAATCTTACAAATTGGCCTAAAACACGGCCTAAATAATTACTGGCAAGTATCACTTGCCTGTTTCCGGTGATATCGGTTGTCGTGAGTTCGCCTCGATGAGCGTTGCGCTATAGAACGACTGGTTCTCTGTTTTGGTTAAACAAGTTAAATGAATTAGGTTTTATTGTGAGGTAATCAAAATAAAATAACTCCTGGATTGGGTTTGTCTAATTTTATCGGGTTCCCTCGCTAGGGTGACGTTTATATTGTGTTATACAGACATGGCACGCTTTATTTTATTCTAGTATTATTACCCTAACATTATTTAATAGTCATTTATCATGTTGAAATTAGACTAACTAGTTACTACTAAATCTGTTACTAACAACTTATTAACTAACCTAATACCAGTTAATGATAGGGTTATTATCATATGACATTAAAGGGTACACCCACTCTACACCTACCCCAACATATGTTATCAATATCTATCCTTCATTTCTCTCTTCCTTTAAACCCCTATCTGACACTCTCTCTATTCGTAATCTATTTTCTCTCTATACCCTTTAATAGCTAGGCTGTCTCACCCCTTTCTTACTGCCTCTTCTGTTTTCTTTCTCCTATCTCTTTCATCTTTATTTCTTTAATTACATGCCCCCTTTCTAGGCTGTCTCTTAACTCTTCTTTTATTCTTTTTTTTATTGCAACATGAATCTCACGCAACCAAGAGAAAAAGGGGAACTCACGCGCGGAATTGGGGCGACGGAAGGCGGCTGTGGGCAGCTCTCCGGCCAAGCGGCGGCGCAAGGGGGCCCCGGCGACACAGGAGGCGGACGGCGGCGTTTCTCCGGCCAGGCGCGGCGCTTCTCCGGCCAGGCGCGGCGCAGCAGCATTTCTGGGCGGCGCGCGCTTGGTTCGGCGGCGGCGGCGGCCCAGTCCGGCGGTGTTGCACTGCTGTACGCGCTCACGTGAGCGTGGGGCTGAGGTGGTGAGGAGGAAGAAGAAGAGGAAGAAGGGTTTGTTGATTTTCTGAAATTGCTTTGAGATCTGAAGTTTGTGTTTTGAATTCAGATCTGAAGTTTGGGTGTTTTCAGATTTGAATTCTTGTTTCCCCTTTCAGTTTGAGTTTGGATTTGGGTTGAATTTCAGTTTGAGCTTAACAGTGGTGATGGTGATGATGTTTTTGTTGTTGTTGGGTTGAAGGAGGATACAGAGATGGAGGTGATGGTGGTGTTGCCACAACGGAGGGAGACGCCGAGACTTCGTCGGAGCATCTGGGTCGAAGGGAAATGCGTGATGCCAAATGAGGAGGTCTTTGGTGTGTCTGCAAAGGGAAAGGGAATGGCCTGAGGATGTAAGGGAAATTACGTGATTAAAAAGGATTCATCGATGCATGAATCACAATTAATGGAATTTGACTAGCTGAAGAAATTAAGCGATTTTCCTCGTGGCTGACATCAGATAGGTTAGGGGAATGTATGTGTTAATTGTCTGATTCATAGGTCAAAGGGTTAGTTGGGGGTTTGCAATGAAGAGATGGGAATTAAGCGTGGTTCCTTTGGCTTCTCAGCGTGAGTGTGTTATGTGTGCATGTGCTGTCAAATGAAGAGGGTATGTGTTTTAATTTATAATAATCAGATATTAATTATGTTCGGTTGGAAGTTCGATAAAGGGAGATGAATGTGGAAATGAATCCCTCGTTTTCTCAGGCTACCAACAAAGGGTTTGACAAATGGGTTAGGGAAAGATAACGTGCTGCCACGATTTCCTCAGTTTGGAGCTTGGTTACGGGTAGATTATTAAGAGTAAAAATATAATTAGTAAAGGATATATAGTTATGGTAAACATAATTTGTAAAGACCATTAGTAATTGATGAAAGTAATTAGCAAAAGTAATTAGTAACTTAATTAAAGTGATTAACAAGTTGTGATTAGTAAGACAATTAAGTTAAAGTGATTTGTTAAACTTGATAGTCAATTAATGATGACACGGTAAAAACGAAATCGGAGACGCGCTCGCGTCGACACGTAGCAGAGAACGTACGGACTAAAAATATAATCTGGACAACAGAAGTAAAATACTTCTACGCACGATTCTACACACGTCTAAAGATACAGGCCGTTACAATTGTCCTCCCCCGGCGGCGGGGGGGTTCACAGCGCCCCCCCCCCCCCCCGACGGCGGGGGTTCACAGCGCCGCCCCCCACGCAGGGGGGCCTTCCGTCGTACTCCCCCCCCCCCCCCCCGATTGCGGGGGTTCTGTGCGCCTCGGCCTCTGATCGGCAACACCGAAGGGGAGCTGTTTTGCGTAGATAAAGGGGAGAGGATGGGACAAAATCTGTTAGATGAGGGGTTGGGGGTTTTTGGCATTCAACCCTAAAATTTGTTTTTTGGGTTTGAGTTAAAATTGATTTTAAATTTTACAGCCCAAAACCGTTTTATAAATTTATTGGGCTGTTTATTAGGCCTGAAGCCCAGTACATAAAAATGAAAATTAAAATGATTTTCATTTTGCTTATGGGCCTACAGCCCATATTAGAATAATAATTAATTTTGTCTTCTAATTTGGGCCTGAAGCCCAGTTAATCAAATTGCAAATTAATTATTATTTTTGCAATTGGGCTCACAAGTATTGCGGATTATGTTATTTTATCTGTCACATTTCAAATTGATAAATCTCTTAAACAATTGGATATTATGTAAAACATCTATTTTGCATTATTATTTATTTATGGATTGTTAGAATTTTTCAAAATATAATTATCTTAAGGATCCAGCGACCGCTCTGCAGTTAGTCATCTAACCTAACGGTGTATGATGTCTCCCCGTGGTCCGAGAGATTATTATATTTTATAGTTACTTTTTTCATATCATATATGTATGGGTTTCATGCGTGGTTGTTTTCTTTGTGCCTGTAGCATATTTAAAACTGCGTGGATGTTTATATAAGTTAAAATGTGTTTTTGGGATCGCCAGTTTGATACCTTTAAAATTCCTTGCACTTTTATTTTCTTTTGAGAGAATTTATAAGTGAGGATTGTATGTATTAATGCCAAAGACCGGTGTACCAATATATGAAGACGGAGGTGAAATTTGCAGATGATAGGGACCCCTTCTGGGTTTTCAACTTGTATATTTTCTTTTCTTTATGAACTGTAAATCGGACTTTGGACTTTGTACGTTTTTGGGTAACTGGCCGATCCCTACATTTTACTTATTTTATTATTTATGCATGAATTTACATCTTAATTAATTCATGCTTATTTTAAATTGCATAGATAAATGGCAAAATTGGCAAGCGTCGATTTCGAGGTTCTTGATGCTGCAGGAAAAAATTACCTGAGTTGGCGAGTGGACCTGAAGTTCCACTTGCGTTCGATGGCCCTCCTAGGCTCAATTTTAGCTCCTACATCGGCCCCAGCAGCGACCGATGCTTCTGCTAATAAGGCCCCAGAAGCGGCCCAATCATCTAGCAGCACTCCTACCACTGTCTTGATGTAGATAAGGCGAAAGCCATTATCTATATTAGGAGACATATAGATCGGACCTTAAAGGCCGAAGGACCCAATTGAGTTGTGGACGGTACTGGAGGCCCGGTATAAACATCAAATTGATGTAATATTACCATGTGCCAGTTATGAGTGGGAAAACCTCAGACTTCAGGACTATAAGTCCGTTGCTGAGTATAACTCTGCACTTCATAATATCACCTCACGCCTGAAGTTGTGCGGTGAAGAAATGACTGAACGCATGTTGGAAAAGACATTTACCTCGTTTCATGATAAATATGCAATCCTCATGTAGCAGTATCGTGAACGCAACTTCACGAAGTTCTCTGATTTGATCTCTTGACTCTTTAGGGCAAAGCAGAATATAGATTTACTGCTGCTACTCATAATTTGCGTCCTGCTGGTACTGCTCATATCCCTGAAGCCCACCACGTTTCTCCCCAGAAGTGGAAAAACAAGAAGAATGCTAGAAAGAACAAAGGGAAAGCTGTAATGAAGCCAGCACGAGGAGCAGCACCCCAGACCAACAGCAACAACAAAGAAAAGAGAAACTTCACATGGAAACGTAAGAACGCTGATCAAGTGTCAATTCCTAAGAAGAACTGGGAGGATAAATGACATAGATGTGGCATGACTGGACATTGGTCCAGAAACTGCCGCACTCCTCGCCACCTCCAAGAACTATATCAGGCGAGCCAGAAGTCTTTGCCTGAAACAAACTTGGCTGCTGTTCAGCCCCCAACGATTTTCACTGCAAAAGACTTCGAGAATGACGACCTGCTCGATTGAGCCCCATCTTTATCTATGCATTTAAAATTACATGTAGCTTCATCTTTAGTTTGCTTTTGTACGAACTTTTATTTGAATGTCATTTTACATTTACTTAAATAAAATTTCGTTTTGCTTATATAGATGAAGTATGAGTGCCTAGTGGACAGTGCCTCGACGCACACAATCTTTCATGAACATTGCTATTTTAATAGTATAAATAAATATGACGGTCCTGTTATCACAATTTCAGGACTGTCCAAAATAATCGAAGGATCTGGTGAAGCAATAATATTGCTCCCAAATAACACAAGATGAATGCATTATTTTCTCCTAAATCAAATAGGAATCTCGTAAGTTTTAAGGACATTCGTTTAAACGGATATCACTTAGAAACCAGAGATGAAAATAAAGTTGAATATATGTATGTAACTCGTCTAAAAGATGGCCAGAAGACCATCTACGAACGATTCAAGGGACTCCCGTCGGGTCTCTACCATACATACATTCAACCAATAGAAACCAATATGACTGAGCACCAGACGTGCCAATCAATGCCAGAGTTTCAACTCTGGCACAACAGACTTGGTCACCCTAGATCAGCTATGATGCGACACATCATCACAGAATCCCGTGGACATCATTTGAAGAACCTGAAGATTCTTCATAAGTGTGAATTTCCTTGTCCCCCTTGTTTTAAGGGAAAACTAATAACGAGACCATCCCTCCTGAAAGTGGAATTAGAGTCTACTGGCTTCCTTGAGAGAATTCATGGTGACATTTGCGGGCCTATTCACCCCGCAAGTAGCCCATTTCAGTACTTCATGGTACTGATTGATGCATCCACAAGCTGTTGACACAAATAATAAAGTTGCGGGCTCATTTCCCCGATAACCATATCAAGAAACTACATCTTGATAATGCGGGCGAATTCACTTCACAAGTCTTCGAAAACTATTGCCGGGCAACAGGTATTGAAGTTGAACATCCAGTAGCACATGTTCACACCCAGAACGGATTAGCAGAGTCTCTTATAAAGAGACTCAAATGGATTGCACGTCCATTGCTTATGCAATCCCAGTTGCCTGTGGATGCTTGGGGGCATGCTATTTCACATGCCGCATCACTCATTAGGATAAGGCCCTCTGGAGGTCATACATTATCCCCGATGCAACTTGCATATGGCGCACCTCCGGATATCTCTCATTTGAGAGTGTTTGGTTGTGCGATATATGTCCCAATAGCACCACCTCAGAGGACCAAAATGGGTCCTCATCGTCGTCTAGGTATCTATATTGGTTTTGATTCACCCTCTATTATCAGATACCTAAAACCCCTCACAGGGGACGCGTTTAAAGCACGTCTTACTGACTGTGAATTCGATGAAAAAAAATTTCCTAAACTAGGCACACAGTCTAAGAAGACTGAAGCTAATGAGACCATTACTTGGGACAAGAAGTCTTTGTCCCTATATGATCCGCGTACTAATCTGTGTGAAGATGAGATCCTGAAGATCCTTCACATTCAGAATATAGTACATCTTTTGCCGGATAAGTTCACGGACAACCAGAAGATTGTCCGTTCACACGTCCATGCTGCTAACACGCCAGCTAGGATTGACATCCCCAAAGATGGATGAAATCCACCAGCAGCAGAATTGGTTGTACCTCAATTGAAAAGAGGACGTCCACCAGGTTCAAAAGATAAAGTTCCTCGAAAGAGAAAGATTCCTGGAGATAATAAGATTATCCCTCCACAGGATGCTGAGCTTAGACCAGCTACTTCTCCCCTCCTTATTTCCCCTGCAGAGGAAACAATAGGAGAAACATCATTAAATTTTGTACGTACTGGAGAGGTACTGGACAGACATAGCACAGTAGTCGACGACGATTTTGCGTTAACTATTGCCGTTCACGTCGCTGAATACGACGATGACGTCGAACCACGATCTCTAACGGAATGTAAAGATGATTGGCCAAAGTGGGACGAGGCAATACGAGTAGAGCTGGACTCACTCTTGAAACGTAAAGTCTTTGGACCAGTAGTCCAAACACCAGTAGGTGTTAAACCTGTGGGATATAAGTGGATTTTCAAAAGAAAAAGAAATGAAAAAAATGTGATCGTTCGCTACAAGGCACGCCTTGTAGCCCAGGGTTTTTCCCAAAGACCGAGGATTGATTATGATGATACATATTCCCCGGTCATGGATGCGAACACATTCCGATTTTTAATAAGCCTAACTTCTCTGGAAAGCCTAGAAATGCAGCTCATGGACGTTGTAACTGCATATCTATATGGAGATATAGATAAAGAGATCTATATGAGACTTTCTGATGGGTATAATCTACCCCCAGAGATGAAAGAGATACCTCGGGACGTATTCTCTGTAAGGCTGCATAGATCATTATATGGTCTAAAGCAATCGGGCAAAATGTGGTATAACAGACTTAGTGATTTCCTTGCACAGCAAGGATTCACAAACAATGAAGTCTGCCCGTGTATCTTTATCAAAAGAACGGGAACATGATTCGTCATCATAGCAGTATATGTTGATGACTTAAATCTCATAGGATCTCCTGCAGAGATCAATGAGATATCTGAAAGCCTAAAGCATAATTTTGAAATGAAAGACCTAGGCAAAACAAAGTATTGTTGTGGCTTACAGATTGAACACCTACGAGGTGGAATCCTATTACACCAATCAAATTATACAAAGAAACTTCTACGTACGTTCCATATGGATAAATGTCATTCTTTAAGTACTCATATGGTCGTAAGATCACTAGATGTACATAAGGACCCCTTCCGGCAACTGGAAGAGGGGGAGGAGATACTGGGTCCTGAAGTATCCTACCTCAGTGCCATTGGAGCACTTCTATATCTGGCTAAATGTACGCGTCCCGATATAGCGTTTGCAGTTAATCTCCTAGCCAGACACAGTGCAACGCCTACAAAGCGTCACTGGAACGGAGTAAAGCATATTCTGCGATACCTCCAGGGTTCAATAGATCTGGGAATTTACTACCAGAGAGGTGAATCCCTCCAATTACTTGGTTATGCCGATGCAGGTTATCTTTCAGATCCGCACACAACAAAATCACAGACATGTTTTGTGTTTACCTATGGAGGTACTGCTATCTCCTGGAGATCGGTAAAGCAAACCACAACAGCTACGCCATCCAATCATTCAGAGCTCATTGCGATCCATGAAGCAAGCAGAGAGTGTTATTGGTTACGCTCCGTCGTCCACCACATTCTTCACTCCACTGGCCTGAAGACTGGTGATTTGGAACCTACTGTCCTGTTTGAAGACAACGCTGCGTGCATTGCTCAACTTCAAAGGGGCTACATCAAGGGCGACAGGACGAAGCACATATCTCTCAAGTTTTTCTGGACGCACGAGCTAAAAGAGGACAAACAGATTGAAGTTCAGCAGATCCAGTCCTGCAATAACTTAGCTGATCTTTTTACTAAATCTTTACCGAAATGTATTTTTGTAAAACTTGTAAAAGGAATCGGTATGAGACAGCTGAAGGACCTACAAGCCTGAAGCTTGTACGGATGAGGGGGAGTAACTTGTGTGTTGCACTCTTTTCCCTTAAGCTGTTGGTTTTTCCCACTAGGTTTTCCACAGCTAAGGTTTTAACGAGGCAAACACGATTACTCAGGATCCTGAAGTATCCACCACTTTAGCCTTATACGCTAAGACCAAAGTAATGGATGGATAAGGGGGAGTGTTGTGAGTGGGGGAGGCCTTTGACCTCCCCACCACTTATCCCTCCATTACTCCCCCATCTTAGAGTAACAGTGACCTTTGGTATCTAGGTGTCTCTTGATATACTCTATGAATTTTATAAATACAGAACCATGGCTATTTGCCATGGTTACTCTTCTCTCAAGATTTCTCAACAAATATTGTAAACCATTTAAAGTATTTCATTCAAAATATTTTCAAAATATTTTTTAAAAATAATCTAACATCATTATGGGCCGTTAGGGGTAGCTGGAAAAGAGCTCAGGCGGTGTTTTGACTAAAGCCGCAAAGTTCAGGGGTTTCTTCTTTAAATTTAGACTTATAATAATACCTTAAATGTCATCGTAAAACAAAACGGACTATTCCCTCTTCAGAACAATTGGTCCCCAAATACCTTATTAGAGGAAATCACAAATGACATGTTACCAATAAGAACCATGGGATTGCAATTTCCATTTGGAATTTTGGCGTCCCATTCAATTTGTGATCATGACCCACATCCCTCACAAAAGCCCTACTTTAAACCATGTTGCATAGATACAAACACGTCGACATGAAGACAATATATGACATGGTGGCACATAAGCAAAATTTAAAGAGTATACTAAAAATTTAACTATCGTATCTGACGTGTGTGTCTGATATATCAAAGGAAAAACATCATGTATTGCTGTTTTATAGCATGTATAGATGTAAAACAGCAATAAACAGAATTTCTGACTGTAATAACAGCATGTATTGCTGTTTTACAGCATGCATAGATGTAAAACAGAAATAAACATAATTTATGACTGTAATAAGAGCATGTATTGTTGTTTTGTAAAACAGTAATAAACAGAATTTATGGCTGTTCTACAGCATGTATAGCTGTAAAACACCAGTAAACAGCACGTACATCAATAAACAGATGTAAAACAAGTAATAAGATATATAGCTGTAAATCAAATGCATAGTTTCATGTAAAGGGATTTCTAGAAGTCGGTTTTCTTTTTTTTTTTTAACTCTAAATTTGTCATGGTAGCAGAACTACAATTTAGAAAACTCTTGTTCAGTTCTTCATTCTTAGTTATTCCCGTCCAATTTCCTCAGTATAATGTCTTCAGACAAGTCTGATGCTTTCTTGATCATTGTAATGGAAAAAAACTACTCAGCTTAGGAGTTCTACTTCAAGGTTTTTGTCAAAGACAAGCAAATATATGGCCATGTTGATGGTAGCAAACCTGCTCCGGACGCCAAATGGGAAATCAAGGATGCCCAAGTCATGACGTAGATTCTCATATCTGTCGAATCTAACATCATCTTGAATCTCTGACCCTCAAAGAACTACTACCAAGATGTGAACTTGCCTTAGGAAGGTCTACAGTCGGAGCAACATTGTCTGTCGGTTCCAGCTTGAACTTGATTTGATCACTCTCCAATAGGACACTCTCTCTATCTCTGATTTTATACTCTACCTTCAGGAATCTTTGGGTTGAATATACTGACTTGTTTATGCCACGTTACCTCCTGAAGGCCCTTGTTTCGTTTAATCAGACCATGAAACTACTGCAGAACTCAATTTCTTATGAAACATAGACCTAAATGTAAAGGCACGTGATCCAAAATTATGAACTGTGAGCATGTCCCCTCCCTCGATGCATGCCTCAGTGATTTGTTTCGTAAAGAGCAGCATCTCCTCACTCAACCCATCATGGAAGAATGTCGTTCAACCTCTTCTCCAGTTCCTGTAACTTTTGCAGCATAAGGCAAGCTAAAAGGCTGGGAGTTGAGCATTATCCAGTGCTTCAATTGTAAGAAATTTGCTTATTTTTCTTCCAAACAATTACAAAAAATTTGCAAGTACTATAAAAAGGATGTCCACATTATCAAGGAATATCCTACCCATCGACCAAAAAAATTTGAAATAGTATATTCTGCCATGGTTGGATGTTTGGATCTTATAGCGCTGGTAATTTTGGGAATATGATATGATCTCGATGGAAATTCAGAGTAAGAATGGGATTTTTATGCTGGAAAAGATGAAATGGTGAAATTTTTATTTATTTGAGAGAGAAAATACAAGATAGTTGACCTCTTTAGGAGAGGAGGCCGCTCTTCTAGCTTTACCATCGAGACGAAATTCTAAATCTCCCAATCTAGAACAATCTTTCTTCTCACAATAGACATGCCTCCTTCTAATGATCATTGTCCTCTTATTTATAACAAGACTCTCACTAATTAGGTAATAAGCCAAAAAGACTAAATTACCCTTCTTATTTAAATTATTACTAAATGGGGATCCTAATATTTTTCTCATATTAAACCATTACCAAATGAGAGGCCTAAAATCACTCTATCATTTAATGGCATGATTTCCCCATTAAACCATTACCAATTGAGATCTCGTCCATATTCGTCGTACCGTCTAATCGCATCATTTTCCATTAAACCCTTACCAAATGAGGTGCCTAAAATAACTTTCATTTAATGGCATGATTTTCACATTAAACTATTACCAATTGAGATCTCGTGACATTCGCCGCACTGCTCGTCCTCATTCGACGTACCTCAATCGTATCATTACTCCGCCCCCAAAAAACCACCTTATCCACAAGGTAGTCCATGAAGTGCGTGAGATACTTATCTTCGACTGATGGTGCTAGCCTCCTCCTGGATCAAAAGGCCATCCAAAGTCCTCATCGTCCTCCACGAATCTCAGAAAGAAGCTACAGCAATCACCAAGGTTTCTCGTGGATTCATCACGGCCTCAAATTAGTCGCAAGACTCGAATGAGCCCACCGTCTACCTCAGAAGTTCTGCGAGGCTCCTGAGTGCCAAGACAGAGCCCGCGGGGCCCGACAGCACAGGCGGGGGCCCTGTCGGCCCTGCAGAGGGACTGCATGGCCATGGGGACATGTGATAAGGCCACGGCTCCCTTTTGTATCCTTCCGATGGTCGAGATGCCTTGGATCTTCGTCGGGAGTCATCGACTAGGTTCATATCTGAAGCTGGATCTTCTTTTTGTTGGACATCCTTCTCCAAAGAGATGATTTTGTCATTGTCTCTTTCCAAAGCTGGCACCTTTTCTTTCGAATCTCTGCCGTTGTCTTCGTCTTTATTAAGATTTGATGTCATGTCGCCCTTCAGATGGGTCTCCTCCTCAGGAAAAATCCCATAAAATTTCATCATCTCCGAGTCAGTGGCTTCAAGAAAACCAAGTGCTCTATAAACTTGTGCTCTATAAAGAAAAATTGTAACATTCTTTGGATCAAAAGTTAAGATCTTTGAACCTACTGCAATGAAACTTTGATAATATCCAGTCACCAGATAACAACCCATCAATTTAACTAGACATCGTAAATATTTAGTTCCACCCTTAGCTGTGGGAATATTGTTGAAATTAGTTTTTACGAGAACATACTTGTTAGCTGCCTCCTGAAATTTTTCATATGGATAAAGCATGTTCCTTTCTTGTTGCAACACATCAGCTCTTTGTAACATTTCATCAAACACACGGTGATCTTCCATCATGGGTGATCTTCCATCATGGCCGCAGAATCGTCGTACTCTGATACCACTTTGATACGGTCTCGATGGAAATTCAGAGTAAAATGGGATTTTTACGGTGGAAAAGATGAAAATGTAGAATTTTTATTTATTGGGGGGAAAATACAAGATAGTTGACCTCTTTAGGAGAGGAGGCCGCTCTCCTACCTTTACCTTCGAGATGAAAGCCTAAATCTCTCAATCTAGAACAATCTTTCTTCTCACAATAGACATGCCTCCTAATGATCATTGCCCTCTTATTTATAATAAGACTCTTACTAATTAGGTAATTAGCCAAAAAGACTAAATTGCCCTTCTTATTTAAATTATTACCAAACTAGGATCCTAATAGTTTTTTCACATTAAACCCTTACCAAATGAGTGGCCTAAAATCACTCAATTATTTAATGGCATGATTTCCACATTAAACCAATACTAATTGAGATCTCATCCACGTTCGTCGCATCGTCTAATCGCATCATTTTCCATTAAACCATTACCAAATGAGGTGCCTAAAATCACTCTATCATTTAATGGCATGATTTCCCCATTAAACCATTACCAATTGAGATCTTGTGACACTCGTCGCACCGCTCGTCCTCATTCGACGTACCCCAATCACATCAGAATACAGCACCTCTGGCACAAAGTGTTACTTATTATGTTTCACCCGTGACACTTGAAATGATCCAACAAATGATCATTTTTGTATTCTTTGCAGGTAAACCCTACTCAATATATTCTCCTTAGCTCTTTGATACTGCTATGTCAAATCATATGGCAAATAGTGCCAAATCTATTAACAATGTACACAAATATTCTAAAACTCTTGGGATTCATACTGCTAACGGCGGTTCTTTACCCATCATAGCCACTAGTGATGTTTCTCCTTCTCTAACCGATGTTTTTGCCTCTCATGCTCTTGACACTAATTATGTTTCTGTTGGTCAATTGGTTGAAAATGATTGGAAAGTGGAGTTCTATAAATCTGGTTGTATTGCACATGATCAATAATTTGAGCAGATGATCGCGGGGGGCCTAATGTGTGATGTCTCTTTTATTTCCCTTTATTCATCTCAATACTTTTAATTACCCTTTGCCACTTCTAACTTTGTTCATGTTGGTCATCAAACATGGCAAAAACATCTCGGGCATTCAAACTCTAATGTACTTCATAATTTGCTAAATTCTGATCTATTTAGGAATAAATTTCATCATCTCTTAATGCGATCCAATTTGATTGCAATTCGTGTAGGCTTGGTAAAAGTACAGCGTTGCCATTTCCTACTCAAACACTAAATATTATATAGCCATTTGACTTGATCCATAAGGGTGTGTGTGGTATGGCACCCGTTATTTCGCATGCTACTTACAAGTACTTTGTTACTTTCATATATGATTATAGCTGTTTTACGGGGATTTACTTTATGTACTCTAAAGGAAAAGTATTTTCTATTGTAAAGCTTTTTCATAAACATAATCAGACCCAATTTTATGCTAGTATCAAAATCCTATATTCTGACAATATACATGAATACATGTCTAATTTATTTCAGGATATTTTACAAACATATGGCATCATCTCACGACGTTTTTATTATTCAACCCTTTAGCAAAATGATGTGGCTGAAAAGAAGAACCATCATCTTCTCAATATTGTACGAAACATCTTATTAAAGTTATCAGCACCCTTTCGGTTTTGGTGTGAGGCTCTTTCCATTATTGTTCACCTCGTTAACAAATTGTCTTCTGCCGCATTGAACCATGAATATCATTTCCATAGGTTATTTGGTTATCCTCCATATTATTCAAACATTCAGTTTCCAACACATACCGAGCCTCCTCCAGATCATCCCCCAATTGCTAATCATGTTCTAGCAAATACACATGCTTCTCTCAAACATAATACTTAAGTTTGTAGACCCCCAACTAAGTTTGGTTTCACCTATCGTTTATCCTTAACAGCCACAATATCCTCTATTCAAATTCACTTAATAAACAAGCAGTTGAGTAAGCAGTTTAGTATGAGTGTTGGCGAAAAGCTATTGAAACAGAACTTCTAGCATGGGAAGAAAACCGAACCTGGGATATTATTCCATGTCCTCTATCTGTGAAACCTATTAGGAATAAGTGTGTTTTCCATCAAACTTTGTTTTTGTGGTTCCTTAGACTGTTACATGACTCGGTTGGTGGTTCTTGTAAGCAACAATATGACCTCGACTACGAATCTACGATGAGACATTCACACCAATGACTAAGATGACCACATGACGAATAATCCTAGAACTTGCGGCCTCTCAAGCCTGGTCCTTACATCAAACAGTCAGTCCTCACATCCTAGCACCGGGCCCCGTTGGAACTTGCAGTATGTGGTTTTGTCGGTTTTGAATGTTTTTGGCAGAGGCCGTGTGGTCTCGAATTCCTTGGCTTTGGCCAAGATCTCGGATGGTGCAATTGCCTAGTTGGCAAGGATCTGTGCCTTGGAGAACCTGGGCCGTCAGTCCTCTGTTCGAGGATGCTCAGGTCAATCAAAGCGCTTTTTGGGTTAGGGACGCTAGCTGGACGAAGTGCGGTCGGCCTTCATCCTTTTGCGAGAGGGCTCACGCTGAGCGAGCATGCAGCTACTGGCCTCTTCCGCCTCCATGTGTGACCTGATCTGACTTACTAGCTCAGCATAGTTTGTAGACCGTTGTTTGTAGACCTCAAATTTCAGCTCGGTTCCTTCTGGAGGCTGTCTTGGAGTGCCATCTTGGCGAGAGCATCCAGATAGGCCTCAACTGTCGTGTTGACCTTTGTGAAGCAGGCCAAGAATTCTCGATGAGATTCCTCGGGCCCTTGCACTGTAGAGGTGAGGTACTCTGGATTCTGTTTTGCCACTCTCTAGACGGCAAAGAGTGAGGAACTTCTTTCGAAGGTCGTCGTAAGAACTAATCAATTCCTTAAGAAAGTTCCTGAACCACCACCGGGCGGTCCCAGCGAGGCAGCCCGAGAAGGCCCAACACATGATGTCCGGGGAACATACCTTTATCTTTATACACTCGGTGTAGGTGTTCATGTAGTCTAATAGGTCGCCGATCCCGGTGTATCTTGGGACGTCATACGCGAGAAGTATTTTACACCTCTGCGTGTAAGGGATGCTGAGGATATCAAAGATGAAGGACGAGGCAGAATAGGGGCACGTGCCTCCTGGGGTTGGCTTCTCCCTGTTTAAGGCATTCGATCTGCCACTGCAATTCGGTGATTTAGCCCTCCGTAGTAGGGGCAAGCGTTGCTTGCCTCACCTCAGAGCATTGCCTTAGGTTGTTCGCGTCAGGATCGACCGTGTAGCCCCTCTTACTCGCGAGTAGTGCCGGGGGTTCTTGTCTGTCATGGATAAGGCACTTTGGAGGAGCCAGATGGTAACGGTTTCCGTTTCATTAAATTGGCGTGACCAGCTATCGCTCTTAGACCTTCTAACGCTGCTAAAGACCTCGGTCCCCCATTTGTCTTGGTCTCATGTAAGCTCCATATTGGAGGTAGGGGCACCATGGTTGGATATCGTCATAGGGACATCGGATCTGGGGCTGTTCCAAGATCCTTTGGAGCATGTCGTTTCTCTAGATCTCGCAGGCGGGTGCTTCCCGCACCTTCGCACGATCTACTGCGAGTGCATGGGCATCGAGCACCACAAGGTCTTTTAGAGGCAGGATATTGGCAGGGCGGTCACCTTCTAAAGCACATGCGTCATGGGCACCGCTGGATTCGCTCATGGTGTTTTTCCTCGTTTTTACCATCGGGAGGAAGTCGATGGGAAGGACGTTGAAGAAGACGATCTTGAAAAAGAGATTTATGGAGGTTACTGGTGTGAGAGCCTTTGCGACAGATGTTGTCACAAGACCATTCATCTAGCACCACCTGTTGATGGAGAGAATCTCACGGGGCCCGGGTCTGCCTGTGACGACAAGTTTTCGGACAATAGGTTGAGCCCAGCCAGTCTGGTTTCATCAAGCATGAGTACGAAAATCCTTTGCTAGTGCCTGAAACAGAAAAAAGCCCGTTAGGCTCATCGAAGGAGGGGCCCTCCAATCATTCTTTGACTCTCAAGTAAGGTTCAAGCGGGAAGGATGGAGCATAGCTGGAAGTAGACATCGCGAGGGTTGTGTTTTAGAGATAGTCACTTATGATATTAGAACTGACGTACCTGATAATGAGGGTTTCCTCCCTATTTATAGGTTTGTGTGTGGCTAGGCCACATCAGCAGACCCCAAACAAAGTCGACCAGGCACTGCCTGACAAAGCGGGTATATGTCACATCTAATAAAGCTGTCGGCGATGTTTGATGGGACAGACTGCATGATCCCTACGATGGGATTGGACGTGCTGCACACTGGGGTGGGCCTATTGGTAACAGCCAGGAGAGAGAGACTGATCGTCCGCATGGGATTTGTGCCATTGGGATCTTGGCGACTGATCTAATCAAGCGGACTACTGGTTCCGTTTGCAATGTCTTGAGCGGGCTGACCATTGGGGACTGGCCTGACTGGGATCTTTCCCTTGAGGGGGTTGCTAACGGGGAACGACCTTGGGGGTCGTCCAGTACTGGACCACTCGGGGGGTTTTACATGCCTAACCTCTGATGTCGTGTGTTCTCCATGAGGACATACATGCCATTTTATGGGTCCTCACCCAATTGGCTCAGTCGGGCCTTACTCTAGTGGGTTCCTAGGGAGCATCATCTACACTCAGCCTTAGGGGGTCATTCTGACGCCTTACGAACTCTGCATCGCATCTGGAAATCTTTTTACTAGGTTAGAATGAAATAGGAGATAAGAAGATTCATTTGGAAATGCGACGTGTGTCAAATAAGTAAGACAAAAATTGTTGATTCATGGACTCCTTCAGCCATTGCCAGTCCCAAATCAAATCTGAAAGAGTGTTTCAATAGACTTCATCACCGGATTTCTCCCTTGCGACGGCCTCAGCGCCATCTTCGTAGTAATTGATAGGTTGTCAAAATACTCACATGTTTTCACTTTGAAGCAACCTTACACAGCTAAAACAGTTGCTCAGATTTTTTTAACGAGGTTTACAATCTACATGGAATATTGTAAACCATTGTCAACGACCTGGATGCCATCTTCACTAGTCAACATTGGACAAAACTTTTCAAGTTACAAGTAATAACCCTCACCCATAGTTCATCATACCATCTCCAGAGCGATGGGCAGACCAAGATCACCAATGAGTACTTGGAGTGTTATCTACATTGCTTCTGTAGTCACAAGCCCAGGGAGTGACCGAGATGGCTCTCATTGATGGAGTTTTGGTTCAATACTATCTTAAAGAGCTCTTCCCACCTGACCCCCTACGAAGCATTTTATGGACGACAACCTCCCACGATGATATCATATCAGTTAAATACCATTTGGAAGAGCCCTACCCACCTGACCCCCTATGAAGCGGTTTATGGACGCCAACCTCCCACGATGATCTCATATCTACCCCATACTTCCAAATTACAATCGGTGGACGAGACGTTGTTCTCTAAAGAAGTGACTCTGCAGTTCCTGAAAGATAGAAAGCCAATGAAAGCATGCAGCATTACACCAACACCCATCGTACTGAGCGAGAGGTCTTGGTGGAGGATTGTGTCTATTTGAGAATCCAACCCTATAGACAGCTTAGCGTCGTGATGTAGAAGACACAAATGTCACCAAAATATTTTGGACCATACCAAGTCATGGAGAAAGTAGGAGCTGTTGTGTACAGGTTAGCCATGCCCTCCAATGCAAAGATCCAACCCATCGTTCATGTCTCCCAGCTCAAAAAGAAAGTAGGAACTCAAATTGTAGTGCACGATAAGCAGTCATGCTACTTCGGAGAAATTGTGGATGTAACTAAGGCGAATTTGGATCGAATAGTTCTAAGGATATGTAACTCCTTAGTTTCTCAAGTTCTGATCAAATGTAGGCAGAGGGCTAAAGAAGACGCCACTTGGGAGAATTACTAGGACCTAGTCAGGAAGTTCCCCGTGTACGACCTTGAGGCAAGGACGCAAAATGGGGGAGGGATTGTTGAGACCTATGCGACAGAAGCTCACGAGCGTATCTGAAGTATCTGCCTTTTGAATTACCGTCATTGGATGAATCTGTCTTTTGAATTTCAGCCGTTGGATGAAGGAAGAGCTAAGTTGATCGTTAAAGCTTAAGTTGATTAAGTCCCAGTCATTCGTCTACACGACCAGACCTTTTAGCCATTGATGAGACTTGTACGTGGGACCCAGGTCGTTGGAGTGTTTGGATGATTCCTAACAAATTGAAGAGTATCATTGTTCAACTCCCACCACCCACCAGTTGTTCGACCATTGTTATAACCATCTACCGTTGGGTTTTCAGCCAGATGCTCGGCAATTGCTTTAACTCATGAGTGTTGGATTCGATTACAGTGTCCAATGGAAGAAGTCAATGTCGACTAACTGATTCCGACAAGTATCCAACAACTTTAGTTAGAAGGAAGTTGGGTTGTTGCATTAGAAAGATGTTGGGTTGCTGCAACAACCTAACTCTCGGAGTATATAAAAGCAAGGAAGTTTGTAAGAAAGAGATTATCTGAGAAAAATCCAAATACTCTGCAAATTAATAAAACTCCCTGTAATTTAGTTTTTCCTACCAATTCTTGCCAAATTTTCACGAGTCTTTCCATTTCTATTGCTTACACTGTGCGCTACGTATCTTGTTGGAACGGGGCTCCAACGGTGGGGGACCACAAGGCAACGTGGCTGCAAGGGGTGTGCATTGGGGGTCGATGAGTACATAGGATGACAAGGAGGTTAAGGGGACATGAGGATGGTGGAGAAAGGTATGGTTTGAGTAGAAATAAGGAAAAGATGACAAGGTTAGTTTATTCCCCATTTTGTTAGTCCCCCCCCCCCTAGTTTTTTCCTTTTTTTTTGTTTTTTTTTGGGGGGGAAACACTTGTTCGTCTCTATTTGATGTTTTTTCGATTTTGATGGGATCCACATGTTAGTCTCCATATATTTTTTGGACGTTTCATATTTATTATTTTGGAAATTTAAAAAAAATATTTAATGGGATTCACATGTCTCTCTCATATGTTAAAAGGCAGAAAATTCATCTTGCAAATGCCATTAACATAGTATCAGACTTAGCTAGAAAACAAAAGGTTTGTGATAGTATTTTGTAATTTAGAAAATTTGTGGCAGTATACTGGAAATCCAATGAAAATTCATGGTAGATTTGTAAAATTCAGCTTTTAAAGAAAATCATTTAAGTTTCTACCAAATAACTATAATGTCAGTATAATTGTTAAAATGTGTTGTATACAATGGTGTGAGTCATAGCATTTAATATGTTACTTTGGAGAGAGCGTTAGCTCATCTTACTTGATTGATCAACACTCACTGCATGTTGGATGTTTCTTTGCAGTTGGGACACCCATCGGTCAAAAAAAATGAAAACCATTAAAAATCCCAGGGTGTTCTCTGCTAATCTCACCCAACAAAACAAAAGCATCAATCGACTTATTGCAAAAAGAACACAGACAAACAACTGCAGATCACCTAAATCTCAGGGTGCTTTCGGCAACTTTCCAAACAAAACAAATACAAAGTACCCAAAAATAGTAAGTTCGCCCTCACCTTAACCCCATGAGTATGGGCCGCATTCGTCCAGCACGGCGGCGGGATCGTCACCAGCTCGTGGGAGAAGTACACGAAGACGTCCATCAAGTACCAGTGCCATATCGCGTAGGCGCCATCGTTGCCGCCGCCCTGGACCCACCGGTCGTCGGCGTAGCCCCCCATCATGTCGTGGCACACAAGCAATCGCCGCCGGTCCGGCAACCGGCCAGCGGCGCGCTCAGGCAGCAGGACCGAGGCACGGTTGAAAGGGTAGTGGAAGGATCTGAAGTAGGCCCCGGACTCGAGGTCGGAGAGGTTGGAGATCGGGAAGGAGAGGGGGACCGAGGGTCTCGAGGGGTCGAAGGAGGATTTGATAGCCATTTTTGAGCGGGATAGAGATCTGATGAAGGGATTTTGTTTTTAGCATTAGGTTCTGGGATTTTATAGATGACACTGGCAGAGTCGTCGCCATGGAAGAGGGAGAGTGAGCACTGGGGACTTGGTTGACCTTTGGGTCCTTGTATATTGTATCGTGGAAGGCATGTGGGGTTTTTTTAATATTATAAAGGTTGTGAATGTTATGAATAGGACCCGTTAGGCCTATTGAGTATCCATTCACATGAGTTACCCATATGAATACTATATAAAGGAGGCTACGGGTTTCCTAGCCTCAACCTTCTCCAAACTTGTTTCTACTTCACAACACGTTATCAGCACGATCACGCTCGATAGAAGAAGCGACGGCTCGTGAGAGGAAGGTGCCCGGCGGAAGCTCCGTCAAATTTTTTTCTCAACGCAGAGTTTCGTGAGATGACGCGGATTCTTCGGGCATCCTTCATCAAACGTCGCTAGATCTGGAGGACGGATCTAGTGGGTAAGCCTAAACAATTTTGTAGATCTAATACATATTTTTATGTGATCTAGATATCAAAAATACAATTGTTTACGCGTGGATCTAAATTATTAGATCAAAAACTTGATTGTTTATATGCGAAATCAACGTTTCTACATCAAAAATCTAATTTTTATTAGATATAACGTCAATTTATAGTCTAAAAATTGCTTTTTTTAAAGATAAAAATCTGTTTTTTTAAATAGATCAACAACAAAAAAGGGGGCATTTTTTTACCCTAGCCGCCGGGCCGCCGCCTCTGGCGGCGACCGCCGGTAGGCCGCCCCCCAAAAGGGGGCGCCGGCAGCGCAGCGCCGCCGCCTACGGGCAACGGCCGTCATCTCTCCTCTTTTCCCGCATTGAAACCCTAGGGAAACCCTAGGGCTTAGGGAGATGGGCCTTTTTAGGCCAACTAATGAAAAATAAATGGATATTTAAATTAAATTTTAATTCCAGCCCATTTGGTTTCTACCCAAATTGGGCCCAAAATTGATCTTTAATTTATTTTTCTATTAAAATTTCATTATAATTCCCGAAAAATTCTGGATAAATCAAGAAAAATCAGGGAAAATCAGGGGAAGGAGATTTAAGCATTAATAACCCCTTTTGGGGTATTGAGGGCAAGTTATAAATATGTTCATAAAAGGGCTATTCAGCTATTGATTAAAATTTTCTTTCTTTGTCTTTTTCTGATTAATTATCTGCGTAAATCATCACCGCATTTTATTTGGATTATTTGATTAGTATTAAACGAAAGGTTTTCTTTCCATTTTAATGCTAGTGATGTTGCGTACATTTCATTGCTCGTTGCATGATTTAACATTTAATATTATTACATGTCTCTGATAATTGAATGCATGTGTAGAAAATTATATGCATGCCACATATTTAATGATTTCTGTTATGTATGTTTTATTTAGCATGCTAAAATCACTATGATATAGTTTAATGCATATAGTAAAACTATATGTCTGCGATGAGATTATTTAAATGCCTGCAGCATATAAATAGCATGTGTATACATCATACTTGTTTCAATTCAGGTTAATTGAGCATAACTTTTTAGTTTACAAGCTTTATATTATATGTATGATGGGCTCATGATATGACGATATTTATGACAACAAGCCAATTATGATTTCAAAAAGTTTAACATCATATCCACTTTGACAAAATGAACCTGAAGTTCAAAATCAAATCAAAAGTCAACACCCTTTCACCCTAATAAAATAAATATTAACAAATACGATGGACTACGCGAAAACCATATATGCGATCTTTTAGAGATACGCATTTTGCGGTATATAGACCTCTCATACTTATTGTCAATATAATCGAATATTGACACCAGCAGTTGTCATAACACCGCTAAACTCTTTAAGAGTCATCTCACTTTAAAAGGTATGATTCTTGAATCTAACCCTTACTTTTAAGTGTACGCCCGAAGTCTGTAGGGATCGTCTAACCCTTGCAATACTAACAACACACACTAGAGGGGGGTGAATAGTGTGATGGCAATAAAATTTTCCAAATAAAATTAAACTTGCAAATGCGGAATTATAAATGCAAGAGGAATTAAATGGCACAATCAATCCAAACGCAAACACAAAGATTTACCCTGGTTCCCCAAACTTGGGTACATCCAGTCACACCAATATTCACTATATTCCCACACAGAGAAGTGAATACAAATCCCACAAAGAGATACCCCACAAAGAGGATTTATGCCCTACACAAGGACCCAACCAATCCTACACAAGGATCAAGATTCCCACACAGAGAATCACTAACTCCCACTCAGAGAATTAGGGTTAGTCCTACACTAGGACACTAAACTCCCACAAAGAGAGTTAATTCCCACAAAGAGAATTTCCTAAGTCCCACAAAGAGACAACCTCCCCCAAAGAGAGAAACTCCCACAAGGAGAGTATCCTAATCCCACAAAGAGAAAAGGAGAACAATTTACACCTTGTAAAGTAAATACTCTTACCTATGCCTTGAGATGCTTACTCATGAATGAATGCAATGCATGGAAGAGGATCTCCAAGTGTTGGAATATGCTTGAGAGCACTTGGATGATTTTTCTTGAGCTGGACTTCAATGCATGAAGAAAGATGAATGCTCAAATAGAGGGAAATGAGGGAGCTTGAGAGTGGCTTATTGATCTCTTGAGATTTTCTATAGAATCAAGAGTTTATCAAATGCTGTCAAGAGTTCTCAAGAATGGCAGCACACTCATATATATAGGAATCCTATATCAAGCCCAAAAACCCAAAGAAACAGCCAGAAAATCAAATCTGCAACGGCTAGAAACTGGGTGAAAACGACAAGAACAGTCGACTGATGATCATAAGACAGTCGACTGATCAACTGCTAGAAAATATCCAACGGCTATAATCTGAGCCAGGACAGTCGACTTAAGAAGACAATACAGTCGACTGACAAACAGGACATGCGCCTGTTAATCCTTCAGCAGACGACTGCTGCAGGGGATGGATCGAAACAGAGATCTGCACTCTTTCTCCACTTCTTCGCACAGACGACTGATGTTAATACTACAGTCGACTGTGGAATAGTCAGGCGACTGTATATTCTTCATCAGTCGACTACTGTAAAGTATGGAGAGAAGACAGAGAGATGCAGAGATTGCACTTACGCTAGACAGGTGATTGTTGACCAAATCTCAGGTGACTGTAAATGTACAGGTGACTGGGAACTGATTGACAGGCGACTGTGCATAAAGCTCAAGTGTGAGTCAATAGAAATGTTGACTTGAGCAGTGCATATCAGGCGACTGTAGAAGGATATACAGGCGACTGGAAATCACCCAGTCGACTGTGTTTCCATCAACAGGCGGCTGACAGAAGAAGTGACCCTATTGGGTTGGATTCTATGATAATACTAAGGTTCACTAAGATGGTTAGATGCATGAGCATGAATGAGTAAACCATCTAGCAAGGCATTACATCGATCCTAGACGCAAAAAGAGAGAGAAAGCAATAAAGTAAATTACATGGATTACAATGCTTTCAAAAGAGTCTAAGTCTACAATCTTGATGCCTTGAAAGCTCTCCATCGTCTCCAAGCTTTGGCACTCCTTGAGTCCAAACTTTGGCCCTTCTTCACATGATGTCTATCCTTACACCAAGTGATTAGTCTCCAACAAAT
Source organism: Scilla litardierei (assembly GCA_030789695.1). Taxonomy (NCBI): domain Eukaryota; kingdom Viridiplantae; phylum Streptophyta; class Magnoliopsida; order Asparagales; family Asparagaceae; genus Scilla; species Scilla litardierei. The sequence continues at coordinate 787,497,104 of CM061142.1, read as the reverse complement.
ATATCCTTGAAATAAACTGAGAGACTAAAACATGAGATTCATTAGCAACAACATAATGTTGTGATCATCATCAAAATAAGATTGGTATAAAACACCAATACTCAACAATCTCCCCCCTTTTGATGATGACACACATTATGTAAATCATAAAGAATTAAAGCACAAAGCTAATGATCTCCCCCTACTTATATGCACCAATTAAGTAATGAGCTACACAAAGGTAAATACTCATAAACCAATAACAACATGGTGACATATAATAGGCATGGATTACATAAACCAATTGCAAAGTAAAAAATCATGCAAACAAGAATAGTTTATCTAATCCCACATATCTCTTCCTTATAGAGATATCTCTCCCCATATGCATATGTAAATATCTCTCCCCTATAGATATGATCACATAATGCATATATCTCTCCCCCTTGACATCGTCAAAAAGGTGGACATCAAAAACATCTCCCTTTATCATCTTAACCAAGATGTGACACTATGCAAGAAAAGAAAGATATGTATGATACCAAATATAAAATTTAGTGGGTATCAATTCACTATCCCATGCTCCCCCTAGATCATAGAAATGGTCAACTTTTGACTTCTAAGATCTACTACCAATTAATTATTGGAGCCATGGGCCAAAAGTGTATCAAAGCACAAGATATGGAAAAAAACTTCAAAGATACACAAGGATATTGCCAAGAACAAAGGTACATGAAACAAGTTGGCAATAGACAAGAGGTTTGGTTTGAGACCAAAAATAACCAAATGTAAACAATGATCTCAAAATAAAAATCTCCGAAATGAGAGTTAAAATATGTCTTAAAATAATTTAAACATATATTATATTAACTCCCCTATTGACATACACATGGATCATGCATGTATGTCAATAAACCCCAAGGTCCCAATTTTCATGAAAAGAAATAAATTTGAAAAATATTATCAAAATCATGAAACACACACAATCAATGGGTATGTATAAAATAACCATAGAAGCATAATACCCATGCAATATGCAAATGTGTGAGGAACCTAAACATTAGGTAACCAAACACAAGAGGAGTTTGATTTCCTAACATAATCACACGAGGTGATCACATCCCTAACTAGAGAGTTGATGTAACTATCTCTCTCTTGCTCACTAGCCTTAGTGGGAATCCATAATCTCAAGGATTTCCTAGGCAAAGGTTTTGCCTTAGCAAGAGGGAAGGATGTGGCATGCTTAGGTGTAGAAACAAGTTTCTTAGCATGCAAAGAATGAGGATTTTGCTTCTTAGCAAAAAATGAAGATTCTTCATTCTTCCTCATCACATTGTGATCTACATGCTTCTTGTGAGTGTTATTGTTGTACAAGAGAGTATGGTGATTATTCTTAGGTGCTTTAGCAATATTTCTTGAATTTGCACCAAAGGAAGAATTAGAGGTGTGTTTGGGAACCACATTTTGAACATAACCCAAACCTCCTCTATGATTTGCCGGATGTTGTTTTTCCAACAAATCGTGGAGTGAATCCCTAGAATACACAAAGCTTATGAGCTTCCGGGATTCCTCTTCACATTTCAACGTAAGTTGTTGAATGTGAGCATTTAAGCTAAGGTTTTGAGCAATGAGATTTTCATTAGAAATGCTCAATTCCTTAACTTGATAAAGAAGTGTGTCTTTCTCACAAGTGTCATAAACATGTCTTTCATCATGAACTACACTTGCAGATTCTAACTCATGCAGCCTACTCATAGCATTATCAAGTTTAGCTTTCATTTTATCATAAGAATCGATGCACTTGCCAAATTGGAGGCCACATTTAGTCGGTATTCAAGCTCCTCATAGGATGGTTTTTCTTCCTCGGCTTCCTCATCACTATCCTCCTCGTTTGAGCTTGACGAAGACTCTTCCCCATTGGGCATAAAACAGCTTTCTACTTTGGAGTTGCGCCATGTCTCTATCTCTTCATCGCTAGAGTTAGATGAAGTTGATGAGGAATCATCAAAGGCAACGAAACACCTTTGATCGTGCTCCTTGTCATCATCATCATCTTCATTAGATGTGACCCCATCGGAATCATCAAATGGGCCACTTAGTCCCTTCTTTTGGTTCTTGACCTCGGACTTGGCTTTCCAATGTTTCTTCTCTTTACCCTTACTGGTATCTATGTTGAGTTTGGAAGGGCATTCGGAAGACAAATGACCTATTCCACTGCAGTTGAAACAAACCAACTTGTTAGACTGAGAAACCAACTTTGAAGAAGACATACCTTGATTTTCCTTGAGGAATGCCTTGAAATTCTTGAATTGCTTGGCAAGCTCGATGTAGTCATCGTCACTAAGAACTTCTTCTTCACCACTTGGAGCTTCTTGTTGGAACTTCTTTTTCCACTTGAAAGACTCCTTCTCACCATGCAGAGCAACGCCCTTTTTCTTCTTGGGCTTGGTTGACTGGATCTCTTCCTTATGATGAAGTAACACTTCATGAGAGATTTCCAAAGTATGCCAAATACTATTAGCCGATTTGCACATGGAGATGCGATCGAACTCATCCGGAGTGAGGGCGCAATGGAGAACACACATAGCCCTAGCATTGACTTTAATCAAGTCCTTCTCCGCTTTAGTTCTCAAGGCCGCGGGAGTAGATGGCTCCTCGAAGGGTGACTCCGTTATGTCCCAAAGGTCGTGACTCTTTAAGTAGACAATCATCCTGATTTTCCAACTCGGATAGTTGGTTCCGTTGAAGAGCGGGGGTCAAACGGTTGAGTGACCTTCTTCATGAGGCGCGGAAGTAGGGTTGAATGCCATTGTTGCAGTATGCTTTAACCTCGCTCTGATACCAATTGTAGGGATCGTCTAACCCTTGCAATACTAACAACACACACTAGAGGGGGGGGGGGTGAATAGTGTAATGGCAATAAAATTGTCCAAATAAAATTAAACTTGCAAATGCGGAATTATAAATGCAAGAGGAATTAAATGGCTCAATCAATCCAAACGCAAACACAAAGATTTACCCTGGTTCCCTAAACTTTGGTACATCCAGCCACACCAATATTCACTATATTCCCACACAGAGAAGTGAATACAAATCCCACAAAGAGATACCCCACAAAGAGGATTTATGCCCTACACAAGGACCCAACCAATCCTACACAAGGATCAAGATTCCCACACAGAGAATCACTAACTCCCACTCAGAGAATTAGGGTTAGTCCTACACTAGGACACTAAACTCCCACAAAGAGAGTTAATTCCCACAAAGAGAATTTCCTAAGTCCCACAAAGAGACAACCTCCCACAAAGAGAGAAACTCCCACAAGGAGAGTATCCTAATCCCACAAAGAGAAAAGGAGAACAATTTACACCTTGTAAAGTAAATACTCTTACCTATGCCTTGAGATGCTTACTCATGAATGAATGCAAGGCATGGAAGAGGATCTCCAAGTGTTGGAATATGCTTGAGAGCACTTGGATGATTTTTCTTGAGCTGGACTTCAATGCATGAAGAAAGATGAATGCTCAAATAGAGGGAAATGAGGGAGCTTGAGAGTGGCTTATTGATCTCTTGAGATTTTCTATAGAATCAAGAGTTTATCAAATGTTGTCAAGAGTTCTCAAGAATGGCAGCACACTCATATATATAGGAATCCTATATCAAGCCCAAAAACCCAAAGAAACAGCCAGAAAATCAAATCTGCAACGGCTAGAAACTGGGTGAAAACGACAGGAACAGTCGACTGATGATCATAAGACAGTCGACTGATCAACGGCTAGAAAATATCTAACGGCTATAATCTGAGCCAGGACTGTCGACTTAAGAAGACAATACAGTCGACTGACAAACAGGACAGGCGCCTGTTAATCCTTCAGCAGACGACTGCTGCAGGGGATGGATCGAAACAGAGAGCTGCACTCTTTCTCCACTTCTTCGCATAGGCGACTGATGTTAATACTACAGTCGACTGTGGAATAGTCAGGTGACTGTATATTCTTCATCAGTCGACTACTGTAAAGTATGGAGAGAAGACAGAGAGATGCAGAGATTGCACTTACGCTAGACAGGTGATTGTTGACCAAATCTCAGGCGACTGTAAATGTACAGGCGATTGGGAACTAATTGACAGGCGACTGTGCGTAAAGCTCAAGTGTGAGTCAATAGAAATGTTGACTTGAGCAGTGCATATCAGGCGACTGTAGAAGGATATACAGGCGACTGGAAATCACCCAGTCGACTGTGTTTCCCTCAACAGGCGACTGACAGAAGAAGTGAACCTATTGGGTTGGATTCTATGATAATACTAAGGTTCACTAAGATGGTTAGATGCATGATCATGAATGAGTAAACCATCTAGCAAGGCATTACATCGATCCTAGACGCAAAAAGAGAGAGAAAGCAATAAAGTAAATTACATGGATTACAATGCTTTCAAAAGAGTCTAAGTCTACAATCTTGATGCCTTGAAAGCTCTCCATCATCTCCAAGCTTTGGCACTCCTTGAGTCCAAACTTTGGCCCTTCTTCACATGATGTCCATCCTTACACCAAGTGATTAGTCTCCAACAAAGATATCCTTGAAATAAACTGAGAGACTAAAACATGAGATTCATTAGCAACAACATAATGTTGTGATTATCATCAAAATAAGATTGGTATAAAACACCAATACTTAACAAAGTCGTGACTTAATAGATAAGTGAGAAATTATAAATTTCGTAGCCACGTATTTGTTTCCCCTCTGAGCATGATATACTATCCACATAAAATTTGAACGACTCAAGAAAATGGCATGAAGCCATACTCGAGCATTCAAATAGACTTTTAAAAGTCTCTAATTAATTAGAAAAGTGGAAGAATAAAATAATTAGCTCAAACCCCTGCTTATGTCTTCTTAGTAAGACTAATTTTCATTTTCCTTTATAAATAAGGAAAACTTAAAACATGGGAAGTCTTGAATAAAATGAGAAAGGGAAAATATGATATACCTCGACATGGAGTAAGCAATGGCAAACCAATATCAGACCAGAAGTTCTGATAAGAGCCATAATGTTTTTTGCAAACATGAATGTGCATTAACTTATGCCATATAAAAATACATACATATCTAGTCTAAACGACGAAAGTCAAATTGACCTTATGTATATTTAGCTACTCCCCGAGGACAAATAAATTTTGAAATCAAATTTAATTTGTTGTCATAACATAAGTCTTAATGAGCATAATTATAGTTGTATGTTTTCAAGAGCACACATCACACTATGTCACTTGTTGACTTAACAAAATTATCAGTATTATTCTTTTGCAGTTTTAATACATTTTATTTTACTGCGAATGATTTGCTATCTTGAATACCCCTAAAAATAAAATGAGGATGACATATACTCTCTGAAACTTATACAGTTTCAAAGGATATTCGTCAAAACGAAATCTCTAATGACTCAAGAAATAAATGAAGCCTGAAGCTTTGTCCCATAATGATCCGCACAATAGTCAATGTGAAGATGTAATCCTTCACAGTTTGAACACAGTTCAACTATTACCGGACAAAATTAACTTGAGCATTTTAATGGACTTTTCGAAAGTCGCACATAAATTCAAAAAGAGGAATTAAATTGGAACACCTGAAGTGTCCAGAATCGATCAAATTTGGATCGATATCAACCTGATTGATGATGCAAGACATCGTCAACCAAAAGAACCCGAACATTCTTCAAAAAGGGTGAAACTTTCATCGTCCCATTCAAAAGGGGAAAAATGACTATGAGATCATCTCCATTCATATGGACATTGACTCTCACCACTTCCTCAAATGAATTTAAGATGATATACTATCATCATTAAAGATAATGAAGACCTTTAGGTCTCTTGAGAGTATTTAAGGGATACAAATAGGCTTTGTCCACTCCCTTAATAGGACTGATGTTGTACCTTTGGTGTACTCATCAACATATCCTCTAAAAATGGTCATTATCCAACCACATTTTTTTAAAATGATAGTAACATTGGATAAAAATGGGAAATCATAAATAATTAGCAACAGTGGTTGCATACACTCAGCTAAACATACCATTAGAATCTTTTTCTATGAGTCTGATCAACTCCATATAAACATTTTCTAAGAATGAGTTTAGAGCACATCTTAAAGATGGTACGTCCGCAACGCTGTGTATGTGTTCCTGAAGCAACACTACATAAACTGTCATGATGCCATAAAGAGAACACATTCATTAGGACTAACCAACTTTGATGAATAAATCTCGTATGAGTACGGCATCAGTACACATCTTATAGATTGTGTGTTGATGGCAGTGTTCTAAATATCGGATATCGGTCACGTATCGGCCTAGTAAATTTGATATCGGATTGCAGATATCAGGGATATATCCGGGATATTGACTAAATATCGGAGTGTCATATCGGAGGCTTAAAAATTATGACATATGTCAGCATAGATGTATCTAAGAAGATATAAAGTATACTAATTCAAATAAAAGTATGTTTTGGTTATACTTATCTCGTTAAACATGAATATCGGGGATATTGACTTAATATCGGAGTGGTATATCAGAGGCTAAAAATGATGTCAAATAAAAGCATAGGAGTCTCAGAAAATATAAACTATAGAAGCTCAAATAAAAGTATGTTTTGTGTATACTTATCTCATTAAACGTGAATACCGACCATCCACTTAGTGAAATATTTCTTTAAGTGGTCACAAACCAAACGAGTTAAATACCTACAATATATGATTCATGTGGATCAATATTAACAGTGTGAAAATGGAAATAAAAAAAGTGAAAAAATTGTATAAATGTAAAAAAGGGAAAGAATACTCACCTTGATCGGAAAACCCTCTTAAGAACAAATGATAGACTGAAAAAAACCAACTAAAAAACTTAGAAAATGAAAAAATGAAAAAAAATGAAAAAGTAAAGAATACTACGTAGTAAGTACTAATCTTGATCGAAAAATCCCTTGCGAAGATCGAACGTCGGATGTCAAAAGCTCGATCGATGGAAAAAAAACCCAATACTGTAAGGGAAAAAAATTAAAAACTAAAAAATTGAAAAACTGAAAAAAAGGGCTCGACTACTCAACTTGACCAGAAAACACTTTCTTGCAAAGATTGAATACCGAACGTCGAAGCTCAATCAATTGTCGTCGGAAATTTTCACCAGACGGAGCTGAGCGGAGCAGTGTAAGGAGCAGAGCGTCGAGAGGAGCGGATTGGTGTGATTAGAATTAGGGCAAAGCAGCAATTATCTCTCAAAATCATGATGTCTCTCGTCGTTTTAAGTAAATGATTGGGTTGGATGACTCCGGTCGGATCCACTTTTAAGTGGTCTGACCGCTAACTTTGTTTTTAAAAAATTATGAATTGCGGCCGATATTTCAAAGGGATATATCGGCTGCAATATTGGCCGTAGCCTGATATTGCGGAGATATTTTTCCAAATATCGGAAACTGCAATATATAAGCCCATATCTTATCGACCTAGTGATAAAACCGATATTGCGACCGATATATCGGATATCGGACCGATATTTAGAACACTAGTTGATGGTAATAATGATCCCGAAGATCCTTCAATTCCCTATTTGGTTCAAATCATCTATGAGCCTGAAGCTCAAATTGACCATTTAAAAAGTAAATACATATGATCTGATTATAATCAGACTGACAATTAAATATTGTCAAAACTTTCACATCCCCGCTACTAAAAATCCAGCTAGGATTGACATACCAAATAAAATGGATGCAATCCACCAGTAGCAGAAGTGGATGTCCTTAAGAGATGAGAGGACATACCACTAGGCTCCAAAGAGAGAAATATACTCCTGGAGACCGAAAAAGCAATACCACCTCAGGAAAGTAAGCTCAAATCCAGAACCTTATTGCAACTTGGTTGCTAAGGACCCATTCTGGATCTGTCCATATTCTTTACCTGTCCCAGAACCTTCACTTCTTTAACGCGTCATGAAGGAGACACCTCTGGGAGAAATCAAATGTTTATAGTACGTACGGGGTGAGTTTTGGACAGAAAAGAACACATTTGGTCGACAAATTCTCTTATATTTCATTTTGCCAGTTAAAATAATATCGTTTCCACAACTCTGCTTTGCCTTAAGCAAACATAGAGATTTGGCCAAATTATAATAATGTGAAATGAGGCAAAAATAAGGTGAGCTGGACTCACTTATGAAATATGGGGTGTTGGACCTGAAATCCTGGTATCAAAAATGATATCAAATCCTGTGGATAACTGAGTATTGTAGGAGGATTATAATAAAATCGTTAGTTATAAGCATTTTAATTTGCTACAGCTTTAGAAGTATAAGTCGCTCAAACCAGGAAGTAATCAAGTAAGATGACCTGAACTCACTTGCAAGATGAATCTGATGCATCGACTGGTTTATGTCAAGGCGTAACCCAACGAATGGCAAAAAGAGGGAATTTTTGGTTGATGTTGCTATTGGATGTGACAACATTACCGATATAAAATTCCTTCAACTGCATGTATAAATTTTTTCTTTACTTTCCTTTCTTTTTGGGACATATATTAATAATATGATTAAAGGAAAGACAACCTAGACAGAGATCCTTAAAGGACGCATACTAAAAGGTTGTTTTTTGCTCCTCTTAAAAACAGTATTGTTCTTAAGAGAGCAAATTAAAAGAATTGAGATTATTTTAATAACTCAAAATATTATCGGATCTCCTGAAGAGAAAATACCGAAATATCTGTTAAAGCCTATCTATCAGATATGATATGATATGAAAGTCCTAGTTAGGCATAACTTCTTGGCTTACAGAAAACTATCATCCTGAAGATGAACTATCATCCTGAAGATGCCATTAATCATCCTGAAGATGAACTATCATTCTGAAGATGAACTATCATCCTGAAGATGACATTAATCATCCTGAAGATGAACAATCATCCTGAAGATGAACAATCATCCTGGAAATGAGCTATTATCCTGGAAATGAGCTATCATCCTGAAGATGACATTAATCATCCTGAAGATGAACTATTATTAATCATCCCGAAGATGAAAACTTCATACAATGACGATTGATGAAGAAAAAATGAAAATCATTCTCCACTGAATACACCTATTTGGTTGTATGGATACACATTAAAAGACCTCTTTCCGTTAGCTGGAAGAGGGGAAGAATATATATGGTCCAGAAGTACCTTTAGTGTCTTTGATACACTCTTTTACCTGGCCAACGACATGCATCTCTTTTGAGCGTTAGCAGTATAGCTATTAGCCAGGTACAGTGCAGCGCCTGCAGCGCACCCCTGGACCAGAGATATGTAGCTTCTGCGCTATCTCCAAGGGTCGAGGAAAAATCCTCCACGCTAAATGTATTTGCATATGCAAGTTACAGCTCATCGCGGTGAATAGCATAAAAGGGATGTCCACCTCCTGAAGATCTACACAGAATCCTCCCAAGTCTACATCCTCCTACCATCCCGAGAAGCTCATCACCCAAGAAGCAGTTCAAGAACATACAAAGCCAGGTCCTGAAGTACCGCGCAGACAATGACGATTAAGACGTGGAGCTGTCTACCAAGTTCGCTAGCGCTCTTTTAGTTTCAGCTACTGCCTTATATGAGTGAAACTTGTATAGATGAGTGATGCTTGTACTTTACTTTTGTTTTCGGAATGTTGTAGATGAGATGGATGTATAGACACATAGGAGATAAATGTATAGATATATAGGATATCTGCAAGCCTGAAGCTTAATCAAATAAGGGGGAGTCAACTGTAGAGTTGTACTCTTTTTCCTTGGCTAGTGGTTTTTCCCACAGGGTTTTCCATAGTCAAGGTTTTAATGAGGCAACCACATTGACTCTGGATCCAGAAGTATCCACCCCTCGACACATCCCCAAATCAGGGGAAGTTATGGAGTGCTGTACTCTTTTCCCTTCGCTATCGGTTTTTTCCCTCGGGGGTTTCCATAGCTAAGGGTTTTTAATGAGGCGGTTATCCCTAACTTGGATCTAGAAGTATCCACCCTATAAGATACTTAGTAGTACTAATGAATCATTCAGTATTCATAAAGTCGAGTATACCACGTTGGTTGGATAAGGGGAAGTGTTATGAATAGGACCTATTGGGCCTATTGGGTATCCACCCATATGAGTTACCCATATGAATACTATATAAAGGAGACTAGGGGGTTCCTAGCCTCAACCTTCTCCAAACCTGTTTCTACTTCACAACAGTGAAGTGCTTTCTGGGGAACACCTGTTACTTTATTTATTGGAGAATAGGAAGAGTTCATACAATGTTTGAATAGGATACAAACTCATAATCATCTATTGGATAATATATTCATAACAATCCTACTTATCTCACCATAAGTGTGAACTCTGCTCAAGAATACTTTAGGATTCTGAACATCATACGAGTATCACAAGGGGTGTATACTTCGAGATCCTGAGTTAATGTGATTTGCTTACTTAAAACCTTTGGTTATGAAAAACCCGGAGGAAAAAACCATAGCTAAAGAAAAGGGGAACAAATCTCCATTAACTCTCTCTGATATGTACAAGCTCTTAGCTTTCAAATCTCTTAGGCGTTTTACATCAATCATATTTACAACATTCCGAAAAATATGTACAAATTACAGATATCACCATTGTTAGGGGGCTGCTGGATCCAAAAAAGCTATGGAGAGGTGTGTTTGGTCTTGTAGCTCTGGAGAGGTGTGTTTGGTCTTATTGTCTCTGATGTGGTCTCATCAAAGTTGGGGTAAGCATGTGGCATGGTCTTCAGACTATGTGGTCAGCTCCAAATTAGAAGTCTTTGACCCAGTCGTCACCGTAGATGGCCGTCCCACTGTAGGTACTCTGTTTGTGACTTCTCGTTATGTAGGTCAGACCTGTAACATGCATCTGCATAAGCATTTATGATAATTCTTTATAATATAAGCCCAAAATTTATCGACCCTTAGAGGTAGCGCAGAAGATGCTTAACTCCAGTCCAGTGACGCTTTTAAAGCGCTGTACTGCATCTGTTTGGTAAATTTACTGCAAATCCTATAATGGGACACATGCAGTTAGCAAGATAGAGAAGTGCTCCAATTGCACTTAGATAAGGGACTTCACGACCTAGAATATCCTCCTCCTCTTCCAACTGACGGAAGGGGTCTTTATGTACATCCAATGAATGTAGTACTATCGGTATACTTAGTGGATGACACTGGTCATTGTGTAATTTCTTCAATACTCTCTGGGTGTTTGAAGTTCAATGTAACATGATTTTATAAATCTGTGAGCCATGACATATCTTTATTTTGCCAAGGTTTTTCATATCATATTTGATAGTCAGGCTAAAGCAGATATTTCGGTTTTCTCTTCAAGAGATCCAATGAGATTTAAGTAGTTTATAACTATGATCTCAAATCATGTTCTTTGCTCTTTATAAAGATGCAAAGACAATCTTTAGTAGGAATTCTTGCTTTGTCAAGGGATTCTGTAACGACTGGTTTTCATGTATCCGGATTATCTATATTATATATATGTTTGGTGGATTTTCTCGTTATGTGTGGTTTCCGTCTCCGTAGCTTTCGTTTTCGTTCGTTTCGTTGTGATTTTCTAGCTTCTTCCTTAGATCGTTGAGTTTTGGAGTAAGTCGTTCGTGACGAGCTTCATATCGCTCATATCTTAGAGATAGGTTGATCTTAGAAGCCGTAGGAATCTTCCCGGAAACTTCCCGCTTCGATTCGAGACTTTTTGTGCACTTTAGTTGGTTCAAGAAGGGGAACCAACCGACTAGATTCCAATCTAGTCGGTCAGGAACTCTTCTCAAACCGACTAGTTCATTAAATCAAAAATTCAGAAGTTACTGTTTACTCTTAGTCGGTCTAAGAACAACCACCGACCGACTAGATGTGAAACTAGTCGGTCAGAACTTGCTCTCAGACCGACTAGTTCCTTCGATTAATTTTACCTAAGTTACTGTTTATCGTTAGTCGGTCAATGAACACTCACCGACCGACTAGGTTGCAAACTAGTCGGTCGACGGGCCTTCACAGACCGACTAATTCATTTCCCAGATTTATTCTTCCTTACGCTGTTTGATTTTAGTCGGTCATAGTTGGTCGACCGACCGACTAGTTTTTAAACTAGTCGGTCAACAACCCTTCTTTGACCGACTAATCGCCCCCGAAACCCTAGGTTTCGGGCAGCCGCCGACTTGTTTCTATTTATACCCTCGATCATTTTCTTTTCTTTCTTTCACTTCTCTTGGCCATTTCCCTTCCCCTAGACCTCTGATCTTCCCCAACCTTCCTCTAGCCCTTCCTCCTTCCTCAAGAGCCCCTCTCACCCTCCATTTAGGCCGGCCTTCATGCTTTAGGCCGCCTCCAACCCCCAAAACCCCCAAAATCCCATTTCTCCATATTTTCTCCCCGTTTCCAGATCTGAGCCGTAGTTCTCCGGATCGTTCTTCCGTTGCCGTGCTTGCTCGGCATCGTTCTTCCGCTACGATACGGTTAGTGAATCGATCCTTTAATATTCTCATAATCCACTTTGTGATTTTTGTTAAACCCTAGTTCTGATATTGTTTTGCCATGGCAGCGATCCCATCTCCGTAGTCTAATATTTTGTGTCGTGCCTCGTTGATCGTCATCCTCGGTGCTAGGCAGGTGAAACTTGCCACTTAGGGTTTTAGGCCATGCTTTAGGCCATTTGCTTGTTGTAGGCGTAAAAGAGACTAGGCGACGAAATGATACTCGCCTAAGCGCAAATTCCAGGATCTAGCTTGACAACGAAGCTTGATCCGACTACTTTAATCATTTGCACTTGCTGTCATCCCTGTATCTTATTTGCCATGTTTAAATTCGATTAACGGTACGCAAAATTAACTGTTTATTGCCATGACATTGCATGCATCAAAAGTTCCATGATTGTGTAGCACACGCTACACCTAGAGAATTGATTGAGGCTAGGCACCTGCTTTTGGCGGGCACAACCCCACGCCAAAAATACTTTTGGGATAGTGAACCAGAAAACGGGCTCTTGTGCGGGGCAACCCTGGCTTATTTACTGAGCATCGTGTACAGGGACCCTGGCTCGTTTACATGTGGGAGGGGTAAGGGTTAAGCGGCCATTCAACTGGGAGTCTGTCCGACCAGCAACTTCAGTTGTAAGGCGTAAACTCTGGGTTCTGGGGTAGTGTTAAGCGGCCACTCAGTATGAATGTCAACAGTTCAGCTGTAAGGCGTAAACATCTACAAATAACTTGAAAACGTGACTAGTGAGAAGATTGAGATTGTTAGTAGCTTGGCTACTCTTGACATGTCATGATAATTGTTCTCTTGCACTTATTGTTACACCATGTCTTACTTGTGCACTCATACCATAACTGCCATGTCATGCATACTATAACTGCTAGGTTGTTAGTTTACCTTTCTTTCAGTTTCCTTGCCCAAGTCTTTTAGACTTGCTGACATGTGCCCCTTTCTCTTTTGGGTGACATATGTTAGATCCTGAGCCAGAGTTCGTTGTTGAGGACATGGTGTTCGCTGACGCTGAGTCAGAGACCGCGTTCATCGAGGAGTTTGAGGACACGTGCGATCAGTCATAGAGACTGTTTGCGTTGTTGTTAGACTGCTTTAGTTGTCGGTGCGTAGCACCAATACTTTGTGCCGTGTTGGCTTTTGTTGGCCATGTATTGGGCCTAGACTCTTTCTTTTAGCCTGGTGGCTTTTCTGGATGTTGAACTTAATTTTAAATGTTTGGACCTTGATGAGATTTGGGATTTTATTTCTGTATCTCCTTGTGTTATTATCTTGTTCTGCTCGTGGTTACAGGGACCTGCATATGTTTTATTGACGCTTATCAGGCGTGGAGCTTCACAGCTCCACGTTTGAGCGGACCTTCTCACGTCTCGCCTCCATTTTAGGGAAGCGGGGCGTGACAGGTTTTGTTGGTGGCCCATGCAGGTCTCCACTTCTGTAACTGCGATTATCGGAATAACGATAATAATATTAGATGGTCCAATAAACTAAGTTCGACATCCGAGTCATAAGCCATGAGTCTAATTTGTTTCGTTTTCTGTGTCATTAGATGGCAGGAAGGCGAAATACCCGTGGTGGTGGTAGTGCGCCTGCGCCCCCTCATGACGAGGAGCCTGATCGGGGGCCCACCAATTGGGAGATGATGCGGATGATGCTTTAGATGATGGAGGTGCAGCAGGGCATGCTCCTGCAAGTCCAGAATGCTCCAGTTGTTCGAGCTGCTCGGGCAATTCCGGAGGCCCCTCGTTCCGAGCCAGAAGCGAAGCAGTTTCGGGAGCTGGGTCCCGATTATTTTGATGGGTCTGAGGGTCCTCTAGCTGCCGATGAGTGGATTTGGAACATTGAGGATAATTTGAAGATGGCAAAGATCAGCCCGGCTGGATGGGTTGATTTGGCGAAGAGGCAGCTCAAGGATAATGCTCGGAACTGGTGGGATGCGGAAGAGAAGATACTGGTGGAGCCGATAGCTTGGGCTACCTTTAAGTCCAGGTTTGATGAGGAGTTCTTCCCGAAGGCTGCCAGGAAGGAGATGCTGCATCGTTTTATTGAGCTGAAGCAAGGGAGCTTGACGGTGGACCAGTACCACCAAGAGTTCACTAGGCTGAGTCGGTTCGCACCGAAGATGGTGCAGGATGCTAATGAGAGGGCTCAGAGGTTTCTGCAGGGACTTGCTTTGGAGCTTCAGAGTTTCGTGTCTTCCTCTGATCTGGAGTCTTATCAGAAGGTTCTGGTAGCTGCGAGGAGGCAGGAGCTGAACCTGAACCAGAGGAGAGGGCATACTTCTGGAGCTGGGAAGAGGCCTATGGAGCAGGCCAGAGCGGTGGTTAGGCCTGGTTTCAAGCCTAATCAGCCGGTGCGGTTCAAGAGGCCAGGATGGCCTAATCTGAAGACTTGCCATTTCTGCGGCAAGACTGACCACATCAAGGAGCATTGTAGAAGATTTCTGGGCCAGTGTTTGGTTTGTGGTGATGCTTCTCATGTCGCGAAGGATTGTCGGCATGCGAATCAGTTGCGGAGAGCGCCGGATGGTGTTCAACAGCAGAGAGCACCTGTTGCAGCACAGCCGTTGCAGCTGAGAGCACATGTTCCTGCTGGACGTGGAGCAGCTCTTGTCCCACAGAGACAGGCCTTTCAGCAGGCTTTTCCGCCAAGGAGGCAGGCTTTTCTGATGACCGCTGTGGAGAGCGAGGCTGTGGATGAGGTTATTGCAGGTAACCCTCAATCTAGTCGTTTCTTTCCTTAGTTAGTTTTAGTTATTAGATTATGTTTGGTTGCTTGCATATGATTGTTTGCTAGAATAGGATCTGATTGTTAGATCGCTTGTTAGGTGTGATTCTGGTTTGCACATTTCCTGCACGAGTCCTCTTTGACTCAGGTGCATCGATGTGCATTATTTCTCGGAGCTTCGTGGAGAAGCATTCCTTGTCGACGTCCCCTCTTCCCAAGAGTTGGAATATCGTCACAGGAAATGGCGTGATCTCGGTGCATCGTGGTTGCAATTCTTGCCCGTTTGTGGTCTGTGGACATGAGCTTTACGCTGATTTCATTGCCCACGACATCGTCAACTATGATGCGGTCCTTGGGATGGATTGGCTTGCGAGCTTCTATGCTACGATCGACTGTCAGAGGAAGAAGGTGGTGTTCGAGATTCCCGGACATCCATTATTTAAGTTCAGCCGGGGTAGCAGTTTGCTTGGTCCTGTCAGATTTCGGGCCAGGCCGGTGGAGTTTGTGGCTATGCAGATGGAGCTGGAGAGGCCAGCGGTTGTGCGGGACTTCGATGACGTCTTCCTCGAGGAGATGTCTGGATTGCCACCCGATCTAGCTCTCGAGTTTTCGATTGACCTTTTCCGGGAGCGCAGCCGATTTTGAAGGCGCCCTATCGTATGGCACCCGCTGAATTGGAGGAGTTGCGGAAGCAGCTGGATGAGCTTTTGTAGAAAGGGTTATATCAATCCTAGTGTGTCTCCGTGGGGAGCACCGGTGCTGCTGGTAAAGAAGAAGGATGGTTCGCGTCGCATGTGCGTGGACTATCGGGAGTTGAATGCGGTGACCATCAAGAATAAGTACCCGTTGCCTCACATCGATGATATTTTTGATCAACTTGGAGGTTCGAGGGTGTTTTCTAAGTTGGATCTGAGGAGTGGTTATCATCAGCTGAAGGTGAAGAAGGAAGATGTCCCGAAGACAGCGTTCAGGACGAAGTATGGACACTACGAGTTTGTGGTTATGCCCTTCGGTGTAACCAATACACCCGCAGTTTTCATGAATCTGATGAACCTGATTTTCTACGACTTTTTAGACAAGTTTGTCGTTATCTTTATTGATGACATTCTGATCTATTCAAAGTCGGAGGAAGAGCATGCCTCGCACTTGAGGACGGTGTTGGAGATTTTGAGGAAGCATCGATTGTATGCTAAGTTTTCAAAGTGCGAGTTTTGGCTGGACAGAGTTGCTTTTCACGGGCATGTGGTGACTGGAGATGGTATTTCAGTGGATCCCGAGAAGATCAAGGCCATCAGAGAGTGGCCTGTTTCGCTGTCAGCATCTGAGATCTGGAGTTTCCATGGGCTTGCTGGTTACTATCGGCGCTTCATTAAGGACTTTTCCCGCATTGCTGAGCCGATGACCAGATTGACGCGGAAGGATGTACCTTTTGTTTGGTCGGGTGATTGTGAGAATGCCTTCGGTGTTCTGAGGGAGAGATTGACGACTGCCCCTATTCTTGTTGTGCCTGATTGCAGTGGAGGATTTGAGATCTTTTGCGATGCTTCTGGCAAGGGTCTCGGTTGTGTGTTGCATCAGCACGGGCATGTTGTGGCTTATGCTTCGCGTCGGCTCAAGACTCATGAGAAGAATTACCCGACGCATGACTTGGAGTTGGCTGCTGTCGTGTTTGTGCTCAAGATTTGGAGACACTTCCTGCTGAGTGAGAAAGTGAAGATCTTCACCGATCACAAAAGCTTGAAGTATATTTTTACTCAGAAGGAGCTCAACATGCGACAGCGTCGATGGTTGGAGCTCATAATGGATTATGAGATTGATTTGTAGTATCACCTTGGCAAGGTGAATGTGGTCCCGGATGCGCTGAGTAGGTTTCCAGCGGTGATGATGTTGACTTCGCAGTGGAGATTGCAGCAGGATTTTTACGAGTCTGGTGTTAAGATCGTTCTTCCTGGAGAAGCTTCTTCGTTAATGTGTATGCAGATACAGTCAACTATCGTGGATCGAATCAAGGCTGGTCAGGCAGGAGACCCGAAGTTGGTGAAGATTCGGGAGTTGGTAGAAGCCGGTCTGCGGACTGACTTCTTGATTCATGAGGATGGTTCGTTGAGATTTGGAGCCAGGTTGTGTGTGCCAGCTGGGGATATTAGAGAGGAGTTGCTGGTTGAGGCACACAGTTCACCGTATTCTGTGCATCCTGGTGGCACCAAGATGTACAAGGATCTTCGTCTGAACTTTTGGTGGCATGGCATGAAGAGGAGTATGGCTCAGAGTGTAGCCAAGTGTCTGGTTTGCCAGTAGGTAATGTCAGAGCATCAGCGTACGGCAGGGTTGCTACAACCGCTTCCGATTCCGGAGTGGAAGTGGCAACACATCACTATGGATTTCGTGACTGGACTACCTCGGAGTCCGAAGCAGAATGACGCGATTTGGGTGATCGTAGACCGATTGATCAAATCCGTGCACTTTATTCCATTCCGAGTAGGACAGTCCACTGAGGCACTAGCGAGGAGATACATGGAGGTAAATTCTTTTACTCTCCGTTTCTATTTCCTTTTCCTAGATAGATAGTGATGTAGCATGAATCGTGCAGGAGATCGTGCGACTTCACGGAGTCCCTGTAAGTATCGTGTCGGACAGAGACACAAGGTTCACATCTCAGTTCTGGCAGAGTTTGCAGAAGAGTTTGGGTACGCGTCTGAGTTTCAGCACGGCGTACCATCCGCAGACAGATGGCCAGTCTGAGAGGACGATTCAGATCTTAGAGGACATGCTGAGGGCGTGCATGTTGGATTTCAAGGGTTCGTGGGAGGACCATCTACATCTGGTGGAGTTCTCTTACAACAACAGCTTCCAGGCGAGTATTGGCATGGCGCCTTTCGCCGCGCTGTATGGGAGGAATGTCGATCGCCATTGAGTTAGGACGATGTTGGTGATCGGGAGCTGTTGGGACCTGAGATGATTGTGGAGGCCGTGGATGTTGTCAGGAACATTCGAGAGAGGTTAAGGATTGCTCAGGACCGTTTTAAGCATCGGGCAGATGCTAAACGCCGTCCTTTGGAGTTTCAGCCAAGCGACCATGTGTTCTTGAAGATTTCCCCGAATCGTGGTGTGATTCGCTTTGGGAAGCGAGGGAAGTTGAGCCCGCGATACATTGGACCGTTTGACATTCTGGAGAGAGTTGGCGAGGTAGCCTACCGCTTAGCCTGGCCGCCATCTTTGGAAGGAGTTCATAATGTTTTTCATATGTCGCAGCTTCGTCGATACATCAGTGATCCATCTCATGCTGTGGATTTCTCGGAGATCACCGTTCGCCCTGATATGACGTATGACCAGCAGCCAGTGCGGATTTTGGACAGGCGTCAGAAGTCACTCCGGAACAAGGTTGTCAATCTTGTGAGTGTGATGTGGCGACACGGCTCGCCAGGAGAATCTACTTGGGAGAGAGAGGATGAGATGAGAGAGCGCTACCCACTTTTGTTCCCGGACACGTGAGTGCTGGGAAATTCCGAGGACGGAATTTTTCTTAAGTTGGGGAGGATGTAACGACTGGTTTTCATGTATCCGGATTATCTATATTATATATATGTTTTGGTGGATTTTCTCCTTATGTGTGGTTTCTGTCTCCGTAGCTTTCGTTTTCGTTCGTTTCGTTGTGATTTTCTAGCTTCTTCCTTAGATCGTTGAGTTTTGGAGTAAGTCGTTCGTGACGAGCTTCATATCGCTCATATCTTAGAGATAGGTTGATCTTAGAAGCCGTAGGAATCTTCCCGGAAACTTCCCGCTTCGATTCGAGAATTTTTGTGCACTTTAGTTGGTTCAAGAAGGGGGACCAACCAAGATTCCAATCTAGTCGGTCAGGAACTCTTCTCAAACTGACTAGTTCATTAAATCAAAAATTCAGAAGTTACTATTTACTCTTAGTCGGTCTAAGAACAACCACCGACCGACTAGATGTGAAACTAGTCGGTCAGAACTTGCTCTCAGACCGACTAGTTCCTTCGATTTATTTTACCTAAGTTACTGTTTATCGTTAGTCGGTCAATGAACACTCACCGACTGACTAGGTTGCAAACTAGTCGGTCGACGGGCCTTCACAGACCGACTAATTCATTTCCCAGATTTATTCTTCCTTACGCTGTTTGATTTTAGTCGGTCATAGTTGGTCGACCGACCGACTAGTTCTCAAATTAGTCGGTCAACAACCCTTCTTTGACCGACTAATCGCCCCCGAAACCCTAGGTTTCAGGCAACAGCCGGCTTGTTTCTATTTAAACCCCCGATCGTTTTCTTTTCTTTCTTTCACTTCTCTTGGCCATTTCCCTTCCCCTAGACCTCTGATCTTCCCCAACCTTCCTCTAGCCCTTCCTCCTTCCTCAAGAGCCCCTCTCACCCTCCATTTAGGCCGGCCTTCATGCTTTAGGCCGCCTCCAACCCCCAAAACCCCCAAAATCCCATTTCTACATTTTTTCTCCCCGTTTCCAGATCTGAGCCGTAGTTCTCCGGATCGTTCTTCCGTTGCCGTGCTTGCTCGGCATCGTTTTCCACTACGATACGGTTAGTGAATCGATCCTTTAATATTCTCATAACCCACTTTGTGATTTTTGTTAAACCCTAGTTCTGATATTGTTTTGCCATGGCAGCGATCCCATCTCCGTAGTTTAATATTTTGTGTCGTGCCTCGTTGATCGTCATCCTCGGTGCTAGGCAAGTGAAACTTGCCACTTAGGGTTTTAGGCCATGCTTTAGGCCATTTGCTTGTTGTAGGCGTAAAAGAGACTAGGCGACGAAATGATACTCGCCTAGGCGCAAATTCCAGGATCTAGCTTGACAACGAAGCTTGATCC
Source organism: Scilla litardierei (assembly GCA_030789695.1). Lineage (NCBI taxonomy): Eukaryota > Viridiplantae > Streptophyta > Magnoliopsida > Asparagales > Asparagaceae > Scilla > Scilla litardierei. The sequence continues at coordinate 787,477,015 of CM061142.1, read as the reverse complement.
GACTACGTTAGTCATTTGCACTTGCTGTCATCCCTGTATCTTATTTGCCATGTTTAAATTCGATTAACGGTACGCAAAATTAACTGTTTATTGCCATGACATTGCATGCACCAAAAGTTCCATGATTGCGTAGCACACGCTACACCTAGAGAATTGATTGAGGCTAGGCACCTGCTTTTGGCGGGCACAACCCTACGCCAAAAATACTTTTGGATTGTGAACCAGAAAACGAGCTCTTGTGCGGGGCAACCCTGGCTCATTTACTGAGCATCGTGTACAGGTACCCTGGCTCGTTTACATGTGGGAGGGGTAAGGGTTAAGCGGCCATTAAACTGGGAGTCTGCCCGATCAGCAACTTCAGTTGTAAGGTGTAAACTCTGGGTTTTGGGGTAGTGTTAAGCGGCCACTCAGTGTGAATGTCAACAGTTCAGCTGTAAGGCGTAAACATCTACAAATAACTTGAAAACGTGACTAGTAAGAAGATTGAGATTGTTAGTAGCTTGGCTACTCTTGACATGTCATGATAATTGTTCTCTTGGACTTATTGTTACACCATGTCTTACTTGTGCACTCGTACCATAACTGCCATGTCATGCATACTATAACTGCTAGGTTGTTAGTTTACCTTTCTTTCAGTTTCCTTGCCCAAGTCTTTTAGACTTGCTGACATGTGCCCCTTTCTCTTTTGGGTGACACATGTTAGATCCTGAGCCAGAGTTCGTTGTTGAGGACATGGTGTTCGCTGACGCTGAGTCAGAGCCCGCGTTCATCGAGGAGTTTGAGGACACGGGCGATCAGTCGTAGAGACTGTTTGCGTTGTTGTTAGACTGCTTTAGTTGTCGGTGCGTAGCACCAATACTTTGTGCATTGTTGGCTTTTGTTGGCCATGTTTTGGGCCTAGACTCTTTCTTTTAGCCTGGTGGCTTTTCTGGATGTTGAACTTAATTTTAATGTTTGGACCTTGCTGAGATTTGGGATTTTATTTCTGTATCTCCTTGTGTTATTATCTTGTTCTGCTCGTGGTTACAGGGACCTGCATATGTTTTATTGACGCTTATCAGGCGTGGAGCTTCACAGCTCCACGTTTGAGCAGACCTTCTCACGTCTCGCCTCCATTTTAGGGAAGCGGGGCGTGACAGATTCACTTAGTTGTATAATATTTTATTTTATTATTTCTTCAATAGAATAGACATCATGAAGTCTATTCAGGCATTTAAAGAAATGGGAAAGTATCTTTATCAAGATATCTATAGAGGTATGCTTTTACAACATTCAATAACAGCATATCCAAAATTTTATTTGCCAAATCGTAAGGTATTCACAATTTTTAACTAGGGAGTTTGATGCACCATACATATAAGTGAGTCAAGATCATCTTAATTGTTTATTCCCTAGTTTCTGCGAAGAATCCTTAAGCTATTGGTTGAGCCATATACCATACGATCTTATACGTATTTTTATTTATACAATACTTATGGTGCCCACATGTTTGACATCTTTTGGTGTCTGGACTTCAGATCCAACCACTTCACGTTTCATAAGCGAGTCCAGCTCAGCTTTTATTGCCTTATTTCACATTGGTCAATCTCTACGTTTGCATTTTAGCAATGGAGTGTGGATCGATATTATATAATTATCATCGCTTTTGTGATGTAAGTGGTAATATGATACATGAATATATTATCGACAATTTGTGTTCTTGATGTCCAACACCTCCCATGTACGTACAATATTAAATTATATCTTAGTTTCTCCCGGATTTTCCTCTTCATGTGATTTCAGGAGGGGTGAGGGTATAGACATGAGCTCATTGTCCTGTGGTAGCGTTGTCTCAATGCCTCTAGGTGTTTTTCTCTTTCTGGGAATTTTATCTTTGGAACCTGGTGGTCTGTCTCTTTTCAGTTAAGAAACATCCACTTCTGTTGCTGGTAGATTGCATCCACTAGTGGGGATGTCAACACTGGCTGGAGTATTAGCAGCATGGATGTGTGATCTGACAAATTTTCTTGTAATCAGTAACTATGTCCAATAACTATTGAACAGTTTTCTTGAATATGGATGATCTTTAGAATCTCTTTATCAAATTTCATAATCTTCTGATGATAGATTTTTATTTATTTATTTTTGTTATTTTAAATGGTCAGTTGAGCTTCATGCTTCAAACGAGTTAGGTCTAGTACTAGGAGTGTGGACACATCAATGCACATTTTTCGAGATGTGCTTTTATATTGCTTCCCATGTTTGGGGTACACGGTATCTCATTATAGATTCCAAGACGGCGTTGATGTCCCGATTTCATTCACTGTTGTGGTGTTATATGGATGTAAACTGCGCAACCAAAAATTCTTAATGAATAGATATTTGGAGGTTTTCTGTATGCTAATTGCATCGAAGAATAACTTTGATTCCCAAAGGGTCTGAGTCTAATTTAGAAAGCATCATGCAATATTACATGTCCCCATGCAGTCACCAACAACTGGAGTCAATGGATGTGTAATCCAATTGGGTCGTTTTAATAATCGACTTATCCAACCCTTTTTGGGTGTGAACACGTGCTTCAGGATGTTCAACTTTTATTTCAGTTACAAATTATTATTTATATCCCAGTATTATCCAATGTGCCCATAATTTTGATAATTTGTCCTGATAGCGTTTAGAAAAAGTTGGACCGCGGTTGGATAATAGGCATACGTATGACCATTTAGAGAATACATTGATAAGTACTGTAAGATACTTTATCAGCCCTTCTTGGGGAGTGGAAAATGTCCCTCAATTACTCTCAAGGAAAAAAGGTTTATTATTTTACTTTTAATGGAGAATTTCTTTCACTCAATAATAATGGAAATTCACCTTTCTGAATAATCTTCATGTTTTTCAACTTATTGGGGCATGGTGGAGTACATCATAACCGATTAAGTGTGTCTAAACCACTCGTATCGAAGTGTAAACTTATACGAGTTCAGTCACATTTGTGCGCTCCGTTAATTTTGCTCCATTCTTCGAATTTCGTATTGTATGGACCTTTTGAAGGTACATTCAAACGCTCAAGTATGGTCTTCAAGCCATTAATTTTCATGTGTCGTATATTCGGTATTTATTTATTTTGTCAGTTTCACTATGGATTTCGCATCGACGAATATCCTTGAATATTTTCTTTTCTCCATATTATCTGAGAGTATTGGGGCATCCTCATATTTTGTTCAGGAGTTTATATACTTGTAATGCTTGATCCTCAAGTCAGACGTCCCAAGATAGTATTCGAGACAATCACTAGGATGAGATGCTTTTGGTAGCATGCATCATGAGTGTTCATGGGGATGGTTTAATTATCCACAATTTGTTTGACAATAAGTCAAACTTGTAGCAAGTATAATCATTGCAAAAGAATACTTCAATGCAACACATAACCATTTTATATCAAAATATGGCATGTAAGGATAACTTTTCATACAATTTATTTTATTACATAGAAGTATAGGTATTTGTTAAATCCATTTTTGGCTCAACAATAATTTGGTCTGAAGATGGCTCCTTCGTCGGGGTGGATCCTTGCCAGCGGTTGAAGTGAGACCCGTGAACGATCGTCTCTGGGCCAAGGTGAGCTAGGATTGGACTCCACGGATGGATATTGGCCTAGCTTCGTGGTATCTCCATTATCTTGCATCATTAGAAGATCGTTAGAGGGTCGGTGTTGGGGTCCGACCGATTCCCCTCCGACGCTCAAGTTAGCTTCTCGTGGAGGAAAAATAAAGTGGAAGATAAAGGAGGAGCATAAGGAAGTATCGTAGTATGCTTATTTGATACTTAGCCTTTGGTGGAGATATGGCCTCCCTTTCTCCGTTGGTCTCTCAAGTATGTATCTCCTCATCCAATGGCTTGTGACTTCCTCCATAATTGTTGCCCATAATTGCTCCACTAGTGGCTTTGAAATGGTCATCATGAAGCGTAACTATCACCATTAACCTAGCCACCAATTTCCATATTCAAGGCTATTCAAGTGGGCTTTGATGAGGTTGTAATCGCCCTCCATTCATGCTCATAATGAGGGAAGTGGAGGTTTGACTCATTCAACCCAAGAATAATGGGCCGTGGGCCGTGGAATGGGTCAGGCCATATTTGTCGTTAACATCCCCTTATCGTTTGAGTTCAACAACTATAATGTTTGAGGTTGGGTGATTTGGTAAACATTAAGAAGAAGCAGCCCAGGTTGGATGTAAGGAAAGTAACATCTTGTTATATAGGTCAGTGGGCAAGGGTCGTTCGGTAGCGAAAAGGTGGAAACCTTCGACTTACGGCCAATGACAAGGATGGTTGTTCAGTAGCGAAGGGGTGAAACCCTTCGAATTATGGCCAATGAAAAGGAGGGTCGTTCGGTAACAAAGTGGCAGAACCCTTCGGCTTACGACCGACGACAAGGATGGTCATTCGGTAGCGAAGGGGTGGAACCCTTCGTCTTATGACCGACGACAAAGATGGTCGCTTCGTAGCAAAGGGGTGGAACCCTTCGGCTTACGGCCGATGACTAGGAGGATTGTTCGGTAGCGAAGGGGTGGAACCCTTCGGCTTACGGTCGATGACGATGGTCGTTCGGTTGCGAGGGAGATGGTTCCTTCGTCTTACGGCCGATGACAAAGGTGGGTCGTTCAGTTGCGAGGGACTTGGCCCCTTCGACTTACGGCCGACGACGGTGGTCGTTCGGTTGCGAGGGACATGGTCCCTTTGTCTTATAGCTGACGACATGGATGGTCGTTCGGTAGTGAAGGGGAGCTTACGACTGATGGCGAGGATGGTCACACGGTAGCGAAGGGGTGGAACCCTTCGGCTTACGACCGACGACAAGGATGGTCACTCCACAACCCAAACTCCCTGTCCGTCCTACCACTCCGTCTCCCATGTCCGTCGAGCCTCTAACCGACCCTCCTCAACCCAAACATCGTGCCAAAACCACTCGTCCTTCCTCTTCCTTGCCTCCCCTCAAGAAGAAGAGGACGGCTACCTCTAAGCCTCGAGCCCGATCACAGCCCAAGCCTCAAGCTCAACCCAAGCCTGGACCATTCCGTGCTCCCACTCCACCTGACTCAGACGACGACTATATCCCGGAGTCTGAGCCTACCGAGAAGTCTCCTACTCCTCCTCCTCGCACTTCCTCTCGTCAGTCGAAGGGGAAGGCTCCCATGCCTTTGGGTGGTGTCGATATCTCGTTGTGTCGCGATGACCCGTTGTGTCTTGCGGCGTACAACCGTATCGAGCACTATCCATTGATTCTGGAGGATTTCGTTCAGTTCTCTGACTTCCCTCAGCTCGCAGATCTTCTCTCCTATAGCGGCCTTCTAGATTATCTTCGCCATGATCCCAAGGCGAATCCTCATCCATATCCTTGACTCGTCAAATTGTTCTATGCGAATCGTGTTCGGGGTGAGTATGACGACACCCACTGCATTGAGACCACTGTCTTGGGGACACCTATTATCCTCACGACAGAGATCTTAGGGCAGTTGATTGGTGTCTCCTCCTCTGGCCTGCTACCTTCTGATATCTCCGTGGATAATATCCACGATCTTGACCAGACCATGCTTGCTGAGATGTTCCACGTAATTCCTCCCGCCATGATTGGCGTTCCATCGAAATCATTTAAGCCGAATGCGTGGGTCTTAAATTTGATTCTGAAGTCGTGTCTTCTACCGAAGTACGGCTCCTCCAGCTTGCCCTCCCAGCTATTCCTTAAGCTTATCTACGCTCTTTTTATGGGGAGCGAGATAAATTGGGCCCGCATTATCCTTGACAAGATGGATTCCTTTGAGTGCATAAGGAAGTCCACCAAGTCAGCCCATATTCCTTATCCCTGCCTGCTAACCCTTGTCTTTCGTCACTTTGGCGTTCCTCTCTCTCCCGATGATCAGCGTCCGTTGGGTCCTCCCCTGAACGCGACTGCCGTCAAGAAGTCTCTTGCGGCCTTGCGTCACGTTCAGAGGACTATCCCTTCTGCTCCTCCTCCGCCTTCACGCCCTGACTCTTCAGCTTCTCAGAGCCGTCAGGAGGCTCGTATTGCTCGATGTGAGGAGATGCTTGCTCGCATCTGTTCTCACTTGGACATTGAGGTTCCTCCTACAGTTTCTGACGAGGAGGACATGGATGATGCTGACCTTGAGGAGCTTGTTACATCTCCTGTTCGTGCCCCCGAGGGTACTTCTGTTGGCACTTCTTCTGCTGGTGCTCCCGAGAGCAGTCCTGCTGCCACCCTCCCTTCGGTGGACACTCCAGTCGTTCCCGAGACTTCTGCCACTCCAGTCGATCCAGCGACCACCACCCCTTCTGCAAAGCCTGCTGCGGCTGCTGATCCTGCCTCCGCCTCCTGAGCTTGCGTTGGAGGACTCTCCCATGTGCACTTGGATGATCTACTTTGTCATGAGAGAGTAGGGTAGGATAGTTGGGTGGTTCTGTATTTTTGATGGATTTTTGGATGTTTTATGATGTATTTTGATGTATATATGTTTTGTGATACTCTTCGATGTATGTTGCGAGATATGTTGTATGATGTGCTCCGATCTGATGATCGTTTATAGTTGTGTTGGCAGATGTATACATTTTTATGTATCCTGGTATATATATATACATCGTGTTGCCATTTACTTCAGTGTACACATTATATCTTGTTTTGTCTCTGATGTTGATTTCGTCGCTCGACGATTATATTGATTAAATAGAATTGTTTCTATGAAAACATAGAATTGTTTTCCATGCACTAAATTCACTAAGAATGTTGATGTTGGAGAGTATGTTCCATAACTCAATACGTGAAATTGATTTGAGTTTTGATGATTTCATTTTTCGATTTTCGACTATGGTCTCGTTGGCATGCTTTGATTTTCTTCATTATTTACATTGGTGTCATTTAGACCGTGGTCGTATTCTTCGACTCTCGTGCTTTTATTTTTAGCCATTGTTGTTGTCGTTGATCTCCTCCCGCTCATTTTGCTAATGCCAAAGGGGGAGAGAATTAATAATGACGATGAGCCAAATGATAATTTAAAGAAATTTATCGTGAATCTAATTTGATATGTTAGATTCAGGGAGAGTTAAGATATAAAAATGGATTCCGATCCTATATTTCAATAATTGGATCATGTTTTATACTTTTCTTGTCTGCTTGATGCTTATGTTTATTATTTAATTCGGAATTAACGAGTCATCAATGCAGGGGGAGTAAGTAAATTTCATTTGTATCATCATTATTGATTATTATTTATGTTGGTTTGTCATCACCAAAAAGGGGGAGAATGTTGAGTATTGATTCCCTGGATTTGGTTTTGATGATGAACAAGCATAAATATCATGAACTAACTCTTTGAGAGCGCAGTTATGGAGATCGTCGCCAAAATTCTACGTACATCAAAAGCGACGTCTCAAGACTTCTCAAAGCGCGTGATCGTGTGCCTGAAGCTTCATTGAAGCTCTAGGAGCATTATTGAAGTCAAGAGTTTCGGATTGAAGCTTTGAAGATGGTTCGTCAAGTTTATTTTATAGTCTTCTAGCTTCTTTTCGTAGAATGTTAAGACTTGAGTAGGACTTACATTATAATCTTCATAACGCTCATATCTTAGAGCTAGGATTATCTTAGAAGCCTATAGAAACTTTCCCGAAGCTTCACGCTTCATTTCGCGGCTTCTAGTGCATCTTAGTTGGTTCGAGAAGAAGAACCAATCGACTAGATTGTCATCTAGTCGGTTAAGAATCCTTCTTGAACCGACTAGATCTCCTTGCTCAATTCAGCCTAGGCACTGTTGACCAATTAGTCGGTCCAAGAAGGTTCACCGACCGACTAGTTGTCAAACTAGTCGGTTGGGAATCCTTCTTAGACTGACTAGTTATGCCTTCATTTTTCAGCCTAGCTCCTGTTGACTAGTTAGTCGGTCCAAGAACATCCATCGACTGACTAGTTGTGAAACTAGTCGGTTGGAATTTGTTCTTAGACCGACTAGCTCTCCTTGTATTCAGCCTATTGATTTTCAACTCTTAGTCAGTCAAAGAACACTCACCGACCGACTAGTTGTCAAACTAGTCGGTTGGCAAGTCTTCTTAGACCGACTAGTTCTATCTCCTGAATTCTCTATATTGGCTGTCTTCCTTTTAATCGGTCCAAGAAGAATCACCGATCGACTAGTTGCAAAACTAATCGGTCAGTGATCCTTCTTAGACCAATTAAGCAGCTTCAGAAATAGATCCGTTGGGCATTTAATGCCACGAATTTTGCCTCTCTCTTCTCTCACTCCTATATAATCTTGTGATGCTTCTTCATAGCATTAAAGGCTGATATTATTGAGACTTTGAGAATCAAAGAGAGAGCATTCAATTCTCATTTTCAAGCTCCCTCACTTCACAAGAATCTCTCCCTCACTCTTACTCCTCAAGAGAGATTCTCATTCATTGTGAGCTACTCAAGCTAGGAGCTTGAATCCAAGTCACTAACTTCTCCCTAGCCACCTATTGCTATTCATCTTGGTGGAGCTAGGGTTTGGTGCTTTCTTCTTCCTCAAAATCCTTCTTGCCCTAAAATCTGTAAGTTTTATTCAAGGCATATGATTTTGTTGGTAAGTGTTTATTGTTTCATTTACTTTGATATTGCAAGTTTATCTCTCGGTTGTGAGAGAAGTTTGTGATCCCGGTTTGTGGGAGTCACATTTCGATTTGTGTATGATTTGATCTTGTAGTAGTTTCTACAAGAATTTCATAGTGAAAACTTGGGTTAGATGATTCTAACTCAAGTAGCCGGAGGGGATCCGGGTGCTTGGGACGTAGGATCACCGGGAACAAGTCGGGGAGACTTGGGTGGATCTGAACCCGTTATATCGTTTGTTTGCATTGTCTTTTATTGTTGTCAACTTTCATTCCGCATTGTTGGTTGTGTTTGCACGATAATTAGGAATAATTATCTTGATTATTTTAAAGTACTATTCACCCCCTCTAGTACTTGTGCAGTAGCTATCAGGGCATTACATGTCGTTCAGTTGCGAGGGGGTAGCCCCTTCGACTTATGGCTAACGATGATAGTCATTTAGTGGCGAGGAGTATCCCCTCAGCTTATGGCTGACAATGATAGTGGGTCGTTCAGTTACAAGGGGGTAGTCTCTTTGACTCATGGCTGATGACGATAGTCGTTCAATGGCATGGGGTATCCCTCGGCTTACGACTGACGACGATAGTGGGTCTTTCAGTTGCGAGGGGGTAGCCCCTTCGACTTACAGCTGACGACGATAGTCGTTCAGTGGCGAGGGGTAGCCCCTCGACTTACGGCTGACGACGATAGTGGGTCGTTCAGTTGCGAGGGGGTAGCCCCTTCGACTCACGGCTAACGACGATAGTCATTCAGTGTCGTGGGGGTAGCCCATCGGCTTACAGCTGACGATGATAGTGGGTCATTCAGTTGCAAGGGGTACCCCCTTCAATTTACGACTAACGACGATAGTCGTTCAGTGGTGAGGGGTAGCCCCTCGGCTCACGGCTGACGAAGATAGTCATTCAGTGGCGTGGGGTAGCCCCTTGGCTTACGGCTAACGACGATAGTGGGTCGTTCAGTTGCGAGGGCGTAGCCCCTTCGACTTACGACTGACGACGATGGTCGTTCGGTTGCAAGGGATGTGGCCCCTTTGGCTTATGGCTGACGAAAAAGTTGAGTCGTTCCGTTATGAGGGCTTGGCCCCTCGGCTTACGGCTGATGACAAAGTAGGTCATTCAGTTACGAGGGGTTGGCCACTCGGCTTACGGCTGACGATAAAGTGGGTCGTTCAGCGACGAGGGTGCGTCCCCTCGACTTACGGTCGACGACGAAGGTTGTTTAGTGGCGAGGGGTAGCCACTCGGCTCACGGCTGATGATGATAGTCATTCATTGGAGTGGGATAACCCCTCAGCTTACGAATGATGATGATAGTGGGTCGTTCATATGAGGGGGTAGCCCCTTCGACTTACGGCTGACGACGATGGTCGTTCGATTACAAGGGGCATGGCCACTTCGGCTAATGACCGTTAACAAAGTTGAGTCGTTCCGTTACGGGGGGTTGGCCAATCGGCTTACGGTTGATGACAAAGTGGGTCCTTCCGTTACGACGGGTTGGCAACTCGGCTTACGGTTGACGACAAAGTGTGACGTTCAACGGCGAGGGTGCGTCCCCTCGACTTACGACCGACGACAAAGGTCGTTCTGTGGTGAGGGGTTGGCCCCTCGGCTTATGGCTGATGACAATGTTGAGTCGTTCTGTTGTGAGGGGTTGGTCCCTCGGCTTACGGCTGACGACAAAGTGGGTTGTTCAGTTACGAGGGGTTGGCTCCTCGGCTTACAGATGACGACAAAGTGGGTCGTTCAGCGGTGAGGGTGCGTCTCCTCGACTTACGACTGATGACGAAGGTCGTTCAGTGGCGAGGGGTTGGCCCCTCAGCTTATGGCTGACGACAATGTGGGTGGGTCCGGTCCTCCTGCCTGGATTATCCTCGCCTAAGATTGGTTTTCTTTACATCAGGTGTTTTACTTCCGTTCAATTGATTGATGCAAATTTTGATGTCAAAAATCAAGGCAGAGGTGGCCTTAGCGAGGAGGACACATCAGGATCGATGGGGAGCTATATTTTTGGAGTCGTATTTGACCAGCGAAGCATCCTTTATGGCGATCATGAGTACAAAATTTATCCCACAGGTGGGAGAGAAATTGTTTAAAGCAAGAATTTGCAAGAAAAAGTTTCCCGTTATTCTAAGTTGTAAATGGAGTAAGGAAAGAAATGACCTGTAGTAGTTTCCCCCTCCTCCATGGCTAGCGTCATTGGCTTTGAAAGGAACTCAGCGAGCTGGTTTGGATCTTAAAGCTCGAGTAATTCTCGAAAAAATTTCTGTTTCTGATGCCCAGATAGAGGTTGGGTCAGCCCCCTCCAAGTTTGGAGATCGAGAAGCAGCTCGGTACGGAGGAATTCGGGCTGTAGGGTCTTAGTGACGAGGACAGAGCCAGGCATGGAGCATGAAGGTAGTAGCTCAGCACCGCATTGCCATCGAGAGGGTGATAGTGTCGTTGGAAACTAGCCTACGAGCATGCACCGTTTTGACGAGATCGTTTAGATCTCAATTGGAAAACTCATGCTGGGGCCGAGACTGATCGGGGCCTGGATGCCCTCTGCGAGACCCACTTGTTCATTTCACTGACATGCAATGCGATGTAGTTGGAGAAAAAGCTTATCTTGTACTGAATTTGATTATGAACACAAATTCAAAGATATTTGAACATGTGAGGAAAACCTCCCTCGAAGGTAGGAACTTAAATGATTCAGTGCCTTCGTCAGAGCGAGGCCCCCCTAGTGATCCTGTTGAGGATATTGGGTGATCGAGCCCCGACGAAGTTCCATAGCTAGGATTGAACGTTGCAAGCTCCTCTCAGAATGAACGAGTTGGGTCGAAGGCTCGGATCGAGCTCTGACATAACCTTGTGACGATGGTCAAACGTTGAACTCCTTTTAAGATGAAAGACGGTGCCTAGCGATCTGGGTCGGAGGCTTGGATCGAGCCCCGACAGAACCCTGTAGTGAGAGTCAAACATCAAACTCTTTTAGGGATGAAGGACGGATTGAGATCATAGCCCCTCTCTGAATCTCTTCATCCTCGATGAGCTTGCAGACTTCACCGCCGACGAACGATGCTTGAGCGAAGGTCTCAGTAGACCTCGGAGTTTGATGCTCTAACCAGGAAGCTCGGTTGGAGGTAATCCCTGAGCTTAGAAGCTCTTTTGGAAGGAGATCCCAAACCTGGAAACTCGGTTAGGGGAAAGATGTTAGGTATTGGTGTTTCATACCAATATTAATTTGATGATGATCACAACATTATGTTGTGCTAATGTCTCTCATGTTTTAGTCTCATAGTTAACAAATGAAAAATATCATTTTTGGAGACTAAATGCTTGGTGCAAGGATGGACATCAAGAGGAGCAATGCCAAAGCTTGGACTCAAGGGGTGCCAAAGCTTGGAGACAAGGTATCAAGAATTGAAGCCATAGACTCTAAGGGAAGCAATGTAATCCATGTAATTTCATTTAATTTTTTTTCTCTTTTTGAGTCTAGGTTTATTGTAATTCCTTGATAGATGGAATAACTCATTCATGCATATGCATTTTCCATCTTAGTGAACCTTAGGATTATCATAGAAATCATCCGAATAGGTTCATCTTGTCAAATGACTCATTTGGAGTCTCTGGCTCTCCTACAAGCGAGCGATGAAGGAAGGACAGGCGACTGGGTGATTCCAGGCGCCTGGCCAGCCTTCAAAAGTCGACTGTAGTGCACAGCTCAAGTCAACATTTCTTGACTCTTTCTTGAGATCTTGGAAACAGTCGACTGACGTTCAATTTACAATCGCTTGTTGATTCGGGTTGAAGATTGCATAATTAACCCTTTATCTAACACCATTGTGTGTGTATATGATGCTTAATTGGTCTCTAATAAGATCGTATTTTGAATATCATCATTTATTAGAGCAAACCATTGATTTGTGCACAAAATATGAATTTTATTGAGTATTTCTGACTTTTTATATTTTTCATGGCTAGATCTCGATCTCACGATTCCAACGACTATTTATTTGTATTTTTCTGAGAACTGTGCTAATTTCTATGAATTTTTGAATGCAGAATACGATTTAAATGGAGAAATACGGCCGTAAATACGAAAATACGGCGTAATACGTATTTTAATCCCCGCTCAGACGCTACCACGTGTCAATGATCCACGCGTTCCCACCCGCATCGGAAGGGCGCATCGATGTGTCAACGCGACTGATTCTCAGTACACGATCCCCATCCGACGGCTTTGCACATCAGACGATGCGGCGTAATCGCCACCTTTGATCGTTCATCGGACGGTCCATCTGCAACCCGAGTTTGAGTCGGATGCAACCATCAGGCGGGGCTACGTGGCTAGCGGACATTCGTTCGATCTTGATCCGATGGTGTCAATTGAAGATGAAGCGGATCCAGAGCACAGATCAGCAAAGCGGGCGCAGATCCGCCTAGATGGACACGTGGCGGGATTACAACAGATCCCGCTTTGATGGACGGTTGTGGTTTGTTGCACTTTGCGGGTGCGGGTTTAAGGTGATATTGGAGCGGGTTTGGACCCGTTAACGACTTAAAACCCGCAATTCTATTATATAAGCATATTCTAGGGTTTTTGGCCGTATTCTGGCGTATTTTGGGGTTTTTGAGGCGGCTACTGAGCGTATTTTTCTGGAGGATGTTGCTGATAAATTCCAGATGCTATTGTTCTTAAATCCAGAGAGTTTGGTTGATTATTTTGGAGATTTGGTCGACTTGTCCCGTGGATACGATTCTGGTCTCTCCAGGTACTACTTGCACGATCTCCTACGTTTGGGAGTATTAGCTCACACTATTTTGAGTCAGGCAAGTTTTTGGCGCCGTTGCTGGGGACAACGGTATCTTTGATCCACATTTTCAGCTTTTCAAAGGAATACTCGGTGAGATCTTTCCACTTTATTGCTTAGTTAATAAAAAACTCTCTTTACTAGTTTATGTGGCATAGGACCTCTACTTCACACAGATTGATAAGACTTGAAAACATGGCTGACAATAATGAACAACCCTTTGCAAACACTCCACAGGAATTACCAATGAGTGCTACATATATGCCCACTAGAGTTGCTTCTGAATCATGCATTGTGTTGCCTGATGGTGCTCATTCTTTTTCGCTTAAACCAGGGGTGATCCAAATCCTCCCATCTTACCATGGTGAGGATGGAGAAAATCCTTATTTGCATATTAAAGTATTTGAAGAAGCATGCTCTACACAATTAGATGGAAATGTTAGTAATGATGTTATCTATCTTAAACTTTTTCCATTCTCGTTAAAAGATAACACAAAAAATTGGTTTATTGCATTACCTCCTAGATCTATTACTTCTTGGCTAACGATGCAAACCGAGTTTCTAAAAAAATTCTTTTCTTTGCACAGGACTCAGGCTTTAAAGAGGCACATCATGTCTTTTTTGCAGAAGGAAACCGAAGCATATGATCAAGCTTTGGAAAGGTTCAAGGAACCACTGTTAGCGTACCCGCATCATGGTTTTGACCAGGGATATACCAATGGGTTCTTTTACGATGGACTGCAGCCGAATACGAAGCAATATGTAGAAATGATGTGCAACGGCAGCTTCTTTGAGAAGACTCCAACGGAGGCTTGGACATATTTGGAAAACATTGCAGAAAATGCGAGAAGATGGGAGCCAACTTTAGAATTTGATAGGACTCTGTCTGCACAACAAACAAGAGGAGGCTTGTAGACTTTAAAACCTGACGATGCATTGATGGCACAAGTGGAGGCATTGGTTACGCAAAAGCTACAAAACATTGATTTAAGAGCACCAAAAGCAGTTACATCAGAGCCATACTGCGTCATATGTGAGAAACCAGTTCATGACACTACCGTTTGCCCACTGATTCCAGCAATAAAAGAGTTAGGTAGAAATCCAGAGGCAGAGGTGAATTGGGTGGCCAATCAAGGGTATAATGCCAATTGGAAAAATCAATCAAATCGAGGAGGTACTTCATACCAGTAGAAGCAGCAGACGACTACTTCCTATTACCATCCCAATCACACCAACTACCAAGGGAAAAGGGAGCAAAGCAATGAAATGTAAAACCTCATTGCTGCAGTCCAACTGATGGCACAGATGCAACATCAACTTACTGAAAATTTTGCAAGATTTATAGCATCACAGGATAAAGGTAAATTCCAGCTCAACCAGTTGCAAATCCTAATACAACTCATTCTTCTTCTTTTTCAGGAAACAACGTCAAACCATGTCAAGCAGTGACTACATTGCGTAGTGGACGTGAAATTGAAAAGCCAGAAATGCCTAGACATGAACAACCATCTGAGAAAAAAGAGGAAGTGGAAGCACATGAAAAGTTGCAAGATGAGGAAGAGGTCGCAGACAAAGAGCCAGAACCATATATACCTCCAGTTCCATTTCCGCATAGACTTGCTCCGCCATCAAAAGATAAGTATCAGCATAAGAGACATGTTCAAGCAGGTAAAAATTAATATCCCATTACTTGATGCAATCAACTAAGTGCCTGCATATGCTAAATTTTTGAAGGAGTTCTGCACTGTGAAACGGAGTCTTAATGTGAAAAAGAAAGCATTCCTAACACAACAGGTAAGTGCAATGGTACAACATGACACTCCACCCAAATATAAGGATCCAGGTTCTCCTACTATCCCATCTATTATAGGAACCAAGAAATTTGGAGATGCTTTACTTGACTTGGGTTCTAGTGTTAACATTTTGCCTTACTCTGTTTACTTGCAATTAGGATTGGGGGAGCTGAAAAAGACACCTGTGGTTCTACAGTTGGCAAACAGGTCGGTGAAAGTCCCACGGGGATGCGTGGAAGATGTGTTGGTCCAAGTGGACAAATTCTATTACCCAGTGGATTTTATCGTCCTTGACATACATGGGTCACACTCAGGTAACTGCACTCCTATCATATTGGGACGTCCATTCCTAGCAACTTGCAACGCTATGATCAATTGTAGGGATGGACAATTGAAGATAAGTTTTAGTAACATGAAACTTGAGCTGAACATTTTTAAATCATGTAAGTGTAATGCCTTGATAGCTACTGCACAAGTACAAGAGGGGGGGTGAATAGTACTTTAAAATAATCAAGAGTAATTATTCCTAATTATCGTGCAAACTCAACTAACAATGCGGAATGAAAATATTGACAACAATAAAAGACAATTGCAAACAAAGCGATATAACAGGTTCGGATCCACCCAGGTCTCCCCGACTTGTTCCCGGTGATCCTACGTCCCAAACACCCGGATCCCCTCCGGCTACTTGAGTTAGAAACCACTAACCCAAGTTTTGCACTATGAAATTCTTGTAGAAAACATCTACAAGATCAAATCATACACAAATGAAATGTGACTCCCACAAACCGGGATCACAAAATTTTCTCACAAACCGAGAGAAAAACTTGCAATAGCAATGTAAATGAAACAATGAAATGTTTACCAACAAAATCCTATGCCTTGAGTAAACTTACGATTTTAGGGCAAGGAAGATTTTGAAGGAGAAGAAGTCACCAAACCCTAGCTCCACCAAGACGAACAACGATCGAAGGCTAGGATGGACTTGGTGACTTTGAATCAAGCTCTTGGCTTGAGTGGCTCACAATGAAGAGAATCTCTCTTGAGGAAATTAGGGCTCAAGGAGTTTGGAGAGATTCTTGTGAGAAATGAGTGTGCTTGGTGATCACTCCATATTTTACACTTTTTTCTGCATGTTTGCATGCCATTTTGATCGCTCGAATCGCGTTTTTTACGATTTTTCGGCAATATTGCGATGCTTTTCACGATTTCTTGTTTTTGTCGAATTTCAGGAGATTTCGAGCGATTTGGAGTGACTCTGAGATACACCCACTCCGGAGTGTCACCCGTGACTCCTTCGAGGGGAATTTTGCTATTGGAGAGGAGTGAAAGAAGAAAGAACGTCGTAGGAGCGACGAGGGAGCAAAAATACAAAGATTGGGCATTTTCAGCATGTCACTCGGCCGAGTGAAGGAGTCACTCGGCCGACCATCGAAAGCCCGCTCAGCCGACCAGATCTGACACGAAGAAGATAGAGTATCAGCGTGCACTCGGCCGACCGTCGCCAGTCCACTCGGCCGAACCACGTAGACACCACTCACCCGAGTGGCATCAAGACGACGTCAACGAAAAGTCCAGACTTACTGTAATCTGTCAGTCAACTCCCGAGATCCGACTCGGCCGAGTGAAGAAGTCCCCTCGGCCGAAGCAAAGAAAGTCACTCGGCCGAGTGACTCCCGAGGAGCCGACCCCCAAAAGTCCGAAGTTACTGGAATTTGTCAGGGTTTGTCACTCGGCCGAATGACATTTGTCACTCGGCCGAGTGAGCCGCGCTGCCTGTAGTGTAAATTGCGATTTTGAGGCTGCGCAGGGGCATTTTCATCACAGTTTTTTGGGCGATTTTGGGGGGAATTTAACCCCAGTTTTAAACCTAGTTTAGAGAGCTTTTTCAGAACTTTTTGCAGCCTTTTTTAGATTACTTTTTAGGAGATTAGATTGAGCTTTTAGGGGAGAGAGAAAAGTGCTATTTTGTTGGATGCTATTGAATCTTCATTGGTTTGTCTCTCCCTCTATCAAAAACCTCATTTTTATTGATATATTGAATATTGCAATGAATTCTATTGATTTTATTGTGAATTTCTATTGAATTGCATTATGAATTGTGAGTAGTTTTATCATCTTAGGGCATAGGGATGAACCCTACGAACCCTATTTCTAATTCGTGATGAATTGGTGAAATTATTGCTAGGATTGATTAGGGTTAGTTTGGGATTGATTTAATACGAATAGCTAGGGATTCATACCGATTGGGATTTGCAAGAGATTGGATCCCAACTCGATAGGAAGCCCTAGAAATCCGAATTGGGTTACAATTGGATTTCTCCGGAATCGGTTTGCAAGAGATTGGACCGAAACTAGGGTTTTCGATTGCAATTCTATACCAATACCTGTTTGCAAGAGATTGGACGGGTAGGAACTATCCCAACCTAGGTCGTAGCTCGAGTTTGCACAAGAGTGGGCTCGAGATACGATTGAACGATGATGTTGTTCTTCACGCTAGCTTGCCTAGGTTAGGGTTTGCAAGAGATTGGACCCTACCTTAGGTTTGCTATAGACCGGTAATAGCGCGAGAGCGTGAGCTTGGTTCTACATTTAGTTGCAACTAGTTCACCTGAATTTCAAGTCTAGCAATTGTGAAACCTACGAATCACAATGACAAGATACGGTTTGTAGCGGGGATTCCATACCCCCTAGGCATATTTATTAATTTGATATTCCTTTTATACAATTGAACGACTGTGACCGCTTTATTGCGAACATTT
This sequence comes from Scilla litardierei, assembly GCA_030789695.1. NCBI lineage: Eukaryota > Viridiplantae > Streptophyta > Magnoliopsida > Asparagales > Asparagaceae > Scilla > Scilla litardierei. The sequence continues at coordinate 787,459,055 of CM061142.1, read as the reverse complement.
CTCGACTGTTCTTATAGCCAGGTGAATTGAAGAAGACACTGTCATTTGCCATCCTCATGTTCGATACCCGCTCGCCGCTACACCGTGCGCTTGCGGTAAGACTAGCGAGTCGTCCATCCCCGGGTGTGTGTTCGGGGCGGCCGATCAAGTTTTTGGCGCCGTTGCCGGGGAGGCAACAGTGTTTGATTCTACCTACCTAGCTATTTTTTCCTTTTTGTTCTATTATTTCCATTTTTATTTTACCCTTCCTTTGTGCTAACTATTTCTTTGAAACTCTGTTTTCCCTTGCATGTACACGAGATCCACGGCGAACCCCAAAGAAATACTATATGATCCGGAGATCGAGCGTACATTGAGGAGGATCCGAGCGGAGAAGTGACTCGATACGGAAGGGAATTTTATGACCCATCCTGAGACACCCGAAGAATTGGCGGAGCGAATGGCGAGGATCATTTCCATTAGAGATAGGTTTCGGCCTAAGACTTCCTCCACGACCTCATCCATAGCTATGTCGGAGTTGGCGGCCGACAAAAATTTTGAATTGAAGACCGAATTGGTAGTTCTGATGCAGCAAGACCCTTTTCATGGGAATTCCCATGATAACCCCCATTACCACATCCAGCTCTTCCTATCAAAATGTGCCACCTTACAAATGCCAGGCGTCTCCATAGATGCTATCAGACTGTGCCTCTTCCCCTTCACACTCAAGGACAAGGACTTATATTGGTTGAGGACGCAAGCAGAAGGAATCTTCACCACTTGGGATGAATTGGCGAGTGCCTTCGTCGACAAATTTTACCCGCCCTCCAAGACGGTGAAGATAAGAAGTGCCCTCATGTCCTTCAAGCAAGGACCGCAGGAGACTCTTGGTCGCGCCCCGGCGTACACGTCCCGGGACGACGGTTGTAGTTTTACCGCAAGCGCACGGTATAGCGGCGAGCGGGTATCGAACACAGGGAGGACGAATGACCGTGCTTGCTCCTAATCAACCTGGCTATTTAGAGGGATAATTGCCTTGGGCGATCCTGTCACAATCGTCAGACAAAAGTGCGAAATATCAAATCAAATAGAGAACGCCTAGGGAATGGGGAATCCCCACTACTCACCGTATTTCACAATTGTGGTTCGCCGGTATCGAAATCGCTAGGATGAGAATTTGGATGAACTAGTTGCAACTAAATGTGAAACCAAGCTCACGCTCTCGCGCTGTTGCCGGTCTATAGCTATCCTAGGTTTGGGTCCAATCTCTTGCAAACCCTAGCCTAGGGAAGCTAGCATTGGGATCAACATCATCGTCCAATTGCGCACCGAGTCCAATCTCTTGCAAACTCGGTCCACAATCTAAATTAGGATAGTTCCTACCCGTCCAATCTCTTGCAAACGGGTATCGGCGCGGAATTGCAACCGGAGATCCTAGCATCGGTCCAATTTCTTGCAAACCGATACTTCGAAAATCCGACTCCAACCCAATTCGGATTTCTAGGGCTTCCTATCGAATTGGGATCCAATCTCTTGCAAATCCCAATTGATGTGAATACCTAGCTATCCGTAGTAATTCGATCCCAATCTAATCCCTAATAACAATCCTAGCTCAATTTCTACCGGTTCAACACAAATACGAAATTGGGCTTGTAGGGTTCATCCCCACGCCCCAAGACGTGGAGACTACTCACTAATCATAGCAATAGCACAATAATTGGCAATGAAATAGACAATGGAATTCATCACAACAATGATATAAACAATAAAAAATAGAGTTTTTGTGGAAGAGAAGTGCAAACCAATGTAGATCTTCAATCAACCCAACAAAAATCCAAGTTTTTCTCTTCACCAATCACAATTAATAAAGCTAAAAAGTAGACTCAAAAAGCTGCAAAAAATCTGAGAGGAGGCTCCCAAAACTAGGGTAAAAACAGAGCTTAAATAGCCCCAAAAATCGTCTAAAAATCCTGACCAAAACGCCCCTGCACAGCCTGTTTTCCGCAAATTTCGCTACAGGCAGCGCATCGCACTCGGCCGAGTGACAAAAGTCGCTCGGCCGAGTGAAAACCCTGTCAATTTCCAGTAAGTCGTGGGCTTCAGGGGTCTTCAGTTCGGGGGCGGCTCGGCCGAGTGAGTTGTCGTCACTCGGCCGATGGCTTCACTTCACTCGGGCGGACGGGATTTGCCACTCGGCCGAGTGGGTCTTCTGAAGCTCAGAGGCCGAAAAACAGTAACTTCGGTCTTTTTGAGAGCCTTCGTCTGGGCGCCACTCGGGCGGACGTGGTATCGTCACTCGGCCGAGTGGGTCTTCTGTGCTCGGCCGAGTGCACAGGTAACTTGTGTCTGAATTGGTCGGCCGAGCAGTGTCTCGCTGGTCGGCCGAGTGGCTCCTCCACTCGGTCGAGTGGGACACAAAAAATGCCCAAACTGGTCGTTTTGGCCTCCTCGTCGCTCCGGCGACGTCCATTCTTCTTCCGCTCCTCTCCAACAGCAAAATACCCCTCGGGGAGGTCGTCGGTGGCCGTCTAGATTACACGCATCTCGAGATCACTCCTAATCGCGCCAAATCACCTGAAATGCGACAAAAACAACAAATCGTGAAAAGCATCGCAATATCGTCGATATATCGTGAAAAACATGATTTGGGCGATCAAAATGGCATGCAAACATGCGGGAAAAGGGTGTAAAATAAGGAGTGATCAAAATCCCCCAAGCTTGCCTCTTACTCGTCCTCGAGGAAGATAAGTAGAAAGCGAACCCGGTGGATTCGGAAAACGAAAACGGCGAAAAACGAAAAAAAAAAAAAAATGAAAAACGAAGAAGAATGAAAACCAAACGAAAATAAAGGAAGAAAGAAAGAAGAGGTAGGATGCTAGATCATTTTCTCAGGACGTGGGTTTCACTTACTCTTATGGCATGCACCGAGTGAGAAATACATGTCAAAGAATCTCATTTTGATATCATAGTAGAATAGTGCAAGTAGAAAATAGAAAACCCACGAACAACGGTATAATCATGAGAAACGGAATGATTTTAAAATTAACATCGCCTGAATCATCTAAAGCGGTATACAAGTCTCAGATCACACACTTTTCAATTGAACGCTTTCTATCTGGAGTATAGGAGTATCACATCATAGAATAGAGAGAATAGAAAAGTATGGGTTTCATGAAATGAATGCTAGGCTTAGATTTCTGGATTTCGTAAAGCTAGAAACAATCTCACCGAGTATAGAATATCACTTAGCCTAGGTTGTCGTGCTATGTCAAGTAGTCGCTCTCTCACACATCAATGGATCTCCTCCCCCAAGCTTATCTATAAGCGTGGTGGCACAAAAATATTTACATCCCCATTTTTATAAAGCTCCAAAGGCAAAGAAGAGAAAGAAGAAAGAAAGAAAATAAGCGAGATGGGATCTTTTATTGAGGATTTTTTTTTTCTATCATATATACAATGATCCCAATTCAAAGAGAGATAATGATATACGAGAATGTTCTTCTCTCTTTTATTATATATATTTTTTTCTTTTTTTTCTTTTTTTTTTGGAATAAGAGATTTGGAGCTAGGAATTAATAACGGGGGAAATGCCATAAAATAGAATCACTAAGGGGAGATTCACCAATGATTTTAAAAGTAGAGAAATGTTGTTCAAGATTTGTGGAGAAAGAAATAAATATAACTCTCGGCTCACTCTATAAGACATGCACGACAACTTCAGCAGGGTGATCTAATCTACTCAGTTTCGATCGCAAAAAAGCTAACTAATCCAGATATATCATAGCTAACAATCATTCAATCATCCGGAAGTGAAGTGTACAATTCATGCATATAGAAGTGATAAAGGAAAAGAAGTCAGTACTCCAGATATAGGCATTCAATGCGTGAATCTTGGTGTGTTTTCTGTGATAGCATACATATGAATATTCAGGCTCAGCTAATAATAAAATTTCATCCATTTTCATGAGGAAAAAGTGTGGGCTCCTATTTCTAAATGCAAGCGAGTCATAGCATATGATATCAGAAATGAAATCTAAGACACGACAAATATAGCATGCATATAGAATAAGCTAACTCCACGTAGACATCATCACAGAAAATTCATCTCTAGCATGAGATGAAAAATAAGGAAGAAGTAAAGATAAAAGGAAAATGGAACTATGCAATGCGGCACACAGGTAAGTAAGGAAAACGTGATGCATGGCGAAACAAAAGGAAAATAACGAAAAATGAGTGCAAAAGTGAAAAGCGGTGTGAAAAACTGAAAATAAAGGTGGCAAATCGAAAAAAGAACGTGAAAGTTCACTCCCCCAAGCTAAACGGCACAGTGTCCTCAATGTGCAAAGTGTGGCACATAGAGAGACAAGCAATGTGAGGGGCAAGTGAGGATGGATGCATGATGGGAAGAAAAAATATAAAAAAGGAAAAGTAAGAAATGAAAATATGATGCGGAAATGATGCATGCACAGCTAGGAGTGATACGAAAATAAATACGGCACCCAGAACTCTCCCTCTCACCCAAAAAAGATATATATAGATGTGATCAAAAATGAGAATCCCAAGTAGATATGATATGATATGCACAAATAGATATGATCAGAAATATAATCCCAAAATAAGTGAGGGGAGGGGGTGGACAAAAGTGCATCAGGACCCAGCAGAGACGGGCAGCACAACGACAGGAAAGGATCAAGGCATCAAGAGTGCCTAAGAAGGCGGTGCCGCGCCGTCTCCGTCCTGAGGCGGAGGTGGTGGTGGTGGTGGTGTAGGCTGCTGAGCTGGGGTGGGCGTGGGAGTGGAAGCAGGTCGAGCGTGTGTGGGTGTGTGTGTGGGAACCTGCGGGGTGGGTGGGGGTACGCGTGGGAGACGCTCTAAGATCTGCGTCAGGCAGTAGTGGATCTGAGGGATCAGGTCAAAGCGTCCAAACAGCGTAGAGACGGTGGAGGACAGGCTCCGAAGGTCTCCTCTAAGACCACTCACCGCCACCTCAAGAGCACGTATGCTCTGCAGTACGGTGTCGGGCGGGGGTGGTGCAGAGGGACGCACCGGTCTAGGCTGTGCAGGGCGAGGCTGGCGTACGCGTGTGGAGTATGTAACGGGCTCAGCAGGGAATGGGACAAAAGGGGCCGCGCCTGGAAAAGTGGGCCTGGCCTCGGTGTGAGGCCGGGACGCCGGCTGGCGAGGAGTGGAGGCAGCGGCAGCAAAGGAGGCGTGCAAAAGAGGTAACGAGGTGGCCAGAGAGGTCCGTGGCACAGACGTGTGGACAGACGCCACGACGCTCTCGGAGAATAAGGCGGCGGTGGAGACAGAGGAATCTCCCGCTGGGGCAGAAGTGTGCGGTCCAAAAGGTGTAGCCCCAGCGGAGATCATGCTAACCATGGTCTCCACGACCGAAGTGAACGAGGGCTCTCCGCACTCGACTATGGTCAGCGGGCGCTCGGGGAGTGCGGAGCAAAGGGGCTCCACGGACAGAGGGCCTGAGGTGGCAGAGGGAGTGGTGGGGACAGCCTCGGAAGTGGCGACAGTGGTGGAAGTGGGCTCAGCAAAAGTACTCTCGACACAGGCAGAGGTAGGGACAGAAGTGTGAAGAGCAGTGGAAACGTCAGGAACAGGCTGAGAGGCCACAGGGTCGACGGGGTGGGCAGCAGGCTCGGCAGGGTGCGCAGCAGGGTCTGCGGGAGCAGCCTGGGCAGCGTGGGCAGCGGGGCCCTGCTCGGCCTCCTCGGCCTCGAGCACGTAGGCGGCGGGGATGAGGACATCCATCGCCGGAAGCCAGTCAACGTGGGCTGGTGCAATCAGAGTCCGAGCAGGGCTCGGGAGAATCATGTAATCGGCCCCATAGGGGCCGTGCAACCAGACCCAGTGACGCTCGCCGTGCGGACGCAGCATCTTCATCCGGGCCATAACGTCTATCGACAAGGAAGTGGGGCCCGGAACGCGTCGCAGGTCGTCGGGGAAATCCTCGCCGGTCATAAGAGCCAGCAGGGTAATCAGGCCGCCGCAGCATATCGGTGAGCGAGCGCCCACCGATACAATGATGCGGTCTAAGTACCATGCCGCGATATCGATCACGACGGCGGGGACAAGCTCGTCTCCATCCCTAGATAGAGCTCTGGGACGTGTCATCGCATAGAGCATGTAAAGCTCTGGCGTAGACATCGTGCCCGGCTCATATCTGGCCAAAAAGGTAGTCGCCATGAGGCGCTGGGCAATGCGTAGGCAGGGATGTACGATGGCCGAGGCCTTGGCCCTACTAGGGTCAAAGGCGGCGTGGAGACCCGTGATACGTGCCCAGAAGGCACCGGCGTCGAAAGAGGGTGGAGGGATATGTGTGGGGCCATAACCGCGATCGGCTCCGGGGACTGCGGGCCAAGAGAAAAATGCTCTCATCATATCGAGAGTGACCTGGCACTCTCGATCCATGAACCGGAATGAGCATCCCCCATCGGTCCGGGCGATAGAACTCAAAACCTCAAGTGTCGGACGGGTAAAAGTATCCGCCGACACCTGGAAAAAATCTCGCCAGCCCACGTTGTCGTACAACGTGAGCATCCCCTCAAGTACCCCCAGGCGTCCTAGGTCAGCGAGGTGTGCGAACCTAGAGGGTACGATCGAGCGCTGGGAGATACGCTCGAAGACGGCGCGGTGTGCGTCGTCTCGGAACGTAATCCCGAGCGGCCCGACCAGTGGAGCCGGTGGTGGTGGCTGTGGATCGGCGGGGAGAGGCTGTGCGGGCTGTGGGTGCGCTGCAGGCTGTGCGGGGTGTGCGGGGCCTGCAGGCGGTGCGGGGTGTGCGGGGGACGGTGGAGGAGAGTCCTCCAACTCGTGGGAGGGGCCGGCATCATCCGACCGCTTCCGCTTGGCGGAAGCTCTCTTCGACCGCGGCCGTGTCCGGGGCGGCATATCTGCCCCGAGCGCGCGCCGAAAAAGTGAAAAGTGCGGCGTGTGCACAAGAGTGGAAAGAGTTTACCCAAACACGCCGCGAGTGCTAAGTAGTGGAAGCGTGCGAAGTCCGCGCCTCCACGAAGTCCTGAGCAGCCCGTAGAAACTCCCCTGAGCTCCCCTAAGCTCCAAAAAGCAACCTGCGCATGGAAAAGCGATATCAGCGAGTAATAATCAAAATGTATGGAGCAATAGAGGTATAACAGATAGATATAGGAATTGATTTGGGTTAGGGGGGCGTTTAGCACATGGATCCTCAAAATATACACGAGGAGAGGAGAAAACGGTGAAAATAAGCGAACCGGAGGTGATCGGAGGCGGGGCGGCCGGCGGCGACTCGGGCGGAGTCCGGCGACGGGCGGCCGGCGACGGCAGGCCGAGCGGCGGCGCGCGCGGGCGAGTGGGCGAGCGGCGAGGCGAGATCGGGCGAGGGAGCTGAGGGGGCGCGGGCGAAGGGGTTTTTTTTTGTTTTCGAAAACCGTGCCCCCCCCCCTCGGTTTTATATAAAAAAGTTACGACTCGGCCGAGTGACTTTACTCACTCGGCCGAGCGAGGCAATTAAAAATTTCTCCCCGATGTCGCTTCGGCCGAGTGGCTTTGCCAGCCTCGGCCGAGTGGAGTAAGTCCATTCGGCCGAGTGACTCAAGCTACTCGGCATGACTCGCCCTAGGAGGGTATCCGTTTTACTCGGCCGAGTGAATATATGTACTCGGCCGAGTAGCAGTTCTTATGAAATGAGGAAAATAGACAGAGAGTTGGGTACATCAGACTTCCCTCGTTCGTGAGCGGCTCGGCCGGATGAACTTCTTGACTCGGCCGAGTGACTAGTATACTCGGCCGAGTGAGCCTTAATTTCTGCTGTTTATCTTCGTTTGGACTCTAAACTCCGTCTTTCTTCCTCCAGTCGATTTCATGCTCCTCCTAAGCGTCGAACGCCTTCTTGGGGCGCTCCTCATCGTCTCGTTCATCCTCCTCATGATGATCTACCTATCTTCTCTCCTGTCAAGAAAAATAGGACCCGTTATCACAAAATTTTTGGTCGGGTGACTCAAAATACTAAAAATTTCTAAAACGAAAATAAAGAAAAACGAATGAAAATAAAGCAAAAACCGTCGGGTTGCCTCCCGACAAGCGCTCGTTTTAGGTCGTGAGCTCGACCCCCTATAATTTTCAATCAATGCGGGATGTTTGGTGCACATGAGATGCACCCGTCAAACTTTCCGGGGAGCGCGCTTGGATTCGGACGTGGCGGCGTAGCGGTCTCCCTCGGAGGTCTCCTATCTCGAATAGTGTTGGGGGGAGGCTCCCCCAAGCTAGCATTTGCCCCGGTCAACGGCTTAGCCGGCGATGCCGATTTCCGTACCGGCGGAGCTTTCTTTGGAGACTTTGATTTCGAGAGCTTGCAGAGCTCTCGAATCCTTGCGACATCAGCGTCGCCTTCATCTTCATCAGTGGAGAAGTCTGGGGAATCATCATTATTGTCCTCATGGCCTAAATCCGGGCTTTCATCCAATTCTTCATCAAAAAGGGCACCAATTGAGTGAGGAATCGCCTCCTCTATCACCTCATCAAGGAGGTCCATATAATCGAGCTCCTCATGGTAAGGCATGTGCTTCATTGCCTTGGGAATGTGGAGTTCCACCTCGATGTTTCCGACGTTTAAGGTTAAGGTACCTTCACGCACGTCGACGATGACTCCGGCGGTGGCGAGGAATGGGCGCCCAAGTATCAATGAGGTGTCTCCCTCCTCCTTAATGTCCATGATGACGAAGTCACATGGCAAGCATATTCCTCCCGGGACTTGAAGTGGGATGTCTTCGGCGATCCCCACCGGCCTTGTTATCCGTCCATCGGCTAATTGAATGCGCATGTCGGTGGGTTTCAACGTTGTCCCGGTGTTAAGCTTTAAGAACATGGAGAGGGGCATGAGACTCACACTAGCCCCAAGATCTACCAACGCCTTTTGAAGAGGCACACCGCCCAAAGTGCAAGGAATCCGAAAACTCCCCGGATCTTTGAATTTTGCCGGCTCCTTTTCTCTCTTGGTGAACCAAGAGCCCTCCTCGGCTAGCATGATCTTCTCCTTCCTCTTTCTCCCCGAAATCAAGTCCTTCAAGAATTTGGCATATGTGGGGATCTCGATGATGGCGTCAAGGAAGGGAATATTTAGGCTAACTCCTCTTAGATACTCGAGGAATTTCGCTAGCCTTTTCTCCATTTTCGCTTTCGCTAGTCTTTGGGGGAATGGGACCGGTGGCATGAAGCGCCTCTCCTCAGTTAATAGCTCCGCCCTAGATTTCTCCTTGTCTTGTGGCTCCTTCTCCTTATCGACCTCAACTACCGGCTCAACCGGCTCCAAGCTTTCCTCCACGGCCTCCTCAATAGGAATCATGGCGGGGGTGGTGTCCTTCTTGTTTAAAAGATACTTCAATGCTGCATGGTCGGTGTGGACAATCACCTTGGAACCGAGGAGGTAGGAGCGAAACTTCTCTATGGAATAGACGACCGCTAGAAGCTCCTTTTCGGTAGTTGTGTAGTTTTTCTGCGCGTCATCCAATGTCTTGCTTGCGTAGTATATCGCATGAAGCTTCCTATCTTTCCTTTGTCCCAATACCGCTCCAATGGCTTGGTCGCTAGCATCGCACATTAGCTCGAAAGGGAGGCTCCAATCCGGCGGTTGGATGATGGGCGCTGAGACTAGCGCTTCCTTCAAGGTGTTGAAAGCTTGCAAGCATTCTCCTGAAAAGTCAAAAGGAACATCTTTAGCGAGTAAGGAAGTAAGTGGTCGGGCAATCGAGGCGAAATCCTTAATGAAGCGGCGGTAAAACCCCGCGTGGCCAAGGAAGCCTCTAATGCCCTTGACATTAATAGGAGGAGGAAGTTTTTCGATTACCTCAATCTTAGCTTTATCAACCTCGATTCCTCTTGAGGAAACAAGGTGTCCGAGAACTATACCTTCCGTGACCATGAAGTGGCACTTCTCCCAATTGAGAGTGAGATTGTTTTGTTGGCATCTTTTTAGGACTTTAGTGAGATTTTCCAAGCAAGAGTCAAACTCACTTCCATAAACCGAGAAATCATCCATAAAAACTTCCATAATATTTTCAATATAATCGGAAAATATGGATGTCATACATCTTTGAAACGTGGCGGGAGCATTACAAAGGCCGAACGGCATCCTACGGTATGCGTAGGTGCCATAGGGACAAGTGAAAGTTGTCTTTTCTTGGTCATCTTCGTGCAAAGGGATTTGGAAGAAACCCGAATACCCGTCTAGATAGCAAAAGTATTTATGGTTCGCGAGGCGTTCAAGCATTTGATCGATGAATGGCAATGGGTAATGATCCTTTCGGGTAGCTTTATTGAGTCTCCTATAGTCAATGCACATTCGCCATCCCGTGACAGTGCGCGTGGATATTGGCTCACCTTTGTCATTTTTTATGACAGTCATCCCTCCTTTCTTGGGGACAACGTGGACGGGGCTAACCCATCTACTGTCAGAGATAGGATAAATTATACCGGCTTCAAGCAATTTTAGGATTTCCTTTTTAACCACCTCCTTCATGTTCGGGTTCAACCGCCTTTGAGGCTCTATGGAGGTGGCTTCGGTATCCTCCAAATGGATCCGATGCGTGCAAAGCCTAGGGCTTATTCCCTTTAGATCGGAAATAGTGTATCCCAAGACACCTTTGTGGCTCCTAAGGACGTCTAGGAGTTTTTCAAGTTGATCTTGTGTGAGGTGGGAATTTACTATCACCGGAAAAGTCAATTTATTACCCAAAAAGGCATACCTTAGATTCGGCGGTAATTGTTTAAGCTCTACCTGAGGTGGCGCTGCTTCTTCCACCTTTTCAGCTCTCATGAATTCGGCTTCTTCCTTGTCATCCGGGTTTAGCTCATTTTCAGATGGCATGCTTTCATGTGACAAGTCGGACTCGCTGCTTAGTGAGGATGAGGCATCGAAGTAGGCGCCCTCTGATTCAGTGCTAGCATCGCCAAAACCTTCGCTCTGCTCCAGTTCGTACCTGGAATCAAGAAACACATCAGACGATTCATAAAAACAAGAGTGAGCGTCATAAAGTGTAACATCCTGAATGTCGGTTTGCTCGAAGGGTTCTTCGGGAGCATAGTGCTCTTCGACATTTGCTCTATTGTCTTCGAAATGCAATTTGTCGTCGACCACGTCAACTCTGACATTGCCTCCGATGGTCCCTTCCGGGGAGATTTGGTCCATCACAAAGCTAGCAAATAGTTGTTCGTCGGGGTCCGTGATATTGATAGCAAATGCTCCGGTAGTGTGGACCTCGTCGACAAGCTCCTTAAGGAGGCCTGTAAAGGTGTCATAGTCTTCCCGACTGAGTTCTATTGTTGGCGTTGCATCCCCCATTCTCCCTGTTAAGATCTTATGCAAAATGCGGGGAGAATGTGCAAATAGGGCTACGAATGAAGTTAGGATAAGATGGAGAGGGAAGTAAAGGAAGAAAGTAAGAAGAAATAACCGGGTGGTCGGTGCTGAGCACCGACTAAAAATTTCCCCGGCAACGGCGCCAAAAACTTGGTCGCGCCCCGGCGTACACGTCCCGGGACGACGGTTGTAGTTTTACCGCAAGCGCACGGTATAGCGGCGAGCGGGTATCGAACACAGGGAGGACGAATGACCGTGCTTGCTCCTAATCAACCTGGCTATTTAGAGGGATAATTGCCTTGGGCGATCCTGTCACAATCGTCAGACAAAAGTGCGAAATATCAAATCAAATAGAGAACGCCTAGGGAATGGGGAATCCCCACTACTCACCGTATTTCACAATTGTGGTTCGCCGGTATCGAAATCGCTAGGATGAGAATTTGGATGAACTAGTTGCAACTAAATGTGAAACCAAGCTCACGCTCTCGCGCTGTTGCCGGTCTATAGCTATCCTAGGTTTGGGTCCAATCTCTTGCAAACCCTAGCCTAGGGAAGCTAGCATTGGGATCAACATCATCGTCCAATTGCGCACCGAGTCCAATCTCTTGCAAACTCGGTCCACAATCTAAATTAGGATAGTTCCTACCCGTCCAATCTCTTGCAAACGGGTATCGGCGCGGAATTGCAACCGGAGATCCTAGCATCGGTCCAATTTCTTGCAAACCGATACTTCGAAAATCCGACTCCAACCCAATTCGGATTTCTAGGGCTTCCTATCGAATTGGGATCCAATCTCTTGCAAATCCCAATTGATGTGAATACCTAGCTATCCGTAGTAATTCGATCCCAATCTAATCCCTAATAACAATCCTAGCTCAATTTCTACCGGTTCAACACAAATACGAAATTGGGCTTGTAGGGTTCATCCCCACGCCCCAAGACGTGGAGACTACTCACTAATCATAGCAATAGCACAATAATTGGCAATGAAATAGACAATGGAATTCATCACAACAATGATATAAACAATAAAAAATAGAGTTTTTGTGGAAGAGAAGTGCAAACCAATGTAGATCTTCAATCAACCCAACAAAAATCCAAGTTTTTCTCTTCACCAATCACAATTAATAAAGCTAAAAAGTAGACTCAAAAAGCTGCAAAAAATCTGAGAGGAGGCTCCCAAAACTAGGGTAAAAACAGAGCTTAAATAGCCCCAAAAATCGTCTAAAAATCCTGACCAAAACGCCCCTGCACAGCCTGTTTTCCGCAAATTTCGCTACAGGCAGCGCATCGCACTCGGCCGAGTGACAAAAGTCGCTCGGCCGAGTGAAAACCCTGTCAATTTCCAGTAAGTCGTGGGCTTCAGGGGTCTTCAGTTCGGGGGCGGCTCGGCCGAGTGAGTTGTCGTCACTCGGCCGATGGCTTCACTTCACTCGGGCGGACGGGATTTGCCACTCGGCCGAGTGGGTCTTCTGAAGCTCAGAGGCCGAAAAACAGTAACTTCGGTCTTTTTGAGAGCCTTCGTCTGGGCGCCACTCGGGCGGACGTGGTATCGTCACTCGGCCGAGTGGGTCTTCTGTGCTCGGCCGAGTGCACAGGTAACTTGTGTCTGAATTGGTCGGCCGAGCAGTGTCTCGCTGGTCGGCCGAGTGGCTCCTCCACTCGGCCGAGTGGGACACAAAAAATGCCCAAACTGGTCGTTTTGGCCTCCTCGTCGCTCCGGCGACGTCCATTCTTCTTCCGCTCCTCTCCAACAGCAAAATACCCCTCGGGGAGGTCGTCGGTGGCCGTCTAGATTACACGCATCTCGAGATCACTCCTAATCGCGCCAAATCACCTGAAATGCGACAAAAACAACAAATCGTGAAAAGCATCGCAATATCGTCGATATATCGTGAAAAACATGATTTGGGCGATCAAAATGGCATGCAAACATGCGGGAAAAGGGTGTAAAATAAGGAGTGATCAACTCTCTATGAGGCGTGGGAGCGCTTCAAGGACTTGCAACATCAATGCCCCCATCACAGCATTGAGAATTGGGAGCTTGGCCATAGTTTCTACAATGGACTCCAACCGGGCACAAAATAGATTATTGATGCTACCGCAAACAGAGCCATTTTGTCAAAGACTCCCGATGAAGCTACGGCCTTGCTAGAGGAGATGGCCTCCAACAACCAACAATGGGGGGACGAGCGAGGACATTCTTCGTCCTCCTTGAAGCCCATGAGTATTTATGAGGCCAAGGCCGTGGTGGAGCTTGCTAGCAAATTTGACTCTCTCCACAAGGTAGTGGAGAGGTTGGAGAAATACATTACCGAGCCGTAAGGAGCCCCTACTACATCCGCACCGACAAACCATATGAGTGATTGGTAAGACCAATCCCAAGCCATGTATGTAGGAGGGGAGCAAGGAGAAGGAGCTTTGGAGCAAATTCAGTATGTTGCGGGGAATTTCGGATATTGGGCCAACCCGGCCGCTAGAAACCATCCGGGTTTTTCTTATGCTAATAATGATGGTGCCTTGAACTCCCCGCCTCAACAACCTCCTCAAGCTCGGGCTCCACCACCACAACCGAATTATCAACCAAGGGGGCCACCGCAACAAAACTTCCCACAAAGGCAACAAGTGGGACCTTATAGGCCACCCGGGTATAATCAAGGGTGGAGAAATCCGAACCCTCCGCAAGCTCAACCGCGTTCGGATTTTGAAGCTAAGGTGGATGAGTTTATGGTGGAGCAAAGAAAGATTAACGACACGTTGAAGGCGGGACAAGATTCTCTCACCACCGTCGTCGCTCAAATTGGGGAGCAACTTGCGTTGCTCAATAGAAACAACCAACAATTGCCGGCTAACCCGAGCCAAATCCACGGGTCAACACCGGTCATATCAATGCGGTTGTTGCGGTTACAACAAGAGGTGGGAAGGATACCACCCCCCATGACTCAAATCAAGGAACCCGTGGTGGTGATTCTAGAAGAGAGCGAGCCGGTAATTGAGGTGAAAAAAGAGAAGGAGCCGCAAGAAGGAGCAAAATCTAGAGTGGAGGAACCTATTGATGAGCGCCGATTCATGCCACCGGTGCCTTTCCCTCAACGGCTAGCTAGAGCCAAGATCGAGAAGAGGCTAGCCAAATTCCTCGAATACTTGAGAGGGGTGAGCCTCAATATCCCTTTTCTTGATGCCTTAGTGGAAATTCCGTCATACGTGAAGTTCTTAAAGGACTTGATTATGGAAGGAAAAGGAAGGAGAAGATCATGCTCGCGGAACAAGGAACGTGGTTTACTAGGAAGGAAAAGGAGCCCGCCAAATTTAAAGACCCCGGGAGTTTCCGGATTCCTTGCACACTCGGAGGCGTCCCCTTACAAAAAGCATTGGTTGATTTGGGCGCTAGTGTGAGCCTCATGCCTCTCACCATGTTCCAAAAGTTGAATACCGGCACGGATTTAAAGCAAACCGACATGAGGATTCAACTCGCGGACGGTCGGATTACAAGGCCGGTTGGGATCGCGAAGAATATCCCACTCCAAGTTCCGGGAGGCATATGCTTGCCTTGTGATTTTGTGATCATGGACATCAAGGAAGAGGGTGACACATCGCTCATACTTGGACGCCCATTCCTCACCACCGCCGGTGTAATCGTCGATGTGTGGGAGGGGACTCTTACCTTGAATGTACGCAACATTGAAGTCGAGCTCCATATACCAAAGGCTATGAAGCACATGCCATATCATGAGGAGCTAGATTATTTGGACCTCCTTGATGAGGTCATTGAAGAGGCCATCCCCTACTCCATCGGTGCACTCCATGATGATGGTTTCGAAGAAGGCCAAGATTTGGTCGAGGAAGAGAAGATGGAGGACTCTCCCAATAGCTCCATGGCGAATGATGATGGCGACGCTGATGTCGCGAGAATACGGGAGCTTTGCAAGCTCTCGACATTGAAGAATCCGAAGAAAGATCCACCGATTCGAAGATCGGTGTCACCGGCGAAGCCAAGGACCGAAACAAGCTCAAGCTTGGGGGAGCCATCCCCCAACATTGCTCATGATGAAGGGGTGCTGAGGAAGGCCACACACCACCACGATCCAAATCCGAGCGGTCTTCCCGGCAAGTTCGACGGGTGCATCTCATGTGCACCCAACATCACGCATTAGTTGAAAATCCAAAGGGGTCGAGCCCAAGACCTTAAACGAGTGCTTGTCGGGAGGCAACCCGACGGTTTTTGCATTATTTTTATTTGATTTTCATTTTTGTTTTAGACTTTATTAGTGTTTTGAGTCTTTTTGCCCATAAAAATCGTGACAACGGGTCTTAATTTCTATGACAGGAGAGGAGAAAAGGAGATCTCTCATATGGAGGAAGATAGAGGCAAGGAAGAGCGCTCCAGGAATGCGCTCAGGCCTTGGGAGGAGGAAGAAACCAACTGGAGGAAGAAAAAACAGAGAGTAGAGCGAAAACGGAGCCCCGAAGCAGAAAACATCATGTCACTCGGCCGAGTATCATATGCCACTCGGTCGAGCAAAGGACCCCATTCGGTCGAGTGGGGCACCAACAAGGAAAGTCTGCTGAACCCAACTCTCTGTCTTTTTTGTGTATTTTGTAGTAACTGTCACTCGGCCGAGTACGTTTAGTCACTCGGCCGAGGAAAACGGATACCCTCCTAGCCTGAATATTACCGAGTAGCTTGTGTCACTCGGCCGAAGGAGTTTTCTCCCTTCGACCGAGTGAACAAAAGCCACTCGGCCGAGTCGTAAGTGGCGGGGAGAAATTTTTTTTTACGTTACGTCACTCGATCGAGCAACATAGTCACTCAGCCGAGTCGTAACTACCACTATATAAGTCGCTGCGGGCTCGATGCGAATTCCAACGCAACTAATCCCTAATTTCGCCCGAGCCCAACGACCTTTCCCCTCCCCTCACCCGCGACCACTGCCCCCTCGCCCGAATCACCTCGTCATCGGCCCCAGTCGTCGGACCATCGCCAACGAACACTGACCGCCTACGCGCCGACCTCCGGCGAGTACTCTCGTCGCCGGCCGACCCCCTATCACCTCGGTTTGCCCCCAAACTCCATTTTTCTCCTATTTTGCTCGATCCATAGACCCGTTGAGCCCCTAACCCAAATTAATTTGTTTATTTATCTATTATATTCCATCTCCCCCATGTATTTTGAATATTACCCGCTGATATCATTGTTTGATTTGCAGGCTATCTTGGGGGAGCTTAGGGGAGCCTCAGGACGCACTTTTAGCTTCGTGGAGGCGGCGCTCTTCGCATGCACTTGCTGATTTTCTCTCGCGGCGTGTTCAGGTACACTCGTTCCTTTTATTGAGCACGCCGCACTATATTTTTATTGGGTGAGCACTCGCGGCACACATGCCGCCCCGCACTAGGCCACGCACGCGGGGAGCCTCTTCCAAGCGGAAGAGGACCGATGATGCCGGTCCTTCTCACGCTAGGGAGGACTCCCCTCCACCTAGCCCACCACCACCCACACAGCCGCTTCCCGTCGATCCCATCCACGCACAGCCCATCCCCGCCGATCATGTCCCACCACCGGCTCCCGTTGTCGGGCCGCTGGGGATCACGTTCAGAGATGACGCACAGCGGGTGCGATTTGAGCATATCGCCCAGCGATCTATAGTGCCCTCTAGGTTCGCACACTTAGCAGACCTTGATTGCCTAAGGATGCTAGATGGGATGCTCACGTTGTACGACAACATGAGTTGGCACGACTTCTTGTCTGTTTCGGCGGACACCTACATCCGTCCGACACTTGAGGTACTTAGCTCGATAGCCCGGACCCCTGGAGGATGCACATTCCGCCTTATGGATCGAGAGTGCGAGGTCACTCTCGCCATGCTTCGTGTGTTCTTCCAGTGGCCCGATGTCCCTGTCCCCGACCGAGCCTACGTACCCACTCACATCCCACCACCGTCGTTTGACACTTCCACGTTCTGGACACGTATCACGGGCTCCCACCATGGCTTTGACCCTAGTAGGGCCAAGGCCTCAGCGATCCTGCATCCTTGCCTCCGCATAGCACAATGCCTCATGGCGACCACTTTCTTGGCGAGGTACGAGCCTGGGACGATGTCTACGCCTGAACTCTATATGCTCTACGCGATGACTCGCCCCAGAGTTCTCGATAGGGATAGCGATGACCTGGTCCCCGCCGTTGAGATTGATATCGCTAGCTGGTTTTTAGACCGCATCATCATTTCGGTGGGCGCTCGCTCACCTATTTGCTGCGGCGGTCTGATTACTCTGCTAGCCCTGATGACCGGCGTGGACCTACTTGCTGACCTTAGACGAGCCCCGGGCCCCACTGCACTCTCGATAGACGTCATGGCCCGGATGAAGATGATCTGTCCCCACGGCCAGTGGCACTGGGTGTGGTTGCACGGTCCTTATAGTGTCGATTACATGATCCTCCCGAGCCTCGCTCGGACACATATAGGACCGGCCCACGAGGATTGGATCCCAGCGATGGATCTTCTCATCCCAGCTACCTACATACTTGAGGCTGAGGGCGCTGAGCAGGCACCCCCTGCACCTCTTGCTGACCCCGTGTTCCCTCAGCCCGAGCCTGCACTATCTGCACCTCCTGACACTTCTGTCCCCACTTCTGTCAGTGTCGGGAGTACCCTTGCTGAGCCGTCCACCACATCCACCACCACCCCCACCACTGCTGTGCCTATCTCGGTTGAGCCTATTTCCTCACTTCTTCCCGAGCGTCCACCCACCATACTAGAGAGCAGCGAGTCTTCCTTCCCTACTATTGTACGGTCCCTATCTAGCTTGTTGTTCGCTGGGGTGTCACCTTTTGGTCCTTACACTTCCTCCCCAGTGGTCGACCCTTCTGTCTCCACCGTAGCTGTCCTATCCGAGAGTGTCGTGACATCTGTCCTCACACCTGTGTCACCGGCCTCTCTTGCTGCCTCGTTGCCGATTTTGTCTTCCACCACCACTGCTGCTGCCTCCTCGTCCCAGCATGCGTCCCAGCCTCGCACTGAGGCTGGGCATCCACTAGTGAGCACAGCACCTTTTCCACACCTACCGGCTGGCCCGATTACTTACACTGCCCGTATCAGACAGCCACGTCCTTCACAACCTAGACCTGTTCGTCCCTCCGCTCCACCACCCCCTGACACTCTACTTCAGAGCCTCCGTGCTCTTGAGGGGGTGGTGAGTGGACTCAGAGGCGATTTTAGGGCTCTCTCTTCGCCTGCTGGCTTGACCTAACTTGGATCGCTCCTACACCTGCTCCTACGAAGACAACTCAAGGGCTCAATCGCAAGCCCCTGTTGCTTGTAGCGATTGCTAAGAAGAAAAAGGTTCTGAAAGAAAGCAAGAACTTGTAGAAAGACCGACTCAAACTACATTGGCTTATCGAAAGCAGAATGTCCGGGATTCGATTAGGATCAAAAGAACACACGTCGAGAACTCGGCTCGAAGGTTCAGAGTCGGATGGGCAGATTTGATGGTCAACATGTCCCTCATGTCCAGAAGAGGAGAGGATTTGATGTCTAATCCGGGAATTCCATGAATGGCATAGGTAGCATAGGCATAGACGAAGAAAGCAGAAGCATAGGCACGAGTGGTCAATCAACGCTTTCCGGGGTTCACCCAAAATCGGGCTACATCCACAAGCGAAGGCGATCCGAGAGAAATGAAACTATAAACCAAGAGAGAAGAGACAAAATACAATAGAGAAATACATCACCAACTCCTTTTCCAAAAAAGCAACACAAAACCATATTCTATTATATAATAGAATAAGGGTATATAAAAAACCCTAAGCAAAACCCGTCTGTGGTGGGATTAAATCAAGGCCGTCCGATCTTCTCAAATCAACGGCTATCAATGTGTGTGGTTGTAACAAAAACTAGGGCCTTCTCATATCAACCGCGGATCAGGACCTTCTTGAATGGGCGAAAGCTGGCGGCAGGGCTTGCTTAACCGGATACACGGAATTGGGATCTCTCTCGCATGCAAATCTTTCTATCGGGAAACCCTCGAAACTTCTATGTTCGTTGGTAGGAGCGGCTGAGACGAATTTCGTAGAAAGAAGGCAAAGAGGTTGCCCCGAAGATGACAGCCGGTCGATAGTCTTCTTGAACGAGGTATAAAGCTCGGATGGTATAGGCTAGAAAGGGTTCCCTGGGTGAGTCTAGTCAGTTCGGATAATTACTTGGCATGGTTCCCTTTGGGGGGACCAGGTAGCCCTGAACTTCTACTGTGTATTTCTTCCAGAGAATCTCCTAATTGTTCCAGAGCAACTAGAAAGAGATTCTTTAACCAGAAAGAATTCAGTTCAGATGTAGGATACCTATCCAGAAGTTTTCGCAACTCAATCATGTATGATGGTCAAAGATTTGATCTTTTCTAACTCTGTCTGTAACTCACAAGCTCTCATGACCCGAGAGTCTTCTAAAACTCTCTGCCATTGAATGGGTGATAGTTTGAGTAGTGACTGGAAGAGGGTAGCCAGCTTTAGCAGTTCGGCTTGAAGACAAGACTCTACGCGGTTGTCCAAATCCCCCTTTTGCAACTGGTCTCGCTCTGTTAGCTCGGCTTGTAGCTCTTATTCCTACTGCTGGGATTCCTGCAGTTAAGGCAGCTAGCTTTGGGAGTGGAACGTGCAAGCTACGGCTTCACATCAATGCAATCTTTCATATAGAAAGTCGCGGCAAAACAAATCAATCTTACTAGACTAACAATTGGTATTGGTAACACTAGGCCAGCCAGTGCCAAGAAGCAGAGAAAACAATAATATTTGCCTTGCCCCCTATCCTTTCCATTTTCCTATTGAATCAAGATTCTTTCTTCTCTTCTTAAACGAGTCAGGTATAACGAACTTGTCTCCACATTGGATCAAGAACAGGACCACCCTTGCTAGTTCAGCTTTATTATCATCTGGTTTAAATGGTATGCCTTAAAAAAAGAGTAACCGAACGCTTCAGGAATCTTTATTAATTAATAATAATAATTCAGTAGAGGATTGTATAGACCAAGAAACATATTCTTGGCTTCCGTGATGGAAATAACAATATGAACTTTGCTAGGCGGTCCACAAAACAAAAGAAGCTTACAACTCTCTCTTTCCTGGAGGTCCGCGGTCAGTTCCGTGGAGTCCCGCGTCGCCATGCTTCCAGATATTCAGGTTTGCCTGAATCAGATCCTGGCACGACTCCCTCCACTACACCCACCCACCCAGCCGACACCTCGACCACCACCTCCACCACCACCTCCGCCACAGGACGGAGATGGTGCATCACCACCAGCTTAGGCACACCCTTGATGCCATTGATCTTTTTTATCGTTATGCTGCCCATTCTCTGCTGGTCCTGTCGATATATTTTTTGCCCCCCTCCTCCCCGCACTATTTTTGTCCCTACTCTGATCACATCATTATATATCTTTTTTTGGGAGAGAGGGAGAGTATTTTTGGTGACACATTATCTGCATCACTCTGATCTTTGCATGCATCACATCCGCATCATATTTTCAGTTTATTTTTTCTTTTCTTTTTATCATGCATGCATCCTCACCCTCCCCACCCATTTCACGTCTCTCGGTGTGCCACACTTTGAACATTGAGGACACTGTGAACTTTAGCTTCAGGGAGTGAGTTCTCACACCTTTTGCTTTTATCACCTTTATTTTCAGTTTTTTCACGTTTTTCCGCTTTTGCACCCATTTTTCATCACTTTTTCATTTTTTTACCATGCATCACGTTTTTCTTATTTTCTTTGTGTGCTGCATTGTAAATAATTCTGTTTACTTTTATCTTTGTTTCTTTCATCTTTTGCTAGAGATGATTTTTCTGTGATGACGATGACGTGGTGTTAGTTTTTCTCTATATGCATGCTAATTCTGTCATGTCATTGCTTTTGTTTCTGATATCATATGATATGTCCTGTTTTGTATTTAGAAATAGTAACCCACTTCTTTTTCCGTATGAAAATGGATGAAATTCTGTTATTAGCTGATGTCTGATGATTCATATGTATGCTATCGTAGAAAACACACCAAGATTCATGCATTGATGCTTATATCTGGAGTACTGCTTTCTTTTCTCATATCACTTCTTATTGCATGATTTGTACGCTTCACTTCAGGTTGATTGAATGTTTGCTAGCATTGACAAATCTGGATTAGTTTACTTTTTGAGATCAAACTGAGTAGATTAAATTACCCGGCTGAAGTTATCATGCACGTCCTATAGAGTGAACCGAGAGATACATTTATTTCTTTCTCCACATATCTTGAACATTATTTCTCTATTTTAATTTCATTGGTGAATCTCCCCTTAGCAATTCTATTATTGGCATCCCCCCGTTATTATATCCCATGCTCCAAATTTCCCAAAACCAAAAAGAAAAAAATACTTGTATATCCTTCTCTTTTGATTTGGGATCATTTGTGTATATATGCTATTGAAAAAAAGAGAAAAAGATTTGAGAAAAAGAAAAGAAAAGAGAAAAGAAGTTCGAAAACGATCCCATCTCATATCCTTTCTCTCTTTCTTCCCTCTTTTGCTTTTATTTTTATTTTCTTTGACTTTTGGAGCTTCAAAAGAAACGGGGATGTAAATATTGTTTTGTTTATGCCACCACGCTTATGGATAAGCTTGGGGGAGAGGATCCTATGATGTGTGAGAGAGTGACTACTTGACGGTGCATGACAACCTAGGCTAAGTAATATTTTATACTCGGTGAGATCGCTAAAGTTTCACGAAATCCAGAAATCTACGCTTAGCATTCATTTCATGAAAACCACACTTTTCTATTCTTACTACTCTATTGTGTGATATCTCTTATACTCCTTATAGAAAGCATTCAATTGAAAAGTGTGTGATCTACGATTTTGTATACCACTTTAGATGCTTCAGACGATGCTAATTCTAGAATTATTCCATTTTTCATGCTATGTTGATATTCTTGGGTTATCTATTTCAAATGCACCATTATACTATGATATCGAGATGAAAGTTTTTGACATGTGTTCTATATTCGATGCGTGCTAAATGAGTAAGCAAAACCCACGTCCTGAGAAAAATGATCTAGCAGCTTCCTTCTTCGTTTTCTACTTTGTTTTTCGTTTTTCATTTTCCGCCTTTCCATCGTTTCTATTTTCTTTATTCACCGGGTTCGCTTTTTACTCATCTTCCTCGAGGACGAGTAAGAGGTAAGCTTGGGGGATTTTGATCACTCCATATTTTACACCTTTTTTCTGCATGTTTGCATGCCATTTTGATCGCTTGAATCACGTTTTTTACGATTTTTCGGCAATATTGCGATGCTTTTCACGATTTCTTGTTTTTGTCGAATTTCAGGAGATTTCGAGCGATTTGGAGTGATTCTGAGATACACCCACTCCGGAGTGTCACCCGTGACTCCTTCGAGGGGAATTTTGCTATTGGAGAGGAGTGGAAGAAGAAAGAACGTCGTAGGAGCGACGAGGGAGCAAAAATACGAAGATTGGGCATTTTCAGCATGTCACTCGGCCGAGTGAAGGAGTCACTCGGCCGACCATCGAAAGCCCGCTCGGTCAACCAGATCTGACACGCAGAAGATAGAGTATCAGCGTGCACTCGGCCGACCGTCGCCAGTCCACTCGACCGAACCACGGAGACACCACTCGCCCGAGTGGCATCAAGACGACGTCAACGAAATGTCCAGACTTACTGTAATCTGTCAGTCAACTCCCGAGATCCGACTCGGCCGAGTGAAGAAGTCCCCTCGGCCGAAGCAAAGAAAGTCACTCAGCCGAGTGACTCCCAAGGAGCCGACCCCCAAAAGTCCGAAGTTACTGGAATTTGTCAGGGTTTGTCACTCGGCCGAATGACATTTGTCACTCGACCGAGTGAGCCGCGCTGCCTGTAGCGTAAATTGTGATTTTGAGGCTGCGCAGGGGCATTTTCGTCACAGTTTTTTTGGGCGATTTTGGGGGGTATTTAACCCCAGTTTTTAACCTAGTTTAGATAGCTTTTTCAGAACTTTTTGCAGCTTTTTTAGATTACTTTTTAGGAGATTAGATTGAGCTTTTAGGGGAGAGAGAAAAGTGCTATTTTGTTGGATGCTATTGAATCTTCATTGGTTTGTCTCTCCCTCTATCAAAAACCTCATTTTTATTGATATATTGAATATTGCAATGAATTCTATTGATTTTATTTGTGAATTTCTATTGAATTGCATTATGAATTGTGAGTAGTTTTATCGTCTTAGGGCATAGGGATGAACCCTACGAACCCTATTTCTAATTCGTGATGAATTGGTGAAATTATTGCTAGGATTGATTAGGGTTAGTTTGGGATTGATTTAATACGAATAGCTAGGGATTCATACCGATTGGGATTTGCAAGAGATTGGATTCCAACTTGATAGGAAGCCCTAGAAATCCGAATTGGGTTACAATTGGATTTCTTCGGAATCGGTTTGCAAGAGATTGGACCGAAACTAGGGTTTTCGATTGCAATTCTATACCAATACCCGTTTGCAAGAGATTGGACGGGTAGGAACTATCCCAACCTAGGTCGTAGCTCGAGTTTGCACAAGAGTGGGCTCGAGATACGATTGAACGATGATGTTGTTCTTCACGCTAGCTTGCCTAGGTTAGGGTTTGCTAGAGATTGGACCCTACCTTAGGTTTTCTATAGACCGGCAATAGCGCGAGAGCGTGAGCTTGGTTCTACATTTAGTTGCAACTAGTTCACCTGAATTTCAAGTCTAGCAATTGTGAAACCTACGAATCACAATGACGAGATACGGTTTGTAGCGGGGATTCCATACCCCCTAGGCGTCTTTATTAATTTGATATTCCTTTTATACAATTGAACGACTATGACCGCTTTATTGCGAACATTTCTCGACTGTTCTTATAGCCAGGTGAATTGAAGAAGACACTGTCATTTGCCATCCTCGTGTTCGATACCCGCTCGCCGCTACACCGTGCGCTTGCGGTAAGACTAGCGAGTCGTCCCGCCCCAGGTGTGTGTTCGGGGCAGCCGATCACTTGGAAATGAGAATTAAATGCTCTTCTCTTTGATCTCTAAAACTCAATAATGACAACCTTGAATGTTATGAAGAAGCATCTCAAGATTATATAGGATAGAGAAGAGGAAGAGTGGGAAAATTCGTGCATTTAATGCTCCAACGGATCTATTTCTGACGCAGTCTATTCGGTCTAAGAAGGATCACTGACCGATTAGTTTTGCAACTAGTCGGTCGGTGATTCTTCTTGGACCGACTAAATGGTTCACAGCCAATAAGAAGAATTTCAGGAGTTAGAACTAGTCGGTCTAAGAAGACTTGCCAACCGACTAGTTTGACAACTAGTCGGTCGGTGAGTGTTCTTTGACCGACTAAGAGTTGAAATACAATATGCTGAATTCAAAGAGAGCTAGTCGATCTAAGAACAAATTCCAACCGACTAGTTTCACAACTAGTCGGTCGATGGTTGTTCTTGGACCGACTAACTGTAAACAGTAGCTCAGGCTGAAAAGTGAAAGTATAACTGTTGAATATTGGACTCCCCGGATTTGGTTTTGATGATGAGCAAACATAAATAATTCATGAACTAACAATTTGTGAGCGCAGTATTGGAGATCGTCGCCAATTTCACGAGAATATTCAAAGCGACATCTCAACACTTCCAAAAGCTCGTATTCAAGCCTAAAGCTTCGTTGAAGCTCCTGCAGCGCTTTGGAAGTTATGAAGATTCAATCGAAGCTCTCAAAGACCGTTTATTAAGGTTTTATTTATAGTCTTTTAGTTTCGATTGATAGAATGTTAAGCCTTGAGTATATCTTACGTTTCTATCTTCATTACGCTCATTTCGTAGCTCTAGGATTCTTGCACAAGTTCATTCTATCTTCCTCGAAGCGTCGCGCTTCGATTCGGACTTTGTTGTGCATGTTAGTTGGTACAAGAACAAGTACTGACCGACTAGATGGTGATCTAGTCGGTCGGCAACTGTTCTTGGACCGACTAGTTTGATTCCTTAATTTCTTGGACTTTACTGTTTACAGTTAGTCGGTCTACGTTGACTCACCGACCGACTAGTTTGTGAACTAGTCGGTCAGTGATGCTTCTTTGACCGACTAGTTGTGACTTACTGTTCACTCTAAATTTCTCCTAAGCTACTGTTTACCGTTAGTCGGTCTAAGAACGTTTGGTGACCGACTAGTTGACAATCTAGTCGGTCAACTTTTGTTCTTGGACCGACTAAGTCAACTTGCCTTCAGACTAAGTTGTTTTGCCTCTTAGTCGGTCTACGTTCATTGGATGACCGACTAGTTGTGAAACTAGTCGGTCAGATAGTCTTCTTGGACCGACTAGTTTTCTAGGTCTGAAATTCTATCTCTTCTCAGATCTGCTCTTAGTCGGTCCATGCTTTGTGACTGACCGACTAGTTGATGATCTAGTCGGTCAGTGACTGTTCTTTGACCGACTAAGTCTCACAGATTTCTTTCCGTTGGAGATTGACCTAACTTGTTTTTATGGGACCCTATAAATACGAACCTAGGTCATTTCTATCAGAGATAGAGCTGCCATTAAGAGATTCATTGAGTTCTAAAGAGATAGCTATTCTCCCTCAAATCTAAAGCTCTCTTCCTCACAAGAAACCCATTCTCTCTCATTTCTAGATCTAGAGAGAAGCTTGTTCTTGGTGAGCTCTTCAAGCTATTGCTTGATTCAAGTTTCCAAATCATCCCTAGGCACCCATTGCTGCTCATTTCCTTGGTGCTAGGGTTTGGTAACTTCATCTTCCTCAAATCCTTCATTCCACCTATTGGGTAAGAAAAACTCAAGGTATAGGATTTTGTGGTAAGCTTGTTTATTTCATATAAACTCTTTTATATTGCTTATTGGTTCTCTCGGTTGTGAGAGAAGTTTGTGATCCCGGGTTGTGGGATTCACTTTGCCATTGCATGTATGATTTGATCTTGTGAAGGTTTTTCACAAGATATTCATAGTGGAAATCTTGAGTTAGGGTTTCTAACTCAAGTATCCGGAGGGGATCCGGGTGGTTGGGACGTAGGATCACCGGGAACAAGTCGGGGAGACTTGGGTGGATCCGAACCCATTAACATCGTTTGTTAGCATTGTCAATTTCGTTGTCGTCGTTCAATTTAAGCTTCCGCAAATTGATTTGGTAGTTGATTGCAATTTAATTTGGAATTATACTCCTTATTATTTTAAAGTACTATTCACCCCCCCTCTAGTACTTGTGCAGTAGCTGGTAGGGCATTACATTTGGTATCAGAGCCAGATACACAGCTATGTCTGCCAACGACAACAAGACCGTGCCTCCACCCTCCAACTATGACACCTTCAGGAACCGTGAAGGAGCGTCATCGGTGATGGAAGGACATTCCTCTACGAGGCCTCCGTTCTTCAACGGTACCAACTACGGGTACTGGAAGTATCGGATGGAGACTTTCCTCCGGAGTGCATCTTTATGGAGGACTACAATGAAGGAGTACATCGAGCCCGAAGAAGAAGATTTTGAGAAATGGACTACCGCGGAGGTCGTCGCGGAGGTAAGCAATGCCAAGGCAATGAACGCCTTGCAATGCGCATTGGAGCCCGAGGACTTCAATAAGATATGCACATGTAAGAGTGCATATCAAATTTGGAACTCTCTCCTCATACTACATGAAGGGACGAGTCGGGTAAGAGACTCTAAACTCGTAGTCGTAACCAAAGATTACGAAATGTTTCATATGCAACAGGGCGAGAAGATGAAAGAATATTACGCTCGCTTCGTTGACATAATAAACGAGTTAGAGGCCCTCGGCAAGATCTACACTCAAAAGGAGAAGTGCTTAAAGCTTATTGAAGGACTTCCCTCTTCTTGGGAAAAACGTACCTTCGCCATCGAGGAAGGTAATGACATGAACAAATATACCGTAGTTCAACTAATGGGTACTTTGATGTCATACGAGGTACGCAAAGATAGCAAGGTGAAGCTACAAGAAAAGATGAAGTCATATTTGAACCTAGATGCGCCTAAGAAAAAGGCGATTGCATTCAAGGCGGCTTCATCCACTTCTTCCGATGATGAAGACTCGGAAAACGAGTTGGACTTGGAGTCCATGGCACTCATGGCCAAGAAGTTCAACCGTTTCTTCCGAAAAGGTAACTTCAAGAACAAAGCTAAATTTGGTTCTACTAACGCCTCTTCCTCTCCTTTGTGTTTCAAGTGTAATAAGCCGGGACACATGAAAGCGGAGTGTCCCCTCAATAAGCACAAGGAGAAGTGGAAGGCGCCAAAATTCGATAAGTCCAAGAAATACAAAAAGGGGTACAAGAAAGGACTTGTCGGAGCAACATTCACCGACTCCGAGGATTCCTCAAGCGGAGAGTCGGATGATGAGAAAGTGGAGCAAGCACATATGTGCTTCATGGCAAGAGAGGAGAACGATCAAGGATCCTCCTCTTCCGATGATAGTAATGACGAAAGCGATGAGGTAACGATGGATGATCTTAGAAATGCTAACTCTCAACTTTGGTCAAAATACACTAAGTTAGTAAATAGATATACTAAGGTAAAAGATGACCTAGCTAGCATTCAAACATCACCTAAGACTATCATCACCAACAACGACACCGTTGTTGAAGAGTTAAGAAATGAGATTGTTAATCTCAAATCTAAACTTGAACATGTTAGCATCGAGGATGCGGAAGAACATGAGATAGCGGATTTAACTTCTCAAAACTCGACTTTGAGTATTGAGAACGAGAATCTTAAATCTCGTGTTTATGTGCTCACTTCGCAAATATCCACTTTGGATACTTCTTTGCGTTCTCTCAAAGAGAAATATGAGAACACATTGGGCCGAATTAACAAATTCAACAAAGGTAAGGACCATTTGGATAAAATCCTAAGTGACTTACTTCCGGCCAATCACCACATTGGTTTGGGGTATACGACGGGATGTCCATCCAAAACGGCCACTACTTTTGTTAGGCCAACTTCCGGTGACTCTACGAGTGGTAGCAAACACTCTATTGGTAGTTCATCTACCAATGGTGCTTCCACCTCGTCCACGCCCTCTTTTGGAAAGAAACCCACCTTGGGTGGACCTCCAAAGAAGGGGCATGCCTACATGTACACCAATAACATGCCACGTAGGAACACACGTCCTACTCCACCATCTCACACATATGATGATTTTTATGCAACACATTCTCGGGCACGTGCACACCATGTGAGACACCCTCACGCACGTGTTCCCACACATGCATATGTTCACCCACCGCATCATATGAATAATTCTCGTCGTGCACCATTCCATCATGTCCCATATGCCTATCCACAACATGCATCACGTAGAAATCAACGTCGCATGCATGCACCCAATAGGATGATGGCTCCCAAAATATTTACTATTTGGAGCCCAACGGACACAAGCATGGACGAAAATGTACATGAATGCTTATTTTTCGGATGTTGTACATAGTAAGAATTATGTGGGGAAGTCTAAGTCCACTTGGACTTGGCTTCCAAAGGTCTAACCCCTTGGACCCAATGACCTTGGGTACCATGATATGAAAGTTTCTATCTTTAGTTACTCAAGGAAAAGAAAAAGGAAAGGAGCAACAAATTTAAATTTAGCTCCAAAGGGAATTGGATACTCGATAGCGGGTGTTCAAAACACATGACGGGTGACGCTCGATTGCTCTCCGGAGTGGTTCCCATTGCGAATGGAAACCGCGTCGTATTTGGAGGCAACGAGAGCGGAACCATCATAGGTGTTGGTAAAGTCGGTAACCCCTCTAAACCATTAATTAGTGATGTTTATCTTGTTAGTGGTTTAAATCATAATCTTATTTCAATAAGCCAACTTTGTGACAAAGGTTACAAAGTTATCTTTGCGAAAGGATTGTGTCATATTTTAAGAAAGGATAATGAAAAATTATTATTTTCCGGAACTCGTCGTAAAGACATTTATATTTTGGATCTTCCTAAGTCATATGAACAATGTCTCGTTGCCAACACAAGTGAACAACACTTATGGCATCGACGCTTTGGACATGTGAACTTTGGAACACTATATAAGCTTTCAAAATTGAATTCTATTAAAGGTTTTCCGAAGCTAGTTTTTGAAAAGAAAAGTTTTTGTGATTGTTGTCAACGCGGCAAGCTTCCTAAATCTTCATTTAAACCTAAGAAAAGCATCTCTACTAAAAGGCCACTAGAGCTATTACATCTAGATTTATTTGGGCCAACTAGAGTAGCTTCCTTAGGAAATGCAAGGTATGGACTTGTCATCGTAGATGACTATTCAAGATTTACTTGGGTATTTTCATTGTGCAATAAAAATGAAGCTTTTGAAAACTTCACAATTTTTGTTAAGAAAGTACAAAATCTCTTAGGAACCACCATTGTCACTATTCGTAGTGATCATGGAGGTGAATTTGAGAATGAGTCTTTTGAGACATTTTGTGATGAAGTTGGTATTACTCACACCTTCTCTTTCCCTCGTGCACCGCCTCAAAATGGTGTAGTTGAGAGAAAGAATAGGACGCTAGTGGAGTGTGCTCGCACTATGCTTGATGATAGCCAACTTGGCCATCAATTTTGGGCGGAAGCGGTACACACCGCTTGCTATGTGTTTAATAGAATACTTTTGAGGCCCGGCACTAAACAAACTTGTTATGAATTGTTGTTTGGTAGGTTGCCTCAAGTTAAACATTTTCGTGTTTTCGGTTCGAAATGATTTATTAAGAACACATATGGTAGTTTGGACAAATTCGATCCAAGATCCGATGAGGGGATCTTTGTTGGATACTCTACGCGTAGCAAAGCCTACCGGATATTCAACAAACGAACCTCAACGATCGAGGAGTCACTTCATGTCTCATTTAATGAAGGATTTGTTCCAACTAGAATTTCAAATGATAATGATTCTATGGATGTTTTATGTGATTCGTTTGAAAATTCTAAGTCTAATGATTCTATTGATTCTATTGAGACTAACCCAACTAATGAAGTTGTTGAGAATGTTCCAAGTGATCAAGGTATTCCCAAACGGCTTCATTCGGTTCGTGACCATCCCCATGAGCAAGTCATTGGCAATATCTATGATAGTGTCAAGACGAGATCGCAAGTTCACCACTTCGCAAATTGTGCCTTTGCCTCATCGATAGAGCCAAAGAATATTAATGAAGCATGTGAAGATAGCGCTTGGATCTTAGCCATGGAGGAGGAGCTCATTCAATTCGAGAGGAATGAAGTTTGGGAGCTTGTTCCATTGCCATCGAAGAACCACACCGTCATAGGGACAAAGTGGATCTTCAAGAACAAGACCGACGAAAACCAAGTCGTCGTCCGGAACAAAGCTCGGTTAGTAGCTCAAGGCTATCGTCAAGAGGAAGGTATCGATTTCGAAGAATCTTTCGCTCCGGTAGCTAGATTAGAATCAATTAGATTACTTTTGTCTTTTGCATGCCATAAGAATTTTAAATTATTTCAAATGGATGTTAAAAACTCTTTTATATTGCTTATTGGTTCTCTCGGTTGTGAGAGAAGTTTGTGATCCCGGGTTGTGGGATTCACTTTGCCATTGCATGTATGATTTGATCTTGTGAAGGTTTTTCACAAGATATTCATAGTGGAAATCTTGAGTTAGGGTTTCTAACTCAAGTATCCGGAGGGGATCCGGGTGGTTGGGACGTAGGATCACCGGGAACAAGTCGGGGAGACTTGGGTGGATCCGAACCCATTAACATCGTTTGTTAGCATTGTCAATTTCGTTGTCGTCGTTCAATTTAAGCTTCCGCAAATTGATTTGGTAGTTGATTGCAATTTAATTTGGAATTATACTCCTTATTATTTTAAAGTACTATTCACCCCCCACTCTAGTACTTGTGCAGTAGCTGGTAGGGCATTACATAACTAGTCGGTCTAAGAAGGATTCCTAACCGACTAGTTTGACAACTAGTCAGTTGGTGAACCTTCTTGGACCGACTAATTGGTCAACAGTGAGGATGTTGCATTGAGCAAGGAGATCTAGTCGGTTTAAGAAGGATTCTTAACCGACTAGATGACAATCTAGTCGGTTGGTCCTTCTTCTTGAACCAAGTAAGATGCACCAGAAGCCGCGAAATGAAGCGTGAAGCTTCGGGAAAGTTTGTATGGGCTTCTAAGATAATCCTAGCTCTAAGATATGAGCGTTATGAAGATTTTAAAGTAAGACCTACTCAAGACTTAACATTCTACGAAAAGAAGCTAGAAGACTATAAAATACTAGACGAACCGTCTTCAAAGCTTCAATCCGAATCTCTTGACTTCAATAATTCTCCTAGAGCTTCAACGAAGCTTCAGGCACACGATCACGTGCTTCGAGAAGTCTTGAGACGTCGCTTTTGATGTACATAGAATTTTGGCGACGATCTCCATAACTGCGCTCACAAAGAGTTAGTTCACGATATTTATGTTTGTTCATCATTAAAACCAAATCCGGGGAATCAATACTCAACAGTAAGTTACCAGCAAGTGTTGATGGAATAAAATAGGTATGTTTTATTGAGAATTTGATTGCAGATTATTTTGAAGTTAAGTATGAATGCTCATCTAATTTTATTGATTATAATTCAGACGATATTGATGAGTCTTATTTTGTGCAGGGCATAAATGAAAGACCAAAGGATGCATGGGTGCCAAAGTTTGAAACATTGCCCGTGGAATTGCCACCACAACAACCTCCAGAGATTGAGCATCCAAAGTTAGAGTTGAAGCCCTTGCCAGACTATCTGAAATATGCTTTCCTTGGAAAGGAGGAAACTTTCCCTGTAGTAATATCCTCTAAACTTACGCCTGAACAAGAACATGCTTTGCTTGATGTGCTTAGAGCACACAAAGGGGCCATTGGATGGTCTATTGCGGACATTACAGGTATAAATCCTTTAATTTGCACTCATCATATTTATCTTGAGGATGATGCCAAACCTACACTTGAATTGCAACATCGTTTAAATCTAACATTAAAAGAGGTTGTTAAGGGAGAGGTTCTTAAGCTACTTGCTGCAGGTATAATATATCATATTTCTGATAGCAGATGGGTTAGTCCCACACAGGTGGTTCCAAATAAATCAGGCTTAACAATGTTAAAAAATGAGAATAATGAGCTCATACCTATGCGAACCACCGCAGGTTGGAGGATGTGTATTGACTACAGAAAGTTAAATTCTAAAACACGAAAAGACCACTTTCCATTGCCTTTCCTAGATCAAATTTTAGAAAGAGTGGCAGGTAATGGATATTACTGTTTTAGATGGTTATTCTGGCTATTATCAGATAGAGATTTCTCCAGAGGATCAAGAGAAGACTACTTTCACTTGTCCCTTTGGAACTTTCGCTTTTAGAAGGATGTCTTTTGGATTATGCAATGCGCCTGCTACTTTTCAACGTTGCATGTTGAGCATATTT
The DNA here is from genome assembly GCA_030789695.1 of Scilla litardierei. NCBI lineage: Eukaryota > Viridiplantae > Streptophyta > Magnoliopsida > Asparagales > Asparagaceae > Scilla > Scilla litardierei. The sequence goes on along the minus strand of CM061142.1, from coordinate 787,426,285 downwards.
AGTGATATGGTGGAAAGGATAATGGAAGTGTTTATGAATGATTTTTCTGTACATGGCACTTATTTTGAAGATTGTTTGTCTAACTTAGCTCTTGTCTTGAACAGGTGCCAGGAAAAAAATTTGCTGCTAAACTCGGAAAAATGTCATTTCATGACAACTGAAGGTTTGGTTCTTGGTCACCTAGTCTCCAAAGCAGGTATTCATGTAGACAGGGAAAAAGTTGAGGTGATTGAGAAGTTGCCTACACCAAAATGTGTCAAGGACATACAATCCTTTCTAGGCCATGCATGATTCTATAGAAGATTCATAAAGGATTTCAGCGCTATCTCCCGCCCCCTCTGCCACTTATTAACTTTAAACACTGAATTCATATGGACACAAGAGTGTCAAGATTCATTTGATAAACTAAAGAATTCACTTGTTTCATCCCCTATTTTGCTGGTTCCAGACTGGACTATTCCATTTGAAATCATGTGCGGTGCAAGTGACTATGCGATGGGGGCAGTGCTTGGGCAAAAGAAAGGAAAAGTTCCTTGTGTTATCTATTATGCCAGTAAGACGTTTAATGAAGTACAAAGGAACTATACTACTACGGAGAAAGAATTGCTTGCGGTGGTGTTTGCATTGGAGAAGTTCAGAAGCTACATATTGGGATCATTTATTCTCATATTTACAGATCATTCTGCACTTAAATATCTTTTATCTAAAAAGGATGCGAAACCCAGACTTATGCGATGGATTCTTCTTTTGCAGGAGTTCAACATTCAGATCAATGATAAGAAAGGAGTGATAAACAATGTCGCAGATCACCTTTCTAGATTGACGGTGAGAACAGAGTCATCTAATATTCCATTGCGAGATTCCTTCCCAGATGAGCAGCTTTTCGCCATCTCTACTCTACCATGGTATGCAGATATGCTAATTATTTGGTGACAGGTAGAACTCGCCCACATTGGTCTCCTTTTGATGTTAAACGTTTCAAACATGAGGTAAAATCTTTCTACTTTGATGACCATTACCTTTTTAAATATTGTGGAGACCAAATTGTAAGGAGATGTGTACCCGACCATGAGTTTGATAGCGTTTACATTTTTTCCATGATGTGGTATGTACATTTCTCAGCACATAAAACTGTTGCCAAAATTTTACAAAGTGGTTTTTTTGGCCTACTATGTTCAAAGACTCATATGCTTATTGTAAATCATGTGTACGTTGTCAACAGTTGGGTGGAATAATAAAAAGAAATATGATGCCATTGAATCCCATTCTAGAAATAGAAATATTTGATTGTTGGGGTATTGATTTCATAGGGCCTTTTCCACCATCTTTTGGTTATATATTTGTATTGGTTGCAATTGATTATGTTTCTAAATGGGTGGAAGCTATTCCGTGCAGGTCCAATGACGCTTCCATTGTGTTGAAATTTTTGAAAGAGAACATTTTCTTGCGCTTTGGAGTGCCAAAGGCCATTATCAGTGATGGAGGTTCCCACTTCTGCAATAGGATCTTTGCAAATCTCATGAAGAAATTTAGGGTGACGCATAAAGTTTCAACATATTATCATCCCCAAACGAATGGACAAGTGGAATTGGCAAATAAGGAGATAAAGGATATTCTTCAGAAAACGGTGAACCCAACGTGCAAAGATTGGAGTCTTCGCTTGCCTGAAGCTTTATGGGCCTACAGGACAGCATACAAGACTATCTTAGGGATGTCACCTTACCGTTTGGTTTATGGGAAAAATTGTCATCTTCCTGTTGAATTAGAACATAAATCTTTTTAGGCAATTAGAACATTTAATTTGCTTAATGACTTACCAAGTGTTTCTTGTAAATTGCAGATCATGGAGCTTGATGAAATACGACGAGATGCATATGAAAATGTGAAGCTAGCAAACGAAAGGATGAAAGCTGTGCATGATCCCGCGAAAAGAATTCAAGATTGGGGACAAGTTTCTATTGTACAATTCAAGACTACATTTATTTCCAGGAAAGCTGCGCTCCAAGTGGACGTGACTATACTTTGTCAAAGAAGTTTTTTCACATGGAGCGGTGGTTTTGGTGAATGAGAAGGACGACCATGAATTCAAAGTCAACGGACAACGTCTGAAACATTTTCAAGAGCTTTGGGCAAGGGAGGATACCACCATTGATCTCACAGACCCACCTTCGGGTGGCAACTAATCAAGTGTATTCTTTTCATGCTTCACTCTTCCTAACATTGAGGACAATGCTTATTTTAAGTTGGAGAGAGGGTATAAACTGTTAGGATTTTTTAGTTCCCTTTTTGCGAAAAAAACAAAAAAACAAAAAAAAATTGAGTTAAGTTTCATCACCAATATCTTTTTGTTCACCTAGAGATGAACCTTATGTGATGAAAATTCTTGAAATATATTCACCACTATACACATGTGCTTCATTTTCTTTCACCACTATTGTTAAATATTTCAGTCTCATTTGACATGTATGCTAGTACTCTTGGTAAATTTCTGTTGATATATCTCAAGGGTGGGATTGAGTGATAACTTAATGAATCTAGAAGTTATGAATTAGCAAATCGTATGCTTTCAATGGAGCACACCAAGGTTCATGCATCACTAGTTCACAAAATAACTGGAGCACTGCTTTCTATCTCTTATTCATTGCTATTTGCATGCTTTGTGTGATTCTGGGTAGAGAGATTACACTGTCTTTTGAAATGATTAAGATAACCCATTCTTGTGAAAGAATTAAGTAGAGGAAGCTATCTTGCTAAGTTATTATGCACACATAAAAAGAAAAAAAAAGAGAAACACAAAAGCTAAAACAAAATATAAAATAAAGAAATAACAAAAAAATGAATGAATAAATGTGTCACTAAATAAATAACTTGGTTGGCTTGAGTAGTACGGTCCGAGGGTTCCTTTTTGGCCTAATGCCATATTATCGTCTGATTTGGGAGTCATTGACCGGAAAATCACTTATTTGATGGAGCGATCCAGGTTATAACTTTTTCGCATATGTTGCTTTATGCGCGTTACACGGAACTAATAAAAAGAAAGAGAGAGAGAGAGAGAGAGAATAAGTGTACATAATTAGCAAGGCAAGAGGATTTCCAAAGCTTAATGAAAGCACACGATATGGTGTGATTTCCTATGAATGAAGATTGACGTGTGTATGTCTTGATGCCATTCTATTCTTTATGCTTGCTTTGCATGATACATCTACACTCCAAGTTAGAATTTCTGATTGAAAGGTGTGAGCCATTGATTTTGTATACTATGCGCTATGAAGTAATTGATAGTGAAGTTAATTCGATTTCATAACCATTTAAGAGATACTTGTTCTTCATATTTGAAACCATGAGTACCATTTTTTTATGAGCATGAAATCTTGACAGTAGTGTGTGGACATCTTCTTTTGTCGTTGTAGTATAGTGGTGAATGATTTGAGAGCTAATAAGGTGATCCAGGTGTACATTTGATATCATATTTCGCTCACTATGCTAGAGACTAGCAAAACGCTAGTTGGGGTGTGTGATTCGGGTTGAATATTACATAATTAACCCTTTATCTAGCACCATTTTGTGTGTATATGATGCTTAATTGGTCTCTAATAAGATCTTATTTTGAATATCATCATTTATTAGTGCAAACCATTGATTTGTGCACAAAATATGAATTTTATTGAGTATTTCTGTCTTTTTATATTTTTCATTGCTAGATCTCGATCTCACGATTCCAACGACTATTTATTTGTATTTTTCTGAGATCTGTGCTAATTTCTATGAATTTTTGAATGCAGAATACCATTTAAATGGAGAAATACAGCCGTAAATACGAAAATACGGCGGAAATATGTATTTGAATATGCCTCCCCGCTCAGACGCTGCCACGTGTCAATGATCCACGTGTTCCCGCTCGCATCGGACAGGCGCATCGATGCATTGACGCGGCTGATTCTCAGTCACACGATCCCCATCCGACGGCTTTGCATAGCGGACGACGCGGCGTAATCGCCACCTTTGATCGTTCATCGGACGGTCCATCTGTAACCCGAGTTTGAGTCGGATGCAACCATCAGGCGGGCTACATGGCTAGTGGACGTTCGTTCGATCTTGATCCGATGGTGTCGATTGAAGATGAAGCGGATCCGGAGCACAGATCAACGAAGCGGGCGCAGATCCGCTTAGATGGACACGAGGCGGGATTACAACTGATCCCGCTTTGATGGACGGCTGTGGTTTGTTGCACTTTGCGGGTGCGGGTTTAAGGTGATATTGGAGTGGGTTTGGACCCGTTAACGACTTAAAACCCGCAATTCTATTATATAAGCGTTTTCTAGGGGTTTTGGCTGTATTCTGGCGTATTTTGGGGGTTTTGAGGCGGCTACTGACCGTATTTTTCTGGAGGAAGTTGCTGATAAATTCCAGAGGCTATTATTCTTAAATCCAGAGAGTTTGGGTGATTATTTTGGAGATTTGGTCGAATTGTCCCGTGGATACGATTCTGGTCTCTCCAGGTACTACTTGCACGATCTCCTACGCTTGGGAGTATTAGCTCACACTATTTTGAGTCAGGCACTTATCTTCCATCAGGCGCCTGGGAATTGTTCTACAGTCGTCTGTATGCCAAAGTACGTAACTTGTATTTTTTGGGTTTCATCCTACTTTGTAAGTCAGTCGACTGATGACGTATTTATAGTCACCTGTCAAATTACAGGCGCCTGTGAAATGGTCATCTATCGTCTGAAGGCGCTAGTGCAAAAGTTGCGTTTTTATCAGATTCTTTCCATCCCAAGTGACAGTCGCCTGCTGAAAGATATATAGGCACCTGCTCATTTACAGGCACATGTGTAGTCTTCTACAGTCGCCTGTCCTGGCTCAGATTATAGCCGTTGGGATTTTTATAGCCGTTGATCATTCGAATGTCATTTTGTTCATCAGTCGACTGTCTGTGCTGTAAATTGCCAAAATCTAGCCGTTGCAGATTTTCTATTTTGGCATTTTTGCTTGGGTTTGAGGGTTTATTTGGGCTTCTTATATATAGGAGAGGGCCGAATTCATTAGAACTTCTTGGAACTATTGAAGATCATTAGAGGTTAATTAAGCCACTCTCAAACTCTCTCATTTCCCTCTTAGAGCTCATTCTCCTCTTCATGCATTGAAGTCAAGCTCAAGGAAAATCATCCAAGTGTATTTCAAGCAAATCTCATCACTTGGAGATCTCTTCCATACCTTTGATTCATTAATGAGTAAGTTCATCATCAAGGCATAGGTAAAAAGTATTTGTTTTACTTTCTTTTCTTTGTAACCCTAGCTTTCTGTGTAAGAGCTAGTTACTCTCTATGTGAGAGTATAACCTTCTATGTGAGGGTTGGTTGAGATCTCTCTTTGTGAGAGTAAGTGTCTCTCTGTGAGAGAGCAAGGATTTCTCTGTGTGAGAATCCTAATCCTCTGTGTGAGATATCTCTGTGTGAGATTGTATTCACTTCTCTTTGTGAGAATCATAGTGGATATTGGTGTGGCTGGACGTACCCATGTTTGGGGAACCAGAGTAAAATCTTGTGTTTGTGTTTAGATTGATTGTGTTGATTTATTCCCCTTGCACTTATTATTCCGCATTTGCAAGTTAAATTTTAATTGCACAATTTATTTCCATTACTCTATTCGCCTCCTCTAGAGTTTGTTGTTAGTATTGTAATGGTAAGATGGTCCTTACAATAGACCTCGATCTCAGAGGTCCTACATGGCAACAAAACAGACTCCTCCTCATCATCGTAGGATGCCCCGTCGGGGAGGCAACTCTTGCGATCGTTAAGAGTGAAGCCATGTAAGAACAATTTGGTAGCAGGGGCGAGGCAATTAGGAGCTTAGCATGGAGATGAACCTCGGTGGATATCCCAAGCTTGGTAGGTCAAGTGGCACGAGTGGCTCGGCAACGATCTCCGACCCTTAGGAGGGCTGAATCGATCAAGCTCCAACCAAAAGAATGTCAGATGAACTACCTCCGACCCAATTACGGGTCGATTGATCGAGCTCTGATGATTTCCAACCATAGGGAGGGTCGACAATCGAGATCCGATTGAAGGAAGGTCAGATGAACGATCTCCGACCATGAGGAGGGTTCGGTCGGTCGAGCTCACTCCCGAAGTGGGTTGAAGCATCCTTCGATCGATCATCTTTCTGGGCCTCGACCTTCGACCGAGTCATCACCAAGCAGATGAAGGTAGGTCGACGAATCTTGCTCCCGAAGTGGGTCAAAATGCATCGATCCCCTGCATGTGAGTCAAGCTTGGGCAAATAAATGAAGATCTCGAGTTAGAGGTCAAGCATTACCCCACATCTCCGCCAAAAGTTTGGTCGAAGCTCGGGTCAAGCTCCGACGTGGCTCGAAAGTACAGGCAAGGTGTGATGCCACAGATCGAGCTTCGACGAATAGGATGAGGCATGTGCACTTCTGTCGAGGCAGAGATTGAAGTAGATGTCGACGACGAGTTACTTTATCAATTCATTCAAGCTGCCCACCTCTCGGTGTTTGCCAGGATCGATTGGGCATTTGCCAAAATCGATGAGACATGAACTCGGTATTTGCCAAGATTGAACAACAACTTGGAAAATGAAGCCATCACATCTCTTCAATCTTGGAGAACTAATAGTCGGAGCTTGATGAAATTAGCTCAATATTGGTGAATCGGCAGTTTTGATGAGTCGATGAATCAATGTTCGATGCCTCAGGAACTTGAATTGAAGCCACAGGTTTCGGTCGGGGCTCGAACGGAGCCTCGATGCTTAGATCAAGCTTGGGTAATGCGTGGATGATGTTGGGAGATGGGTATACCATCGAGGCAATTTATCACTGCATATGTGTAAAAACGTCTTGTTCAAAGTAACAGTAAGCTATTTGGTAAGAATTTACATAAGGTAATAATAATGTAGTCAACATTAGAACTTAGGTAAAGTCATGAGACTTGATGCGAGGTCAAACAAGTATCGAGATGAGAATCTCGATCATGGAGAATTGTTTGACCGTTAATAGCATAAGTCTAAAATCTTCGTGGTCATAGATGTTTCGAGAAAAGGATATCGAAACATCGGATAGACCATTGTGTCTTTATTTTCACCATGGAGTGGTGACGATGATCTCATGGTCGTTCGACTTGGCGAAGTCAGAGACGAGACACATGTACTCATTGGAGAATGAGGTCACTGAACGACCCAACGAGAATTATCACATGGTTAACATAACTAATCTGTCAGTGATAACTCTCAGTGATGAGAGGCAAGTTGGTCCTTAGACTTGATGTCATTGTACGAACCTGTACGTGAACGGTGTTACTTAGATCTCTGATCTAGCTTCGAGGCAAGGCCTATCGAAATGTTTTTGGATGGGTGACACTTAAAGCATGTGAGGAGAGTAATGACCAAGAGAGGATTCGTCTCTCCCATTAATGGGGAGTTAGTGTTGCATGTGTTGTTTCGGTCTTTAGTGAAAAAATTTGTCCAAAGTATGTTGGAAGAAGTCCAACATTATTTGACTAAAGATCGATGAAGTACCTAGTTCAAGCTATTATGTAACGGTCGCTTTCCGACCGTTCGTAGTTTCTACGTGCACGTGCTTTCGTGCACGTACTTTTTTTGGTTTTTTCTGAGCTCCGGCATGAGCGATGCGATATGCCGTTGCGATCGTTTTGGGGTGTTGGATTTTATTGTAATTTTTGGGAACGTCGTTTCATGGCTCGTTTTCTCGCAAAAACGACCTTGAATGATAGGGGCGTTTTAGTCATTTGACTCAAAATACCGTTACCAATTTTACATTAATTTTTGATAGGTGTAGTGCATAATCAGGATCCATAGATCTGTGCGTCTCATCTCCACGATCGCCCCGGTATTTTCGGATTATTTTTCTGACGCCCGGATTGAGAGATATCACCCGGATTAACCTCGACCGTCGATCTCCCCAATCAGATTCAGATTTCGAAATTTGTTAGCCAAATCTGGCAAAATCTCTTTTTAAATCGTTTTAAAATCTTCCCTAAACTGTTTCACTAATCTCCCCTAGACTTACCCCAACCCGTACACCCCACATCCATATACCCCACTCCAATTTAACCCATAACATAGGTCTTTTTAGCAAACCCTTATTATTATATAATATAAATCCTTAACCCTAACCCTAACTCTACCCTAACCCAAAAAAGTTCTCAGCCACCGCCCTCCTAAAACCACAGTCACCGAATCCCCTCTCTCTCCCCGATATCCCTCTTCACGGCGAGATCCCACCGCTGCGCCGGCAATCCGACGTCGGTCCCCACCTCCTCGGCTTCCCCGCATCGTCTCTCTCCCCCTCTCTCGCTCTCAGCCGCTCGGCGCCGATCGCCGAGCCCGATCGCCCCAAAACCCCGATCGCCCCAAAACCCCAATCACCGCCTCCCCACGGCGGGGCCGTTCCGCCGTCGTCTCCATCGCGAGACCCCGACCCCGACAGCAACTCCCGTCGCCCTCACGGTTTCCCACCGCTGTGACAGCCCATCGCCTCTGCACGACGTCGCTCTGGCATCTCTGAGCCCGAGGCCGTCGCCGTGATCCACTGCACACCGCGACCACGGCCCGCCTGCGACCCCGACGCCGCCTGCGACCCCTGACTCCGCCGTGATCCCCTCACCCTTACTCCCGCCGGCGACTGCCCTTCGTCGCCTACCGCAGCCCCTCCGACCGTCGCAACTCACTGCTTTGTCACCCGCAACCGACGACCCATCGCAGCAGCCCACAGCTGTGAACTCCCGATCGCCGCAACCCGCTCAGCCGGCCACCGGAGATCCTCCATAGCCCTCCTCCATCGTCGACAGCCGCGGCCCCCTCTCCGCTGCCCTCGCGGCTTCCTCGCGCCGCTCTTGCTCTCCCAGCGCCCGTGCTCCCCGCGTCTGCCCCCGATCGCGGCGGTCTCTCTCACGGCCACCGCCCGCCTTTGATCGCCGCGCCGTGCTGTCATCAGCCCCCGTGGCCACCTGTCTTCACAAGCTCGCCGGCCATCGCTGCGCACCCCGCACACAGCGCCGCCATCTGCGACCCCACCGTGACTGTCGTGACCACTGAGACCCCATCTCGGTCGCCGCCTCGCTCTGCGGCCATCTCCCAGACCCGGTCCGTCGCACCCACAGCGAGATCGCTGTTGCCGCTGTTGGGCGCCTCCCGCCGCCCTCGCATCCGCACAGCGCACCGCTGTGACTCACTGTAGCACCGTGCAGCTTTTCCACCGCCGTGCCACCTGTCTGTCTGATTCCGCCGCTGTGCTGCCTGCTGCGCTCCATGCAGCGCCGCTCGCCCCGATATCTACCGTTGCCGCCTATTTCCCGACGCCCCAAGCCACGTGCACGGCCGTGATCAACGATCGAGATTTGCCCGCAGCCTCCCCGTGATGCTAGCTCGCTGTTTTACTGTTGGACAAATCGTGCTCGCTGCCCACAATTCGTCCGCTGCCCGGACAAGGCTCACTACGCTACCCGTAGTCGAGGCAACGTAGACGCCGCAGGGCTCACGATCTTCCGGCATCGTGATCCGTTATCGTTACCGTTGCCTGAGACGTTTCGCTGCGCTACCCGCAGCCGTCACAATCCTGAGGCGATCCCGAGACGACCTCCACTGCGCTACCCGCAGATGGGGACACGAGCACCGCCACCGTTTTCAGACCTGACGCCAGATTAAATGCGTGTTCCTCACACCAGGTTGGTCCCTCTAAACTCGTAGTGAAACCCACACAATAGCAAACTGAAAACCTAACTAAAATCGGCAACTTAACTCATTAAATTTACTTTCTGCTCCCTTAAAGCGATGTGGAACCATAGAATCGACGAATGGACTTCTTGACTGTGCACATAGGATAGAATCGTCGAATAGGGCTGAACATCAAAAATGTGACTTCTGACGATTAGGATAGTCCCGATAACCTAGACATGAACCATAATAGGAATTTCTGAAAACGAGGCCTGACACCGTCAACGTGACACTATTTCAGACGGACTTTCGCTGACGAGACGCTTGGACGAGACGCTCCGGGGAGACGACACACTCGCCACCGCAGGCAAGTGTATCCACTTGCACTTTCGGCCGTGCTTAGGCCTTAGTTGGTTAGAACTAATAACTGTGAACAAATAGAACCGGACGTGAAATGATAGCGTCCAGGACGAACCCTGACGGCTCAGACTTGACGACGAAGTCTAAGCCTGACAACAACAACTTTTTACATCGTAGGGCTATCATGTGTGTGCGTGTGTGTGGACACCCTAGAATAACCCTTCCCGTCTTGTCACGTCTCGTCCCGTCTTGCACAGCCTGCGGGCAATAGGGCACTCACCAGTGAGTGGGTGATCCCTTGTACTGATACACAGCCCAGAGGGCAATAGGGCACTCGTCAAGCTAGAGCGAGTGATCCCTTGTTGTGATACACAGCCTAGAGGGCAATAGGGCACTCGCCAAGCTAGAGCGAGTGATCCCTTGTCGTGATACACAGCCCAGAGGGCAATAGGGCACTCGCCAAGCTAGATTGAGTGATCCCTTGTCGTGCTTGTCTTGTCTTGTCATACTTGGGGTTGGGGTTGGGTTGAGCGTGCGCACGGCAAGAGGGTCTGATCCCCCTCGAACCGTAAAGCGTGAACCCTTTCGTGTCTCACTTGTCTTGTCTTGTCTTGTCTTGTCTTGTCCCGTCACGTCCCGACTTGTCTTGACACCTGTAGGCTAGTCCCGTTGTTGGTAGCACACGCTACGACTACTACTTGTTACGCTTTACTTTCCTGCTACGTTACTTCTTTTGTTACTCAGTTATAACCCCAGTATGCTAATCAACCAGTAAATCGTTGTTTAAAAGTTGATACACTTGCAGTAGAGTTTAACCCTCTTTTGTAGACTTTACCTGACGTACAGTTTCTTTCTTTTGGGTGCTGTACGTCTGGTGTCGAGCCGGAGTTCGTGGACGTGGCAGACTTACCAGAGTACGTGGAGCCCGAGGATGTCACCATAGAGTACGTGCGGACGATGACCAGACCTGGAGGACTTCTTCGGTCACCACCTTCAGAGGTTACTACTTTTAGTTCGCTCTTTCGATAGTTTGTAGCCATGCTTAGGCTTTCCTCTCTTTAGACTTTTGTACTCGCTGGATATTAAATTATATTAATGAATGCAACCTTCCTTCTGTAATTTTTGTTGTCTCGAACTTTATAAAGGCAAGAACCTGGAAATTTTTAAATGGTACCCCTACAGACGCTTATTGGGTTCGAGCTTCTCAGCTCCGGCCTAAGCGGGCCTTGTCACGCTTCGCCTCCGTATTTTTGGGAAGCGGGGCGTGACAGGTTTTAGTGGTGGCCCATGCAGGTCTTGCAATAGTTCGAAACAATAAGAGTACCGCATTCATTTAATATCCATGTACAAGTCTAAATTAGGTTTTTCCAGTCTTAGATGGTAGGAAGACTTAGATAGACATCCAGGTTTGATAGTCTGACACCTTGGTTAAGATTTAGTCATCCTCGTCCTAGGATACCTTAGTAGCCCACCCTTGACTCTGACCGTGTTAGATTTCTAGAGTCCTTCTTTTAGTTTAGTCGCTCGCCCAGCTCCATCGACTTCGGGTCCGACAGAACGTGATCTTGATTCTCTTAAGGCCCTTCCCTGAGATTTCTTTATTACAGTCTAGTTCACTAGGAAGTCTTAGTGTTGAGCTTTCCCTGATCTTTAGACAGCCCAATAATTAGGAATCTTGGATTTCTAGCATCTTCCAATCGTTACACTTTTGTGTTATCAGCTGTAGAGTTCATCGTAGCTTTCATGAATCATATCTTAGGCGTATTCTTCATACGATCATGTTTCGATTCACGTGATCGTTTCATGACACTTGTCGATAATTCTTCGAATCCCTCTGTTGCAAATCCTGCTTCCTTTAAAAAGTGTTTTCGAAACTCATTATTAAATTCTTCGCTCGGTTTAACTCCCTTGAAAACCCTTTATTATATATATATTTAAAATTTCTTGCTTTTCGGTTGAAGGTTCCTTCTTGGATTTTGAAATCTCTTTGGTCGTCAATTTTCGTTGTTACTATCTCGTACTTATTTTCAAATCGGTATCTTTCATATATTCAGTTTTAAAACCTTGTTAACATTTTGATAATTCAATTTATACTTTCTAGACTACAAAATCTATTTCTAACCACTTACCGTACATGCTGTTAGAATATTTTCTAAACTAGGGGGGGGACTCCAATTTTTACTATTATTATTATTAATATTATTATATCAGTTCTATGTCCTTCGTGATCACATTTCAAAATCTTTGTGTAAACCTATCTTCATTTGCAAAACAATCGTTTCTCACCCTACCCATCCTTCCTTCGTCTTACTTTTTCCAAAAATTTTAATTTGCTACATCTGCTCACTTTTAAGTATGTAAACATATATATTTTTAAAGGTATATGATACCATATTTTGCACACACAAAAATCCTTCTTTCATCGTTAAATCATTTTTTAACATATATATTTTTAAAGGTATATGATACCATATTTTGCACACAAAAAAATCCTTCTTTCATCGTTAAATCATTTTTTAACAATATTTTTGTCCCGTCCATCCGACTATCTTCTTATCCTCGCCTTACCTGACTTCATTCTTTCGATCTTGTTTCGTGTCGTTTTTGGTTTCGGACTCCCTCTTGTATGTAGACATCAGCGCCTGTAGTTGCCTATGTCATCCCTAGCTAGGAGTAGGCCCTTGGTAGATGATGTTGTCGTGATGCATGAGTATAGGTAGATTGTGTAGACCTGTATGAGTGTGTCATCTTTAGGAACCTGATAATTGCCTTTTGTGTCTTGAATGTGTACTCAGTGTTAACCATGATATGATTGAATTTGTCTGAATGACGGTATTCATACGTATATGAATATGGTCAAAGCAGGCAATTTCCTTAGACGTAGTTTTTCGCGATTATAGAATAGCTTAACTTTGACTGCATGTGATTGTATCAAAACTTTGTTTTTCTTTTAAACCAACCCTTTAAAGTTTTTGAAATTAGCTCACAAGATCACAAATCAATTATCCTTCCTCATCCATTACCACGACTCCACACGTTTTTCCAAATGTTTTAAAAATGTGTCACTGGTTTTAATTTTCCCTTTCTCTTCTCTCTCTCCATTTAGAAATGTTATGTTATGGTTGTTATAGTTTTGGGACTAGCTATTATTGTTGTAGGATTTTGTTTGCGGGTAGGCTCAGGGAGAGATGAGATTTGTTATAGCTATGATTAACCGATTTTGGAACAATAGAATATTGGAATAGATTTCTCTCGGATGAAAAGAATGGGCTGTCCAAGACTTATTTATAAAACCGAAGTGTGGCGGACTCAATGGAGAATTCTGGTTGAATGAGATTATATGCGTGAAGATGAGAACTTATCAGATTGGAGGCTTAGACGAATGGTAGATAGGGATGGCTACGGAGTATGGTAGGAGTTAGGGTGATCATGAGATTGAGTAGAGCTTTTATTAGCATCGAGACTTGATTGTTGAGTTGACGTGAGAAGACATTGGGAGTAACACGACGTGTTGAGATAAATGGATGGTTGGGTTGTCGGATTTAATATTGGTTGAAAATAATTATAATAAGCAGGAGGAGGTGTGATTTTGATAGTTCAATTATTTGGCGGATAAATTTATGGGAAGATATGACACAGAATGTATTGAAGACACGGCGATTGTTGATTTGTGAAGGTATTATAAGATAGACAAATTTTTTGTCTTGGATTGGTGGTTGACTAGAATCTCATTTTTGGAGATTGATTAACATTGGGAAGAGATTGAGAAATTTAAAAGATGTTATTGAGCGATGATGTTTAATGGAGTAGTATGGTATGAGAAGATGATTATTATTCTTTCATGAGAACTTGGGTTGAAAGTTTAACAGCAGTGAAGGATCTATAGTTAAGTTTTAGGATGTGAGATTAGTCGTGGCATTATCTAGTGAAAAGAAGGATTATGATGGATTATTTGAAGAATGATGTTGAAGTTATAGGATTAGAGACCATTGTATGGAGGATGGGAGTTATAGGCTTAAGTATTTATGGATTTTATAATTAGTCTTAGTATGAGTGATTCCGAAGACGGAATCATTTCTAAGGTGGGTAGAATGTAACGGTCGCTTTCCGACCGTTCGTAGTTTCTGCGTGCACGTGCTTTCATGCATGTACTTTATTTGGTTTTTTCTGTGCTCCGGCATGAGCGATGAGATATGCCGTTGCGATCGTTTTGGGGTATTGGATTTTATTGTAATTTTTGGGAACGTCGTTTCATGGCTCGTTTTCTCGCAAAAACGACCTTGAATGATAGGGGCGTTTTAGTCATTTGACTCAAAACGCCGTTCCCAATTTTACATTAATTTTTGATAGGCGTAGTGCACGATCAGGCTCCGTAGATCTGTGCATCTCGTCTCCACGATCGCCCCGGTATTTTCGGATTATTTTTCTGACGCCCGGATTGAGAGATATCACCCGGATTAACCTCGACCGTCGATCTCCCCAATCAGATTCAGATTTCGAAATTTCTTAGCAAAATCTGGCTAAATCTCTTTTTAAATCGTTTTAAAATCTTTCTTAAACTGTTTCACTAATCTCCCCTAGACTTACCCCAACCCGTACACCCCACATCAATATACCCCACTCCAATTTAACCCATAACATAAATCTTCTACTTTTTCTTAACACTTGTAAATAATTATCGATGTGAGAACTAAATCAGGTATCCAATACCTAAGTGGTAGAATAAATAAAGAGTATGCTTTGAATGACTAATACACATGAAGTTAAGGCATCACCGCACACTTTCTTCCTTAAGGACGCTAAGTAATCCATGCAATTCATCTTACAATGACTAAACTTGTAACAAAATAAGCTTTCACCTTTTGTAGTGTCATCTTTCTTTGCTTTTACATTCTTGACCACACATTTAGGCTTAGTAGTCTTCTTCTTTTCCTTACGATTTGCCTTGGAACGAGAAGAAAAGCTAGTAAGCATAACAGTTTTTCTTGAAAAAGAACTTTCTAGATGACTGAACATATTAATCAATTTTGGAAGTGTGCTTTCCATTTTGTTTACATTGAAATTCAATATGAACAGAGAGAATGTACTAGAAAGAGACTGAAGAATTATATCAATATACAATTCATTGTCCAACACAACCCAACCGTTCTTACTTGTCAATCATCTTTTGGATGTGGTATTGGACTGGTGTTCCAGCTGCTACCTTCAAATGGAATAATTTTCACGAAGTGTCAAATCTTAGGATTCGAGATTGCTCTCTATATAACTCCTTTATATGGAGAAATATGACTGAACATCTATATTCTCATTCCTCCTTTGTAATTCATTAGTCATGGAGGCCAACATGAGGCACTCGGTAGTGGCACAGTCAATAGCCTTGGTCTTGTATTACATCACTGGTCTCCTTAGTTGGTGGATGGGATAGGGTTGCATGTAGGATGTATGCAAGTTTATTATATGTCAATGCAATCATTATGTTTTAAGCCAATCTTCATGATTAGGTCTAGTGAGTTTGTTCTTTTCAAGGATAAATTTAAGGCCAGACATGAGGATGTAAATTATATATACAAAGAGTTATAATAACATAAAGCAGATGTTTTTAAATACTTAGACTGGTTTTTATCTAATTATTTTTCTTCTATTAATTTTAGAAAATATCTTGAACCCAAAAAGGTAGATGAAAATTAGCTTCCTAATTTTATAGTAGGAATTAGGATATAACTATCATGAATTTGATAATTTTGGTCGTCACCATAAAGTTATCTCACTCTACAGAAGGCAGACAAACTCTTTGTCCATTATAACTCCTTATAATTTCTAATTATAAATTTTACCTTGAATACCTTTATAACCTTGACCATTGCCAATAAATCATCAAGTATTAGTCAAGTCAGTTTCCATACATTTTTTATTTAGATAGAGAAAGGCATACGAAACACTGATCGATTCCAACAAGGTCAAATTTGGTTCCCCACTAAATCCATCTTATGATCATTGAAAATACATCACATAGTAGTAATGCTAATGGCTTAACAGATACCAACAACCATATCACTAGTACATAAGTGCTCTATATTTTTAAAATGATGAAAGGCTATGAATAAATTTTAAAAGAATATTTAACGTAATCGACAAGATGTCTTCATATCAAATATCTATAAGACCAGCCATTACCATCTTATTGGTAAAGACTAATTCATAATGGTCAAGACAGAATATCAATATCCCATCTGGAAATTCTTACGTGTGATGGCCCGTATCCATCAATACGAGTAATTATGTATTTTTACATTTTAAAAGTATTTTAAAATGGTCAGTCAGAAGTTTGATATCTAAAACAATTTTAAATTACTTATAAAATATCTTTGTATCATCAAAATAGTTATAACTCAGTTTCATGATTTTAAGACACATTAAGAGTTATAAATAGTTTTCATATTATTTTTCTATTAAATATAATGTGAATATCTTAGTTAATTATTTTTTATATAAACGTTATCAAAACTATTTCAAACTTTTATAACATGATTATATAGTCATTTAGTACTCCCCGTATTATTTTCGGATTTTTCTGGAGTCAAATCGACCTAGAATTCGCAAACCCACACCCCAAACGTTTTGGCCCAAAACTCGTATCTCCGTAACTCAAACTCTGAAATGAACTTCGTATTCATGATCCTCATGATGATACAAACCCGTGGTAATTGTTTGGGAATTTTTCGGAGTCGTATGCGAAGAACGATATCTTCATATAAAAATAATAATATTATATAGTTTTACTAATTACATTGACTAACTACCATTACTATTTACCATTGCTAATTACTTTTACTATTAACTTAATCATAATTACCCTAACCCATCCCATTTAAGCACCGTATAGAGTGTGTGAGATCCAACATCTCAGCCACCCAAAATTACTACCACTATTTAAGAAAACATTTATTTTATATAACTAATTTAACCCTATAAAAATGAACCAGCTTCCTTCCCCATCTTCACAACAAGACCACGGCAACCCCCCCTCATGTAACTCTGCTCCCCCTCTCCCCTTCCTCTCCCCTCCGACGGGCCACGCCCCACCGCTACGCTGCCATCGCCACCACCGAGCGGCCGCCACCCCCCTCAGCCCCTTGTGCCATCGCCCCCGATGAACCCGACGATAGCGCCCCGAACATCGCCGAACCATACACCCAAGGTGCCACCCTACCCTCTCCCTTTCCGCTTCCATTTTCGACGTCCTCGTCGTCGTGCCCCCTCGCCGTCGACCTCCCCCTCTTCTCTGCCTCCCTCTCTGCGCCGTGGCGAAGCTCCAGCCCCGCACAGACACCCGGTGAGCCTTCCCCGCCTTCATCGAGCATAGCAGGAGCCCCCCTAATTGTTGCATTTCTCACCGCCGCCAGAGACTGTGTGCCGTCATCGCCATCGTCGAGTCATCGCAGACCGCCGCCTTCTTGCTACCACCACATGAGCGCCACCCGCCGTCGTGAACCCATCGCGCGCATTTGCTGCAGCGAGAAGAGAGGGTGAGAAAGATAAACATATACGAATACGTATATGCATATATATACGTAAATAAATAAATAAATAAATAAATAAATATTAATATATTAAGGACTGATCGTAATAAATTCATATTATATTGTATAGGCCTCAGAAAAATACACGGGAAGAGCCAGAAAATCTAGTTTGACGAAACGGACACATTGGTGCTAGTTTCATCGCCAAAAGGCAAGTATATTTCCCGCAGTAAATTTTCAAAGTTAAAACTTAATATGGTTACTTTCACTTAAAATTTATAACTCAAAATATTCACATACACTGACGTATGAGAACATTATATATTGTAGTACTAAACAAGACAATCTAGACTGATCGTAATAAATTCATATTATATTGTATAGGCCTCAGAAAAATACACGGGAAGAGCCAGAAAATCTAGTTTGACGAAACGGACACATTGGTGCTAGTTTCATCGCCAAAAGGCAAGTATATTTCCCGCAGTAAATTTTCAAAGTTAAAATTTAATATGGTTACTTTCACTTAAAATTTATAACTCAAAATATTCACATACACTGACGTATGAGAACATTATATATTGTAGTACTAAACAAGACAATCATTTGACCCCTTGTTGGAGGAATTCCGACGTATAGTTTTCCATCAGTAAATCTTTGATTAGGTATCGTTAAAATCAAATCTAAATTTAAAAATTAGTTTTTGGCCTTTTAAATGCCTATTAATTATTTTAAAATCTTGAAAAATACCTACTAGACTTAAAAAAATTTCTAAGCTTATTTATACTCATTTGCTAGTTTAAAGCATTTCTGTGCTCCTTTTCTTAATATAATTATACGTTTCAACGATTTGTATAATTATTAAATTGAATCACAAAATTGTGAAAATTTGTAATATTTTTGTGTATACTCATGAGACACCATACGTATCTAATATGATGCAATTGAACATAATAGACTGAACGACTGATGGAACTCATATGATTGAATGGAATATAAATAGTTAGTATACATACTTGGACCGACACTTGACTTGACCCATGGGATTGGGGTAGTCTATGGTCACAGGTGATACAGAGTGACTGGATCCACCCGACAAATACCTCCAACACACATGGATGTTAGTAACTTGACCGTCGCCTTAAGGGGTCGGTAAGTATCATCACGAGTAGCTCCCGTGACGGGGCATATTTTGGTCATATTTCGTATTCCTGGACATGGACTTAGCACTAGAAACAGTTGGTCATCAATTATTGCTTTAATATCTTATTTGGTCTTTTCATTTCATATTGCTAAATGCTATTAAAAGTCATAACTGCTTTCTAGCTAGTACCATGTTCCTACTATGCTCTTAATATGCTTATAATGTGCTCACATCATGTTCATGTTATATATGCTACTACATCATGTATCAAATGCTCTTACTATGTTCATATTAAGTATATACCATGATCATATTATGCCACTATACTCACACCATGGTCTTACTGTACAATACTCAGACCAGGCTTTTAATTACTGCACCATACCATGCTCTTGTTATACCATGTTTATACAATACTCAGACCATGTCCTTAATTTATATGCCATGTTAGTACAACATTCATACCATGCTTTTATCTTACCATGCTCATGCTCATGTTAGGCTTTACCTCATGCCTCTCTTGTATGTATGCTTACCTCGTTTTTATTATGGGGATATACTTACCGAGTAACCCTCGCAGACGGGCATTTTATTTTGTTGCCTTATGAAATGTTCGTCAGGACTTGAGAGTGAGTTTACATAGGATCCTACTACAGAGGTCGAGCCAACACTCAAGGATTGCGTGGAGTTCCAGCCCACAGATGACTATGGCGTTTTTATTTACCTTCACATCAGCACTTTCTATTTGAATAATGTAATTTGTTGTATTATATTGTATTGGCCATGCTTGGCCCAAGATGTATCTTATTTACTATACGCTAGATTTGTAATAATGTCGGTTGAGTTGTTTCTTAAATCTGCATGCAAGGACCTGCAATTTTACACAGACGCTTAGTGTGTTTAAATCAAGGATGAAGAAAGAAAAGAAAAGAAAATGTACTCCTCCTTGTTTTAAGCACACCGCTAACCCGCTCCGTCTTTTCTCCCAAGTAGAATGGGAAGCTGGGCGTAACATTATGGCTAGGAACATTTTGGATTATGTTGAGTATTAGACTTCTCCCTACTTGGTGTTAATGGTGAGCAAACATAAATACTTATGACTAATCTCATATTTGCAGTTAATCCATTGCCTAAGCATATCATGAAGATCAATTAGCAATGGATGTCACTCAAAGATCAATGAAAGCATCATAAGTGGATTGGATGATTAAAGATGGTGATTGAAGCTCCTAGAAGACTTCAAGCTTATACTTTGGATAGAAGAGAGACTTCTACAAAATGTAATTCGTTTATTCTCTTCTAGTATGTAGCTTAGAAGTAGAACTATGTTGGAGCACACACACATCTTCATTTCTGTCCTAGGAAATCTTTAGATCAATTTTCCTTAGACTCCAATTCATTTCTATCAAGCATGTGCATGTTGTGTTTTTAACAGGCGACTGTTGAATGATTTACAGTCGTCTGTCTCAAAACAGTCGACTGTGATTTGTTTTATAGTCGCATGTTATGCACATACTTAATAAGTTGATTTTTGGGCTTTCTAAGCTTTAACTCCTTCAGGCGACTGCTGTACATTTTACAGGTGCCTGTCCAATCTACAGTCGCCTGTCTATATTCAGCCCAAAGATCACTTTTAATTTCATCTGACCAGTCGACTGATGTTGTATTGACAATCGCCTGTCCAAGGCATAGTCGACTGATAATGCTTCAACAGTCGCCTGTCCATGATTCCTCTGTAGAATCTGCTCTCTGGAATGTTTAACATTTTAGTGCCATTCGACTAATGTTGTATTTACAGTCGCCTGTCCAATGGCACAGTCGACTGTCAATGCTTCAACAGTCGTCTGTCTTTGATCTCTCTGCAGACTCTGCTCTCTGGAAAGTTTCAGGTTTTGTGACAGTTGACTGATGTTGGTTTCACAGGCGCCTGCTTATGGCACAGGCACCTGTGTGTTCCACATCAGTCGCATGTTCTGTCATCCCAAAACTTTTTGAGATTTTCTCAGCTTACATTTATTGCGGCCAGTCACCTGTAGAAGGATTTACAGTCGCCTGTTGGTTTTACAGGCGCCTGTCTTCTCTTCATCAGTCGACTGTCCACGTGGTAAGTAACCATTTGAATTCTCACCTACCCTCTGACACAGTGCAGAAGTCGACTGTGTTTTGTTCAACAGTCGACTGTTGACTGTGTAAATTCTATCCGTTGGCTTTTTCTCCACGGATTTCACAGGGGTTTTTGGGGATTCTATTTAAGGGTTTGGGGGAACCTATAAAGAGCGCTTCTACTGTTCCATTGAGGGGTTACTCAAGTGACTCAACTATTCAAGCAATTCATTTTCTTGATCAAAGCTCTCAAATCCAAAAGTCATAGAATTCCAATCTTTTCTTCTCTTGCTCTCCAACCTAGAATCTAAGTGATATCTTCTAGGCAATTGGTGGTGACAAGAGAAATGGCTTTTCTCTCCTTCAAAGGAGACCTCAACACACAACACACTTGCTCCTTCAAGTTCTACTTCAAGGCATAGGTGATTGTAAGTGTTGCAATTTCAATATTTCATATATTTCGTTATTAGATTAACTCTCGGTTTGTGAGAGTGGTTTGCTTGCTCCTAAGTTGTGAGAGTCAAGGACATCAAGTGTATTTCGATTTCACTTGTAGGGTTGCAACAAGTGGGTTTAAAGGAAACCTCAAGTTCGGGTTCTAACTTGAATATCCGGTGGTATCCGGGTGGAAGGGACGTAGGATTACCGGGAACAAGTCAGGAGTTGACTTGTGTAATCCGAACACTTGAAACATCCTTGTGTTAGCATTGTTTCTATTTAGGGTTTATTTACATTCAGCATTACTTGTTGGTTTGGAATTTAATTTGGTGTAATTATCATTTTAAATTGTATAAACACTATTCAACACATCTTCTGGTGTTTTCCTCATAGCCATGGACCTTACAATTGGTATCAAAGCGTTGGTTTATAGCTATGTCATCCAACAACAACAATGTTCCTCCACAGACTTCGTACAACAATCATGATCGTGATGGTGAGTCTACCGTCTTCGAAGGACAATCAACGGTTCGTCCTCCGCGTTTCAATGTCACGAATTTCGGCTATTGGAAATGCCGGATGGAGACGTTTCTTAGGAGTGCTTCTTTTTGGAGAACCCTCCACAAGGAATACATTGAACCATCTGAAGAGGATTTTGACAAATGGATACCCTCCGAGAAGTCTGCCGAGGTGAACAACGCCAAGGTAATGAACGCTCTTCATCGTGCATTGGATCCGAATGAGTTCAATAAGATATGCACATGTAAGAGTGCATATCAAATTTGGAACCATCTAGTCGTTACCCACGAGGGAACGAACAAGGTAAAGCTTTCTAAATTATATGTTGCAATACAAAACTTCGATATGTTTCATAAGCAGGATAATGAGAGCATTGCAACGATGTACGGTCGTTTCACCGACATCACCAATGAACTTGAAGCACTTGGACAAGTCTACACCCAAGAAGAAAAGGTGCGGAAGATAATCATGTGAATGACCTCGAAATGGGAAAGAAGAGCAATCGCCATTGAGGAGGTCAATGACATGAAGAACTACACCGTAGTAAATATCATCGGTACCCTCATGCCTTACGAAGTAAGAAGGGAGAACCGATTGAAGATAAGAGCAATGATGAACCCAACGGAGGCCAAGAAGAAGGCATTAGCATTCAAGGCTACTTCTTCATCCTCCGATAGTGAAGAATCAGAGAACGAAATGGACTTGGAAGATATGGTGCAAATGGTGAAGAAGTTTCAGCGCTTCTTTCCCAAAGGTAAATTTCCCTCCAAGAATAAATTTGATTCCACTAACAATACTTCATCTCTTTGTTTTAAGTGTAACAAGCCAGGGCACATCAAGGAGGATTACCCAATGCTTAGAAACACAGAAAAGTGGAAAGCTCCAAAGTACCACAAGTCCGACAAATACAAGAAGGGTAAGAAGAAAGGACTTGTTTGGGACGTTCGATGACTCAAGCATAGATTCCTCAAGTGAATCCGATGATGAAAAGGGTGAGAGTGCCCATATGTGTTTCATGGCCCGAGAAGACCCACTCTCCGATGAGAGTGATAGAGACATCGATGAACCCGAGGTAACCATGGATGAACTTCGTATTGCTAACGAAGAATTATTTTCTAAGTATCAATCTCTCATGCTTAGATATACTTGTTTAAAGAAATCAAATGTTAGCAAATCATCCATGCCATGCATTATCAACAATGACACCATTGTTGATACACTTACACTAGAGAAAGCCAGTTTGGTTTCTCAAAATGACATCTTGAGAAATGAGGTGAATTCCCTCAAATCTCAACTAGATCACACGTATCCTAAGGATAGTATTGATCTAGCTTCACAAAACACACAATTGGGTATTGAGAATGATTCTCTTAAAACCCAAGTGCACGACCTTAAAACACGTGTGTCCACCTTGGATACCAATATTTCTTCTCTTAAGGAGAAATATAAGCTCATGTCTTCCCAAGTTAAGAGATTTAACAAAGGGAAAGGGTAATTGGATGAATTGCTTGCAAACCAATTTCCGACCACACATCATGTTGGACTTGGTTATGTGGAAGCAAACGCATCCAACTCTCGCACCTCCTATAATGGTGTTACTATAGATTTTATGAAGCCATCCTCCGGTGCATCCACAAGTGGTGTCAAAAACACTATTGGTAGCAAACCTACCAAGAAGGCCACCACTTCACAATCTCTTCCTTTTGGCAAGAAACCTACTAAGGGTGGAAACCAAAATAGAGGTCATGCTTATATGTACACCATCTCTCATCCACGTAGGAAATCTCCTACTTCACATGTGGACACTAATGACACTTTTTATACTCCACACCCACGGACACGTGTAAGCCCACACATGAGAAATACTCATGCACGTGCCCCTATACATTCATATGCTCATACACATCATTCTTCCATGTATGCTCATCCACCTCATGTTATGCATGTTCCATATGTTGCATATAACATGCATGCTCCTAAGTTTGCATACAACCCTCACATGTCTAATGCTTATCCACCTCCATCTTCATATGCTAGAACTCATGCTCCTAGGAGGCATGCATCATACAGAAATCAATCGAATGTGCATGCAACTAGGAAAAGGACACCCAAAACATACACAATTTGGGGTCCTAAGAATACTAGCATAATTGATAGGAATGCTTATGTTGATTCCTATTTTAATAATGTAATAAATAGTGGTAATTATGTTGGGAAGCGAAAGTCCACTTGGACTTGGCTTCCAAAGGGCTAATCCCCTTGGACCCAACAAGGCTTGGGTACCATGAGCTTATGGTATATTATGTAGGTAACCAAGAAAAAGAAATAGAGCAATAAAAGTCATATTGGCTCTAAAAGGAAAGGATGGATACTCAATAGTGGTTGCTCCAAATACATGACAGGATATCCCACATTGCTCTCCGAAGTAATTAGCATCAAGGAGGTGCAACAGTCACTTTTGGAGGTAATCTAAAGGGAACCATCATTGGAGTATGTAAAGTTGGTAATCCTTCCAACCCACTTATTACAAATGTCTATTTAGTTAATGGTTTATGTCATAACCTTATCTTCATTAGTCAACTTTGTGACAAGGGTTACAAGTTTAACTTTGGAGAGGGTATGTGTAAAATTGTATATATTAATTCTCATATTTTATTTACTGGTATTAGTAATAAAAACATTTATTATTTATACTTGCCGAAAACCATAGAATATAGCTTAGTTGCTAATACAAATGAACAACTATTATGGCATCGCCGTTTTGGTCATGTTCATTTTAAGCACTTATATAAGTTAGCTAAGCATGATCTAGTAAAAGGTTTTCCGAAAATTGTTTTTAGTAAGAAAAACTTTTGTGATTCTTGTTAAAGAGGTAAACTAAGTAAATCATTTTTCAAACTTAATGAAGGCATAACTTCTAAGAGGCCCCTAGAATTACTTCATCTAGATTTATTTGGGCCAACTAGAACCGCCTCTTTAGGTAATGCTCATTATGAATTAGTTGTCATTGACAACTTCTCTAGATTTACTTGGGTTTCATTCTTAATCAATAAGAATGAAGCTTTTGAAGAGTTTACTATATTTGCAAAGAAGATTCAAAATTTCTTAGGATCCACCATTATCACTATTCGTAGTGATCATGGAGGAGAATTTGAGAATGAATCTTTCTCCAAGTTTTGTGATGAAAACGGGATTACTAACAAATTTTTTTTCCTCGCGCACCACCACAAAATGGTGTTGTAGAGAGAAAGAATAGGACCCTAATAGAGTATGCCCTTACCATGCTCCATGATAGTCATCTTGGACTACAATTTTGGGCGGAGGCGGTGCACACGTCATGTTATGTGCTTAATAGGATCCTAGTGAGACCCCGAACGAACAAAACTTGCTTTGAGTTATTTTATGATAAAAAGCCTCAAGTTAAATATTTTCGTGTTTTTGGTTCAAAATGTTTTATAAAGAACACTTTTGGTAACTTAGATAAATTTGAGCCAATATCCGATGAAGGAATTATTGTTGAATATTCCACACGTAGAAAAGCCTACCGGATATACAACAAAACCTCTTCAACGATCGAGGAATCACTACACGTATCATTTTATGAAGATTTTGATATTTCTCATGTTGTTGATGATATTGTAGATGTTTTATGTGATTCCATTAGTAATGTTAAAATTAATTATTCTATTATTGAGACTAACAATACTAATGAAATTGTTGAAGATATTCCAAGTGATGCAGGAATTCCCAAAACTTATCCAACCGTTCGTAATCACCCCCATGACCAAATTATTGGAGATATTGGTGTGGGTGTGCGAACGAGGTCAAGAATTGATGAATTCTCTCATTGTGCATTTGTATCTACCATCGAGCTAAAGAATATCCAAGAAGCGTGCGAATGTAGCTCTTGGATAGTTGCAATGGAAGAAGAGCTCATGCAATTTGAGAGAAATGAAGTTTGGGAGCTCGTTCCTATACCAAGTGGTCACCAAGTGATTGGGACCAAGTGGATTTTCAAGAACAAGACCGATGAGAACAAGGTCATCACAAGGAATAAAGTAAGGTTAGTAGCTCAAGGCTATTGGCAAGAAGAAGGTATTGATTTCGAAGAATCTTTTGCCCCCGTAGCTAGATTAGAAGCTATTAGATTGCTTTTATCTTTTGCATCCCACAAAAATTTTAAGCTATTTCAAATGGATGTTAAAAGTGCATTTTAAATTGTATTGTTAATGAAGAAGTTTATGTTTCTCAACCCCCCGGTTTCATTCATGA
Source organism: Scilla litardierei (assembly GCA_030789695.1). Taxonomy (NCBI): domain Eukaryota; kingdom Viridiplantae; phylum Streptophyta; class Magnoliopsida; order Asparagales; family Asparagaceae; genus Scilla; species Scilla litardierei. The sequence continues at coordinate 787,400,242 of CM061142.1, read as the reverse complement.
AAAATTTCCAAATCATGTTTTCAAACTTAAGAAAGCATTATATGGGTTGAGACAAGCTCCTAGAGCTTGGTATGATCGACTCAAAACGTTTCCTTTGGATTTAGGTTTTAAAATGGGTGAAGTTGATCCAACTCTTTTCATTAAAGATTATGAAAATGACATCCTATTAATTCAAGTTTATGTAGACGATATTATATTTGATTCTATTAACTTTAATCTTTGCCAAGGATTTTCTAAGTCTATGAAGGATAAATTTGAAATGAGCCAATGGGTGAGCTCAACTACTTCCTTGGACTATAAATTCAGCAAATGAAGGATGAAACTTTCATACATCAAACAAAGTCCACCGGGGAGCTTATCAAGCGATTCGGGATGGAATTGTCCTGAAGCAAAAGGACTCTCATGAGTACAACCCATTTACACAAGGATGATAATGGGAAAGATGTAGACGTTCGTCTATATCGAGGTATGATCGGTAGCTTACTTTATTTAAACGCTAGTAGGCCCGATATTATGTTTTTCGTTTCTCTTTGTGCTAGATATCAAGCTAAACCTAAAGAGTCACACTTGATTGCGGTTAAACGATTTTTCGTTACCTCAATCATTCACTAGATTATGGGTTACTTTACCCTAAGTCTAGTACATATGAGTTAATCTCATATAGTGATGATGAATTTGCCGGATGAAAATCCGATAGGAAGAGTACTAGTGGCACTTGCCATTTTCTAGGAATTTCCCTAGTTTCTTGGTTTTTCAAGAAACAGAACTCGGTATCATTGGCCACGACTGAAGCGGAATATATTGCCTCACGTCGACCCATTTGGGTGATCTTTTTTGATTCTCGCATGTCGACTCTCCTCGTGCATATCACTTCCTGGTCAAACTATTTTATGCCAACCGCATTCGCGGTGAGTATGTTGACACGAGGGAGATAGACACAGTTGTTCAGGGGACCCGTATCAGACTTGACCCTACTCTCCTAGGAACCATTCTTAGGATTCCCTTAACTTGCTCCCTTCCTGCTGATATCTCCCTCTATGATGTTGGAGATCTTGATCCGAATGTCCTTCAGGACATGTTCGCCATGATTCCTTCCTACCTCTCTTTTGGCGTCAGGGCCTCTATGTTCTTTGCTAGAGGTTGGATTGTCCATCTAGTGGTGAAGTCCAACATCTTGCCGAAATATGGCTCTTCTGATCAGTCTTCTCAGGAGGATGTATGTATGCCATTTTCTCTGGTATGCCAGTGAACTGGGCTGGAGTCCTCCTTGATCGGATGGACAAGGTCGAGTTCGCTACTGCCTCCTCTCATATTCCTTACAGAGGACTCCTCACCTTAGTCTTTCGTCACTTTGGGATTAATTTGACTCCTTATGAGCCTATGCCCCTTGGCCCTCTTCTCGATGCTTCTGCTAAGTCGAAGTCCTCTTCGGCTCTGCAGACGGCATCAAATAAGAGGCAATCTACTTCAGCTCCATCTTCATCCACCATTCCTCCATCTAATCAGCCCTCTTCCTCAGCTGCACCCTCTCGTGCCTTGTTAGACGAGAAGGTTTCTGGTATATATGAGTTATTTCATTTGATGTTCCAGCATCAGGGCATTCCTTTCCCTGATCATCTCAGATCTTTTGTATCATCTCCTCAGCCTTCTCAGCCTCCTCCTCCTCCGATCGTCACTGAGATTTTGGAGCATCCTGTTGTTACTGCTTCTGAGCCGGTTGCTTCTCCGGCTCCTCAGGATGTCTCATCTGCTATTGCTGCTGCTTCTCCTCCCGAGGTTGCTTCGGTTGATCCAGAGGCCCAGGAGTTCCAGGTTGTGTTGGCTACCTCCTCGGCTGCTGATATGGATTGGCACTCCGCGAAGAGCACTCACCCTTAGTCTAGATTTTTTTGTTAGGGTTGAGAGTTTTGAGTGTCAGTGTGTATTTTGATTTGTTTTATGTACTGATGGATGTTGTATGTATGTCGATCTCATTTTGTTGATATACATGGAGTTGTCGTTGTATTTTTTTGTGCTCCTTGTAATTTTGGATTATATATACATATAACGTTGCTTTTACTTCATATGTTGTTTCACACTTTGTCTCATATTTTATGTTAATTGTGTGAAAATTGTGAAATTGTCTCTATTTTTATGCTATATTTTATACATGATGTGATGTGCGCTATTCTCATTTGGATTGAAATGTTGATAATGGATTCTCGTTCCTTTAGTCAACAAAGATTTCTTGTGTTTATGAGTTTTTAGTATATATATCAATGAGATGCACTTTCGTGATTATTTTTTTTTTGATTTTATGTTGGTATCACATTTGATACACATCCTATCTTTAGACTCTTATGATAGATTTAGTACTTATTTAACACGCCTGTTGTTGTTATTCTACTCCCACTTTTTGGATAATGCAATAGGGGAGAGAAATAGACATATCATAATTATGTGCTACGTAAATTCTAATTCTAAACTTGAATCTAAGATTGAAGTTGCCATAGATTCAGGGGGAGTAAGATATAATGAACTTGGATTATAAAATTCTAGATTTCAAGATTTCAAGAAAATCATTTCATTCATTCATATCTTACATACTTGCTTCAATTGATCTATAGATGCACTTATATACATTGACTAACTTGATTGGCATCTATGTAGGGGGAGTAAGTTTTCATTAAGCACAATTATTTATCTTTTTGTTTATGTTTGTTTGTCATCATCAAAAAGGGGGAGAATATTGAGTATTGGACTTCTCCCTACTTGGTGTTAATGATGAGCAAACATAAATACTTGTGACTAATCCCCTATTTGTAGTTAATCCATTGCCTAAGCATATCATGAAGATCAATTAGCAATGGATGTCACTCAAAGATTAATGAAAGAATCATAAGTGGATTGGATGATTAAAGATGGTGATTAAAGCTCTTAGAAGACTTCAAGCTCATACTTTGGATAAAAGAGAGATTTCTACAAAATGTAATTCTTTTATTCTCTTCTAGTATGTATCTTAGAAGTAGAACTATGTTGGAGCACACACACATCTTCATTTCTGTCTTAGGAAATCTTTAGATCAAATTTCCATAGACTCCAATTCATTTCTATCAATTATGTGCATGTTGTGTTTTCAACAGGCGACTGATGATCGATTTACAGTCGCCTGTCTCCAAACAGTCGACTGTGATATGTTCTACAGTCGCAAGTTATGCACATACTTAATAAGTTGATTTTTGGGCTTTCTAAGCTTGAACTCCTTCAGGCGACTGCTGTACATTTTACAGGCGCCTGTCTAAGCTACAGTCGCATGTGATTTGTTAATCAGTCAACTGTCTATTTTCAGCCCAAAGACCACTTTCAATTTCATTTGGCCAGTCGACTGATGTTGTATTGACAATCACATGTCCAAGGCACAGTCGACTGACAATGCTTCAATAATCACCTGTCCATGATTCCTCTGTAGAATCTGCTCTCTGGAATGTTTAAAATTTTAGTGCAAGTCGACTGATGTTGTATTTACAGTTGCCTATCCAATGGCACAGTCGACTGTCAATGCTTCAACAGTCGTCTGTCTTTGATCTCTCTACAGACTCTGCTATCTGGAAAGTTTCAGGTTTTGTGACAGTCGACTGATGTTGGTTTCACAGTCGCCTGTGTGTTCCACATCAGTCGCCTGTCCTATCATCCCAAAACTTTCTGAGATTTTCTCAGCTTAGCCATATTGCGACCAATCAACTGTAGAAGGATTTACCGTCGCCTGTTGGTTTTACAGGCGCCTGTCTTCTCTTCATCAGGCGACTGTCCACGTGGTAAGTTACCACTTGAATTCTCACCTACTCTCTGACACAGTGCAGTCGTCGAATGTGATTTGTTCAACAGTCGACTGTCGACTGTGTAAATTCTATCCGTTGGTTTTTCTCCACGGATTTCAAAGGGGTTTTTAGGGATTCTGTTTGAGGTTTTGGAGAACCTATAAAGAGAGCTTCTACTGTTCCATTGAGGGGTTACTCAAGTGACTCAACTATTCAAGCAATTCATTTTCTTGATCAATGCTCTCAAATCCAAAAGCCCTAGATTCCAATCTTTTCTTCTCTTGCTCTCCAACCTAGAATCAAAGTGATATCTTCTAGGCAATTGGTGGTGACAAGAGAAAGGGCTTTTCTCTTCCTGCAAAGGAGACCTCAACACACAACACACTTGCTCCTTCAAGTTCTACTTCAAGGCATAGGTGATTGTAAGTGTTGCAATTTCAATATTTCATATATTTGATTAACTCTCGGTTTGTGAGAGTGGTTTACTTTCTCTCAAGTTGTGAGAGTCAAAGACATGGAGTGTATTTCGATTTCACTTGTAGGGTTGCAACAAGTGGGTTTAAAGGAAACCTTAAGTTAGGGTTCTAACTTGAGTATGCGGTGGCATCCGGGTGGAAGGGACGTAGGATTACAGGGAACAAGTCGGGAATTGACTTGGGTAATCCGAACCCTTGAAACATCCTTGTGTTAGCATTGTTTCTATTTAGGGTTTATTTACATTCCGCATTACTTGTTGGTTAGGAATTTAATTTGGTGTAAGTATCATTTTAAATTGTATAAACACTATTCAACCCCCTTCTAGTGTTTTCCTCATGGCCAGGGACCTTACAGATTATACTTAAGTGGATTGATTAGATCTCATTGTTATAATCTCATTATGATTCTAATCTTTTCATATAATCCAATGACTTTATCAATACAATTATATATATATATATTTATGTACATATATACACATTTATATCAAGAAATTACAGAGATAAATAATATCACATATCATACTATTATTTTAAATAAGATGTGTCAATTACAAAAATTAAGTGCATACATTTCCTAACAGTAGATTGGTGTGACTTCTCAGCTTGTGAGAATTCATAGTTTATGCTTGTTTCCACACATGGTGTTAATATTGAAGCAAGTATGAGGATGGTGTTGGAACTTATCCAACTAAGTTGGATCTTAATCCAACGTTGGGCTTATATGCAATGTATAATTATATAGTGCTACACTGTCATATTAAGTCCAATGTATTTGTGATCTGATTTAATTAATTAAGTGGGCTAAATGAGTTAAATAGGTTGTGGGCCTTTATGTGTAGAGGCTATTGGGCTTCAACTCGTTGATGGCCCGAGTTGGAAACCCTAGGGCTATAGAGGCTAGCCTATATATATGCGGTTATGATCCCCGGAGCACACGAACTAAGGAGCCGTCTTTTCTATGCCCCGTCGCTAGGAGAGAAACCGTGAGAAGGCTAAAGGGATTCTCCAATGGTAGATTCGTTCTGTTCTGGAAGATCATCCGCTACGTCATCCAGATCATCGGCTTCATGGATTCAGCTATGATTCCTAATCAGAGAAGGTAAAGATTTAAGGTTCCGCATGTTTATCTAGATCTGTGTAATTAGGTTTATACACACATCTAGATCTTAAGATTTATCAAGTGGTATTAAAGCCTGCATGTTGTGGATCTTAAATTTTCTGCCTGCCCGTTAGTAGATCTAATAAAAATTTGATTTTTAATCTGTTTTAAGTTTTAGATCTGTATATTTTGAGGGTTTTGTTTAATTTTTTCCCTGTTTCAAAAAAAAATTAATTACGAACCTAAGATCGAGGGTGGCCCGCCGGCCGCCGCCCGACAAGGTAAAAGAGGGGGCAACTCTGCTGCCCCCGTCAGGAGATCGACGCTGGCATTGCCGGTGCCTACGCAGAACAGAAAGGGGCGGCCTTGCCGTCACTGTTGGACACACAGGGGAAGGGGCGGCTTCCAGCCGCCCCTCTCAGATCCGGGAAAGAAGGGAAGGGGGCGGCACCCACCGCCCCCGTTAGGGCTTCAAAGGGGGAGGCGCTGCTGCCCCCATTAGGGTTTCAGAGGGGGTGGTAGAGCCGCCCCTAGTCGGATTTTTGGAAGGGGGGCATCGCCCTACCGCCCCCGACCACCCGTAGAAGGAGCAAGCCCCCAAGATCGGGGGCCCGCCGTGCTGCAGCGCGATCAGGGAGGGGGCGGCGCCCCGCCGCCCCGCCGCCCCGCCGCCCCCATCAATAACCAAAGGGGGCGGCACCCTGCCGCCCCAGGTCAGTGATCAGAAAAAGGGGGGATCCCCCCTTTGTGAGAAGATCGGAGGAGAAGGGGGCGGCTCCGCCGCCCCCCTTTCGCTAAAATAGCAGGAGAAAGGGGCGGCTCTCTGCCGCCCCTATCGGAGACGACGACGCCGGCTATCTAGCGGGCGTCGGATGTGAGGGAGGGGCAGCGGCTGTCACGCCCCGCTTCCCAAAACGACAGAAGCGAGTCGTGACTAAGGTCCGCATGGGCCGGAGCTGTGAAGCTCTGACCCACTAAGCGTCTGTGAGGTACTCCAGAGATAAACATGTCCTTGTAGATTAAAATTTCGAAACAACAAAATTACGGAAAAGAAAGATGCATTCATTTTATTAATCTGAAATATCGAGAAGTACAAGTCTAAAAAGGATGCCCAGCATGGCCACAACTACAGTAAAAGGAAACTAGTAGTGCGACGCACCCAATCTAGACAAAAAGGAAAAGCGGTGCTACGCACCCAAACTAGAAAGCAGAAACCTCTGAAATCAGCAACTGAGAACCTCTAAGTCTGATCCTCGTCTGGATCGTACTCCTGGTCAACAACGAACTCCTGCTCCACGTCATCTGGCATCAGCTCCTGGTTAACTAGTTCTGGCTCGGTACCTGACGTACAAACACCAAAAGAAAGTGGTTGTACGTCAGGCGGAGTTTACAAGTAAAGGTGAGACGAGTCCACAGCAAGGTTTATAATAATTTAAAGACAACAGTTTACTGGTTCTTTACATTTAACCGATGCAACAACATGACCTATCTAGACAAGAGCAAAAGTAAGACAACACTGAAAGTAAACGGTATAAGCAGTAGTCGTAATGTGTGCTACCGGCTATAAGACAAGACTAGACGGGACAAGACAATAAGTAAAGAGAGTGTCACGGAGGTTCACGCCTTTCGGTCTGTACCGAGGGAACGCTCAACCCAAGTACACGAGACAAGACAAGACAAGAAAGTGTGTCACTAAGGTTCACGCCTTTCGGTCTGTGCCGAGGGAATGCTCAACCCAAGTACATGGGACAAGACAAGGCAAGAAGGGTGTCACTAAGGTTCCTGCCTTTCGGTCTGTGTCGAGAGAACGCTCAACCCAAGTACACGGGACAAGACAAGACAAGAAAGTGTGTCACTAAAGTTCACGCCTTTCGGTCTGTGCCGAGGGAACGCTTTACCCAAGTACACTGGACAAGACAAGACAAGAAGTGTGTCACTAAGGTTCACGCCTTTCGGTCTGTGCCGAGGGAATGCTCAACCTAGTACACGACTCGAGACAAGACAAGACTGAGGGTGACGAGAGAGATTCACGCCTTTCGGTTTGTGGGTGGCCAAACCCCCCAAGCCGAGGGAACGCTCAACCTACCACCACCCCGAGTGCTCAAAACAAGACAATATTAGATTGTACGAGGACCACTCACCCTGCTAGGTGAATGCAAGGTTGTTCTACACGATTCAAACACGAATGAAATGACATGACAAGTTAAGAGAGAGTTGAGTTGAGCTGTTATTCTAAGGTGTCCACATGCACGCACACACAGATAAAAACCTAGGGTGTCAGTTGTTGTTGTTGTTGTGCCAATACTTCGTCGTCAACTCTGGCTGTCATGGGGTGTCCCAGACGCTATCATTTCACGTCTGGTTCTCTTATTTGTATTTTAACAGTTTAAGGTTGTCAAAGGCCTAAACGTGGCCGAAGCTGTACAAGTGGGCACACTTGCCTACGGTGGCGAGTGGGTCGTCTGTCCGGAGCGTCTCGTCGAAGCGACATGTCGGTGAGGGTTCGTCTGAAACGAGTCAGCGGTGATGTCAGGACACGTTTTTCATCATTCCTTTTAGAGTTCATTTCTAGGTTCAACGTGGCTATCCTAGCAGTCAAAGTCACATCTTTTTGATTCGTTCCGCCTAATCAACGACTATCCTATGTGCACAGATATCAAGTCCGTTCGTCGATGTCTATGGTTGAACAACATTTTAAAGAGCGTAAAGTAAGCTTTAGTTATCATTGATGATTTTTAGATTAGGTCTTAGATTTGCTACGGTGTGGGTTCTTACTATGCGTTAGAGGGCTAACCTTTTTGACGTTTGTTCGTAGAGCGGATGTCGGGTCTGAACGGCGATAGATCTGCGTTGTCAGCAATGTCTCAGTCGCGGGTAGCGCAGCAAGACACTTCTAGACTAGAAATGGCAATATTACAGGGCAGGGTGGGTATTTAACTACCCAACCTTGCCCCGTCCCGTCTACAGGTCAGGGCAGGGCGGGTCTCGGGCCGGGTAACTTCTTACCAAAACCGGGTCGGGCCGGGTCGGGCCGGTCGGGTCAGGTCATTACTACCATCCCTATGAATCCAAAACAAAATTTTTATTTCAAAATTGGGAGACTTGTGATATATTGGGTAATTTGGAATTGGGAATTGTCTCAATTGGGAGAACAGTGGAACAAAGTATGGGTTATGGGTTATGGATTGGTCGTATGGTCTGCATCAAAACAGTAAGGATTTTTTAGAACTTCTATAGTTTACCGGGGCGGGCCGGGCCGCATATGAAGCCCAAGCTTGCCCCGACCCGTTTGCGGGCCGGGGCGGGACGTGTCAAAACCGGGTCGGGCCGGGTCGGGCCAGTCGGGTCAGGCCATTACTGCCATCCCTATTTCGGACAGCGAGGTGGAGGCATGAACAGCGAGCAAGTGTCGAGATCTCTCCCGTTGCGGGTAGCGCAACAGATCTACACGGTGGTGGAAACGTCGGGGGAAAACACGTGAGATCGACGACGCGCGTGAACTCCTAGGAGCAAAGAGGGCTACCGGGGATTGAAGGAGGTCGATGGGGGGTTGCACGACCAGGTGGGTGGCTGACGGCGGCTACACACGGTGGTGGGCGGCCGTGAGAAGGCAGAAGGACAGATTTGCGATACCGGGTCGCTGTTTTGCGTCGCAACAGAAAAGCGGCGATCAGAGGAGTCAAAGGAGACTTGCAGTAGGTAAAGGGGGTTGACGGGGATCGGATGGTGGTGGAGTGGTTGCTGGAGGTGGCCGAAGGTGGCTGGGCGCCGGTGTCGAATGGCAGGGCACAGATCTGTTAAAACAGCAGCTAGCGCTGAGTTTCAAGGGGATTTCGAGGAGAGAGAGATGAGAAAAGAGAGGGAGGAGGGTTGTAGGTGATAGAGGGGCTCGAGGGGAGTCCGAGGGAGGTGGAGTTGGCCGGAGGAGGTGGCCGAAGGGGCGCCAGCGCCGGCGCAAAGGACATGGCGCAGATTTGTGTTTTGCGGTCGGGGGGGGGGGGTCTTGCGGTTTTGAGGGGAGAGAGAGATGAAAGAAGGAGGAGGAAGGAGAGGGGGAGGTCGCCGGACTAAGGGGGAGACCGGAGGTCGCCGACGACGAAGGTGGCTGGAGCAAGGAAGAACGGAAACGGCGGCTTGAAGTTGCGCATGCCCTAGGGCTGATCGGTTTTGAGTTGGGTTAAAAAGAGAAGAAAGTTGCTATTCAACTTAGGAAAGGGGTGGGTTTATGTGACTAGGAGAGAGAGGGTGTGAGAGGAGGGGTGTAGTTTTAGGTGGGTGTAGCAAATGAAATCCCACATGCTACGTATGAGGGATCTCATTGATTTGATTAAATATTTGAATTTTGAATTAGGTTTGGGCTAATTGGGCTTGAAAGTGATTAGTGGGTTTGGCCAAGCAAACGGTGTCCGAAAATTACGAAAAAAATATCGGGACGACCGTGACGAAGAGAGGCTCGTAGGTGCAATGGTCAATCGTGTGTTTGGTCCATGGAAAATGAACTAAAAATAAAAAGTTCCGGCCTCGAAGTCTAAGGCTACGACGTCTCTACAATCAAACCTGATTTATGGGAGAACGACCCGAGAAATGACGTTCACTAAAAATCCCACAAATAACTACTCTTTCACATGATCACAACGACATATCACATCGCATAGTCCGGATCCAAGAAGAGACAAAAATAAATGCGCACACGAAAGAGTCGTACGCGCTAAAATACTAACGGTCGAAAAGCGGCTGTTACATTCTACCCACCTTAGAAATGATTCCGCCCTCGAAATCTCTTATAATAATAATAATAATATCTATATACCCTTATACCAGCAACTCACATATTCCACATAATGATCGCTAATCCTACAACTTCAACCAGCGTTCCACAACGATTCATCATTACTCGTCTTTTCACTTGATAATGCTACGACTAAACTTACTTTTGTTGTTTCAAAATTTTAATCTGCAAGGACCTATTTATCTCTGGAGTACCTCACAGACGCTTAGTGGGTCCGAGCTTCACAGCTCCGGCCCATGCGGACCTTAGTCACGACTCGCTTCTGTCGTTTTAGGAAGCGGGGCATGACAGGTTTTAGTGGTGGGTCATGCAGGTCATGCAAAAAGTTCGGAACGATAAAAGTACCGCATTCATCTTGTATCCAGATTATCATGTACAAGGCTATTATTATTATGTGATTATATTTATGGATAGGTGTAGCTAGATATTTGGGATTAGTGGAATTATGATTAGTAGATTTTGTCGAACATAGAAAATTTCGATTACCCCATTTTTTTGAATTGATAAATTGAATGATGAGTTTAGAACCTATATTTGATATTCGAATGATACCCATGAGTAGCGGATTCATAGAGAATTCTTGGTGAATGAAATTGTACGCAAGAGGAAGAGTACATCATAGATTTGAGATTTAGACGGGTAGCAGATAAGAATAGCTATGAATGTATAACATGATTTATAGTGATGAATGGATGATGAGTAGACGGATTTAATATTGGTTGGGATTAGATATAGTGAGTAAGGATAAGATGTGATTTGATAGTTATATTATTTGGCAGATAAATTTATGGGACGATAAAACGAAGAATGTATTGAGGACAAGGCGATTGTTGATTTGTGAAAGGTGTTATAAGATATACAAAGTTTTTGTCTTAGATTGGTGATTGGCAGGAACATCATTTTAGCAATTGATTAATATTGGGAAGAGATTGAGAAATTTAAAGATGTTATTAAGCGATGATGTTTAGTGGAGTGGTATGGTATGAGAAGATGATTATTATTTTTATGAGAACTTGGAGTTGGAAATTTGAACGGCAGTGATGGGTCTATAGTTAAGTGTTAGGATACCTCCGGTGCGCTTCCCTTGTGTGCGTAAACGTCAGATCTGCGCACTCCAAGCCGCGAGTCCGTTGTCCGCCGCCTCTCGTGCCTTTCGTGCCTCCGTGTACCATTGTCTGTGTCTTCCCGATGCTGTAGGATGTTGTGTCGCTGTCCATCCCCTTTGCGTCGCTGTTTGGTGATCGTGCCGCTACCCGGCTAATCGCCATTCGCTGCCGTTACGTCGTTGCTTGCTGATCCCACCGTACCGTTCGTACTACCGGAATCCAACCCCTGACGTTGCTACCCGACGTTAGTGTAGCTCTCACGTCATGCTAAGGGTAATCTCTGAACCGTAGGAACCCCCACGCTTGCATGTTAGTCAAGACTAAAAATTGTAATTTTGGTTGCTTCGATAACTCACTAATCAAGATCTAAAAACTGGGACTTTAGGCTGGATCACGATCTGAATACATAAGTAGATCTTGGACTTGATTGAACGGAGATCGCAACGTGATTGTCTTCAGGCAAGTGATACTTGCCAGTGTTTGTTTAGGCCACGTTTTGGCCAATTTGTGTACTAGCGTAAAAGAGACTAGGCGATGAAATGATAGTCGCCTAGACGCCCTTACTAGATCTAGCTTGACAACGAAGCTAGATCCGACACCTTTACTATGCTATCATTTCATGCCGCATGTCACGTTTACTTTCAAATTATCTGTACGCACTTTTAACTGCTTATTGCCATGTCATTTCATGCATCAATTTGCTCCATCATGATTGTGTAGCACACACTTGTTAACTATTGAGGCTAGGCACCTGCTTTGCGGGTACAACCCTATGCCAGTAACACTTCCTGGCTCTTGATCCAGAAGATGGGTGCCATTCCATATACCAATAATACTTCCTGACTCGTGATCCAGAAGAGGGGTGCCAATCCATATACCAATAACACTTTCTGGCTCGTGATCCAGAAGATGGATGCCAGTCCATATACCTGTTGAATATTGGACTCCCCGGATTTGGTTTTGATGATGAGCAAACATAAATAATCCATGAACTAACAATTTGTGAGCGCAGTATTGGAGATCGTCGCCAATTTCACGAGAATATTCAAAGCGACATCTCAACACTTCCAAAAGCTCGTATTCAAGCCTAAAGCTTCGTTGAAGCTCCTGCAGCGCTTTGGAAGTTATGAAGATTCAATCGAAGCTCTCAAAGACCGTTTATTAAGGTTTTATTTATAGTCTTTTAGTTTCGATTGATAGAATGTTAAGCCTTGAGTATATCTTACGTTTCTATCTTCATTACGCTCATTTCGTAGCTCTAGGATCCTTGCACAAGTTCATTCTAACTTCCTCGAAGCGTCGCGCTTCGATTTGGACTTTGTTGTGCATGTTAGTTGGTACAAGAACAAGTACTGACCGACTAGATGGTGATCTAGTCGGTCGGCAACTGTTCTTGGACCGACTAGTTTGATTCCTTAATTTCTTGGACTTTACTGTTTACAGTTAGTCGGTCTATGTTGACTCACCGACCGACTAGTTTGTGAACTAGTCGGTCAGTGATGCTTCTTTGACCGACTAGTTGAGACTTACTGTTCACTCCAAAATTCTCCTAAGCTACTGTTTACCGTTAGTCGGTCTAAGAACGTTTGGTGACCGACTAGTTGACAATTTAGTCGGTCAACTTTTGTTCTTGGACCGACTAAGTCACTTTGCTTCAGACTAAGTTATTTTGCCTCTTAGTCGGTCTACGTTCATTGGCTGACCGACTAGTTGTGAAACTAGTCGGTCAGACAGTGTTCTTGGACCGACTAGTTTTCTAGGTCTGAAAATTCTATCTCTTCTCTGATCTGCTCTTAGTCGGTCCATGCTTTGTGACTGACCGACTAGTTGATGAACTAGTCGGTCAGTGAGTGTTCTTTGACCGACTAATACTCACAGATTTCTTTCCGTTGGAGATTGACCTAACTTGTTTTTATGGGACCCTATAAATACGAACCTAGGTCATTTCTATCTTCAATAGAGCTGCCATTAAGAGATTCATTGAGTTCTAAAGAGATAGCTATTCTCCCTCAAATCTAAAGCTCTCTTCCTCACAAGAAACCCATTCTCTCTCATTTCTAGATCTAGAGAGAAGCTTGTTCTTGGTGAGCTCTTCAAGCTATTGCTTGATCCAAGTCTCCAACTCTTCCCTAGGCACCCATTGCTGCTCATTTCCTTGGTGCTAGGGCTTGGTGACTTCATCTTCCTCAAATCCTTCATTCCACCTATTGGGTAAGAAAAACTCAAGGTATAGGATTTTGTGGTAAGAGTATTTATTTCATATAAACTCTTTATATTGCTTATTGGCTCTCTCGGTTGTGAGAGAAGTTTGTGATCCCGGGTTGTGGGATTCACTTTGCCATTGCATGTATGATTTGATCTTGTGAAGGTTTTTCACAAGATATTCATAGTGGAAATCTTGAGTTAGGGTTTCTAACTCAAGTATCCGGAAGGGATCCGGGTGGTTGGGACGTAGGATCACCGGGAACAAGTCGGGGAGACTTGGGTGGATCCGAACCCATTAACATCGTTTGTTTGCATTGTTAATTTCATTGTTGTCATTCAATTTAAGCTTCCGCAAATTGATTTGGTAGTTGTGTGCAATTTAATTTGGAATTATACGCCTTATTATTTTAAAGTACTATTCACCCCCCCTCTAGTACTTGTGCAGTAGCTGGTAGGGCATTACATTTGGTATCAGAGCCAGATACTCAGCTATGTCTGCCAACGACAACAAGACCGTGCCTCCACCTTCCAACTACGACACCTTCAGGAACCGTGAAGGAGCGTCATCGGTGATGGAAGGACATTCCTCTATAAGGCCTCCATTCTTCAACGGTACCAACTACGAGTACTGGAAATGTCGGATGGAAACCTTCCCCCGAAGTGCATCTTTGTGGAGGACTACAATGAAGGAGTACAACGAGCCCGAAGAAGAAGATTTTGAGAAATGGACTACCGCGGAGGTCGCCGCGGAGGTAAGCAATGCCAAGGGAATGAACGCCTTGCAATGCGCATTGGAGCCCGAGGATTTCAATAAGATATGCACATGTAAGAGTGCATATCAAATTTGGAACTCTCTCCTCATACTACATGAAGGGACGAGTCGGGTAAGAGACTCTAAACTCGTTGTCGTAACCAAAGATTACGAAATGTTTCACATGCAACAGGGCGAGAAGATGAAAGAATATTACGCTCGCTTCGTTGACATAATAAACGAGTTAGAGGCCCTCGGCAAGATCTACACTCAAAAGGAGAAGTGCTTAAAGCTTATTGAAGGACTTCCCTCTTCTTGGGAAAAACGTACCTTCGCCATTGAGGAAGGTAATGACATGAACAAATATACCGTAGTTCAACTAATGGGTACTTTGATGTCATACGAGGTACGCAAAGATAGCAAGGTGAAGCTACAAGAAAAGATGAAGTCATATTTGAACCTAGATGCGCCTAAGAAAAAGGCGATTGCATTCAAGGCGGCTTCATCCACATCTTCCGATGATGAAGACTCGGAAAACGAGTTGGACTTGGAGTCCATGGCACTCATGGCCAAGAAGTTCAACCGTTTCTTCCGGAAAGGTAACTTCAAGACCAAAGGTAAATTTGGTTCTTCTAACGCCTCTTCCTCTCCTTTGTGTTTCAAGTGCAATAAGCCAGGACACATGAAAGCGGAGTGTCCTCTCAACAAACAAAAGGAGAAGTGGAAGGCGCCAAAATTCGATAAGTCCAAGAAATACAAGAAGGGGTACAAGAAAGGACTTGTCGGAGCAACATTCACCGACTCCGAGGATTCCTCAAGCGGAGAGTCGGATGATGAGAAAGTGGAGCAAGCACATATGTGCTTCATGGCAAGAGAGGAGAACGATCGAGGATCCTCCTCTTCTGATGATAGTAATGACGAAAGCGATGAGGTAACGATGGATGATCTTAGAAATGCTAACTCTCAACTTTGGTCAAAATACACTAAGTTAGTAAATAGATATACTAAGGTAAAAGATGACCTAGCTAGCATTCAAACATCGCCTAAGAATATCATCACCAACAACGATACCGTTGTTGAAGAGTTAAGAAATGAGATTGTGAATCTCAAATCTAAACTTGAACATGTTAACATTGAGGATGCGGAAGAACATGAGATAGCGGATTTAACTTCTCAAAACTCGACTTTGAGTATTGAGAACGAGAATCTTAAATCTCGTGTTTATGTGCTCACAACGCAAATATCCGCTTTGGATACTTCTTTGCGTTCTCTCAAAGAGAAATATGAGGACACATTGGGGCGAATCAACAAATTCAACAAGGGTAAGGGCCATTTGGATAATATCCTAAAAGATTTACTTCCGGCCAAACACCACATTGGCTTGGGGTATATGATGGGAAATTCTTCCAAGACGGTCACTACTTTTATTAGGCCAACTTCCGAAGCCTCAACGAGTGGGAGCAAACACTCTATTGGTAGTTCATCTACCAATGGTGCTTCCACCTCGTCCACACCCTCTTTCGGAAAGAAACCCACTTTGGGTGGACCTCCAAAGAAGGGGCATGCTTATATGTACACCAATTCCATGCCACGTAGGAACACACGTCCTACTCCACCATCTCACACATATGATGATTTTTATGCAACACATTCTCGGGCACGTGCACACCATGTGAGACACCCTCACGCACGTGTTTCCACACATGCATATGTACACCCACCTCATCATATGAATAATTCTTTTCGTGCACCATTCCATTATGTCCCGTATGCCTATCCACAACATGCATCACGTAGAAATCAACGTAGCATGTATGCACCCAATAGGATGATGGCTCCCAAAATTTTCACTATTTGGAGCCCAAAGGACACAAGCATGGACGAAAAACAAATGTACATGAATGCTTATTTTTCGGATGTTGTGCATAGTAAGAATTATGTGGGGAAGTCTAAGTCCACTTGGACTTGGCTTCCAAAGGTCTAATCCCTTGGACCCAATGACCTTGGGTACCATGATATGAAAGTGTCTATCTTTAGGTACTCAAGGAAAAGAAAAAGAAAAGGAGCATCAAATTTAAATTTAGCTCCAAAGGGAATTGGATACTCGATAGCGGGTGCTCCAAACACATGACGGGTGACGCTCGTTTGCTCTCCGGAGTGGTTCCCATTGCGAATGGAAACCGCGTCGTATTTGGAGGCAACGAGAGCGGAACCATCATAGGTGTTGGTAAAGTCGGTAACCCTTCTAAACCATTAATTAGTGACGTTTATCTTGTTAGTGGTTTAAATCATAATCTTATTTCAATAAGTCAACTTTGTGACAAAGGTTACAAAGTTAGCTTTGCGAAAGGATTGTGTCATATTTTAAGAAAGGATAATGAAAAATTATTATTTTCCGGAACTCGTCGTAAAGACATTTATATTTTGGATCTTCCTAAGTCATATGAACAATGTCTCGTTGCCAACACAAGTGAACAACACTTATGGCATCGACGCTTTGGACATGTGAACTTTGGAACGTTATATAAGCTTTCAAAATTGAATTCTATTAAAGGTTTTCCGAAGCTTGTTTTTGAAAAGAAAAGTTTTTGTGATTGTTGTCAACGCGGCAAGCTTCCTAAATCTTCATTTAAACCTAAGAAAAGCATCTCTACTAAACGGCCACTAGAGCTATTACATCTAGATTTATTTGGGCCAACTAGAGTAGCTTCCTTAGGAAATGCAAGGTACGGACTTGTCATCGTAGATGACTATTCAAGATTTACTTGGGTATTTTCATTGCGTAATAAAAATGAAGCTTTTGAAAACTTCACAATTTTTGTTAAGAAAGTACAAAATCTCTTAGGAACCACCATTGTCACTATTCGTAGTGATCATGGAGGTGAATTTGAGAATGAGTCTTTTGAGACATTTTGTGATGAAGTTGGTATTACTCACACCTTCTCTTTCCCTCGTGCACCTCCTCAAAATGGTGTAGTTGAGAGAAAGAATAGGACGCTAGTGGAGTGTGCTCGCACTATGCTTGATGATAGCCAACTTGGCCATCAATTTTGGGCGGAAGCGGTACACACCGCTTGCTATGTGTTTAATAGAATACTTTTGAGGCCCGGCACTAAACAAACTTGTTATGAATTGTTGTTTGGTAGGTTGCCTCAAGTTAAACATTTTCGTGTTTTTGGTTCGAAATGTTTTATTAAGAACACATATGGTAGTTTGGACAAATTCGATCCGAGATCCGATGAGGGGATTTTTGTTGGATATTCTACGCGTAGCAAAGCCTACCGGATATTCAACAAACGAACCTCAACGATCGAGGAATCGCTTCATGTCTCATTTAATGAAGGATTTGTTCCAACTAGAATTTCAAATGATAATGATTCTATGGATGTTTTATGTGATTCGTTTGAAAATTCTAAGTCTAATGATTCTATTGATTCTATTGAGACTAACCCAACTAATGAAGTTGTTGAGAATGTTCCAAGTGATCAAGGTATTCCCAAACGGCTTCATTCGGTTCGTGACCATCCCCATGAGCAAGTCATTGGCAATATCTATGATAGTGTCAAGACGAGATCCCAAGTTCACCGCTTCGCAAATTGTGCCTTTGCCTCATCGATAGAGCCAAAGAATATTAATGAAGCATGCGAAGATAGCGCTTGGATCTTAGCCATGGAGGAGGAGCTCATTCAATTCGAGAGGAATGAAGTTTGGGAGCTTGTTCCATTGCCATCGAAGAACCACACCGTCATAGGGACAAAGTGGATCTTCAAGAACAAAACCGACGAAAACCAAGTCGTCGTCCGGAACAAAGCTCGGTTAGTAGCTCAAGGCTATCGTCAAGAGGAAGGTATCGATTTCGAAGAATCTTTCGCTCCGGTAGCTAGATTAGAATCAATTAGATTACTTTTGTCTTTTGCATGCCATAAGAATTTTAAATTATTTCAAATGGATGTTAAAAGTGCATTTTTAAACGGAGATGTCGTTGAGGAAGTTTACGTTTCTCAACCTCCGGGCTTCGTAAATGAAAAATTTTCAAATCACGTTTTTTAAACTAAAGAAAGCTCTTTATGGTTTGAGACAAGCTCCTCGAGCTTGGTATGATCGCCTAAAGAATTTTCTTTTGGATTTGAATTTTAAAATGGGCGAAGCCGATTCAACACTTTTTATTAAGCATGCGAATAATGATATTTTATTAGTTCAAATTTATGTTGATGATATCATTTTCGGTGCTACTAACTTCGCTCTTTGCGAAGAGTTTTCTAATGTGATGAAGGAACAATTTGAGATGAGCCACATGGGCGAACTCAAATATTTCTTAGGTCTCCAAATTCGCCAAATGAACGATGCAATCTTCATCCACCAAACGAAGTACACGGTGGAGTTGCTAAAGCGATTTGGAATGGAGAATGCCTCCGGGAAAAAGACTCCAATGAGCACGACTACGCATCTTGACAAGGATACGGGCGGTAAGGATGTAGACATTCGTCTATATCGAGGTATGATAGGTAGTTTGCTTTATCTTACCGCAAGTAGGCCCGATATTATGTTTGCCGTATGTATATGTGCTCGTTATCAGTCTCAACCTAAGGAGTCTCACTTAGTAGCGGTAAAGCGTATTTTTCGCTATCTAAGTTACACATTAGATTTTGGATTACTTTATCCGAGATCTAGCACATATGAGTTAGTCTCATATAGTGACGCTGATTATGCGGGATGCAAATCCGACAGGAAAAGTACTAGTGGCACTTGCCATTTTCTAGGAAATTCTCTTGTCTCTTGGTTTTCCAAGAAGCAAAATTCGGTTTCACTTTCAACCACCGAGGCGGAATATATTGCCGCCGGTGCCGCGTGTGCTCAAGTTCTTTGGATGAGACACACACTTAAAGACTTTGGTATAAATTGTGATACTTGCCCTATCATGGTTGACAACCAAAGTGTAATATGTCTTTCCAAGAACCCGGTACATCATTCCCGTTCGAAACACATAGATGTCTGACACCACTTCTTAGATGATCATGTTGCTAAAAAGGACATCATTCTAGTGTACGTTGAAACCCAAAAGCAAATCGCCGATATTTTCACGAAACCCCTAAAGGAGGACTCCTTTGTGCGGTTGCGTCGAGAATTGGGGATTATGGGTGAATCCGAGATATAGGATTCATATTTAAAATTCAATCATCTTGCATGCTAATATATTTCGCGATACTTTATTCATGCTAGATTAATTGAATTTTTGGGAATTTTATGTGATTTATTTGAATTTATGATCGAATTCGTATTTCAATGTCGTATTTAAGATTTTGACGTTTTATGGGGTAATTTAGATGACTAATGAGTGAGTTAGGATGTATCATCCAAGTGGTTTGTGAAGAGAAATCAAATTTCTACTTTTGGACTCTTCTAGTCGGTTTCAGTTCACTTGTCAACCGACTAGATGCTCATCTAGTCGGTCAGCAAATGAACTCAGACCGACTAGATCAAGCAAATATCCATCTCCTATCATTTTCTTTCGTTAGTCGGTCTTAGTACACTTTTCGACCGACTAGATTGAAAACTAGTCGGTCAGTAAGTATACTGCGACTGACTAAATCTAGCCCTAAAAATCCATCTGTGCCTCTGTTTCGACTTAGTCGGTTCAAGCTCATTGACCGACCGACTAGATCGTAATCTAGTCGGTCAGTTGTTGAACTGTGACCGACTAAGTGGGTTAGGGCAAATGTGTCTTTTTGATTCCAGACCGACTTATACACACTTTCTATTCGACTAAAATCTTATTTAGTCGGTCTCCTCTCAGCTCAAGCCCGAAAACCCCAAATCCCCCTTCGAGCCCCTTCGCATTCCGTCGTCTCCGGCCGTTTCTCCGGCCATCGCCGCCGTCCGCCGCCGTCGACTCCACCCCCCTAGGTATTTTCCTCCATCTCCTTGGTCGATTCCTACCCTAGGGTTTCCGATTCGTTTCTCTTAGGGTTTGTGCTCCTAGGGCATTACATTTGTGCTCCTAGGGCTTGTGCTTCGGTTTCTCACTTCTAGGGCTTGTGATCTCTAGGTTGTACTTGATCTTATTATCAGTTGCTTGTGCTCTTAGAACTATGGCTAAGACTCGCATTCCGATCGCCTCTTCCGGGGCCTCTCCTATGACCGTAGGGCCTTCCGACCCTAGGAATCCCCCGAAGCCTAAGCGTCGTGCCAAGTCTACCCAAGCCTCTCCTTCGTCGCCTCCTCTTAAGAAGCCTAGGACTGCTTCCGTCAAGCCCCGCAAATCCAAGACCAAAAAGCCTATTCTTCATACTCCGGCTACTCCTTCCGATTCCGACTCTGAATTTATCCCTGAGGATGAGCCTACTAGGGAACCTACCCCACCTCCGAAGACCCGTAAGGCCAAGGGTAAAGCTCCTATGCCAGTTGGCAGTGTAGACATATCGTTGTGCCGCGATGACCCTCAGTGTCTCGCCGCGTACAACCGTATAGAGCACTGTCCACTGTTGTTAGAGCATTACGTTCAGTTCTCTGATTTCCTCGGCCTTGCTGATCTTCTGTCTTATAGTGGCCTTCTAGATTATCTCCGATACGACCCCAAGGCCAATCCCAAACCGTACCCTCGCCTCGTGAAATTGTTCTATGCCAACCGTATTCGAGGCCAGTACGACGCCAGCCACTCCATTGAGACGACTGTCTTGGGAACTCCTATAGTTCTCACGGCAGAAATCTTGGGGGAGATCCTTGGTTGTGCGTCGTGTGGTCTCCTCCCCTCGGACATTTCTGTAGACGACATTTCTTCCTTGGATCAGTCTATTCTTGCAGATATTTTCCAGGTTATCCCCTCCGCATTCATTGGTGTTCCTTCGAAATCCTTTAAGCCGAATGCGTGGGTTCTTAACCTGATTTTGAAATCATGTCTTCTTCCGAAATATGGATCCTCTTCACTCCCCTCTCAGCCGTTTTTGAAGCTCATATACGCTCTTTTCTTGGGGTGCGAGATAAATTGGGCTCGCGTGATACTCGATAAGATGGATTCTTTCGAGTGTATACGCAAGACCAATAAGTCTGCGCACATTCCATACCCCTGCTTGTTGACTCTCGTATTCCGTCATTTTCGAGTTCCTCTCCCACCTGACGATGAGCGTCCTTTGGGTACGCCTCTGAACGCGACGGCCGTGAAGAAATCTTTAGCGGCACTTCGTCACGTGCAGAGGTCTACCGCATCTGCTTCTCAGTCTACTCCGTCAGCCGCTGCAGCCTCCTCTTCCCCTGCTACTTTGGACGATGTCGTACGTCTACTTCGTCAGCACGACTCCCGTTTGGCTCGTACTGAGGAGGTCGTATGTCGTATGGCTCGTATGATGGGGATTGAGCTTCCTCCTTCGGTGTCTGAGGCCGAGGAGATGGACGATGAGGAGCTTGACGAGCTTGTCACTTCTTTTGCCCGTGGCGATAAGGCCACTGCTGCTGCTGCTGCTGCTGGTGTTTCCTCTTCTGCTCCTGGAGTTGGCACCACTTCCGGTGCTCCAGAGCCTTCTGCTTCAGCACTTCAGTCTTCAGAGCCTGCTGTTGACCCTGTTGCTGAGCCTGCTGATATTCCTGTTGACACTTCTGCTGTCGAGACCCTTGCTGCTGTAGAGCCTGTTCCTGAGATCTCGACTCCTGCCCCGACGATTCCATCTGTTGAGACGCCTCTACTCCCTGCAGATCCTGAGTCCACTCCGTCGACTGGACCCACGGACGCTGCAGATCCTACCTCCTCCTCGTGATCGTTGTTCCGAGGACTCTCCATATACGCTTTGGATGATATATCTTAGCGAGAGTATTATGGGTTAGGATAGGGTATGAGGGTTATTATGTTTTGATGTATTTTGGATGTCGTCGCTGCTGCTGTATTTATTTTGATGAGAATGATGATGATGATGGTGTATTTCCTTTTGATGGGTATATTGTATCGATGATGTTGATGTATTTCTTTTTGATGATATGTAGCGCTTGATATGATGTATCTCATATATTCGATGTGATATCTTTTTGGATATACTCATGTTGTCTCTGCATATATATATGTTCATCGTCATTCACTTTGTCTTTTATTCGTCGTGCAAATTTTAATATTCGTTGAATGTATTTGAAATGAGATTTCGTCGCTCGACGCATGAAAACTTGGTTAAATAGATTTAAATTCTATAATTGTATAGAATTGTTTTCCATGCACAAATTTAACCAAGAATATTGAATATTGAAGGGTATGTTTCTTTATTCAAGAAATGAATAAACATTTGGTATTTTTGATGATTTTGATTATAGTTGATTTTTATTGATAATGGAAAATTTGACACACCTTGTTTTGATTTCCACATTTTTCCCTTGGTGTCAAGTTGGTCCATTGTCTTTGTCTATGACTCTCGATGTTGGATTTACATTTCCTAATTATTGTCGTTGTATGCCCCCCATTTTTGGGATAATGCCAAAGGGGGAGAGATAATGATAATAAATAGCGCAAATGAAAAACTTAACTCAATTTCCAAGAATCTAGTTTGATATGTTAGATTCAGGGGGAGTTAAGATACATATAAGGATTTTTCAAAATCCGATATTTCCAAAATCAATTCACTTTATTTATCTTACTCGTCTGCTTGATGCAATTCATTTATATTCATGTTGGAATTAACGTGTCATCAATGCAGGGGGAGTAAGTATTTTACATTTGAATTATTATCATTGATTATTATTTATGTTGGTTTGTCATCACCAAAAAGGGGGAGAATGTTGAATATTGGACTCCCCGGATTTGGTTTTGATGATGAGCAAACATAAATAATCCATGAACTAACAATTTGTGAGCGCAGTATTGGAGATCGTCGCCAATTTCACGAGAATATTCAAAGCGACATCTCAACACTTCCAAAAGCTCGTATTCAAGCCTAAAGCTTCGTTGAAGCTCCTGCAGCGCTTTGGAAGTTATGAAGATTCAATCGAAGCTCTCAAAGACCGTTTATTAAGGTTTTATTTATAGTCTTTTAGTTTCGATTGATAGAATGTTAAGCCTTGAGTATATCTTACGTTTCTATCTTCATTACGCTCATTTCGTAGCTCTAGGATCCTTGCACAAGTTCATTCTAACTTCCTCGAAGCGTCGCGCTTCGATTTGGACTTTGTTGTGCATGTTAGTTGGTACAAGAACAAGTACTGACCGACTAGATGGTGATCTAGTCGGTCGGCAACTGTTCTTGGACCGACTAGTTTGATTCCTTAATTTCTTGGACTTTACTGTTTACAGTTAGTCGGTCTATGTTGACTCACCGACCGACTAGTTTGTGAACTAGTCGGTCAGTGATGCTTCTTTGACAGACTAGTTGAGACTTACTGTTCACTCCAAAATTCTCCTAAGCTACTGTTTACCGTTAGTCGGTCTAAGAACGTTTGGTGACCGACTAGTTGACAATTTAGTCGGTCAACTTTTGTTCTTGGACCGACTAAGTCACTTTGCTTCAGACTAAGTTATTTTGCCTCTTAGTCGGTCTACGTTCATTGGCTGACCGACTAGTTGTGAAACTAGTCGGTCAGACAGTGTTCTTGGACCGACTAGTTTTCTAGGTCTGAAAATTCTATCTCTTCTCTGATCTGCTCTTAGTCGGTCCATGCTTTGTGACTGACCGACTAGTTGATGAACTAGTCGGTCAGTGAGTGTTCTTTGACCGACTAATACTCACAGATTTCTTTCCGTTGGAGATTGACCTAACTTGTTTTTATGGGACCCTATAAATACGAACCTAGGTCATTTCTATCTTCAATAGAGCTGCCATTAAGAGATTCATTGAGTTCTAAAGAGATAGCTATTCTCCCTCAAATCTAAAGCTCTCTTCCTCACAAGAAACCCATTCTCTCTCATTTCTAGATCTAGAGAGAAGCTTGTTCTTGGTGAGCTCTTCAAGCTATTGCTTGATCCAAGTCTCCAACTCTTCCCTAGGCACCCATTGCTGCTCATTTCCTTGGTGCTAGGGCTTGGTGACTTCATCTTCCTCAAATCCTTCATTCCACCTATTGGGTAAGAAAAACTCAAGGTATAGGATTTTGTGGTAAGAGTATTTATTTCATATAAACTCTTTATATTGCTTATTGGCTCTCTCGGTTGTGAGAGAAGTTTGTGATCCCGGGTTGTGGGATTCACTTTGCCATTGCATGTATGATTTGATCTTGTGAAGGTTTTTCACAAGATATTCATAGTGGAAATCTTGAGTTAGGGTTTCTAACTCAAGTATCCGGAAGGGATCCGGGTGGTTGGGACGTAGGATCACCGGGAACAAGTCGGGGAGACTTGGGTGGATCCGAACCCATTAACATCGTTTGTTTGCATTGTTAATTTCATTGTTGTCATTCAATTTAAGCTTCCGCAAATTGATTTGGTAGTTGTGTGCAATTTAATTTGGAATTATACGCCTTATTATTTTAAAGTACTATTCACCCCCCTCTAGTACTTGTGCAGTAGCTGGTAGGGCATTACATTTGGTATCAGAGCCAGATACTCAGCTATGTCTGCCAACGACAACAAGACCGTGCCTCCACCTTCCAACTACGACACCTTCAGGAACCGTGAAGGAGCGTCATCGGTGATGGAAGGACATTCCTCTACAAGGCCTCCATTCTTCAACGGTACCAACTACGGGTACTGGAAATGTCGGATGGAAACCTTCCTCCGAAGTGCATCTTTGTGGAGGACTACAATGAAGGAGTACAACGAGCCCGAAGAAGAAGATTTTGAGAAATGGACTACCGCGGAGGTCGCCGCGGAGGTAAGCAATACCAAGGCAATGAACACCTTGCAATGCGCATTGGAGCCCGAGGATTTCAATAAGATATGCA
Source organism: Scilla litardierei (assembly GCA_030789695.1). Lineage (NCBI taxonomy): Eukaryota > Viridiplantae > Streptophyta > Magnoliopsida > Asparagales > Asparagaceae > Scilla > Scilla litardierei. The sequence continues at coordinate 787,375,171 of CM061142.1, read as the reverse complement.
CATGTAAGAGTGCATATCAAATTTGGAACTCTCTCCTCATACTACATGAAGGGACGAGTCGGGTAAGAGACTCTAAACTCGTTGTCGTAACCAAAGATTACGAAATGTTTCACATGCAACAGGGCGAGAAGATGAAAGAATATTACGCTCGCTTCGTTGACATAATAAACGAGTTAGAGGCCCTCGGCAAGATCTACACTCAAAAGGAGAAGTGCTTAAAGCTTATTGAAGGACTTCCCTCTTCTTAGGAAAAACGTACCTTCGCCATTGAGGAAGGTAATGACATGAACAAATATACCGTAGTTCAACTAATGGGTACTTTGATGTCATACGAGGTACGCAAAGATAGCAAGGTGAAGCTACAAGAAAAGATGAAGTCATATTTGAACCTAGATGCGCCTAAGAAAAAGGCGATTGCATTCAAGGCGGCTTCATCCACATCTTCCGATGATGAAGACTCGGAAAACGAGTTGGACTTGGAGTCCATGGCACTCATGGCCAAGAAGTTCAACCGTTTCTTCCGGAAAGGTAACTTCAAGACCAAAGGTAAATTTGGTTCTTCTAACGCCTCTTCCTCTCCTTTGTGTTTCAAGTGCAATAAGCCAGGACACATGAAAGCGGAGTGTCCTCTCAACAAACAAAAGGAGAAGTGGAAGGCGCCAAAATTCGATAAGTCCAAGAAATACAAGAAGGGGTACAAGAAAGGACTTGTCGGAGCAACATTCACCGACTCCGAGGATTCCTCAAGCGGAGAGTCGGATGATGAGAAAGTGGAGCAAGCACATATGTGCTTCATGGCAAGAGAGGAGAATGATCGAGGATCCTCCTCTTCTGATGATAGTAATGACGAAAGCGATGAGGTAACGATGGATGATCTTAGAAATGCTAACTCTCAACTTTGGTCAAAATACACTAAGTTAGTAAATATATATACTAAGGTAAAAGATGACCTAGCTAGCATTCAAACATCGCCTAAGAATATCATCACCAACAACGATACCGTTGTTGAAGAGTTAAGAAATGAGATTGTGAATCTCAAATCTAAACTTGCTGTGCTCATCTTATAACTGCTGTGCTCTACGTTTCCTTGCACAAAGTCTCCTTCCCTACTTTGGAGATTTTTGCTGACATGTGCCCTTTTCTCTTTGGGAGTCACATGTCAGGTTTTGAGCCTGATTTAGTTGCTGGGGACGACAGTTTGTTGACGTCCATTTCGAGGACACCGGAGTTCTACCCTTAGTCTCAGCAGGAGGTTTCCTCTTAGTTGTTGTTTACTTTTAGTAGCTGCTGTTAGGTTGTTCGGTGCGTAGAACCATTTCTTGTTGTAGTTTCGGCCATGCTTAGGCCTTTTTGCTTTCAGACTCTGTACTCCTTTTATGACTATAACTCTGTAATGTTTGGAATAAAATCTGTGGATGTTGAATGTTGGATAATTTTATTTGTCCATCCCTCATTATTATTATTGTTGTTTCGTCGTAATGCAAAGAACATGATAATGGATGAAATTACCAGACGCTTATCAAACTGTAACTTTACAACTCCAAGTCTGAGCGGACCTCTTCATGTCTCGCCTTCCATACTTGGGAAGCGGGGCGTGACATAGCTGAAAGATGAAACAGAACACTAAAAGACATGGTAAGAAGTATGATTAGTTATTCTTCTTTAGCAGAAAGACTTTGGGGAGAAGCATTAAAGACTACAGCTTACATCCTAAACAGGGTCCCACTGAAAGCAACTAATAAAACACCATATGAGCTTTGGACAGGCAAAACACCTAGTATAAAGCATATGCACATATGGGGATGTCCAGCTGAGGCAAGACCTTATAGGCCTGTTGAAAAGAAAATGGACACACAGACAATTAGTTGCTATTTTATTGGGTATGCTGAAAGATCGAGGGGTTACAAATTTTACAATCCCACAAATAAGAATATTTTTGAGACTGGAAATGCCAGATTTCTTGAGGATACCGGGTATGTGGGGGGAGATTTAGGAAGAGACATTGTTTTCGAAGAGGAATATGTAGATATTCCCACAGGTGATCGTGTTCTTGATCAGGATTCCATTCCTGTTATAGAACAAGACACAAATATTCAAGACAATGTTGTTGCTCCTCCCATTCAAGAAGAACAAACCCTTGCACCTCAAGAAACATTGCCATTAAGGAGATCCATTAGGGAGAGGAGAAGTGCAATATCAAGTGACTACATTGCATATCTCCAAGAACATGAGTTTGATATTGGTGTGATGGAAGATGATCCAATCAACTTCCATCAAGCCAAAAATGGTTCTAACTCTCTAAAATGGATAGATGCCATGAATGAGGAAATAAAGTCAATGAATGACAATGACATTTGAGATCTTGTCCCATTACCTAAAGATGTGAGGCCCATTGGTTGCAAATGGATATTTAAAATCAAGAGGGATTCAAAAGGTAATGTGGAAAGATATAATGCACGTCTTGTCGCTAAGGGCTTTACTCAAAAGGAAGGCATTGATTATAATGAGACTTTCTCTCCGATTTCCACGAAAGCCTCATTCAGGAAAATAATGACATTGGTGGCTCATATTAATCTTGAGTTACATCATATGGATGTTAAAACAGCGTTCCTTAATGGGGACATTGATCATGTGATTTATATGGTGCAACCAGAAAACTTTGTGTCGGGAGACCCAAAGAATATGGTTTGCAAACTTAAGAAATCCATCTATGGACTCAAACAGGCGTCTCGACAATGGTATTTTAAGTTTCATCAAGTTATCATCTCATTTGGCTTCGAGATGAATTTGGTTGATGAATGTATATACTCTAAGTTCTGTGGGAGTAAATTTGCTTTTCTGGGTTTATATGTCGATGACATTTTACTTGCCAGTAACAATGAAGGCTTATTGCATGAGACCAAGAACTTTCTAGCTAAGAACTTTCAGATGAAAGATCTTGGTGATGCATCTTCTGTATTAGGAATCCAAATACTCCGAGATCGTTCTCGAGGTATACTTGGATTATCACAAAAGGCCTACATTGAAAAGGTTCTGCAAAGATTTGGCATGGAAAGTTGTAAACCAGGTGATACCCCGGTATCTAAAGGATACAAGTTTAGTCTCGATCTGTCCCCTAAAAGTGAATTTGAGAAAGCACAAATGAAGGGTATTCCTTATTCTTCAGCAGTTGGGAGTGTCATGTATGCTCAAGAATGTACGCGTCCAGACTTGGCGTACATTACAAGAATGCTTGGCAGATACTTGAGCAATCCAGGATTGGACCATTGGAAAGCAGCCAAAAGGGTCTTACGGTACTTATAGAGGACAAAAGGACACATGCTTGTATATCAGAAGTTGGAAAAGCTTGAGATCGTAGGATATATCGTACATCCAGCATGAAATCTACTACATGCTATGTTTACACATTAACAGAAGGTGCCATTTCATGGAAGAGTGCTAAACAGACTATTATAGCCTCTTCCACTGTGGCTGCAGAATTCATCGCTTGTCATGAATCATCCAATCTTGGTTTATGGCTACAGAATTTTGTCACAGGGCTGCGAATTGTAGATGTCATTGAAAGGCCACTCAAATTATATTGTGACAATATGTCCGCAGTTGCATTTGTCACTAATAACAGGAGCTCAGCGAAATCAAAGCATATTGATATGAAGTTTCTGATTGTTAAGAAAAGAGTTGGAAATAAATAGTTGTCTATAGAGCACATTGGTACAAACTCAAACATTGCGGATCCGCTTACTAAGGGACTGCCACCCAAAACGTTTCATGGGCATGTTGCCCGTATGTGTGTCATGTCATCTAAAGATGCTCAGTTTTAGTGGGAGTTTGTAATTTTGTAGTGCTCTTATTTTTAGACAACACTTCAGTCTCCAGTTTATGCATATTTGGTTTATTTCTGTAGAAATAAAGTATATTTTGGTTTGGCTTTATATTTCAACTCTATATTTATAAATGCGTATGAAAGTATGTGTTTATATTTATGATCTCACTAAGGTTAAGGAGGATCAGTTGGAAATAGACATGTTAAATCACATCACATGTAATTTCCATGCTACACATCCACTTCATAATCCATGTCATTTTTTTGTATTAGCACGGTGACCACTGATGGGTCGAGCTGCAATTGCTGAGGTGAAGATCTTTTTGATCTCTTGCTAATATAATTGATGAACCAGATTGTTTTTGACTCATTAAAGAAATGACAGTAAGTTAAGATCTTATTTGGTTGTATGCACAGTGAAATATAATTATAAAGTTTAGCATATAGCCCAAGTGGAAGATTGTTGGAACTTATCCAACTAAGTTGGATCTTAATCCAACGTTGGGCTAATATGTGATGTATAATTATATAGTGCTACACTGTTATATTAAGCCCAATGTATTAGTGATCTGATTTAATGAATTAAGTGGGCTAAATGAGTTAAATAAGTTGTGGGCCTTTGTGTAGATGCTATTGGGCTTCAACTCGTTGATGGGCCGAGTTGGAAACCCTAGGGCTATGGAGGCTAGCCTGTATATATGCGGTCATGATCCCCGGAGTACACGAACTAAGGAGCCGTCTTTTCTACGCCCCGTCGCTAGGAGAGAAACCACGAGAAGGCTAAAAGGATCCTCCAACGGTAGATTCGTGCTGTTCTAGAAGATCATCCGCTGCGTCATCCAGATCATCGGCTTAATGGATTCATGTATGATTCCTAATCAAAAAAGGTAAAGATTTAAGGTTCCGCATATTTATTTAGATCTGTGTAATTAGGTTTATATGCACATCTAGACCTTAAGATTTATCAGAATGCACCTAGAGATGGATTATGTTACATTAAGCTGGACTTTAGTAGACGAGGAAAATGATTGAACACTCCCATTAAAGCATGCTGATCACAAAGATAAAAGCATTAACTAAGTCAACTTAAGGGGTTTGCCATGTTGATTTGGCTCCTCTGATAATTTATGCAGAATCACATGATTTACACGAAATAAAACCATAATCATCAACTCAACAATCTGATGCCTTATAATGGTAATAAATATTTCCGTATTTAACTTGGTATATCAAGCACTTACAAAGCTTCTTTACCCCATGTTAATATTGAGCCTCTATCAGACCAAGCGTCCATCACTCCCTGATAATTCAAGCTCAGGTTCAGTGGGAACCCATCCTTTGCCTCCCAAGAGTTGACGGCGTCGCCGTTAATTTCTCCGGCATCATCTTTGGTGTCGACGATGATGATCTCATCGTCGTCTCCTCCGATGAGGTGATCCCAGTCGATCTCTTCCTGAGCAACGTCCCATATGTCGAACTTCGCCATGCTGTCGTCGTCGTCGTCTCCTTGGATGAAAGTCAGCTCCTCTTTGGGGCTACATCGATCCTTAGAGCAAGATTGGGTCCACCCATTGCTTTTTTCTTGGATTGTCCCTGGAGAATAATCTGTATATATGGGGTGCATGAAACGCATGGCAGTTGAAAATTATATCTCGGTTCTGGTTCATGCGTTTGAGAGGTCTGCGTCGCATGCGCCTTATCATGATAGGCGAATATGAGCTATGGATGCTTTGGTTCCGGGCCATGAGTTGTGTGTGCCTGCAAAATAAAGCCCATGTCTATCACATACAAAGGGATTATCACATTGTTGGATATTGGTCATTAAGCCCAATATAGTTTTGACGATGATCACTATATTATGTAGTTGATAATGACTCTACATGTTCTAGTCTCAAATTTACTAATAATTTTCTTCATGGAGACAAAGCATTGGATGATGGAATTATGGTTTCAAGGCTATGGAGCAAAAGCTTTGCATGAAGACAATGTAATTCAAATGTAATTTTATACTTTCTTCATGTATTTTGCTTTTCTTTCAGAAGAATGTACACACTCTCTCTCATATGCATCATTTCCATTTTAGGGTATTATACAATTAGTCTAGAACTCATGCCATTTGGTTCCTTGGCCAAAACACTCTTCATTGTGTTTTTAGACCAGGACCAGACGTATGGAATAGAGTCACCGGACATCTGGTGTATCTGTTTTAATGATCATCAGACACAGCCTTCTGTCGGCCTTCTGAAGTGCTTTGGTCAGACGTCTGAATTGTTTATCAGACGCCTGACTGGTGAACTCCAGCTTCCTGATTTCAGTGGGATTATTTTCCGAGAGCTGTCTCTTTCCTCACCTATGTTTGATCAGCCATCTGATGTAGAGTTATCAGACGTCTAAACAGTGTCCCAGTCGTCTGATCGTAGTTCTTTAGACATCTGATTGCTTGGTGTTGGTCTTCCATTTTTGTTCTTGACCAACCATCTGTCAACAATCTGATGATTTGTTCCCAGACGTCTGAACAATTGATCAGACGTCTGGGACCCTTCTTCAGATGTCTAATGACTTGGATTTTTTGCCCGTTTATAGTTGTTAGACTACGTATTTCTTCAACTGTTCTCTTGATTCTTGTGCAGTTTTGAGTGCTTATTTAAGACCCATTTGAGCTGCAATTTTGGCACCAACTCTACATATATTGAACTCATTTTTAGAGTCAAAAATCAAAGAGTTTATTTTCTCTACTCATTTTTAGAGTCAAAATCCAAGAGTTTATTTTCTCTTTCTCTCATTCATTCTTTCACTAAGAATAGTGATCTGCTTTGATTCTTGAATCAAGATAGAAAGCTTCCAAGTGCACTCAAGCTCAACTTCATCACTTTGGTTTTTCACATTTCATGGCTTCATCTTCACAATAGGTAAATCTATCCAAGGCATAGGTAAGTGTATAATTATGTTCACAATGTCATGTTAACCTAGCTCTCGGGTTGTGAGAACATATTGGAGGGTTTCTCCAATTGGAAGGTTACTCATTTGTGTCCTTTCTAGGTATTGTACTCTTGTATTTGTCTTGGTACCCCGGTTGGGGAGCATTAGTGGAAATCTATAGCTTGGGTTACGAGGGTGTGACTGGAATAGGCATTACCAAACCAGGATACATACTATGTTTGCGTTTGCTTTTGTCTCTATGTGATTGTGTTGCAATTATTATTCTGCATTTGCCTAATTAGTTTTAGTTATCATTTTTAATTGCTACTACACTATTCACCCCCTCTAGTGAGTTACTTAGTGTTTATGGATCATATAATTGGTATCAGAGCAGGTTGAAAGCAGATAAGCATCCACTATGGCATTTAGAGCTTCATCACCATCCCATAGGGAAGGGTTATCTACCGTTCAACCCCTGCTGATCTTCAATGGCACAAATTATCCACCTTGGAAGGTGAAGATGATGCTTTGATTGGAGTGTCAAGAGCTTTGGGACATTACTGAGTCACTATTTGAAAAGCCTGATAAGCCCGCAGCAGAAAGAATAAAGGCAGATACGGACTTGATAAAGTGCAATGCGAAGGCGATGAAGGCTCTTCATTGCGCTCTTGATGCGAATGAGTTTAACCGTATTTCGATGTGCAAATTGGCGAATGAGATTTGGCATCTTTTGGAAGTTACCCATGAGGGGACCTCAAAGGGAAAACATCCAAATTAAGCATTTTTGTATCTAAATACGAGTTGTTTAAGATGCATGAAGGAGAGAGTATTTCCGAGATGTTGACTAGGTTTATCGAGATCGTGAATGCTTTGGAAGCCCTTGGGAAGGATGTGTCCCAAGAAGATAGGGTGAAAAAGATTCTTAGCTCACACACACCTCAATATGAATCAAAATCCAACGGAATTGAAGAATCCAATAACATGAGCAAGTACCCCGTGGGGGAGTGCATTGGAAACTTGGTGGCATACGAGACGAGGCTACAACACAAGAAGGAGTGTCAATCAGCAAATCACGTAGAAAAGCAAAATGGGATTGCTTTCTGGTCGCTTCCAAAATGCACCCCTAGAGCACAGCCTAGTCAAAGACTTGGTCGGCCCTGGATACACACCCGGAGAACGATTGTAGTTTTACCGCAAGCGCACGGTGTAGCGGCGAGCGGGTATCGAACACGAGGAGGTGGTGTTGGCTCCAATCTATCCTAGGTTGGTTTGACTACGAATGTTTTATTTGTGGAGATGGGTATGGTATGATGTAATGGCAATGGTAATGGATGTCGGTGTCGGAGATAGAAAAGTCGGATAAGTATCGATTCAAATATAAGATAATAAAAGTGTCTAGGGCTAGGGAGTTCCCACTACGGATCGTCATACATCATTGTAAATAGTGAATCTCAATATTACTAGGCTTGCGTTGAGGTGAACTAGTCGTAACTGAATAGAGAACCAAGCTCACGCTCTCGCGCTATTGCCAGTCTATAGAAAACCTAGGATAGGGCCCAATCTCTTGCAAACCCTAGCCTAAGCCACTAGCATTAGGATCGACATCATCGTTCAATCGCTCCTCGAGCCCACTCTCGTGCAAACTCGAGTCACGATCTAGGTTGTGATAGTTCGTATTCGTCCAATCTCTTGCAAACGAATATGGGTATAGATTTGTAATAAAAATCCTAGCTTTGGTCCAATATCTTGCAAACCAAGTCTAGAGAATCTCGATTATAAACCTAAATCGAATATCTAGGCATTCCCATCGATTAGAATCCAATCTCTTGCAAACCCCAAATCGATGGAAATTCCTAGCTATTCGTAATGAATCAATCACAACCTAACCTCCTAGCAATTCTAGCAATTTAGAAATTCATTCATCACAAATATGAAATTAGATCCATAGGGTTCATCCCCAAGCCCTAGAACAACAAATCTACTCTAGCATAGCAATAACGATATGAGAATCAATAAAAATCATTGCTTGCATACAAAAAGATAGAAAAACAAAGATTCAAATGATAAGAATAAAAATACTTAGCTTTGATGAAGATCTTCAATCCAAATACAAGCTTTTAGATCCAAGAGGGGGCCTAGGGCATGGCCTAACCTCTAAAATAATCACTAATAAAACATTTGGGGATCCCCCTCTAATGGTGGCTACAAACCCCTTAAATACTCCCCCAAAACGCTAGCAAGAAACCCTAGAAAACCCCTCAAATTCGTGCCCAAAACAGACCAAACCGCAACTTAAAATCTGGGCCCAGGCCGCACTCGGCCGAGTGGAATACGTGACCCGGCCGAGTGGAAATTCCAGCACTGCAGCATCAACTTGCAGAAATTCCCCAGATTTCATTCGACCTCCGATTTGCACGTTCTTGGCGGCGTTGGAACCGTCATGAGGTCTACTATCCATAAAAAATATGAGAAAAATACTTTGATTGCTGGAATGATAGCAGATTTCAAAAGAGTGAGAGGCTGTCTGAAAATCTGGGCGCTGCGTGTCCTCGGCATCACTCGGCCGAGTGGCAAATGTCACTCGGCCGAGGGGCTTTTGGAACTCGGCCGAGTCGGAGCTCGTAGTCGACTGACGGATTACAGAGAGTTGGACATTTTGGCTTGCCGTCGTCTGGGTGCCACTCGGGCGGACGGAGTCTCCGCACTCGGCCGAGTGGGCGTGCGATGCTCGGCCGAGTGCACGCTGATACATCTCTGTTGCGTGTCCGATCTGGCCGGCCGAGCGGGGTCTCAATGCTCAGCCGAGTGACTCCTTCACTCGGCCGAGTGGCATGCTGAAAATGCCCAATCTCCATCTTTTCGCTTCCTCGTCGCTCCTACGACGTTCTTTCTTCTTCCACTCGTCTTCCATTGGAGAATAACCCTCAAAAGGGCCATGGTTGACACTTTGGAGTGGGTGCAAATCCTTTAAGCTCATTTTTGCTCCCGATCGCTCCATATTTCCTGAAATCCGACAAAAACAAGAAATATTGAAAAGCATCGCAATATTGTCGAATAATCTTGAAAACCGCAATATGAGCAATCGAAATGGCGTGAAAACATGCGGAAAAAAGGTGTAAAATATGGAGTGATCAAAATCCCCCAAGCTTACCTCTTACTCGTCCTCGAGGAAGACAAGTAGAAGGCGAACCCGAAGGGTAAAAATAAGGAAAAAATGAAAAAGAATACGAAGTGGAAGGGGTCGCTAGATTATTCTCTCAGATCTCAAGCGATAAGCTACACATCACGATAACTTGGGAAATACGAATCACATGATATAAAGATTTCATATCTTACTTAAACATGGCACTTGCAAGCTTTTCAGATCAACAAAAGAGATTCTCTAAATTCATACAATCAATTCATATCCACATCATGCATTCATAGAATTTAATATACAATTGTTGGCGATGCACTTTTCAATCAAGAGTCATAACAGAAGCATATAACAATCACACCAAACATGCAATGGAGAATAGAATAAATCATGGCATTCACATATTTATATCGATTCATAAGAAATCTCCATAACTAAGGTATTGTGCTAAGTTTCAGCATTATCAAACTTCCCCATTCGTGCACCTCTCCACTCTAATGTCGCACTCACTCATATGGTCAAATGAGTTCACCCCCCCAAGCTTAGCTTGAGGCATTGCATCTAAAGGAATATGATAGTGGAAAATGGGATTTTTGCCTTGGTTTTCCCAAGTATTTTGTGGCTCCAATAATAAGATAGAGAAACATTTTTTTTTTCTTCTTTTTTTTTCTTTTTGAACTATTTTTTTTGTTTCTCACTTTTCTTTTTGGATTTTTGTAGGAGCTATTTGATTTGTATTTTTGGTTTTTGGCTCCTTTTTGGCTTTTTGGACTTTTTGGAGCTAACTTTTCTTTTGTGGGGATTTTCGGGAAATAGATGCGATATAAGTAGCTTTAGGAGGTGAACTCAAGTGGCATGTAGAGAATAAAAAGATATATGTGGAGAAAGAAATAATGTAACACTCGGTTCACTCTAAGTGTGCAAGAACGGTTCAATAAAATAATACTTCAACTAAAACTTATATGTAAGTATGGATATTCTCAATCATCTCAATAAAAAGAGAAGTCAAGCGGTAAAGAGTACTTTCATATCAAGCATGCAACAGAAGGTGAATAAGATAATAAGGCAGATGCTTCCGTTATACAATTGATGCGTGAATCTTGGAGCAGTTCCAACAAAAGCATACCAAACACTAATCCATACATTCAGCTTCAATTAATATCATGCATTCATATAGAGGAATCATCAAAAGAATATATAAGCAAGCACATGGATAGCAAGACTATGGAATACTCAAAGTAGCATGGCAAGGAATAATAAGCATCGTGATGGCTACTAAAGCAATAAGAGATATCATCATACAAAACTCATCTAGCAGAAGAAGAGAAAGGAAAATAAAGAAATAAAAATAAAAGAGGGGAAAGAAAAGAAAATCAAGCACACAATATGATGCATGAACACACATAAAAGGAAAATAGGATGGAAAAATCAAAAAGATGATGCAAAAAATTTGAAAAAAATTTAAAAACCCTAAAATAAAGTAAAAATGCAACTAATGCATCTAAATGGCATGGAAATGCACTCCCCCAAGCTTAAACTTCACATTGTCCTCAATGTGATCATAAAAGGAAAAATATGAGGAACAACGATAAATATGAGGGAGGTGAATGAAAAATGATGAAATGAATGACATGAAATCCTAATGTAACTACATGCACATAAAATGATGCATGAGAGCGCTTTCCCCCAAGCTTATACCAAACAATCCTATTCAAATGACTCGATCAAAAATATCATGGCTTTACAAAGCGTGATCAAGTCAAACGAATAAGAAAGTAAGGTTTCACTTGAAAGAAATGCTCGAATGTGGTGAGCAAAAGGATGTGACACATCAAAATATGAAGAGGGGAATTAATATATATAATGGGTTTGGGGTGTAAATGATTTTTGTTGCCGTCATAAGAGGTGATATTTATTCAATCAAATCTATACGGTCCTCTCGCTGTCGAGAGGATTCGTGTTTATTGAAAGCGTAAAATTTTCTTCACTACTGGATTGATATCACCTATAGGAAAAGGCGGATCCAGTATCTTTGCCGGTACATGCAACTGCTCCAACTGCTCTTTCCGTCGCTCCGCCAGATGCGTGTGTCCACGGACTCCAACGAACTCCAGCAATGCATCCTCCAGCATTCCCACAAGGACTCCACATGTACCCTGCAGAGAATAGGATGCATCAGTTCGCTGCAAAAAATTCACCCTCATAATAAAAGTATCCCAAAGAGGATCGTCTATAGTAATATATGGAATAAATAATGGTGGACGATACTTCCCTGGAAATAATCCAATATCCTCACGTGCCATGATAGCTGTCTCCATGGTACCCTCTCTCAGCTGCTCAGGTAAATCAAGATCATAGGTGTGGACCTCCTCGATAGGCTCGTCGAACTGTGACACGACCAAGCATACCTCCGGTCCATAATCGTATGTGTGCTGCAAAAGGTATGACGTGTCAAAAATATCTAAATCAAAATAAATATCAAATGGAATGCATGATTCAGAAATGGAGTGGGAAAAAGTATCTCCCCGAGTGGGAGCAGTAAGCTCTGTGGGATAGTCCTCGACGTCAGTGGGAGGATGAGGTGGCTGCAGGAGCTCCAATGGAGGAGGGTAGTGTTCGGGATCCTCATGAATGGCTATGTCCTCGTCCCGATGCACGACCTCCTCGATGATAAGCTCTGGCTCCGTGTGTGAGGCCTACTCAAAAGCATGCTTCGGCTCCGCATATGAGGCCTCCTCGTCAATATGCTCTGGCTCGATAGTGTGCTCCTTTACCTTCTCATCGACTATCAATGTGGGCTCTCTCTGGAACGGTGATGTTGGCTGCTCACGTGTGTCAGCTTGTGGGGATGTATCATGTGGAGGGGAATGCCTGCAGGCAATCCGAAAATATAGTCTATCCCCCCTCAAGACTGACATGGATGTCCTCCTCAATTGTTCCTGCAGCTGAAACACGGTTCATAACAAAATCTGCAAATAGTAGCTCAAATGCATCACCTGTTGTAATGCTCTCTGAACCGGTGAACCGCACTGACTCCAAGAGGCCCTCCAATAATCTCTGAAATGCGTCCTCCTCTGGCTGTGCATATGACTCAATTTCTGCTTCCTTCACTGCCTCTTCGTCCATCCACTCTTCATATGCAATAGCTATATCGTAGGAAGTGGGATCGACGACGGCACATTCTGGCTCTGGTAGTATGTCTGGCGATGCTGCTTGCCCATAATATGAAGAAGCAGAACTGATATCTTTGGAAATCTCTGTAACCCTAAGCATGAGCGCATTCATTTCAAGTTCCATCTTCATCCCTTCCAATTGAAGGTTGCTCTTTTCAAGCCCGGCTTGCATTTCAACCTGGTGTGCATGCATCTCATCAAAAAAGATCATTTGTTTCTCATCAAGCTCGGGCCAGTGCGTCTCCTCAAAAAAGTATTCTCCCATCTGAGCACTTTCATCAAAATAGTACTCTCCCATCTGAGCACTCTGATCATAATAGTATTCTCCCATCTGAGCACTATGATCAAAATCTGTGGTCCACGTAGTATAATCCATAGCACCTGATCAACAAAGATAAATACCTGGAGAAAAATATCAGTGGTACAAAAGAATATAGAAATGATAATAATGGTGGCGGGGGTGAAAATTTCCTTTTTATTTATTTTTTTTCGTAGTCTAATCAACCTAATTGTGACAAATTGGCACCCAACGGGAAACACCTCCCCGGCAACGGCGCCAAAAACTTGGTCGCTTCCAAAATGCACCCCTAGAGCACAGCCTAGTCAAAGACTTGGTCGGCCCTGGATACACACCCGGAGAACGATTGTAGTTTTACCGCAAGCGCACGGTGTAGCGGCGAGCGGGTATCGAACACGAGGAGGTGGTGTTGGCTCCAATCTATCCTATGTTGGTTTGACTACGAATGTTTTATTTGTGGAGATGGGTATGGTATGATGTAATGGAAATGGTAATGGATGTCGGTGTCGGAGATAGAAAAGTCGGATAAGTATCGATTCAAATATAAGATAATAAAAGTGTCTAGGGCTAGGGATTTCCCACTACGGATCGTCATACATCATTGTAAATAGTGAATCTCAATATTTTTAGGCTTGCGTTGAGGTGAACTAGTCGTAACTGAATAGAGAACCAAGCTCACGCTCTCGCGCTATTGCCAGTCTATAGCAAACCTAGGATAGGGCCCAATCTCTTGCAAACCCTAGCCTAAGCCACTAGCATTAGGATCGACATCATCGTTCAATCGCTCCTCGAGCCCACTCTCGTGCAAACTCGAGTCACGATCTAGGTTGTGATAGTTCGTATTCGTCCAATCTCTTGCAAACGAATATGGGTATAGATTTGTAATAAAAATCCTAGCTTTGGTCCAATCTCTTGCAAACCAAGTCTAGAGAATCTCGATTATAAACCTAAATCGAATATCTAGGCATTCCCATCGATTAGAATCCAATCTCTTGCAAACCCCAAATCGATGGAAATTCCTAGCTATTCGTAATGAATCAATCACAACCTAATCTCCTAGCAATTCTAGAAATTTAGAAATTCATTCATCACAAATATGAAATTAGATCCATAGGGTTCATCCCCAAGCCCTAGAACAACAAATCTACTCTAGCATAGCAATAACGATATGAGAATCAATAAAAATCATTGCTTGCATACAAAAAGATAGAAAAACAAAGATTCAAATGATAAGAATAAAAATACTTAGCTTTGATGAAGATCTTCAATCCAAATACAAGCTTTTAGATCCAAGAGGGGGCCTAGGGCATGGCCTAACCTCTAAAATAATCACTAATAAAACATTTGGGGATCCCCCTCTAATGGTGGCTACTGATCACTCCTTATTTTACACCCTTTCCCCGCATGTTTGCATGCCATTTTGATCGCCCAAATCATGTTTTTTTCATGATATATCGACGATATTGCGATGCTTTTCACGATTTGTTGTTTTTGTCGCATTTCAGGTGATTTGGCGCGATTAGGAGTGATCTTGAGATGCGCGTAATCTAGACGGCCACCGACGACCTCCCCGAGGGGTATTTTGCTGTTGGAGAGGAGCGGAAGAAGAATGGACGTCGCAGGAGCGACGAGGAGGCCAAAACAATCAGATTGGGCATTTTTTGTGTCCCACTCGGCCGAGTGGAGGAGCCACTCGGCCGACCAGCGAGACACTGCTCGGCCGACCCGTTCAGACACGTTTTCCATGTGTACTCGGCCGAGCGACGGAGACCACATCGGCCGAGTGACGATACCACGTCCGCCCGAGTGGCGCCCAGACGAAGCCCCTCCTGAATATCGAAGTTACTGTTTTTTCGGCCATCTGAGCTTCAGAAGACCCACTCGGCCGAGTGCCAAATCCCGTCCGCCCAAGTGAAGTGAAGCCATCGGCCGAGTGACGACAACTCACTCGGCCGAGCCGCCCCCGAACTGAAGACCCCTGAAGCCCCCGACTTACTGGAAAATTGACAGGGTTTTCACTCGGCCGAGCGACTTTTGTCACTCGGCCGAGTGCGATGCGCTGCCTGTAGCGAAATTTGCGGAAAACAGGCTGTGCAGGGGCGTTTTGGTCAGGATTTTTAGACGATTTTTGGGGCTATTTAAGCTCTGTTTTTACCCTAGTTTTGGGAGCCATCTCTCAGATTTTTTGCAACTTTTTGAGTCTACTTTTTAGCTTTATTAATTGTGATTGGAGAAGAGAAAAACTTGGATTTTAGTTGGATTAATTGAAGATCTACATTGGTTTGCATTTCTCTTCCCCAAAAACTCTATTTTTATTGTTTATATCATTGTTGTGATGAATTCCATTGCCTATTTCATTGATTATTTTCGTGCTATTGCTATGATTTGTGAGTAGTCTCCACGTCTCGGGGCGTGGGGATGAACCCTACAAGCCCTATTTCCTATTTGTGTTGAATTGGTAGAAATTGAGCTAGGATTGTTATTAGGGATTAGATTGGGATCGAATTACTACGGATGGCTAGGTATTCATATCAATTGGGATTTGCAAGAGATTGGATCCCAATTTGATAGGAAGCCCTAGAAATCCGAATTGGGTTGGAGTCGGATTTTCGAAATATCGGTTTGCAAGAGATTGGACCGATACTAGGACCTCCGGTTGCAATTCCGTGCCGATACCCGTTTGCAAGAGATTGGACGGGCAGGAACTATCCTAATTTAGATTGTGGACCGAGTTTGCAAGAGATTGGGCTCGGTGCGCAATTGGACGATGATGTTGATCCTAATGCTAGCTTCCCTAGGCTAGGGTTTGCAAGAGATTGGACCCAAACCTAGGGTAGCTATAGACCGGCAACAGCGCGAGAGCGTGAGCTTGGTTCCACATTTAGTTGCAACTAGTTCATCCAAATTCTCATTCTAGCGATTTCGATACCGGCAAACCACATTTATGAAATACGGTGAGTAGTGGGGATTCCCCTTTCCCTAGACGTTCTTTATTTGATTTGATATTTCGCAAATTTGTCTGACGATTGTGACAGGATCGCCCAAGGCAATTATCTCTGTTCCTAAATAGCCAGGTTGATCAGGAGCAAGCACGGTCTTTCGTCCTCCCTATGTTCGATACCCGCTCGCCACCATACCGTGCGCTTGCGGTAAAACTACAACCGTCGCCTCGGGACGTGTATCCGGGGTGCGATCAAGTTTTTGGCGCCGTTGCCGGGGAGGCGATTGCGTTTGATTCTTTTTCACCCTAGCTATTCTTTTTCTTTTTATTATTATCATTATTTTTATTTCTTATTTCCTGCCTAACCCTTCCACGGTATTAATCATTTCTTTGAAACTCTGTTTCCCCTGTGCATGAACACGAGATCTACGGCGGACCCAGAAGACTTATTATTTGATCCCGAGATCGAACGTACCGCGCGGAGACTTAGAGCGGAAAAGAGACAAGATCCGGAAGGGAGGTATATGACCAACCAGGAAACTCCTGAAGAATTGGCGGCAAGGATGGCAAGGATAATCTCGATTCGAGATAGGCTTCGGCCTAAGACTTCTTCTACCACCTCGTCCATTGCCATGCCGGGGTTGGCGGCCGACAAGAACTTCGAGCTAAAGACTGGATTGGTGGTGTTGATGCAACAAGACCCGTTTCATGGGAACGCACATGAGAACCCCCACTACCACATCCAACTATTCTTGTCAAAGTGCGCCACATTCCAGATGCCGGGGGTCTCCAACGACGCTATCAGACTGCGCCTCTTCCCCTTTACGCTAAAGGACAAGGCACTCTATTGGTTGAGGACGCAGGCTGACGGAGTCTTCACTACTTGGGACGAGTTGGCGAGCGCATTTATTGACAAATTCTATCCGCCATCCAAGACGGTGAAGATCCGGAGCGCTCTCATGTCCTTCAAGCAAGGACCACAGGAGACGCTCTATGAAGCTTGGGAGCGATTTAATGATTTGCAGCACCAATGCCCGCACCACAGTATAGAGGACTGGGAGCTAGTTCATAGCTTCTACAACGGTCTCCAACCGGGGACCAAACAAATTATTGATGCCGCGGCGAATGGTGCAATCTTGTCAAAGACTCCCGAGGAAGCTACGGCCCTAATTGAGGAGATGGCCTCAAATAACCAACAATGGGGCGATGAGCGAGGACACTCCACATCCTCCTTAAAGCCAACTAGCATCTACGAGGCGAAGGCCGTAGCGGAGCTCACGAGCAAATTTGATTCTCTCCACAAGGTGGTGGAGAGATTGGAGAAATATATCACGGAGCCCCAAGGAAGCCCATCCACCTCCGCACCGACCAACCAAATGTGTGATTGGCAAGACCAATCTCAAGTCATGTACTCGGGAGGAGAGCAAGGAGAAGGATCCTTGGAGCAAATACAATATGTTGCGGGGAACCAAGGCTATTGGTCCAATCCGGCCGCAAGAAATCATCCGGGATTCTCCTACGCCAACAATGAAGGAGCCTTGAACCCGCCACAACCACCGCCTCAACTAGCTCGACCACCACCACCCCAACAACAAAACTATCCACCGAGGGGGCCTCTGCAACAAAACTTTCCACCGAAGCAACAAGTCCCACCGTATAGGCCTCCCGGATACAACCAAGGGTGAAGGAATCAAAATCAAAACCCTCCACAAGCTCCTCAACGAACCGACTTCGAATCTAGAGTGGAGGCGTTCATGGTCGAGCAAAATAAGGTGAATGCTACTTTGAAGGCGGGGCAAGAATCTCTCAATACCGTAGTGGCTCAAATATCGGAGCAATTAGCGTTGCTCAACCGGAACACTCAAAGATTGCCGGCGCAACCGGAGCAAAACCCACGGGGCAACACGGGTCACATCAACGCCGTAGTTGCCGTCACTACTAGAGGCGGGAAGGACACCACCCCCGCCATGATTCCTATTGAGGAGGCCGTGGAGGAAAGCTTGGAGCCGGTTGAGCCGGTAGTTGAGGTTGATAAGGAGAAGGAGCCACAAGACAAGGAGAAATCTAGGGCGGAGCGATTAATTGAGGAAAGGCGCTTCATGCCACCGGTCCCATTCCCCCAAAGGCTCGCTAAGGCGAAAATGGAGAAGAGGCTAGCAAAATTTCTCGAGTACCTAAGAGGAGTTAGCCTTAACATCCCCTTCCTCGACGCCATCGTCGAGATCCCCACGTATGCTAAATTCTTGAAGGACTTGATTTCGGGGAGGAAAAGGAAGGAGAAGATAATGATAGCCGAGGAGGGCTCTTGGTTCACCAAGAGAGAGAAGGAGCCGGCAAAATTTAAAGATCCGGGGAGTTTTCGGATTCCTTGCACTTTGGGCGGCGTGCCTCTTCAAAAGGCGTTGGTCGACCTTGGGGCTAGTGTGAGCCTCATGCACCTCTCCATGTTCTTAAAGCTTAACACCGGGACAAAGTTGAAACCCACCGACATGCGCATTCAATTAGCCGATGGACGGATAACAAGGCCGGTGGGGATCGCCGAAGACATCCCACTTCAAGTCCCGGGTGGAATATGCTTGCCATGTGACTTCGTCATCATGGACATTAAGGAGGAGGGAGACACCTCATTGATACTTGGACGCCCATTCCTCGCCACCGCCGGAGTCATCGTCGACGTGCGCGAAGGTACCTTAACCTTGAACGTCGGAAACATTGAGGTGGAGCTCCACATTCCTAAGGCTATGAAGCATATGCCTTATCACGAGGAACTCGACTACATGGACCTCCTCGATGAGGTGATAGAGGAGGCGATTCCTCACTCAATTGGTGCCCTTTTTGATGAAGAATTTGATGAAGGCCCGGATTTAGGCCAAGATGAAAAGATTGAAGACGATTCCCCCGACTTCTCCGCTGATGAAGATGAAGGCGACGCTGATGTCACGAGGATTCGAGAGCTCTGCAAGCTCTCGAAATTAAAGTCTCCAAAGAAAGCTCCGCCGGCACGGAAATCGGCATCGCCGGTTAAGCCGTTGACCGGGGCAAATGCTAGCTTGGGGGAGCCTCCCCCCAACACTATTCGAGATAGGAGACCACCGCGGGAGAACGCTACGCCGCCACGTTCGAATCCAAGCACGCTCCCCGGCAAGTTTGATGGGTGCATCTCATATGCACCAAACATCCCGCATTGATTGAAAATTATAGGGGGTCGAGCTCACGACCTAAAACGAGCGCTTGTCGGGAGGCAACCCGACGGTTTTTGCTTCATTTTTACTTTTTCTTTATTTTCGTTTTAGAAATTTTTAGTATTTTGAGTCATCCGACCAAAAATTTCGTGATAACGGGTCCGAATTTTCTTGACAGGAGAGGAGATAGGTAGATCCGTCATGAGGAGGATGAACGAGACGACGAGGAGCGTCCCAAGAAGGCGCTCGACGCTCAGGAGGAGGAGGAAATCGACTGGAGAAAGAAAGACGGAGTTTAGAGACAAAACGAAGATAAACAGCAGAAATTAAGGCTCACTCGGCCGAGTATACTAGTCACTCGGCCGAGTCCAGAAGTTCGTTCGGCCGAGCCGCTCACGAACGAGGGAAGTCTGCTATACCCAACTCTCTGTCTATTTTCCTCATTTCATTATAACTGTTACTCGGCCGAGTATATATATTCACTCGGCCGAGTAAAACGGATACCCTCCTAGGGCGAGTCATGCCGAGTAGCTTGAGTCACTCGGCCGAATGGACTTACTCCACTCGGCCGAGGCTGGCAAAGCCACTCGGCCGAAGCGATATCGGGGAGAAATTTTTATTTGCCTCGCTCGGCCGAGTGACTACGTCACTCGGCCGAGTCGTAACTCTCTATTATATAAGTGACGAAGGGGGCGCGGATTTCGAAATCGAAAATTCCCAAATCCGCCCACGCCCCCTCGCCTACCCTCGCCCGAACTCGCTTCGTTCTCACCCCCACTCGCCCGACCAAGCCCGCGCGCGCGCCGCCGCTCGGCCTGCCACCGCCGGCCGACCGTCGCCGGACCCCGCCCGAGTCGCCGCCGGCAGCCCCGTCTCCGATCACCTCCGGTTCGCTTATTTTCACCGTTTTCTCCTCTTTTCGTGTATTTTTTGAGGATCCGCGTATTAATCGAACCCCAAACCCGAATCAATTCCCATATCTATCTGTTATACCCCTATTGCTCCATACATTTTGATTATTACTCGCTGATATCGCTTTTCCATGCGCAGGTTGCTTTTTGGAGCATAGGGGAGCTCAGGGGAGCTTCTACGGGCTGCTCAGGACTTCGTGGAGGCGCGGACTTCACACGCTTCCACTACTTAGCACTCGCGGCGTGTTTGGGTATACTCTTTCCACTCTTTGTGCACACGCCGCACTTTTCACTTTTCGGCACGCGCTCGGGGCCGATATGCCGCCCCGGACACGGCCGCGGTCGAAGAGAGCTTCCGCCAAGCGGAAGCGGTCGGATGATGCCGGCCCCTCCCACGAGTTGGAGGACTCTCCTCCACCGTCCTCCACTCCCACGCCCACCCCAGCTCAGCAGCCTACACCACCACCACCCCCTCCGCCTCAGGACGGAGACGGCGCGGCACCGCCTTCTTAGGCACTCTTGATGCCTTTATCCATTCCTGCCGTTGTGCTGCCCGTCTCTGCTGGGTCCTGTTGCACTTTTGTCCACCCCCCCTCCTCTCACTTATTTTGGGATTATATTTTTGATCATATCTTTTTGTGCATATCATATCATATCTACTTGGGATTCTCATTTTGATCACATCTATATATATCTTTTTGGGAGAGAGGGAGCGTTTTTGGTGCCGTATTTATTTTCATATCACTCCTGTTTGTGCATGCATCATTTCCGCATCATATTTTCATTTCTTTCTTTTTTCCTTTCATTATCTTTTTTTTCCCCCATCATGCATGCATCCTCACTTGCCCCTCACATTACTTGTCTCTCTGTGTGCCACACTTTGCACATTGAGGACACTGTGCCGTTTAGCTTGGGGGAGTGAGCTCTCACGTTCTTTTTCGATTTGCCACCTTTATTTTCAGTTTTTCACACCGCTTTTCACTTTTGCACTCATTTTTCGTTATTTTCCTTTTGTTTTGCCATGCGTCACGTTTTCCTTACTTCCCTGTGTGCCGCATTGCATAGTTCTATTTTCCTTTTATCTTTACTTCTTTCTTTTTCATCTCATGCTAGAGATGAATTTTCTGTGATGATGTCTACGTGGAGTTAGCTTATTCTATATGCATGACTATATTTGTCGTGTCTTAGATTTCATTTCTGATATCATATGCTATGACTTGCTTTGCATTTAGGAGTAGTAACCCACACTTTTGCCTCATGAAAATGGATGAAATTTTATTATTAGCTGAGCCTGAATATTCATATGTATGCTATCACAGAAAACACACCAAGATTCACGCATTGAATGCCTATATCTGGAGTACTGATTTCTTTTCCTTTATCACTTCTATATGCATGAATTGTACACTTCACTTCCGGATGATTGAATGATGATTAGCTATGATATATCTGGATCAGTTAGCTTTTTTGTGATCGAAACTGAGTAGATTAGATTACCCTGCTGAAGTTGTCGTGCATGTCTTATAGAGTGAGCCGAGAGTTATATTTATTTCTTTCTCCACAAATCTTGAACATCATTTCTCTACTTTTAAAAATCATTGGTGAATCTCCCCTTAGTGATTCTATTTTATGGCATTTCCCCCGCTATTAATTCCTAGCTCCAAATCTCTTATTCCAAAAAAAAGGGAGAAGAATAAAAGAGAGAAAAACATTCTTGTATATCATTACCTCTCTCTGAGTTGGGATCATTGTATATATATTGCTTATTGCAAAAGAAAAGAAAAAAAAAGAAAAAAAAAGGAGAAAAGAGGAAAAATCCTCAATAGAAGATCTCATCTCGCTTACTTTCTTTCTTCTTTCCCTTCTTTGCCTTTGGAGCTATATAAAAATGGGGATGTAAAAATTTTTGTGCCACCACGCTTATAGATAAGCTTGGGGGAGGAGATCCATTGATGTGTGAGAGAGCGACTACTTGACATTGCACGACAACCTAGGCTAAGTAATATTCTATACTCGGTGAGATTGTTTCTAGCTTTACGAAATCCAGAAATCTAAGCCTAGCATTCATTTCATGAAATCCATACTTTTCTATTCTCTCTATTCTATGATGTGATACTCTTATACTCCAGATAGAAAGCGTTCAATTGAAAAGTGTGTGATCTGATATTTGTATACCGCTTTAGATGATTCAGGCGATGTTGATTTTAAAATCATTCCGTTTTTCATGATTATACCGTTGTTCGTGGGTTTTCTATTTTCTACTTGCACTATTCTACTATGATATCAAAATGAGATTCTTTGACATGTATTTCTCACTCGGTGCATGCTATAAGAGTAGGTGAAACCCACGTCCTGAGAAAATGATCTAGCATCCTACCTCTTCTTTCTTTCTTTCTTTATTTTCGTTTGGTTTTCATTCTTCTTCGTTTTTCATTTTTTTTCGTTTTTCGCCGTTTTCGTTTTCCGGATCCACCGGGTTCGCTTTTTACTTATCTTCCTCGAGGACGAGTAAGAGGCAAGCTTGGGGGATTTTGATCACTCCTTATTTTACACCCTTTCCCCGCATGTTTGCATGCCATTTTGATCGCCCAAATCATGTTTTTTTCATGATATATCGACGATATTGCGATGCTTTTCACGATTTGTTGTTTTTGTCGCATTTCAGGTGATTTGGCGCGATTAGGAGTGATCTCGAGATGCGCGTAATCTAGACGGCCACCGACGACCTCCCCGAGGGGTATTTTGCTGTTGGAGAGGAGCGGAAGAAGAATGGACGTCGCAGGAGCGACGAGGAGGCCAAAACAATCAGATTGGGCATTTTTTGTGTCCCACTCGGCCGAGTGGAGGAGCCACTCGGCCGACCAGCGAGACACTGCTCGGCCGACCCGTTCAGACACGTTTTCCATGTGTACTCGGCCGAGCGACGGAGACCACATCGGCCGAGTGACGATACCACGTCCGCCCGAGTGGCGCCCAGACGAAGCCCCTCCTGAATATCGAAGTTACTGTTTTTTCGGCCATCTGAGCTTCAGAAGACCCACTCGGCCGAGTGCCAAATCCCGTCCGCCCGAGTAAAGTGAAGCCATCGGCCGAGTGACGACAACTCACTCGGCCGAGCCGCCCCCGAACTGAAGACCCCTGAAGCCCCCGACTTACTGGAAAATTGACAGGGTTTTCACTCGGCCGAGCGACTTTTGTCACTCGGCCGAGTGCGATGCGCTGCCTGTAGCGAAATTTGCGGAAAACAGGCTGTGCAGGGGCGTTTTGGTCAGGATTTTTAGACGATTTTTGGGGCTATTTAAGCTCTGTTTTTACCCTAGTTTTGGGAGCCATCTCTCAGATTTTTTGCAGCTTTTTGAGTCTACTTTTTAGCTTTATTAATTGTGATTGGAGAAGAGAAAAACTTGGATTTTAGTTGGATTAATTGAAGATCTACATTGGTTTGCATTTCTCTTCCCCAAAAACTCTATTTTTATTGTTTATATCATTGTTGTGATGAATTCCATTGCCTATTTCATTGATTATTTTCGTGCTATTGCTATGATTTGTGAGTAGTCTCCACGTCTCGGGGCGTGGGGATGAACCCTACAAGCCTTATTTCCTATTTGTGTTGAATTGGTAGAAATTGAGCTAGGATTGTTATTAGGGATTAGATTGGGATCGAATTACTACGGATGGCTAGGTATTCATATCAATTGGAATTTGCAAGAGATTGGATCCCAATTTGATAGGAAGCCCTAGAAATCCGAATTGGGTTGGAGTCGGATTTTCGAAATATCGGTTTGCAAGAGATTGGACCGATACTAGGACCTCCGGTTGCAATTCCGTGCCGATACCCGTTTGCAAGAGATTGGACGGGTAGGAACTATCCTAATTTAGATTGTGGACCGAGTTTGCAAGAGATTGGGCTCGGTGCGCAATTGGACGATGATGTTGATCCTAATGCTAGCTTCCCTAGGCTAGGGTTTGCAAGAGATTGGACCCAAACCTAGGGTAGCTATAGACCGGCAACAGCGCGAGAGCGTGAGCTTGGTTCCACATTTAGTTGCAACTAGTTCATCCAAATTCTCATTCTAGCGATTTCGATACCGGCAAACCACATTTATGAAATACGGTGAGTAGTGGGGATTCCCCTTTCCCTAGACGTTCTTTATTTGATTTGATATTTCGCAAATTTGTCTGACGATTGTGACAGGATCGCCCAAGGCAATTATCTCTGTTCCTAAATAGCCAGGTTGATCAGGAGCAAGCACGGTCTTTCGTCCTCCCTGTGTTCGATACCCGCTCGCCACCATACCGTGCGCTTGCGGTAAAACTACAACCGTCGCCTCGGGACGTGTATCCGGGGTGCGATCAGCTACAAACCCCTTAAATACTCCCCCAAAACCCTAGCAAGAAACCCTAGAAAACCCCTCAAATTCGTGCCCAAAAATAGCCCAAACCGCAACTTAAAATCTGTGCCCAGGCCGCACTCGGCCGAGTGGAATACGTGACCCGGCCGAGTGGAAATTCCAGCACTGTAGCATCAACTTGCAGAAATTTCCCAGATTTCATTCGACCTCCGATTTGCACGTTCTTGGCGGCGTTGGAACCTTCATGAGGCCTACTATCCATAAAAAATATGAGAAAAATACTTTGATTTCTGGAATGATAGCAGATTTCAAAAGAGTGAGAGGCTGTCTGAAAATCTGGGCGCTGCGTGTCCTCGGCATCACTCGGCCGAGTGGCAAATGTCACTCAGCCGAGGGGCTTTTGGAACTCGGCCGAGTCGGAGCTCGTAGTCGACTGACGGATTACAGAGAGTTGGACATTTTGGCTTGCCGTCGTCTGGGTGCCACTCGGGCGGACGGAGTCTCCGCACTCGGCCGAGTGGGCGTGCGATGCTCGGCCGAGTGCACGCTAATACATCTCTGTTGCGTGTCCGATCTGGCCGGCCGAGCGGGGTCTCAATGCTCGGCCGAGTGACTCCTTCACTCGGCCGAGTGGCATGCTGAAAATGCCCAATCTCCATCTTTTCGCTTCCTCGTCGTTCCTACGACGTTCTTTCTTCTTCCACTCGTCTTCCATTGCAGAATAACCCTCAATAGGGCCATGGTTGACACTCCGGAGTGGGTGCAAATCCTTTAAGATCATTTTTGCTCCCGATCACTCCATATTTCCTGAAATCCGACAAAAACAAGAAATAGTGAAAAGCATCGCAATATTGTCGAATAATCTTGAAAACCGCAATATGAGCAATCGAAATGGCGTGAAAACATGCGAAAAAAGGTGTAAAATATGGAGTGATCCCTTTCAAGGCCATCGATGACAAGATTGAGTGGAAAAAGAAGTACAACTGCATCGATGAAAAGCTTAATAAGAAAAAGAAGCACAAACACATCTCAAGCGAGGATGAATGAGATGATGAAGAAAGTGATGATGAAGATGGAGCGGCAATGGAGCTTGCCAACAAACTCATGAGAATCATGATCTCGTCTCAATGTAAGAAAGCATCAAAATTATTTTTGCATACTTACAAAGTTTTTGTCACTTGCCTTAAGTGTGGTAAGATAGGTCATTATGCGAATAATTACCCAAAGAAAAAAATTCTAAGTATAAGGGTAAAGGGAAGATGCTTTGGAAATAAAAGTATAAGAAGAATCCTGCATTCGTTGGAACATAGGATGATTCTTCTTTCGATGAATAGAGTGAAAGTGAAGAAGATGGTGCAAATGCACATACGTTCATGTCCATCGTAGATGATGTGGACCTTTTCACGGATTTGTTCACACCGGCATGTGGAGATAATAGCCAAAAGCCCACAAAGAACATGTGTCTTATGACGATTGGTGAAGATTCCTCAGTTCACGTGAAAGCAAAGAGGAGAGTAAATAAGAAGAGGAGAGCGAAGAGGAGAAGGAAGAAACCATGCAGGATCTTCGGAAAAACAACAAGGTAATGTTTGCTTCCCTCAAGAAATTAGCAAAAGCTTTAACTTCTTTACAAGCTAAGCATATCTATTCAAGGGAACATTCCCTCTATCATAAATGATTGACCTATGCTTGCTTCACACACTTTAGGTGATTGTGAGAAAGAATCACTTCTTCCTCAAATCAAAGGTCTTAGCATAGAAAATGAAGAGTTGAAAGCCAATAATCTTAAGTTAGAATCCCGCATTTCTACACTTACTTTGAAATGCGATGAGAAATCCCAAAAAATTCAAACGTTTGTGACATTCGGGGATTGTCTTAATGATTTGCCTACATAACAACATCCGGCAAATCATCGTGAGAGTTTGGGTTATATCTTAAAGGTTGTTTCCCAACCCACAACCTCTTCTTTTGGAGCTAAACAACGATCTTATCTAGCTCCTACGAAGAACCACCATACTTTCTTGTACAACAACATTAACATTAACAAGAAGCATGTAAAACTTGGCGTTGTGAATAAGAATCAACATGATTCATTTTATGCCATGAGGCAAGCCATTCACAATAGAAATGCTAAGAAAATATTTTCTACACATAAGAATGCCTATCCCTCATCTTTTCATGCCATGTCTAATCCTAATGTCACTTGTTTCAAATGCAAAGTTTTGGGACATTATGCCAAGGTTTGTCCTAAAAGGAAGCCAGACAAAAGGACTAGTAATACCATGAGACTTTGGGTTCCTACCAATGTGGGGTTGCATGAGAGGGACGCCTATATTAGATCATTGGTTAATGACGTGATTTGCTCTAGTGATTTTGTTAGGCAATCAAACTCATCTTGGGTTTGGTGGCATTGTAACGGCCAGTATTTATCAGTACGTATTTTGTACGTACTCTTCTAGTGTATTGAGTTATTGTTCTTAACTTTAGTTTTCATCGTCCGTAGCTTGAGTTTTGAGCCAGTGGCGATATCGTAGTAATTCAAACAGTTCGATGCCTTAACATAGCTTAATAGTTACAACCTTAATTATAAACATTTTCGAGAACATCAATTATTATTATCTGAGTAATAATATCTAATTTTAAATTCAAATTTGAATGTTTAAAAATCAAATTCAAATTTTAAAAATATTCTATTTTAATCCCTAATCAAATCCTATTAAAACCTATTGCAAATGATAACTTCTCATTCAAACACTTTCCTTTCTTTGCATTACCATTAATCCCATATAACAAAGTCAAAATAAGTTATTAAAATAATTAAAATCATTAACACAAATTAAAACCCAAACCCTACCATACTTACCACTCACGCACACCACTCCTCCATATACTAAACCCCTAGGCAATCCCTCTCCCTTTCACAACCCACACACACAAAACCCTCACCCATGCAGCCTCCTTCCTCCCCTTCTCCATGTCATTCTCTCCTGCCACCACCCTCAAGACCCCGCCTTCCTCCTCCTCACCCACCCCGTGGCAACCACACCACCCTCTCTCGACACCACCGCAGCGCCAGACCCCGTACCATCCTCCTCGTCTCTCCATGACCCGCCCAGTACCCCCTCACCTCCGGCGACCCCCACAATGTCTCCGATGGTCCCACATCTCCGCCGTCGCCACATACAGCTCCGACTCCGACCTCCTCCTTCCACGATCCGTAGGCACCCCCCACGCCACCGTTGCCGCCTGCAGATCCCCGTGCCACATCTTCCTTCATCCTGCCAGCTTCCCTCCGACCCACGCACCACGACGCCACCTCCTTCCACCCTCACGCCAGCACCCGTTTCCCACCTGCAGGCACCCCGACAACCTATTGCAACCCCGCGATGCCCAGTGCCACCATCTTCCTCTGCCCTTCCCGCAACCCTCACCGCCTCCTTCAGCCCCCACCTGCAGACTCCCTCAACTCGCCGCCAGCCTCTCCACGTCCTCCTCCTTCTGCCAAACTCCACAGTGTCTTCCTCCTCCTCCCATCACCCGTGCTGCACCTCCCTCATCCTCCTCGCCAACATCTCCGACCCCCATCTGACCTCGACAGCCCACAAACCCACAGTGTTGTCCTTGTCGTCACCCTGGACTCGTCGCCGCCACTCGGCACCATCCTCGACCACCTGCCGTTGCCAACCAAGCCGATTTCCATCACCTGCATGCAAACATGCGAGTTGCATTTTAATATAAGTTATTATATGTTATAAACAGTATATTAATACATGTAAGTTTATATATATACGTAAGTTATATATGTCAGTTTATAGTGTAAGTTAGTTTGTATATATAGACAGTATATAAACAGTAACTTTATATATCATATGCTAATTATATATATATATATATATATATATATATATATACGGTATATCATATTAGATGAATTGTGCTAGTATTAGATAAGTTAGTATTATTCTTTGGCTTGACGTTATAAATCTAATGACGTAGAAACATCTGTGCCTCTCATACGATCACAACGACATCAAAATCGTCAAAATCAGGCAAGTGAGCATTTTATACATATTTTTAAATTTTGTTTCATTTAAACTCTTTTCACACATAGCTAGTTTTAGGACAATTTAACCGTGAAATGACGCATACGACAAATACCATGATGAATTACACTCTATATGTGACACAAGGACACCAAACTCCATATGTAACGTTTTGTGAATTGTAAGATAAAAACTCGTGAATGTGGCCATCTTGATAAATTGCTTGATAAAGCAGTCTTGGAAATCATAACTCTTGTGGGCCGGTTTGGCTATCTTGTGGGCCGATTTGGCTAGTCAGGCTTGTGTTCCAGTATTATAAATCATGCAGGCCAGTTTGGTTGATTCTGGCTTGTGGTCCAGAAAAGTACACGTAGGTGGGGTTGGGTTCGCGGGTACTAGTTGAAAGTAAAAGGGTCACCTTCGAGGGCAAGAGAAGGTTGATTCATTTGCTATTCGCCTAACGACGTCACTACTTAGATACACTCAAGAATATCTTGAAACTGCCATCTTAAAGTGTATGACATGTAAAACTGTTTCTGCTTTCACTTATATTAGAACTGCAATGCTAAAGTTATTTCTGCTTATACTGCTTAGAAATTGTAATTGTTCCATTAGTCATAATGCTTTAACTGCCATGTAAACTATTTTGAAAACCTTGCCGAGGGTCCCATTGATACTTATTGCTTGCCAATGACACTTACTGATATACATTTCTATGTTATTTGAAATGTATGTCAGGTCACGAGACAGGTTACCTAGGGGACGAGCTGCTTGAGTAGACTGACCAACTGGACAAGGAGTGCGCTGATCCAGAAGTTTCCCCATTGAGGACTAGTTACTGAGCTTCGCCTACTGCTACTTAGCATTTATTTTACTACACTTTTGTAGGGTGTGTACCCATCTTTGTAGAACTCTGTTTTTGTTTGACCATGCTGGGCCTTGTTAATTTTGTGTAACTTCTTCTGGATGTTGGCTTTATTTATAGTTATTCTGTTGTTTCTGAAATGCATGCAAGTTCTTGCGTATGGTTTTATTCACATACGCTTATTGGGTTTGAGCTTCATCGCTTCAGCCCAAGCGGATCCGCTCACGTCCACGTGACAGGTTTTTGTGGTTGCCCATGTAGGTCGTGCAATATGCAAAACTTCAGAACAATAGAAATACTATCATTAGCCAAAACGTCTAGATTTATCTCGTACACAAAATTTACCCGAGTTTCTTGTCTCAAAATGGCAGAGAAACCTAACACCAAGATTGTAGGAAGATTTAGCTAGACACCCATGCTTGTTAGTTAGACACCCTTGCTAAGATTTAGTTATTATCATCTTAGGTGTCATCTTAGTGGCTTCCTACCCAGCTCTGACCTTATTTGATTTCAGAGCCTCATTGTGTATTTTATCCCGAAAATTCGTACTCAAACACTCGATTCCCATCTATCCACTTTCCAAAAGATGGAATATCACTAATGGGAGTGGCGTGGTGAGTGTTTCGTTAGGATACAAATCATGTCCTTTAGTGATTTGCAGACATGAGCTATACACAGACTTCATGGTCCTAGACACTCCCAACTTTGATGCTATTCTTGGCATGGATTAGTTAGGAACCTTCTCTGCTACTATTGACTGCCATAAGAAGAAAGTAGTATTTGAGATCCCCGATCATCCGGTGTTCGAATTCATCGGTGGAAGTCGTTCACTCGGACCTATCAAATCTCGGGCCCAGCCGAACGAAGTGATCATCGCATCTATGCAAGTCGAATCGGAGAAGCCTGCCATGGTTCGAGACTTCGAAGATGTATTTTCGGAGGATATTTCTGGATTGCCGCCTGATCGAGCTCTCGAATTCAGCATCGACCTTATGCCTAATACTCAACCGATCTCGAAGGCGCCTTATCGTATTGCTCTTGCAGAAATTGAAGAGCTACAAAAACAATTGGACGACCTGCTACAGAAAGGATTCATCCATCCCAGTGTATCACCCTGGGGTGCACTTGTTCTGTTGGTCAAGAAGAAGGACGGATCGAGAAGTATGTGCGTGGATTATCAGGAGCTGAACAAAGTCGCTGCGAAGAATAAGTACTTGTTACTTTGCATCGATGACATCTTCGATCAACTCAGTGGATCACGAGTTTTCTTAAAGTTGGATCTCAGGAGTGGATACCATCAGGTGAGTGTCAAGAATGTAGACATCTACGAGACGGCTTTCCAGACCAAGTATGGACACTACGAATTCGTTGTCATGCTGTTTGGTGTGACCAACGCTCCAGAAGTATTCATGAATCTCATGAATCTCATATTTTATGAGTTTTTGGATAAATTCATAGTGATATTCATTGACGATATATTGGTCTATTCGAAGAGCGAAGAGGAGCATGTCGAGCACCTGCGGATTGTTTTGGAGACGCTTCGCCGTCATCAATTGCATGCCAAGTACAACAAGTGCGAATTCTGTCGGGACTGTATTGCATTTCTTGGATATGTGGTATTTGGTGACGGTATCTCTGTCGACCCAGAGAAAGTCGCATCAGTCAGTAATTGGCCTACACCTCAATCGGCATCAGACATCAGGAGTTTCCTAGGATTGGTAGGTTACTATCGTCGGTTCATCAAGGATTTCTCAAAGATCATCAAGCCCATGACTCGATTGATGAGGAAGGACGTCAAGTTTATATGGTCATACTCTTGCGAGAAGGCATTCGGGATATTAAAAGCAAGGCTGACATCCGCACCAGTCCTGGCTTTACCAGATAGGACTGGAGGATTTGAGATCTTCTGTGATGCATCAGGTAAACGCCTTGGATGTGCCCTGTACCAGCAGTGTTATGTGGTTGCATATGCCTCTCGACAGTTGAAGATTCACGAGAAGAATTATCCGACTCACGACTTGGAGCTAGCCGTTGTCGTCTTTGCTCTAAAGATTTGGAGACATTTCTTACTGAGTGAGCAAATGAGAATCTTCACTGATCACAAAAGTTTGGAATGCATTTTCACCTAGAAGGAGTTGAATGTGAGGCAGAACCAACCGAAGCATTAAGCATTCATCATGACAGCCGCAGAAGCTGTGGCTACAGAACAAGTGATTCCAGGTAATGCATGACCTCTCTTTTATGATGCTTATGGTATATGTAGATCTATTTGTATTAATTAAGATGTTTGTAGTGTATATATACATAGTGTGTATGGGCGTGTGTCCATGCGTGGATAGGTATGTGCTTAGTCATATGTATCTATACATATAGTATGAATATGTGTGTTTTACGTATAGTGGTAGAGTTATAATATGGTGTTGTATTAATTGGCCCTACGGGATGATGTATGTGCATGTGTTTAGATGTATACTAGGAGGTATACATGATTATATTTTTGTATCTATG
Source organism: Scilla litardierei (assembly GCA_030789695.1). NCBI lineage: Eukaryota > Viridiplantae > Streptophyta > Magnoliopsida > Asparagales > Asparagaceae > Scilla > Scilla litardierei. Next base: position 787,343,020 of record CM061142.1, on the reverse strand, counting down.
TATAGATCTGTATATGTAGTAGTATACTAACTTTATGTAAATTACTATGGTCGTGTATATTTGTGTGAACACATAGTATGTATGGCTATGTTTTGTGTAGATATGAGGTACGTAGGTGTGTAATAGTGTACGTATGGATATGTGTGTAAGTATATGCAGATGCTTTTGTTATAATGTTTGTATGCCTGGGGTAGAGTGACCTTAACGTCTAGGTCTGGTCATCCTTAAGTTAGCCTTATTCAAGGAAGTCAGAGGATGGACTTGATTTTATGGTGGGTAGATTGTAGTGGCCTAGTGCCATATAAGTAGGGCATGCCCATTTTTTGTGTATTGTGTAATGTATTGTGTGCATATACACGTGTAGTGATATGTATTATGTGGTGTATAGAGTATTATATAGTATGTAAAGTGATTGTACTATTGGGGTGTTAATTGACTGAATATGATTGTGTTTATGAATTAGTATTAGTATACGATATCTATAGTTGTGGATTATGATTGAATATATTGTAATGCCCTACAAGCTACTGCACAAGTACTAGAGAGGGGGGGTGAATAGTACTTTAAAAATAACAAGGAGTATAATTCCTAATTATAGTGCAAACAACTACCAAATCAATTTGCGGAAGCTTAAATTGAAGACAACAACAAAAATAACAATGCTAACAAGAGATATTACTGGGTTCGGATCCACCCAAGTCTCCCCGACTTGTTCCCGGTGATCCTACGTCCCAACCACCCGGATCCCCTCCGGATACTTGAGTTAGAAACCCTAACTCAAGATTTCCACTATGAAATACTTGTGAAAAACCTCCACAAGTCAAATCATACAAAATGTAATTTGTGACTCCCACAACCTGGGATCACAACCACACTCTCACAACCGAGAGTGAAACTTACAATTCAAATATGAAATGAAATAAGAAACTTCTTACCGACAAAATACCTATGCCTTGAGTATTGCTTACGAATTAGGGCAAGGATGATTTTGAGGAAGAAGAAGTGGCACCAAACCCTAGCTCCAAGATGTAGATCAGCGATGGAGAGCTTTGGGGATGTTGGTGACCTAGAATCAAGCACTTGGCTTGGAAGGCTTCACACTCAATGAATCTCTCTTTGGAAGTAAGAGTGAGGAGAGATTATTGAATGGAATGAATGAGCTTTGAATGAGCTTTGAATGATTTCTCTTGATCTCTAAACTTGCAATAATATCAGCCTTGACTGCAATGAATGCAGCCCAACAAGTATTTATAGGATAGAGGAGAGAGAGAGAAAAGCGTTTCAATTAATGCTCCAACGGCTCTTTTCTGAACCCAACTAGTCGGTCAAAGAACAACCACCGACCGACTAGTTCATCAACTAGTCGGTCGGTCAATTAACGTATACCGACTAATGAGTGAACAGAGAAAAGGTCAAAGCACAGACATAAGGAACTAGTCGGTCCAAGAAGAGTGGCTGACCGACTAGTTTCACAACTAGTCGGTCGGTCACTCAACTGAGACCGACTAACAGATAAAACGGAAGTCTGAGCACAAATAGACTTAGTTGGTCCAAGAACAAATGTTGACCGACTAATTCACCAACTAGTCGGTCAGCAAATGAGCATAGACCGACTAACGATAAACAGTAAGTTAGGTGAAAAATTTGTATGTACAGTAAAAGTAAACTAGTCGGTCCAAGAAGGAAAGTTGACCGATTAGTTCATCAACTAGTCGGTCGATCAATGAACACAGACCGACTAAAGATAAACAGTAGCTCAGGCTCAAAAGTGCATGTACAGGGAAAGCTCAACTAGTCTGTCACAGAAGCATCACTGACCGACTAGTTCACAAACTAGTCGGTCGGTGAGTCAACTTAGACCGACTAACTGTAAACAGTAAAGAGCTTAGAATTAACTGACAGAAACTAGTCGGTCCAAGAAGCTTTGCCGACCGACTAGATCACCATCTAGTCGGTCAGTTCTTCTTCTTGAACCAATTAACATGCACAAGAAGTCACGAATCGAAGCGCGAAGCTTCGGGAAGGATTGTATGGACTTCTACTAAGATCCTAGAGCTAAGATATGAGCGTTATGAAGATTTAAACCGTAAGACCTACTCAAGGCTTAACATTCTACGAAAGAAGCTTAAAGACAATATAAAAAACTTGACGATACCGTTTTCAATAGCTTCAATCGAATCTTCATGACTTCTAAAAAGGTCCATAAGCTTCAACGAAGATTTAGGCATACGATCACGTGCTTTGAGAAGTCTTGAGACATCGTAATTGATATTCATATGAATTTGGCGACGATCTCCATAACTGTGCTCACAAAGTGTTAGTTCACGTTATATTTATGTTTGTTCATCATCCAAAACCAAATCCGGGGAGTCCAATATCCAACATTCTCCCCCTTTTTGGTGATGACAAGCCAACATAAATAATAATCAAAAATAATAATTCAAATGAAATTTACTTACTCCCCCTGCATTGATGACACGTTAATACCAAATTAAACAATAATAATACGCATCAAGCAGACGAGTAAAGTATATAAATGAGAATCGATTATAGAATTATCGAGTACCAATGGTTGGTTATTGAAATATCGGATTTGAAAATCCATTTATATATCTTAACTCCCCCTGAATCTAACATATCAAATTAGATTCTTGGAATAATGCTTTAAATTTTCATTTAGTACATCGTTATTATTATATCTCTCCCCCTTTGGCATAAGCAAAAAGAGCGGGAGGATACCAACGACAACAACAATGGCCTCAAATAAAAAAAAGCACGGGAGTCGTAGAATACGACGACGGTTCAAGTGACACCAAAAGAAATACGAATAAAATCAAGGCGTGTCAATGAAACCATAGTCGAAAATCGTAAAACGAAATCATCAAAACTCAAATCAATATTACGGATTGAGTTATGGAATATACTCTCCAATATTAACATTCTTGGTTAAATTAGTGCATGGAAAACAATTCTATGTTTCCATAGAAGAAATTTCTTTTAAACCAAGTTAATATCGTCGAGCGACGAAATCAAACATCAGAGACATAAAAAAAATTATAAATTGTGCACAATAGAATGAAATGTCAACTGCGATGTATATATATATAAAATGTGAACCAGAGTACATCAAAAATAAACATCACTGACATACAAAATATCGATCCACTGATCGAGGCACAAAAATACATCATCATATCACAGAGATATCGGAGTGACACAAAAACATACAACACCATCAAAATACATAAGGATACATCATCAAAAGTATCAAAATACATCATCAAAAAGATCCAAAACCCCACTCTATCCTAACCAAGCTCTCTCACACTGGATGTATCATCTAAGGAGCATCGGAGAGTCCTTAAAGTAGCTCAAGAGGAACCGGCAGGATCTGCAGCAGCAGTAGGCTCTGCAGGAGAAGTGGTGGAAACTGGATCAGCACGAACGTCTGGAATGTCAGCAGGAGCGACGGTAGAAGTGGCAATCTCTGGAGAAGCAACAGGAGTGGCCTCGGGAGCACCAGTCGGAGTATCCACCGCAGGAGCGGTGGCAACAGGTGTGCTCTCAGGGGCACCAGCAGACGAAGCAGCAACAGCAGCAACAGAAGAGGAAGCACCAGCAGCAGTACCAGAAGGGCCCTCGGGGGCACGAGTGGAAGCATGACAAAGCTCCTCAATGTCCTCCTCGGCCAACTCATCCATCTCCTCATCCTCAGAAACAGGAGGAGGAAGCTGAACACCCATCAGACTAGCCATACGGCAAACTACCTCCTCGGTACGAGCCAAACGAGACTCGTGGCGACGAAGTAACCGAACGACATCATCAAGGGTGGCAGAAGGAGCAGCTGAGGCAGACGCAGAGGCAGACGCTGAAGGTGTCGGCCTCTGAACGTGACGGAACGCCGCAAGAGATTTCTTGACGGCCGTCGCGTTCAGGGGAGGACCAAGTGGACGCTCATCGTCACGAGGCAAGGTGACACGGAAGTGACGGAAAACAAGGGTCAACAAGCACAGAAATGGGATATGAGCCGATTTCGTGGTCTTGCGAATACACTCGAAAGAGTCAATCTTATCGAGTATAATGCGAGCCCAGTTAATCGAGCTCCCCATGAAAATGGCATAGATCAGCTTCAGAAAAGGCTGGGACGGTAGAGATGAGGAGCCGTACTTGGGAAGCAAGCACGACTTCAGAATCAAGTTCAGGACCCATGCATTTGGCTTGAAAGATTTAGAGGGTACGCCAATCATGGCGGGAGGAATCTGATGGAAAATCTCAGAAAGGATGGTCTGATCAAGGGAAGAAATATCGTCAACAGAGATATCAGAGGGGAGGAGGCCAGACGAAGAGATACCCAAAATCTCTCCTAAGATTTCTGCTGTGAGGACTATAGGAGTCCCCAAAACAGTCGTCTCAACAGAGTGGGTCTCATCGTACTGACCCCGGATCCTATTGACGTAGAATAGCTTGACTAATCGAGGGTAGGGGTGAGGATTCGCCTTCGGGTCATATCGAAGGTAATCGAGAAGACCCGAGGACGAAAGAAGATCAGCTAGCCCTATGAAGTCGCTAAACTGGACGAAATGCTCCAGAAGCAGCGGGCAATGTTCGATACGGTTGTAAGCCGCGAGACACAGCGGGTCGTCGCGACACAACGAGATATCGACACCGCCTACCGGCATCGGACCCTTTCCCTTAGGCTTACGGGTAGACGTACGAGGTCGGGAGCTAGACTCAGGATGGGTAGGAGGAGTGGGTTCCCTAGGAGTCTCAGTCTCGGGGATATACTCGGTGTCGAAATCCGAAGTACCAGGAGGAGTGGGAGCACGAAAGATGACTGGCTTGGGCTTGGACTGAGATTTGGCTCGGGGTTTCGCAGTCGCCGTCCTCTTACGCTTAAGAGGAGGCGAAGACGAAGAGGGTTGGGTGGTCTTGGCACGGCGTTTCGGAGGGGTTCTCGAAGGTTGAACGGGTTCCGTTGGGTTTGGTTCTACGGTCAATGGTGAGGGGCTAGAGGGAGTGATCGGGATACGTGTTCTTGCCATAATCGAAGCAAGACACGAAGCACGAGATCGAATAGAAGAAACCCTAGCACAACCCTAGGAAATCCGAAACCCTAGAGGAAGCCATAACCTGAAAATTAACTAACCCTAACCCTAGGAATAGGAAACTAAACCTAGAAAGGAGAGGGAGAGAGAGGGGGTTTACCCTAGGAGGAAGACGACGGCCGGCGACGGCGGGAGTGGTCGGAAAATGGCCGGAAGACGAAGGGTCACGAGGGAGGATCGGGGTTTTCGAGCAGGAGAGGGGAAGAGCAACCGACTAAAATGAAAAAGAGTCGGATAAAACGAGTTTAAGTCGGTCGAAAGCTCAAAAGACCAAACAGTCCCTGGCACAACTAGTCGGTCACAGTTCAAGCACTGACCGACTAGATCACGATCTAGTCGGTCGGTCAATGAGCTTGAACCGACTAGTTGCAAACAGTGGCTGAATCCAAGTTTAACTGACAAGAATTAGTCGGTCTGTGTTCATTTACTGACTGACTAGATCTCAATATAGTCGGTCGGTCACTGAACATGAACCGACTAAAGGAGTTCAAAAGTTGAGAGATAGAGCTAGTCGGTCTGAGTTCATTGACTGACCGACTAGATGTGAATCTAGTTGGTTGGTTGATGAACTGAGACCGACTAAATGAGTCCAAAAAAATGATAAAGAAGTTCTCTCCTCAAACTACTTGGACGATACATCACAATCCTCTCAAAAATCATCTAAACTACCCCATTAAACATCGAAATCTCAAATACGACATTCAAACATGAATTCGAGCAAAAATTCAAAATATCACATAAAATCCCGAAAAATCCAATAAGTCTAGCATGAATGAAATATTGCGAAATATAATAGCATGCAAGATTATTGAATGAAACATGAATCCTATATCTCGGATTCACCCATAATCCCCAATTCTCGACGCAACCGCACAAAGGAGTCCTCCTTTAGGGGTTTCGTGAAAATATCGGTGATTTGCTTTTGGGTTTCAACGTACACTAAAATGATGTCCTTTTTATCAACATGATCATCTAAAAAGTGGTGTCGGACATCTATGTGTTTCGAACGGGAATGGTGTACCGGGTTCTTGTAAAGACATATTGCACTTTGGTTGTCAACCATGATAGGGCAAGTATCACAATTTATACCAAAGTCTTTAAGTGTGTGTCTCATCCAAAGAACTTGAGCACACGCGGCTCCGGCGGCAATGTATTCTGCCTTGGTGGTTGAAAGTGAGACGGAATTTTGCTTCTTGGAAAACCAAGAGACAAGGGAATTTCCTATAAAATGGCAAGTGCCACTAGTACTTTTCCTGTCGGATTTGCATCCCGCATAATCGGCATCACTATATGAGATTAACTCATATGTGCTAGATTTCGGATAAAGTAATCCAAAATCTAAAGTGTAACTTAGATAGCGAATACGTTTTACCGCTACTAAGTGAGACTCCTTAGGTTGAGACTGATAACGAGCACATACGCATACGGCAAACATAATATCGGGCCTACTTGCGGTAAGATAAAGTAAACTACCTATCATACCTCGATATAGACGAATGTCTACATCCTTACTGCCCGTATCCTTATCAAGATGCGTAGTCGTGCTCATTGGAGTCTCTTTCCTGGAGGCACTCTCCATTCCAAATCGCTTAAGCAACTCCACCGTATACTTCGTTTGGTGGATGAAGATTGCATCGTCCATTTGGCGAATTTGGAGACCTAAGAAATATTTGAGCTCACCCATGTGGCTCATCTCAAATTGTTCCTTCATAACATTAGAAAACTCTTCGCAAAGAGCAAAGTTAGTAGCACCGAAAATGATATCATCAACATAAATTTGAACTAAAATTATATCATTATTCGAATGCTTAACAAAAAGTGTAGAATCGGCTTCTCCCATTTTAAAATTCAAATCCAAAAGAAAATTCTTTAGGCGATCATACCAAGCTCGAGGAGCTTGTCTCAAACCGTAAAGCGCTTTCTTTAGTTCAAAAACATGATTTGGAAATTTTTCATTAATAAAACCCGGAGGTTGAGAAACGTAAACTTCCTCAACAACATCTCCATTTAAAAATGCACTTTTAACATCCATTTGAAATAATTTAAAATCCTTATGGCATGCAAAAGACAATAATAATCTAATTGATTCTAATCTAGCTATCGGAGCGAAGGATTCTTCGAAATCAATACCTTCCTCTTGACGGTAGCCTTGAGCAACTAACCGAGCTTTGTTCCGGACGACGACTTGGTTTTCGTCGGTTTTGTTCTTAAAGATCCACTTTGTCCCTATGACGGTGTGGTTCTTCGATGGCAATGGAACAAGCTCCCAAACTTCATTCCTCTCGAATTGAATGAGTTCCTCCTCCATGGCTAAGATCCAAGCGCTATCTTCGCATGCTTCATTAACATTCTTTGGCTCTATTGAGGAGGCAAAGGCACAATGAGCAAAGTAGTTCACTTGCGATCTCGTCTTGACACTATCATGGATATTGCCAATGACTTGCTCATGAGGATGATCACGAACGGTATGAAGCCGTTTGGGAATACCTTGGTCACAAGGAACATTCTCAATAACTTCATTAGATGGGTTAGTCTCAATAGAATCAATAGAATCATTAGAGTTAGAATTTTCAAACGAATCACATAAAACATCCATAGAATCATTATCATTTGAAATTCTTGTTGGAACAAATCCTTCATTAAATGAGACATGAAGCGATTCCTCGATCGTTGAGGTTCGTTTGTTGAATATCCGGTAGGCTTTGCTAGGCGAAGAATATCCAACAAAAATCCCCTCATCGGATCTTGGATCGAATTTATCCAAACTACCATACGTGTTTTTAATAAAACATTTCGAACCAAAAACACGAAAATGTTTAACTTGAGGCAACCTACTAAACAACAATTCATAACAAGTTTGTTTAGTGCCGGGCCTCAAGAGTATTCTATTAAACACATAGCAAGCGGTGTGTACCGCTTCCGCCCAAAATTGATGGCCAAGTTGGCTATCATCAAGCATAGTGCAAGCACACTCCACTAGCGTCCTATTCTTTCTCTCAACAACACCATTTTGAGGAGGTGCGCGAGGGAAAGAGAAGGTGTGTGTAATACCAAATTCATCACAAAATGTCTCAAAAGACTCATGCTCAAATTCACCTCCATGATCACTACGAATAGTGACAATGGTGGTTCCTAAGAGATTTTGTACTTTCTTAACAAAAATTGTGAAGTTTTCAAAAGCTTCATTTTTATTACACAATGAAAATACCCATGTAAATCTCGAATAATCATCTACGATGACAAGTCCATATCTTGCATTTCCTAAGGAAGCAACTCTAGTTGGCCTAAATAAGTCTAGATGTAATAGCTCTAGTGGCCGTTTAGTAGAAATGCTTTTCTTAGGTTTAAATGAAGATTTTGGAAGCTTGCCACGTTGACAACAATCACAAAAACTTTTCTTTTCAAAAACGAGCTTTGGAAAACCTTTAATGGAATTTAATTTTGAAAGCTTATAAAGTGTTTCAAAGTTCACATGTCCAAAGCGTCGATGCCATAAGTGTTGTTCACTTGTGTTGGCAACGAGACATTGTTCATAAGACTTAGGAAGATCAAAAATATAAATATCTTTATGACGAGTGCCGGAAAATAATAAATTATTATTATCACTCAAAATATTACACAATCCTTTCGCAAAGCTAACTTTGTAACCTTTGTCACAAAGTTGGCTTATTGAAATAAGATTATGATTTAAGCCATTAACTAGATAAACATCACTAATTAAGGGTTTAGATGGGTTACCCACTTTACCAACACCGACGATAGTTCCGCTCTCGTTGCCTCCAAAGACTACCCGGTTCCTATTAGCAATGGGCACCACTCCAGAAAGCAATTGAGCATCGCCCGTCATGTGTTTTGAACACCCGCTATCGAGTATCCAATTCCCCTTGGAGCTAAATGTAAATTTGTTGCTCCTTTTCTTTTTCTTTTCCTTGAGTACCTAAAGATAGATAATTTCATATCATGGTACCCAAGGTCATTGGGTCCAAAAGATTAGACCTTTGGAAGCCAAGTCCAATTGGACTTAGACTTCCCCACATAATTTCTACTATGCACAACATCCGAAAAATAAGCATTCATATACACTTGTTTTTCATTCATGCTTGTGTCCTTTGGGCTGCAAATAGTGAAAATCTTGGGAGCCCTCATCCTATTGGGTGCATGCATGCGACGTTGATTTCTACGTGATGCATGTTGTGGATAGGCATAAGGAACATGATGGAATGGTGCATGTGGATAATTATTCATATGATGTTGTGGGTGAACATATGCATGAGAGGGAACACGTGCGTGAGGGTGTCTCACATGGTGTGCACGTGCCCGTGAATGTGTTGCATAAAAATCATCATATGTGTGAGCCGGTGGAGTAGGACGTGTGTTCCTACGTGGCATGGTATTTGTGTACATATAGGCATGCCCCTTCTTTGGAGGTCCACCCAAAGTGGGTTTCTTTCTGAAAGAGGGTGTGGACGAGGTGGAAGCACCATTGGTAGAAGAACTACCAATAGAGTGTTTGCTACCACTCGTAGAGTCACCGGAAGTTGGCCTAACAAAAGTAGTGGCCGATTTGGATGAACATCCCATCGTATACCCCAAACCAATGTGGTGATTGGCCGGAAGTAAGTCACTTAGGATTTTATCCAAATGGTCCTTACCCTTATTGAATTTATTAATTCGACCTAATGTGTTCTCATATTTCTCGGTGAGAGAACGCACAGAAGTATCCAAATTGGATACTTGCGATGTGAGCACATAAACACGAGATTTAAGATTCTCATTCTCAATACTCAAAGTCGAGTTTTGAGAAGTCAAATCCGCTATCCTATGTTCTTCCGGATCATCAATGCTAACATGTTCAAGTTTAGATTTAAGATTAACAATCTCATTCTTAACTCTTCAACAACGGTGTCGTTATTGGTGATGATAGTCTTAGGCGAGGTTTGAATGCTAGCTAGGTCATCTTTTACCTTAGTATATCTATTTACTAATTTAGTATACTTAGACCATAATTGAGAATTAGTATTCCTAAGGTCATCCATAGTTACCTCATCACCTTCGTCGTCACTATCATCGGAAGAGGAGGATCCTTGATCATGCTCCTCTCTTGCCATGAAGCACATGTGCGCTTGCTCCACTTGCTCATCGTTCGACTCTCCGCTTGAGGAATCCTCGGAGTCGGTGAATGTTGCTCCGACAAGTCCCTTTTTGTTCCCTTTCTTGTACTTCTTGGACTTATCGAATTTCGGCGCCTTCCACTTCTCCTTTTACTTGTTGAGAGGACACTCCGCTTTCATGTGTCCTGGCTTATTGCACTTAAAACACAAAGGAGCGGAGGAGGCGTTAGAAGAACCAAATTTAGCTTTGTTCTTATAGTTACCTTTTCGGAAGAAACGGTTGAACTTCTTGGCCATGAGTGCCATGGACTCCAAGTCCAACTCGTTTTCCGAGTCTTCATCATCGGTTGATGTGGATGTGGATGGAGCGGCCTTGAAAGCAATAGCCTTCTTCTTTGGCTCGTCTTGCTTTAGGTAGGACTTCATCTTTTCCTGCAATTTTAGCTTGCTATCCTTGCGTACCTCGTATGACATTAAAGTACCCATTAGTTGAACTACGGTGTACTTATTCATATCATTACCTTCCTCGATGGCGAAGGTATGCTTTTCCCAAGAAGAAGGAAGTCCTTCGATAAGCTTCGAACACTTCTTCTTTTGGGTGTAGGTTTTGCCGAGAGCCTCCAACTCGTTTATGATGTCGACGAAGCGAGCGTAATACTCCTTCATCTTCTCGCCCTGTTGCATATGAAACATTTCGTAATCTTTGTTAACAACTACGAGTTTAGAGTCTCTTACCTTACTCGTCCCTTCATGTAGTATGAGGAGGGAGTTCCAAATTTGATTTGCACTCTTACATGTGCATATCTTATTGAAGTCCTCGGGCTCCAATGTGCATTGCAAGGCGTTCATTGCCTTGGCATTGCTTACCTCCGCGGCGACCTCCGCGGTTGTCCATTTCTCAAAGTCTTCTTCGGCGGGCTCGACGTATTCCTTCATCGTGGTCCTCCATAGAGATGCACTCCGGAGGAAAGTTTCCATCCGGCATTTCCAGTACCCGTAGTTGGTACCGTTGAAGAATGGAGGCCTCGTTGAGGAATGTCCTTCCATCACCGAAGATGCTCCTTCACGGTTCCTGAAGGTGCCATAGTCGGAAGGTGGACGCACGGTCTTGTTGTCGTTGGCAGACATAGCTAAGTATCTGGCTCTGATACCAAATGTAATTCCCTACAAGCTACTACACAAGTACTAGAGGGGGGGTGAATAGTACTTTAAAAATAACAAGGAGTATAATTCCTAATTATAGTGCAAACAACTACCAAATCAATTTGCGGAAGCTTAAATTGAAGACAACAACAAAAATAACAATGCTAACAAGAGATATTACTGGGTTCGGATCCACCCAAGTCTCCCCGACTTGTTCCCGGTGATCCTACGTCCCAACCACCCGGATCCCCTCCGGATACTTGAGTTAGAAACCCTAACTCAAGATTTCCACTATGAAATACTTGTGAAAAACCTCCACAAGTCAACTCATACAAAATGTAATTTGTGACTCCCACAACCCGGGATCACAACCACACTCTCACAACCGAGAGTGAAACTTACAATTCAAATATGAAATGAAATAAGAAACTTCTTACCGACAAAATACCTATGCCTTGAGTATTGCTTACGAATTAGGGTAAGGATGATTTTGAGGAAGAAGAAGTGGCACCAAACCCTAGCTCCAAGATGTAGATCAGCGATGGAGAGCTTTAGGGATGTTGGTGACCTAGAATCAAGCACTTGGCTTGGAAGGCTTCACACTCAATGAATCTCTCTTTGGAAGTAAGAGTGAGGAGAGATTATTGAATGGAATGAATGAGCTTTGAATGAGCTTGGAATGATTTCTCTTGATCTCTAAACTTGCAATAATATCAGCCTTGACTGCAATGAATGTAGCCCAACAAGTATTTATAGGATAGAGGAGAGAGAGAGAAAAGCATTTCAATTAATGCTCCAACGGCTCTTTTCTGAACCCAACTAGTCGGTCAAAGAACAACCACCGACCGACTAGTTCATCAACTAGTCGGTCGATTAATTAACGTATACCGACTAATGAGTGAACAGAGAAAAGGTCAAAGCACAGACATAAGGAACTAGTCGGTCCAAGAAGAGTGGCTGACCGACTAGTTTCACAACTAGTCGGTCGGTCACTCAACTGAGACCGACTAACAGATAAAACGGAAGTCTGAGCACAAATAGACTTAGTCGGTCCAAGAACAAATGTTGACCGACTAATTCACCAACTAGTCGGTCAGCAAATGAGCATAGACCGACTAACGATAAACAGTAAGTTAGGTGAAAAATTTGTATGTACAATAAAAGTAAACTAGTCGGTCCAAGAAGGAAAGTTGACCGACTAGTTCATCAACTAGTCGGTCGATCAATGAACACAGACCGACTAAAGATAAACAGTAGCTCAGGCTCAAAAGTGCATGTACAGGGAAAGCTCAACTAGTCGGTCACAGAATCATCACTGACCGACTAGTTCACAAACTAGTCGGTCGGTGAGTCAACTTAGACCGACTAACTATAAACAGTAAAGAGCTTAGAATTAACTGACAGAAACTAGTCGGTCCAAGAAGCTTTGCCGACCGACTAGATCACCATCTAGTCGGTCAGTTCTTCTTCTTGAACCAACTAACATGCACAAGAAGTCACGAATCGAAGCGCGAAGCTTCGGGAAGGATTGTATGGACTTCTACTAAGATCCTAGAGCTAAGATATGAGCGTTATGAAGATTTAAACCGTAAGACCTACTCAAGGCTTAACATTCTACGAAAGAAGCTTAAAGACAATAAATAAAACTTGACGATACCGTCTTCAATAGCTTCAATCGAATCTTCATGACTTCTAAAAAGGTCCATAAGCTTCAACGAAGCTTTAGGCATACGATCACGTGCTTTGAGAAGTCTTGAGACGTCGTGATTGATATTCATATGAATTTGGCGACGATCTCCATAACTGCGCTCACAAAGTGTTAGTTCACGTTATATTTATGTTTGTTCATCATCCAAAACCAAATCCGGGGAGTCCAATATCCAACATATATATGGTAGTGTAATGTCGTGTATTAGTAATATGTGGGGATGCAAGGTAATGACACACTTGCAGTTAGTAAGTTGATGTGTGTATAGTAAAGTGTTAGTATTTGCCTTAATTATAATATTAGTTTAATTGGATGGTATGACCGCAATGTATTAATAGTGTTGTGTATTAGTTGTGGTATATTAGTATTAATATTGACGTGGAATTAATGATGTATGTATGTGTGTTATTAGCATGGTTATTAATTAGTGTTATTAGTAGTATTACTATAGGTATTGATATTAATATTAGTAATATTAATTGGGTGTTTATGCACGATGGCATGATTGTTATTTATGGGTGGTGTGTAAGCATAACAGAGAGTGTGGTGTGTGTAAATGGGAAGAGGAAATTCGCGAGCACTATCTTATTTTATTCCCTGCATTTTAGTTGATAGAAATTTCAAAGACGGAATTTTTCATAAGGTATGTAGAATGTAACAGCCAGTATTTATCAGTACATATTTCGTACGTATTCTTCTATTGTATTGAGTTATTGTTCTTAACTTTAGTTGTCATCGTCCGTAACTCGAGTTTTGAGCCAGTGGCGATATCGTAATAATTCGAATAGTTCGATGCCTTAACATAGCTTAATAATTACAACCTTAATTATAAACATTTTCGAGAACATCAATTATTATTATATGAGTAATAATATCTAATTTTAAATTCAAATTTCAAAGTTAAAAAATCAAATTCAAATTTTAAAAACATTCTATTTTAATCCCTAATCAAATCCTATTAAAACTGCAAAGGCCAAAATTGACAGGTACAGTTGTCAAGCTGACGGAGACTCGAAGCGCTGAGCTGGAGCCTTATCAGTAATTAAGGTGGGACCCTTGGTTGGAAGAACCAGGGTCGGATGATTGTAGTTGAGGGTGGTACGACTTTCGATCGACCCACGAGCCCGTTGCATCGATCGTTCGAGGTTGGAGAACCAAGTGTCGGCATTTGATGTTGGATAGCGATCACCGGTCTGCACCATAAGGAGTCGTTAGGGGGGTCGGATCTGGGTTCCGACCCAAATTCCCTCTGATGCTTAAGTTAATGGGAAACTTAAGGAAGAGAGGGAGTTCGGTGTAGCTGAGATCGACCCACAAAGGTTCGTCTCTAGACTAACGACACAAGCTCGAGTATAGGAATGGTAAAAGCAAGAAGACAGTGTTCTATGTATTAGCACTCGTACCTTGAAGATGGGGCCCCTCTCCCTACTTATAGACATTCGGGGTCCTCTTAGAGACGTTGGGGAGATAACGACCACCTATAATGGGGTCACGATCTTTTGTCATGAATGGGAGTAAACGTTACCAACGTCCCCTAGATTTTCGAGCCCACCTTTAATCCTGCGGTCGCGTGAGATGGACCCAACGGTCGACTGGCCATTTGGGCATTAACTAAGTCGATATCAGACTTCTCTAGTGGGCCTGGGCCATTCGTCGGCCAAGTTTCCTCGAGTGCTGGTCCAATGACTCAACAATGGCCCCTGATGCACGACCTTGAAGGATCCATCTGCTGAGGTCAAACGACATCACATCGCATTTAATGGGGCGCGACAGTCGAGAAAATAGCACTCGAGTTTTGGGCGCCAAAACTCCCGCCTTGTCGATTCGGTTGATTTGCTGATTAGAAATCTAAGACGTCCCAGTCCTTGGATCTCCGACACGTGTTCCATCATGCGGTTTCCACTTTGCCCATATATGATGGTTCCAGTGGAGGAGTGCAGGGATACCTTCTCCATTCTCTTGATTCGGATTCCACTTCTCTCGAAAGCAATGTCTTCGTCATCTGCCTCCGAAAAGAATGTGGTCACCACCATCCAGAAGAACCAGGAAGGGGTCATGGAGCCAGGTGTGATGGCAGATTTGAGGACCAAGGTTAAGGCTGGCCAAATTGACACGCTTCAGAGGAAGTACGTTCGCCTTGACTATCAGATCAGAGTGCTCGAGAGGGACGAGAGGGCCCATCGTCTCGGTGACCGGGAAGTGGGGGTTTACGTCAAAACTTTCAAACGGGGCCTTCGATTTCCTATGCGTCCTTTCCTAAGGTACTTCATGTGTACCCTGAACATTTCCCTCTGCCAGCTGATGTCGAATGGTGTTGGCATGTTGATGGCCTTCACAGTTCTGTGCACAGCGAAGGAAATCGAGCCAACCCTGTGCTTGTTCAACCACTTCTTTTGGATTGCTCCTCTTAAGACCCCAGGGTGGTACACGATAATGGCTCGTCGGGGGAGGAAGCTGTTGGAAAATCTCCCTACCTCCAACCCCAAGTGGAAGGACGAGTTTGTGTTTGTGGTCTTCCAGGGAGAGGCAAGCTTCTGCACCGGTTGGGACGACCCCGATTTGGGGCCTATCGAGGATAAGCCGCTGACCGTTGAGGAGAATGACACTCTGAAGGGTCTGTTGAGGCTTGGAGATTCTGCCCTTCTCGATTATGGGGCGCTTCCTGCATCACTAAGAACGTGACCCTTCCACGGGACAGTGCAGTCGTGGAAAGGGTCGACTACGAGCGGCTTGCATCAATAGCCTTCCACGCCAGCGTCCAGGTAATGATCATCTGGACCTCTGCCGATGTTATCATCTGTGTACAGGCTGATCACCGATCATTGTATGCAGACTCTTATGGCGACCACGGTGTTGCGCCGACGATCTTCGAAGGTGGCCGATTATGGTGTCACTTTGGAGGCCGTCAGGTCAAGGGTGGAGAAGTCCCAGGCTGAGCTGGAAAAAGTCTGACGCATCTCTGAGACGAGGTCATTGATCATTGAGAAACTCGAGGGGGAGCTCAACGAGTCTCGTAGGAGAGAGGCTGAACAGATCGCTTTAAGAGAAAAAGCGAAGAATGTTCTGATGGAGGAGAGAGTTGAAGCTGATGTCATTTCGAAGAAGGCGATCCGGGATTTCACGGACACGTTTCCCGACTTTGACGTGCTATATGAGCAGGGTTACGAGTGATGACAGTTGGAGATGAAGAACCGATTCCCTGACCTCTCCTCGGAGATCGACAAGATCCTGGTGGTTTTTCTAGACCATGGCGAGGATGAGTCGAGCCATGGCGATGATGAGTCAAGTTATGGCGATGATGAGTCAAGTCATGGCGATAATGAGTCAAGCCAAGTCATGGATGAGGAGGCTCCTGTGGACAAGGCCACTACCACGACCGATGACAAAGCAAGGGTAGTTGCTACCGAGGAGCCGGGGCTCGCGACCGCGTCGGAGGGAGACCAGGGGCCTGAACAGCCGTTGTAAGATCTGGCTCAACTGAAATTTTTTGAATGTATGGGGGTGATGTAAATGATAACAACCTTTTGTAATGAAGAGTGACAAGAAAATTGGCATCTCCTTGTTTGTTGTTGCTCATGCCTCATGGTGGTCTTAATGCCTGATGGCCCCTTTCGATGGTTTAGGTGCTTATTCGAGGGTATACCATCGAAACACATTTAGATTTTAACCACCACATCCCGTTGAGAGGGTGAGATCCGCCCGAGTCACGATCTGATGATAAGGGGACCTGGGTCGTTTAATAGCGAAAGGGTGGCCCATTCGACTTATGACAGACGCTTGTTTAGGAGAGTCATTCTGTGGAGAAGGGGTGGTCCCTTCGACTTGTGGATGACGACCATTTAGGAGAGTCGTTCAGTGGTGAAGGGGCGGCCCCTTCGATTTATGGCTGACGCCCATTTGAGAGTCGTTCAGTGGTAAAGGGGTGGCCCCTTCGATTTACGGCTGACGCTCGTTTACGAGTCATTCAGTGGCGAAGGGGTGGACCCTTCGACTTACGGCTGACGCTCGTTTACGAGTCGTTCAGTGACAAAGGGGTGGTCCCTTCGACTTACGACTGACGCTTGTTTGCGAGTCGTTCAGTGGCGAAGGGGTGGCCCCTTCGACTTATGGCTTACACTCGATTGAGGAAAGTCGTTTAGTGGCGAAGGGGTGGTCCCTTCAACTTACGGCTGACGACCGTTTAGGAGAGTCGTTCAGTGGCAAAGGGGCTGCCCTTCGACTTACGGCTGACGCCTGTTTGAGAGTCGTGCAGTGGCGAATGGTTGGCCCCTTCGTCTTACGGCTGATGCTCGTTTACGAGTCGTTCAGTGGCAAAGGGGTGGCCCCTTTGACTTACGACTGACACTCGTTTGCGAGCCGTTCAGTGGCGAAGGGGTGGACCCTTCGACTTACGACTGACGCTCATTTGTAAGTCGTTCAGTGGCAATAGGGTGGACCCTTCGACTTACGGCTGATGCTCGTTTATGAGTAGTTCAGTGGAAAAGGGGTAGCCCCTTCATCTTACGCAGAAGCTGGTTTACGAGTCGTTCAGTGGCAAAGGGGTTGCCCCTTCGACTTACGACTGACGCTTGTTTACGATTCGTTCAGTGGAAAAGGGGTGGACCCTTCGTCTTACGGCTGGCGCTTGTTTACGAGATGTTCAGTGCCAAAGGGGTGGCCCCTTCGACTTACGGCTGACGCTCGTTTACGAGTCGTTCAGTGGCAAAGGGGTGGCCCCTTCGACTTATGGCTGGTGCTCGTTTGCGAGTTGTTTAGTGCGTAAGGGGTTGCCCCTTTGTGTTACGGTTGACACTCGTTTACGAGTCGTTCAGTGGCCAAGGGGTGGCCCCTTCGACTTATGGCTAACGCTCGTTTGTAGGAGAGTCGTTCAGTGGCGAAGGGGATGGCCCCTTCGACTTTTGGATGATACTCGTTTGAGAAGATTCGTTTAGTGGTGATGGGGTGGCCCCTTCGACTCATGGCTGACGCTCATTTACGAGTCGTTCAGTGGCGAAGGGTTGGCCTCTTCGAATTACAGCTGACGCTTGCTTGAGGAGAGTCGTTCAGTGGCGAAGGGGTGGCCCCTTCGACTTACGGCTAACGCTCGTTTCGTATTACCGTAAGTTCGGTTTTTCCAATACCTCTTGAGGATCGGGTCCTTTTTCTAGAGGAGTTTTTGGTCGGGTAATCTTTTTAAACTTTATAAAGACTCGAAAATGCAAAGCTTGGTTTAATAAAGGAAACATGCTTTATTAGCGAAAATAAAAAAATGGAAAATGTGTACAGGTATTTTCCGATCAACATCGGAGCTGTTGCCATTCATTGTCGTGTTATTCACCAGGGGTTGTCAGATGGTTCTTTAGTCGACCACCTTGGTGATGGGTAATCCCGTTATCTTGTCCTTCCGTTTCGAGGATCCTTCCTTGCGGGATGGATCACTGGCCGGGCCTTTGGGGTGTCCCTGTTTGACTAGGGCATCAATCTCCTTCTTGAGGGTCCAACAGTCGTTTTTGTCATGCCCATAGTCATTGTGATATTTACAGAATTTGAGGTCGTCCCTTTTCTCGTATTTTCCCTTCTTCGCAGCCTCTTGCATCAGTTCTTCTTGCAGGGTGTAAGAAAGGACTTCTGTCTTAGGGACGACTGGCTTAGCGTAGGTAGGATGCTCCTTGCTTTGAGGGCTCCTTTCCCTAGGCCTCTTGTCTAGGGATTCCCGGCGGGGGGGTTCCCATGTTAGATTTCTCTCGCCTCGTGTCTTCACGACGGGAGGGGGTGCTCTTCGTATTGGCCCTGGCAGGCTCCTCTGCTTCCTCGGAGGAAGTGAACCAATCTGTTATGTTGAGCATTTCTGCGACGGTATTAGGGGGAACTGATGTAGGGCCATCCTTAAGTGCTTGTTTCTAACCGCCTGGGTGAGCGCCGCTATGATGGTCATGTCTGATGTTTCTTCTATATCGAGCGTTTCATCGTTGAATTTTGAGACGAAATCTCGGATTGACTCGTTCTCATTCTGTTTGAGCGAGAAGAGGTGGGACGACCTCTTCTTGGGTCGTCGTCCAGTGACGAATTGCTTACAGAATATTTCTGCTAGCTTGTCGAATGAGCCGATGCAGCAGCGAGGCAGTCGTTCGTACCAGCTTTCCGCCCTCTTGGTCAGGGTGGCGTTAAAAGCTCTACAAAGGTATGGCTCAACGGCCCCGTGAAGTAGCATGACATTCAAATATTTTTGAATGTGTGACCATGGGTCACCTCTGCCATCATACGTTGGTAGGGCCCGGAGCTTGAATTTGGGGAGAAAAGGGGCGGAGAGGATATTCTCCTTCAGCAGAGTTTTCCGTATAGCAGATTAGACCAGCACGGATCCTCCTGCTTTAATTTGCGAGAAGTTGGCCCCCGGGGATCAATTTTGGATCTCTTCCCCTCTTGTGAAACCACCTGCAGGGTTTAGTGGGTTATAACCAGAAGAGCTCCATATATTACCTGGTCCAAGATGTTGCGGATCGCCGCCCGATAATTGGAGTGGGTGGGCTCCTGTAGGAGTATGAAAGCTTGATCTTCGACCCCTGCTCCATTGTATTGGTGAGTCAGGGGGTCAAACCATCGAGGTTAATCTCTGCCATCGGGTCCTCCAATCCATGGAGGTATGCTGAGCCCCTTGTTGGCGTCAGGTACGGATTCGGAGGCGGCGGCGGCTCCTTTGCGGGGGATGTGCTTCCTTTTTTCTGGCATACCAAAGCCACCAATGTGCCTAAGCTCCTATCAACTTGCACGGTGAATTGATTGAATTCTCTCCTAGTTAAGACGGGCTCATTTGCCACCTCCGTTGGTCGTGGTGGGGGCGTTGTGGAGTCTGTGGCATCTTCTAACAAGACATTGTTTGCTCTGGGCTTCTCCTTCGGACTTTCGATTGGTCTAGCGTTGCTGGGTCTGGCTGCCATAGCTTATGAATAGCTTTGGGATGACACGTTGCTTAACTTTCCCACAGACGATGCCACACTGTTAAGTCCAAAATTAACTGGCACTATTGTCAAGTTGACGGAGACTCGAAGCGCTGAGCTAGAGCCTTGTCAGCAATTAAGGTGGGACACTTGGTAGGAAGAACCAGGGTCGGATGATTATAGTTGAGGGTGGTACGACCTTCGATCGACCCACGAGCGATCGTTGCGTCGATCGTTCAAGGATGGAGAACCAAGCGTCAGCCTTCGATGTTGGATAGCGATCACCGGTCTGCATCACGAGGAGTTGTTAGGGGAGTCGGATCTGGGTTCTGACCCAAATCCCCTCCAATGCTGTTGATCACTCCATATTTTACACCTTTTTTGCATGTTTACATGCCATTTAGATCGCTCAAATCGTGTTTTTCACGTTTATTCGACAATATTATGATGATTTTCATGATTTGTTGTTTTTGTCGTATTTCAGGAGATTTGGAGCGATTTGGAGTGATTCTGAGATGCACCCACTCCGGAGTGTCACCAACAACTCTCTTGAGTGGTATTCTGCGATTGGAGAGGAGTGGAAGAAGAAAGAACGTCGTAGGAGCGACGAGGAGGCAAAAATACGAAGAATGGGCATTTTCAGCATGCTACTCGGCCGAGTGAAGGAGTCACTCGGCCGAGCATAGACAGCCCGCTCGGCCGGCCAAATCGGACACATAACGGAGCTAATATCAGTGTGCACTTGGCCGAGCATCGCCAGACCACTCGGCCGAGCACCGAGTCATCCCTCGCCCGAGTGGAGCCAAGACGACGACAACAAAAATGTTGAACTCTCTGGAATCCGTCAGTCAGCCCCAAAGACCGACTCGACCGAGTGACGAAATCTGTCCGCCCGAGTGAAGAACGCCCATCGGCCGAGTGAAGAAAAGTCACTCGGCTGAGTGACTCCCGAGGAGACGACCCCCAAGACCCCCAACTCTCTGGAATCCATCAGGGTCTCTCACTCGGCCGAGTGACATTTGTCACTCGGTCGAGTGAGCCGCGCTGCCTGTAGCGTAAGTTGCGATTTTGAGGCTGCGCAGGGGCAGTTTCGTCACAGTTTTTTGGGCGATTTTGGGGGGTATTTAACCCCAGTTTTTAACCTAGTTTAGAGAGCTTTTCAGAACTTTTTGGCAGCCCTTTTTAGATTATTCTTAGGAGATTAGATTTAGCTTTTAGGGGAGAGAGAACCGTGTTAATTTGTTGGATGCTATTGGTTCTTCATTGGTTTGTCTCTCTCTCTATCAAAAACTCCATTTTTGTTGATATATTGAATATTGCTATGAATTCTATTGATTTTATTTGTGAATTTCTATTGAATTTCATTATGAATTGTGAGTAGTTTTATCGTCTTAGGGCGTAGGGATGAACCCTACGAACCCTATTTCTAATTTGTGATGAATTGTTGAAATTATTGCTAGAATTGATTAGGGTTAGTTTGGGATTGCTATAATACGATTAGCTAGGGATTCATACCGATTGGGATTTGCAAGAGATTGGATCCCAACTCGATAGGAAGCCCTAGAAATTCGAATTGGGTTACAATTGGATTTCTCCGGAATCGGTTTGCAAGAGATTGGACCGAAACTAGGGTTTTCGATTGTAATTCTATACCAATACCCGTTTGCAAGAGATTAGACGGGTAGGAACTATCCCAACCTAGGTCGTAGCTCGAGTTTGCACGAGAGTGGGCTCGAGATGCGATTGAACGAAGATGATGTTCTTCACGCTAGCTTGCCTAGGTTAGGGTTTGTAAGAGATTGGACCCTATCCGAGGTTTACTATAGACCGGCAATAGCGCGAGAGCGTGAGCTTGGTTCTCCATTTAGTTGCAACTAGTTCACCTGAATTTCAAGTCTAGCAATTGTGACACCTACGAATCACAATGACGAGATACGGTTTGTAACGGGGATTCCCTACCCTTAGGCGTCCTTATTAATTTGTTATTTCTTTTATATAATTGAATGACTGTGACCGCTTTATAGCGAATATTTTTCTACTGTTCCTATAGCCAGGTTGACTGAAGAAGACACCGTTATTTGGACCCTGTGTTCGATACCCGCTCGCCGCTACACCGTGCGCTTGCGGTAAGACTAGCGAGTCGCATGCCCGGGTGCGCATCCGGGCATCCGACCAAGTTTTTGGCGCCGCTGTCGGGGAGGCGATAGTGTTTGATTCGTATAACCTAGCTATTTCTTTCTTTTTGTTCTATCATTTTTTATTTTATTTCACCCTTCCATTGTGCTAACTATTTCTTTGAAACTCTGTTTTCCCTTGCATGTACACGAGATCCACGGCGGACCCCGAAGATATATTATTTGATCCGAAGATTGAACGTACATTACGGAGAATCAAGGCGGAGAGTAGACCTGATATGGGAGGGAGGTTTATAAACATTCAGGAGACACCTGAACAATTAGCAACACGCATGGCGAGAATCATCTCCATTAGAGATAGGCTTCGGCCTAAGACTTCCTCCACGACCTCGTCCATAGCTATGCCGGAGTTGGCGGCTGACAAAAATTTTGAGTTGAAGACCGGACTAGTAGTTCTGATGCAGCAGGATCCTTTTCATGGGAACTCCCATGAAAATCCTCACTACCACATCCAGCTCTTCCTATCAAAATGTGCCACCTTCCAAATGCCGGGCGTCACCATAGATGCTATCAAACTGCGCCTTTTCCCCTTCACACTAAAGGATAAAGCTCTATATTGGTTGAGGACACAAGCTGAAGGAGTCTTCACCACTTGGGACGAATTGGCGAGTGCATTCGTCGACAAATTTTACCCGCCCTCCAAGACGGTGAAGATTAGAAGTGCCCTTATGTCCTTAAAGCAAGGACCTCAGGAGACCCTCTACGAGGCATGGGAGCGCTCAAGGACTTGCAACATCAGTGCCCCCATCATAGCATTGAAGATTGGGAGCTTGTCCATAGCTTTTACAATGGACTCCAACCAGGGACTAAACAGATTATTGATGCCACCGTAAATGGAGCCATTTTGTCGAAGACTCCCGATGAAGCTACGCCCTTGCTTGAGGAGATGGCCTCGAACAACCAACAGTGGGGCGACGAGCGAGGACACTCTTCGTCCTCCTTGAAGCCGTCTAGCATTTATGAGGCCAAGGCCGTTGCGGAGCTAGCCAACAAATTTGATTCTCTCCACAAGGTAGTGGAGAGATTGGAGAAGTACATTACGGAGCCTCAAGGAGCCCCTTCTGCATCCACGCCGACAAATCATATGAGCGATTGGCAAGACCAATCCCAAGCCATGTATGTAGGAGGAGAGCATGGAGAAGGAGCGTTGGAGCAAATTCAATATGTCACGTGGAATTCTAGATATTGGGCCAATCCGGCCGCTAGAAACCATCCGGGTTTCTCCTACGCCAATAATGATGGTGCATTGAACCCCCTGCAACAACAACCTCCTCAAGCTCGAGCTCCACCACCACAACTGAATTATCCACCAAGGGGGCCACCGCAACAAAACTTTCCACCGAGGCAACAAGTGGGACCTTATAGGCCACCCGGGTACAATCAAGGTTGGAGAAATCCCAACCCTCCACAAGCTCAACAACGTTCGGAATTTGAAGCTAAGGTGGAGGAGTTTATGGTGGAGCAGAGGAAAATCAATGCTTCGTTGAAGGCGGGACAAGATTCTCTTACCACAGTCGTCGCTCAAATTGGGGAGCAACTTTTGTTGCTCAATAGAAACAATCAACAGTTGCCGACTCAACCAGAGCAAAATCCACGGGGCAACACCAGCCATATCAACGTCGTGGTTGCGGTTACTACAAGAGGCGGGAAGGATACCACTCCCGTCTTGACTCAAGTCAAGGAGCCCGTGGTGGAGATTCTACAAGAGAGCGAGCCGACAATTGAAGTTGAAAAAGAGAAGGAGCCGCAAGGATAAGTGAAATTTAGAATGGAGGAGCTTATTGATGAGCGTCGATTTATGCCACAGGTGCCCTTCCCTCAACGGCTAGCTAGAGCCAAGATGGAGAAACGACTATCCAAGTTTCTCGAGTATTTGAGAGTGGTGAGCCTCAATATCCCCTTCCTCGACGCTATAGTGGAAATCCCATCCTACGCCAAGTTCTTAAAGGACTTGATTACGGAAAGGAAGAGGAAGGAGAAGATCATGCTCGCGGAGGAAGGGACTTGGTTCACAAAGAGGGAAAAGGAGCCCGCCAAATTTAAAGATCCAGGGAGTTTCCGGATTCCTTGCACTCTAGGCAGCGTCCCCCTACAAAAAGCATTGGTATATTTGGGGGCTAGTGTTAGCCTCATGCCTCTCTCCATGTTCCGGAAGTTGAATACCGGCACGGATTTAAAGCCTACCGACATGCGAATTCAACTAGCAGACGGTCGGATTACAAGGCCGGTTGGGATCGCAAAGGACATCCCACTCCAAGTTCTGGGAGGCATATGTTTGCCATGCGATTTTGTGATAATGGACATCAAGGAGGAGGGCGATACATCGCTCATACTTGGACGCCCATTCCTCACCACCGCCGGTGTCATCGTCGATGTGTGGGAGGGGACTCTTACCTTGAACGTCGGCAACATCGAAGTGGAGCTACATATACCGAAGGCAATGAAGCACATGCCGTATCATGAGGAGCTAGATTACATGGACCTCCTCGACGAGGTCATCGAAGAGGCGATCCCCCACTCCATCGGCGCACCCCATGAAGATAGCTTCGAAGAAGGCCTAGATTTGGCCGAGGAAGAGAAGATGGAGCACTCCCCCGATATCTCCATGGCGATTGATGATGGCGACGCTGATGTCGCAAGAATACGGGAGCTCTGCAGGCTCTCGAAGTTGAGGACTCTGAAGAAAGCTCCACCGATACGACGATCGGTGTCACCGGTAAAGTCGAAGACCGGAACAAGCTCTAGCTTGGGGGAGCCACCCCCCAACATTGCCCATGACGAAGGGGCGCTGAGGAAGACCACACACCACCATGATCCAAATCCGAGCGGTCTTCCCGGCAAATTCGATGGGTGCATCTCATATGCACCCAACATCCCGCGCTAACTTGAAAATTTAAAGGGGTCGAGCTCAAGACCTTAAACGAGTGCTTGTCGGGAGGCAACCCGACGGTTATCGAATTATTTCTACTTTAGTTTTTGTTTTTGTTTTAGACTTTATTAGTGTTTTTGAGTCGTTTGCCCGAAAAATTATGACAATGGGTCCTATTTTCTTTGACAGAGGAGGAGGAGAGGATATCTATCATATGGAGGATGACCGAGGCGAAGAAGAGCGCTCCAGGAATGCGCTCGAGGCTTAGGAGGAGGAAGAAACCACCTGGAGGAAGAAAAACAGAGAGTAGAGCCAAAATGGAGCCCCGAAGCAGGAAACAGAGCCTCACTCGACCGAGTACCATAGTCACTCGGCCGAGCAAAGAAAGCAGTCCGCCCGAGTGGCGCACCGACGAGGGAAGTCTGCTGTACCCAACTCTCTGTCTTTTTTGTGATTTCAGTATAAACTGCCACTCGGCCGAGTATATTTCTTCACTCGGTCGAGTGAAACTGATACCCTCCTAGGGCAAGCGCTGCCGAGTAGCTTGTGCCACTCGGCCGAATGGACTTTCTCCACTCGGCCGAGTGTGGTAAAGCCACTCGACCGAGTCGTAAGTGGCAAGGAGGTTTTAAAATTTTTTCCGTTACGTCACTCGGCCGAGTGACAGAGTCACTCGGCTGAGTCGTAACAACTACTATATAAGGTGCTGCGGGCACGGCGTGATTTTCAAAACGCCCAAATCTCATTTCGCCCGAGCCCCGAACCCTTTCGACTTCCCTCGCCCGTGACGACCCCTCCCTCGCCTGATTCACCCCGCCACCGTCCCCGATCGCCGCACCACCATCGGCGACCACTCCGGCGACCACCCCCGACCTCCGGCGACACCCCCCACCGTCGGTGAGCTCCGGTGATCCCCTATTTCGCGCAAAAACTCTTTTTCTCCCCATAATTTGACGATCCATAGACCCGTTGACCTCAAAAATCAAATTAAATTGTTTATCTATCTATTATACCTCATATCCCCCATGTATTTTGAATTTTATACGCTGATATCATTGTTTGATGTGCAGGCTATCTTAGGGGAGCTTAGGGGAGCTTTCGGACGCGCTATTGGCTTCGTGGAGGCGGCGTCTTCGCACTTATCTGCTGTTTTGCTCTCGCGGTGTGTTCAGTTACCTTCGTTCCATTTTTTTATCACGTCGCATTTTTCATTAGTTGGGTGAGCACTCGGGGCACACATGCCACCCCGTACACGGCCACGCACTCGGGGAGCTTCCACCAAGCGGAAGCGGACGGATGAGCCTGGCCCCTCCCACGCTATGAAGGACTCCCCTCCACCTTCACCACCTCACCCCACACAGCCATTTCCAGCCGACCCCATCCATCCGCAGCCACGTCCAGCCGATCCCATTCACGCACAGCCGCCACCGGCTCCAGCCATCGGGCCGCTGGGCATCACGTTCAGAGACGACGCACAGCGCGTCCGATTTGAGCGTATCACCCAGTGCCCGATAGTACCCTCCAGATTCGCTCATTTAGCAGACCTAGACCACCTGGGGGTACTTGAGGGGATGCTCACGTTGTACGACAACGTGGGTTGGCGAGATTTTTTGTCCGTGTCGGTGGACACCTACGTCCGTCCGACACTCGAGGTACTTAGCTCGATCACCCGGACCGATGAGGGATGCTCCTTTAGACTCATGGATCGAGAGTGTCAGATCACTCTCGATATGCTTAGAGCAGTCTTTCAGTGGCCCGCAGTCCTCGTGCCCGACCGAGCCTACGCCCCCACACACATCTCTCCGCCGTCGTTCGACGCCTCCGCGTTCTGGACACGTATCACGGGCTCCCACCATGGCTTTGACCCTAGTAGGGCCAAGGCCTCAGCCATAGTCCACCCCTGCCTCCGCATAGCACAGCGCCTTATGGCGACCACCTTTCTAGCGAGGTACGAGCCTGGGACGATGTCTACGCCTGAGCTTTATATGCTCTACGCGATGACTCGCCCCAGAGTTCTGGATAGGGATGGTGTTGTGATGGTCCCCGCCGTTGAGATTGATGTCGCTAGTTGGTTTTTAGACATCATCATAGTATCGGTGGGCGCTCGCTCCCCGATATGTTGCGGCGGCCTGATCACCCTACTAGCCCTGATGACCGGCGAGGACCTTCCGGCCGACCTGCGTCGACCTTCGGGCCCCACTTCACTTTCGATAGACGTCATGGCCCGGATGAAGATGCTTCGTCCCCACGGCCAGCGACACTGGGTATGGTTGCACGGTCCCTTCGGTGCTGACTACATGATCCTCCCGAGCCCCGCTCGGACACACATAGGACCGGCACACGAGGACTGGCTTCCGGCGATGGATCTCCTGATCCCTGCCGCCTACTTGCTTGAGGCCGAGGGAGCTGCGCCTGCACACCCTGCACCACCAGTTGACCCCATGATCGCTCAGCCTGAGCCTGCACTTTCTGCACCTCCCGGCGCTTCTGTCCCCACTTCTGCCAGTGTCGGGGGTACCCTTGCTGAGCCGTCCACCACGCCCACCACGTCCACCACGCCCACCACGTCTACCATCACCACCACTGCTGTGCCCTTGTCGGTTGAGCCCCTCACCTCTTTGCTACCCGAGCGTCCACCTTCTATTGTTGAGAGCGGCGAGTGTTCCTTCGCTTCCGTCGTGGAGACCCTATCCACTTTGATCTCCGCTGGGGTCTCACCTTTTGTTCCCCACACTTCCTCCCCAGCGGTCAACCTTTCTGTCTCCACGGCAGCCGTCCTATCCGAGAGTGTCGTGACGTCTGTTCCCACGTCTGTGTCACTGACCTCTCTTGCTGCCTCGTCACCGATTTTGTCTTCCACTTCCAATGCTGCTGCTTCCACCTCACACCAGCCTGCGTCCCAGCCTTGCACTGAGGCTGGGCATCCACTAGTGAGCACAGCCCCCTTTCCACACATGCCTGCTGGCCCGATTGTTTACACCGCCCGTGTCCGACAGCCCCGTCCTTCACAGCCTAGACCTGTTCGTCCCTCCGCTCCACCACCCCCTAACGCCCTAGTTCAGAGCCTTCGTGCTCTTGAAGGAGTGGTGAGTGGACTCAGGGGTGATTTTAGGGCTCTCTCTGCCGCGGTCAGTTCCGTGGAGTCCCGCGTCGCCATGCTTCCCGATATTCAGGCTTGCCTGAATCAGATACTGGCGCGACTCCCTCCACTACACCCACCCACCCAGCAGACACGTCCACCACCCACCCAGCAAACACGTCCACCACCACCCCCACCACCCCCCCACCTCCGCCACAGGACGGAGATGGTGCAGCTCCACTAGCTTAGGCACACCCTTGATGCCATTGATCCTTTTTGTCGTTATGCTGCCCATTCTCTGCTAGGTCCTGTCGATATTATTTTTGCCCACCCCCTCCCCCCACACTATTTTTGTCCCTATCAAATCACATCATTTTATATCTTTTTTCGGGAGTGAGGGAGAGTATTTTTGGTGACACACACATATCTGCATCACTCTTATCCTTGCATGCATCACATCCGCATCATATTTTCATTTTGTTATTTTTATTTCTCTTTATCATGCATGCACCCACCCCCCACCCATTACACGTCTCTCGGTGTGCCACACTTCACACATTGAGGACACTGTGCACTTTAGCTTGGGGGAGTGAGTTCTCACGATTTCCGCTTTTATCACCTTTATTTTTAGTTTTTCCACGTTTTTCCACTTTTGCACCCATTTTTCATCACTTTTTCATTTTTTTACCATGCATCACGTTTTTCTTATTTTCTTTGTGTGCTGCATAGTAAATATCTTTGTTTTTCATTTATCTTTATTTCTTTCATCTTTCGCTAGAGATGATTTTTCTGTGATGATGATGACGTTGTGTTAGCTTTTCTCTATATGCATGCTAAATTTGTCGTGTCATATCTTTTTATTTATGATATCATATGCTATGTCCTGTGTTGCATTTAGAAATAGTAACCCACTTCTTCTTCCGTTTGAAAATGGATGAAATTCTATTATTAGCTGATGTCTGATGATTCATATGTATGCTATCGTAGAAAACACACCAAGATTCACGCATTGATGCTTATATCTGGAGTACTGCTTTCTTTTCTCATATCACTTCTTATTGCATGATTTGTACGCTTCACTTCAGGTTGATTGAATGTTTGCTAGCATTGATATATCTGGATTAGTTTGCTTTTTGAGATCAAACTACCTAGATTAAATTACCCTGCTGAAGTTGTCATGCACGTCCTATAGAGTGAACTGAGAGATACATTTATTTCTTTCTCGACATATCTTGAACATTATTTCTCTATTTTAAACTCATTGGTGAATCTCCCCTTAGCAATTCTATTATTGGCATCCCCCCGTTAGTATACCACATGCTCCAAATTCCCCAAAACCTAAAGAAAAAAGATACTTGTATATCCTTCTCTTTTGATTTGGGATCATTAGTGTATATATGTTATTGAAAAAAAAGGAAGAGAGAGAAGAAAAAGAAAAAGAAAAAAAAGGGGTTTGAGAATAAGAAAGGAAAAGAGAAAAGAATTTCGAAAACGATCACATCTCATATACTTTCTCTCTTTCTTCCCTCTTTTGCTTTTATTTTTGTTTTCTTTGATTTTTGGAGCTTCATAAGAAACGGGGGATATAAATGTTGTATATGCCACCACGCTTATGGATGAGCTTGGGGGAGAGAATCCAATGATGTGTGAGAGAGTGGATACTTGACGGTACATGACAACCTAGGCTAAGTAATATTTTATACTCGGTGAGATCGCTAAAGTTTCACGAAATCCAGAAATCTACGCTTAGCATTCATTTCATGAAAACCACACTTTTCTATTCTTACTACTCTATTGTGTGATATCTCTTATACTCCTCGTAGAAAGCATTCAATTGAAAAGTGTGTGATCTACGATATTGTATACCACTTTAGATGCTTCAGACGATGTTAATCTTAGAATTATTCCATTTTTCATGCTATATTGATATTCTTGGGTTTTCTATTTCAAATGCACCATTATACTATGATATCAAAATAAAAGTCTTTGACGTGTGTTTTATATTCGATGCATGCTATATGAGTAAGCAAAACCCACGTCCTGAGAAAAATGATCTAGCAACTTCCCTCTTCGTTTTCTACTTTGTTTTTCATTTTTTCATTTTCCATTTCTCCATCGTTTTCTTTATCTTTATCCACCGTGTTCGCTTTTTACTCATCTTCCTCGAGGACGAGTAAGAGGTAAGCTTGGTGGATTTTGATCACTCCGTATTTTACACCTTTTTTCTGCATGTTTGCATGCCATTTAGATCGCTCAAATCGTGTTTTTCATGTTTATTCGACAATATTGCGATGCTTTTCACGATTTGTTGTTTTTGTCGTATTTCAGGAGATTTGGAGCGATTTGGAGTGATTCTGAAATGCACCCACTCCGGAGTGTCACCGACAACTCTCTTGAGGGGTATTCTACGATTGGAGAGGAGTGGAAGAAGAAAGAACGTCGTAGGAGCGACGAGGAGGCAAAAATACGAAGAATGGGCATTTTCAGCATGCCACTCAGCCGAGTGGAGGAGTCACTCGGCCGAGCATAGACAGCCTGCTCGGCCAGCCAGATCGGACACACAACAGAGCTAATATCAGCGTGCACTCGGCCGAGCATCGCCAGACCACTCGGCCGAGCACCGAGTCATCCCTCGCCCGAGTGGAGCCAAGACGACGGCAACAAAAATGTTGAACTCTCTGGAATCCGTCAATCAGCCCCAAAGACCGACTCGACCGAGTGACAAAATCCGTCCGCCCGAGTGAAGAACGCCCATCGGCCGAGTGAAGAAAAGTCACTCGGCCGAGTGACTCCCGAGGAGATGACCACCAAGACCCCCAACTCTCTGGAATCCGGCAGGGTCTCTCACTCGGCCGAGTGACATTTGTCACTCGGCCGAGTGAGCCGCGCTGCCTGTAGCGTAAGTTGCGATTTTAAGGCTGCGCAGGGGCAGTTTCGTTACAGTTATTTGGGCGATTTTGGGGGGTATTTAACCCCAGTTTTTAACCTAGTTTAGAGAGCTTTTCAGAACTTTTTGGCAGCCCTTTTTAGATTATTCTTAGGAGATTAGATTTAGCTTTTAGGGGAGAGAAAATTGTTAATTTGTTGGATGCTATTGGTTCTTCATTGGTTTGTCTCTCTCTCTCTCTATCAAAAACTCCATTTTTGTTGATATATTGAATATTGCTATGAATTCTATTGATTTTATTTGTGAATTTCTATTGAATTTCATTATGAATTGTGAGTAGTTTTATCGTCTTAGGGCGTAGGGATGAACCCTACGAACCCTATTTCTAATTTGTGATGAATTGTTGAAATTATTGCTAGAATTGATTAGGGTTAGTTTGGGATTGCTATAATACGATTAGCTAGGGATTCATACCGATTGGGATTTGCAAGAGATTGGATCCCAACTCGATAGGAAGCCCTAGAAATTCGAATTGGGTTACAATTGGATTTCTCCGGAATCGGTTTGCAAGAGATTGGACCGAAACTAGGGTTTTCGATTGTAATTCTATACCAATACCCGTTGGCAAGAGATTCGACGGGTAGGAACTATCCCAACCTAGGTCGTAGCTCGAGTTTGCATGAGAGT
The DNA here is from genome assembly GCA_030789695.1 of Scilla litardierei. Classification (NCBI taxonomy): domain Eukaryota; kingdom Viridiplantae; phylum Streptophyta; class Magnoliopsida; order Asparagales; family Asparagaceae; genus Scilla; species Scilla litardierei. Next base: position 787,311,319 of record CM061142.1, on the reverse strand, counting down.
GGGCTCGAGATGCGATTGAACGATGATGATGTTCTTCACGCTAGCTTGCCTAGGCTAGGGTTTGCAAGAGATTGGACCCTACCCTAGTTTTGATATAGACCGGCAATAGCACGAGAGCGTGAGCTTGGTTCTCCATTTAGTTACAACTGGTTCACCTGAATTTCAAGTCTAGCAATTGTGACACCTACGAATCACAATGACGAGATACGGTTTGTAACGGGGATTCCCTACCCCTAGGCGTCCTTATTAATTTGTTATTTCTTTTATACAATTGAACAACTGTGAACGCTTTATAGAGAATATTTCTCTACTGTTCCTATAGCCAGGTTGACTGAAGAAGACACCGTTATTTGGCCTCCCTGTGTTCGATACCCGCTCGCCGCTACACCGTGCGCTTGCGGTAAGACTAGCGAGTCGCGTGCTCGGGTGCCCGGATGCGCACCCGGGTACGCGACTCGCTAGTCTTACCGCAAGCGCACGGTGTAGCGGCGAGCGGGTATCGAACACAGGGAGGCCAAATAACGGTGTCTTCTTCAGTCAACCTGGCTATAGGAACAGTAGAGAAATATTCGCTATAAAGCGGTCACAGTCGTTCAATTGTATAAAAGAAATAACAAATTAATAAGGACGCCTAGGGGTAGGGAATCCCCGTTACAAACCGTATCTCGTCATTGTGATTCGTATGTGTCACAATTGCTAGACTTGAAATTCAGGTGAACTAGTTGCAACTAAATGGAGAACCAAGCTCACGCTCTCGCGCTATTACCGGTCTATAGCAAACCTAGGGTAGGGTCCAATCTCTTGCAAAACCTAACCTAGGCAAGCTAGCGTGAAGAACATCATCATCGTTCAATCGCATCTCGAGCCCACTCTCGTGCAAACTCGAGCTACGACCTAGGTTGGGATAGTTCCTACCCGTCCAATCTCTTGCAAACGGGTATTGGTATAGAATTACAATCGAAAACCCTAGTTTCGGTCCAATCTCTTGCAAACCGATTCCGGAGAAATCCAATTGTAACCCAATTCGAATTTCTAGGGCTTCCTATCGAGTTGGGATCCAATCTCTTGCAAATCCCAATCGGTATGAATCCCTAGCTAATCGTATTATAGCAATCCCAAACTAACCCTAATCAATTCTAGCAATAATTTCAACAATTCATCACAAATTAGAAATAGGGTTCGTAGGGTTCATCCCTACGCCCTAAGACGATAAAACTACTCATAATTCATAATGAAATTCAATATAAATTCACAAATAAAATCAATAGAATTCATAGCAATATTCAATATATCAACAAAAATGGAGTTTTTGATAGAGAGAGAGAGAGACAAACCAATGAAGAACCAATAGCATCCAACAAATTAACAATTTTCTCTCCCCTAAAAGCTAAATCTAATCTCCTAAGAATAATCTAAAAAGGGCTGCCAAAAAGTTCTGAAAAGCTCTCTAAACTAGGTTAAAAACTGGGGTTAAATACCCCCCAAAATCGCCCAAAAAACTGTGACGAAACTGCCCATGCGCAGCCTCAAAATCGTAACTTACGCTACAGGCAGCGCGGCTCACTCGGTCGAGTGACAAATGTCACTCGGCCGAGTGAGAGACCCTGACGGATTCCAGAGAGTTGGGTGTCTTGGGGGTCGTCTCCTCGGGAGTCACTCGGCCGAGTGACTTTTCTTCACTCGGCCGATGGGCGTTCTTCACTCGAGCGGACGGCTTTCGTCACTCGGCCGAGTCGGTCTTTGGGGCTGACTGACGGATTCCAGAGAGTTCAACATTTTTGTTGCCATCGTCTTGGCTCCACTCGGGCGAGGGATGACTCGGTGCTCGGCCGAGTGGTCTGGCGATTTTCGGCCAAGTGCACGCTGATATTAGCTCCGTTGTGTGTCCGATCTGGCCGGCCGAGCGGGCTGTCTATGCTCGGCTGAGTGACTCCTTCACTCGGCCGAGTGGCATGCTGAAAATGCCCATTCTTCGTATTTTTGCCTCCTCATCGCTCCTACGATGTTCTTTCTTCTTCCACTCCTCTCCAATCGCAGAATACCCCTCAAGAGAGTCGTCGGTAACACTCCGGACTGGGTGCATCTCAGAATCACTCCAAATCGCTCCAAATCTCCTGAAATACGACAAAAACAACAAATCGTGAAAAGCATCGCAATATTGTCGAATAAACGTGAAAAACACGATTTGAGCGATCTAAATGGCATGCAAACATGCAGAAAAAAGGTGTAAAATACGGAGTGATCAGCTGTTAGTGGGGAACTTAAGGAAGAGAGAGAGCTCGGTGTAGCTGAGATCAACCCATGGAGGTTCATCTCTAGACTAACGACGCAAGCTCGAGTATAAGAATGGTAAAAGTAAGAAGATAGAGTGTTATGTATTAGCTCTCGTACCTTGAAGATGGGGCCCCTCTCCCTACTTATAGAAGTTTGGGGTCCTCGTAAAGAGGTTGGGGAGATAACAACCACATATAATAGGGCCACGATCTTCCATCATGAATGGGAGTAAACGTTACCCAAGTCCCCAAGATTTCCAAGCCTGCCTTTAATCCCACGTTCGCGAGAGACAGACCCAACGGGCGATTGGCCATTTGGGCTTTGATTGAGTCGATACGGATTTCTTTGGTGGGCCTGGGACATTCGTCGATCGAGTTTTCTCGAGTACCAGCCCAATGACTCAACAAAAACCAATTACAAATTGGGCAACTTCTCATTCAAACACTGTCCTTCTTTTGCATTACCATTAATCCCGTATAACAAAGTCAAAAGAAGTTATTAAAATAATTAAAATTATTAACACAAATTAAAACCCAAACCCTACCATACTTACCACTCACCCATACCACCCCTCCATATACTAAAACCCTAGGCAAACCCTCTCCCTCTCACAACCCATGCACACAAAACCCTCATCCTCGCAGCCTCCTTCCTCCCATTCTCCATGTCACTCTCTCCCGCGACCACCCTCACGACCCTGCCTTCCTCCTCCTCAGCCACCTCGCAGTAACCACCCCGCCCTCTCTCGACACCACCGCAGTGCCAGACCCCGCACCGTCCTCCTCCTCTCTCCAAGACTCGCCCAGTACCCCCTCACCTCCGACGACCCCCATGCCTTCTCCGGTGACCCCCACGTCGCCATCACTGCCACATACAGCTCCGACTCCAACCTCCTCCTTCCATGATCCGTAGCCACCCGCCATGCCACCGCCGCCACCTGTAGATCCCTGCACAACATCCTCCCGCATCCTACCAGCTTCCCTCCGACCCACGCACCACCACGCCACCTCCTTCCGCCCCACGCCAGCACCATTCGCCCACCTGCAGGCACCCCGACAACCTCTCGCAACCCCACTATGCACAGTGCCACCATCTTCCTCTGCCCTTCCTGCAACCCTCACCGCCTCCTTTAGCCCCCACCTGCAGACTCCCTCAACTCACCGCCAGCCCATATCCTCCTCGATCTGTCGAACTCCACTGCATCGTCCTCCTCCTTTTATCACCCTCTTCGCACCTCCCTCATCCCCCTCGCTAATATCTCTGACCCCCATCCAACCCCGACAGCCCATAAACCCCACGGAGCTGTCCTTGCCATCGCCCTGGACTTGCTGCCACCGCTCTGCACCATTCCCGACCACCTGTCGTCGCCAACCAAGCCGCTATCCATCACCTGCATGCAAACATGTGAGTTGCATTTTAATATAAGTTATTATATGTTATAAACAGTATATTAATATTCTTCCCCATTCTTTCATGGAGCATGCAACCCTGGGACAAGCGATCATGCCCCGATGATTGTTTATCTTCTCCCCAAGGTACCCTCTTTCCCAAAGCCTTTTAAATTCTTTAATGCCCAGGGCACCCTTCCTAGATATAAAGAAAGTATCTGCGAAAATTGGGCTCCAATTAACCTCATGCATCTCCCATGCAACGGCTTGTAAATAAGCTACATAATCTCAAAGCCGAGCTGAAGAAATTTGCAGCAAAAACAAGCACAGAATGAATTTTAGTGCTTGCCGAGATAAGCTCAGGAATATGCAAGCACAAACTCAAATTGCGTGTGATGTCAACCTCTAGAAACTCGAACAAGAAGCTACCTTCAGGCTTGCTAATTCTTTGGATATTGAGAAGGCTGACTTAAGACAAAAAAGCCGACAGAGTTGACTTAAGCTGGATGACAGAAATTCCAAATTTTTCTACATTGCCATGAAATCGAGACAAATCTATAATAATCTCTCCCACCTGATAAATGCGGAGGGTGTCAGAAGTTCTAATCGGATCAGTCTTAGAGATGAGGCCCGGCTTTTCTATGAGAAGCTTTACCCCATGACCATTACTGGAATGTGTTCCCCAATCTTATTCCTAAGCATAAGCTTACTGCTGAGGCTGTTGACTGGTTGGATAGGAGGGTTACTGCTAAGGAGATAAAGGAAACTGTTTTTCAGATAGGGAAGGATAAAGCCCCATGACCAGACGGATTCAATGCTTATTTCTTCCAGCATGATTGGGATATTGTAGGCAGTGATGTTGTGATAGCTGTCTCTTCCTTCTTCAGATTAGGGTCGATGCTACGGCAGATCAATCACGCATTCCTTACCTTGGTGCCTAAAAATTCAAATGCCACTGGATTGGGGGATTACAGGCCAATTGCGTGTTGTAACGTAGTTTATAAGATTATCAGCAAGATCATTTGTAACAAAATGAAACATGTTATTGATGAGCTGATCTCCCCCAATCAGTCTGCCTTCCTCAAGAGTCGCCTACTCACTGAATACACTTCACTCGCTCATGAGCAAATTCGGGATTTTAGTAACCCTATGGGTGCCAGAGCCTGTTTAAAATTGGACATTTGCAAATCTTTTGATAGCGTCAACAGAGAATTTATATTATTTATGTTGCACCAAATGGCGTTTGGAAGCAGGTATATCAAGTGGATTGCAGAATGCATAACAATGCCCTCATTTTCAGTATTGGTTGAGTGGTCACCGGCGGGATTATTTACTTCCAACAGAGGCCTGAGGTCAGGTGACCCTTTATCCCCCTATCTCTTTGTTATTGTGATGGAAGCTTTTTCCTTGCTTATGGCTAAGTCAGAAGCTTCTCGTGCTATCCACACTATGAGGAGAATGGGATCCATATCCCACCTTCTTTTTGCAGACGATCTCCTGGTTTTTTACCGAGCCAATTCCCATTCTTTTAATGGCATTGTTGAGATGTTGGGTACATTCTACAATTTTACGGGGCTCCAGATAAATTGGGAGAAGAGCACAATTATTTTCAGTAAGGGTACTAAAGATACTGGTGGACTTGCGAGTACTCTTGGAATTAAAAAGGTTACTTCCTTTACTACCTACCTTGGATTATCACTCTCAGCTCATTACCCCAAAGCTTCCATGTTTAATCGGCTTGTGGATAAATGCAAAAAAGAGACTCCTTGGTTGGTCCGCGTCCCTTCTCTCCATTGCTGGTAGAATTGAGTTGGTTCGCACTGTAATATACGGCATGGTAGATTTCTGGATGTATGCCTATCGTATTCCATCGTCAATTTTTCGTACTATTACTTCAGCTTGCAGGCGATTTATTTGGGGGAACCAGCACATATCGACATGGCGAGATTTATGTACCCCTAAGGAAGGGGGGTGTGGGGCTTAGGTTACTCTTTGATCTTAATGTAGCTTCAGGCATCCGCCTGACTTGGAGACTACTATCTTCTGATGGCCCTTGGGCTCATTACATGAGAGGGCATTACATTCCAGGTACGGTGGGGTTCTTCAGAGCAAAAGATAAGCCCATTAATTCTGGAACATGGAAATTCCTTTTTTGCTCCCGTTCCACATCCCATAGACTCATCAGGCATATCGTTACGGATGGTTCTTCTACATCCTTTTGGTACGACAATTAGTTGCCTTGTGGTCCTATTGCTCTTCTTCAGGAGGTCCCATTTGGAGAGGAGCAGAAGCTTGTTAGAGATTACCGGTCCACCAATGGGTGGAACGATAATCCTTGTATCCATGACATGCAGCATATCATTCGGTCGGTTTCCCACACACGTGGCAGCGATGCGTGGGATTAGGTAGCCGGCCCCACTAGTACCTTTCGTGATGCTTGGGCGGGGTCGCGCATGGTTGGAACCCCTTTTCCTTATTACAGGTTGGTTTGGTACAGTTATCGCATCCCCAAGATGGCAATCACCCACCTTCGTGCTTTCCATGGTATGCTTCTCACGAGGGATATACTTCATAAATAGGGGGTTGCTTCTAGCTATCTCTGTGTTTTATGTAAGGATGATGCCATAGAAAGTGTGGATCATCTATTTTTTGAATGCAGCTATACTCGATACATTCTTTGCAGGAGCCTCCTCAAGCTAGGAATCACTTCTTCGGTGCCACACTCCCTAATAGATGTGGGTGAGCTTTTCCTTTCCCATTACAACAAGAAGGACAGTGTGAGCATCTTAGCAAAAACAGCTTTAGCATCCAAGGTTTGGCATATCTGGATGCAGCGAAATAGCAGAATTTTTGAAGGAAATGGGATGGAGAAAACATCACTATTTGATGCCATCACAGCTGATGTCAAATCGCTCTGCGGGATATAGATCGAGATCACCCATCTTCGGCAGGTCCCTTTGCGAATTGGGACTTCCTTGATATTTGACTCTTTGTATATGGAGTATACTTGTACTTATTTTTGCCTTCTTTTCGTTTGCTTTCTTATACCATAGGAATGACTAGGTGGGTAGTAGTTTGTAGGGGGTGACGGTGCTTGTGCCATATCCTCTCTCTCTCTCTCCTATCTACTTTATTTCCCTATTGGATCATTTTGTATTGCTTTGATATGAATAAAGATACACACTTACTCGTCAAAAAAAGTTTATATATATATACACACACATAAGTTACATATGTCAGTTTATAGTGTAAGTTAGTTTGTATATATAGACAGTAAGCTTTATAAAAACAGTATATTATATTATATATGTATATGTATATATAGTACCTTATATAAATAGTAACTTTATATATCATATGCTAAGTTTATATATATAACGGTATATCATATTAGATGAACTGTGCTAGTATTAGATAAGTTAGTTTTATTCTTTGGCTTGACGTTATAAATCTAATGACGCAGAAACATCCACGTCTTTCATACGATCACAACGACACCAAAATCGTCAAAATCAGGCAAGTGAGCATTTTTATACATATTTTTAAATGTTGTTTCATTTAAACGCTTTTCACACATTGCTAGTTTCTGGACAACTTAACCGTGAAATGACGCATACGAAAATACCATGATGAACTACACTCTATATGTGACACAACGACACCAAACTCCATATGTAACATTTTGTGAATTGTAAGATAAAAACTCGTGAATGTGGCCATCTTAATAAATTACTTGATAAAGTAGTCTTGGAAATCATAACTCTTATGGGCCAGTTTGGCTATCTTGTGGACCAATTTGGCTATCTTATGGGCCGGTTTGGCTAGTCTGGCTCGTGTTCCAGTATTATAAATCATGCGGGCCAGTTTGGCTGATTCAAGCTCATGGTCCAGAAAAGTACAAGTGGGTGGGGTTTGGTTTGCAGGCACTAGTCGAAGTAAAAGGGTCACCTTCGAGGGCACGAGAAGGCAGATTCACTTGCTATTTGCCTAACGATGTGAACCTTATTCACTAGTTAAATACACTCAAGAATATCTTGAAAACTACCATCTTAAAATGTATGACATGTAAAACTGTTACTGCTTTCACTTATATTAGAACTGCCATGCTAAAGTTATTTTTGCTCATACTGCTTAGAAATTGTAATTGTTCCATTATTCATAATGCTTTAATTGCAGTGTAAACTATTTTGAAAACCTTGCCGAGGGTCCCATTCATACTTATTTCTTGCCAAGGACCCTTGCTGACATACATTTCTATGTTATTTGAAATGTATGTCAGGTCATGAGACATGTTACCTAAGGGATGAGCTGCTTAAGGAGATCGACCCACTGGACCAGGAGTATAATGATCCAGAAGTTCTTCCCATTAAGGACTAGCTGCTGAGCTTCACCTATTGCTGCTTAGCATTTATTTTACTGACTTTTGTAGGGTGTGTACACATCTTTGTAGAACTCTGTTTTTGTTTGGCCATGCTGGGCCTTGTTAATTTTGTGTAACTTCTTCTGGACGTTGGCATTATTCATAGTATTCTGTTGTTTCTGAAATGCATGCAAGTTCTTGCGTATTTTTTTATTCACATACGCTTATTGGGTTTGAGCTTCATCGCTTCAGCCCATTGACGCACCCGTAACCTATACTTAGGTTCCACATGGCGGTGTTACGATCTCCAGGCATGGTATGGCCCCTAGGCTTCAATTCCGGGCTCAATCCGTAAGCAGACGATGTCGAGTTATAGTATATAAGATGTCGAATCCCACAGGGACGGTGATAGTGTCAATTGGTTCTTAGTTTATCTCTAAGTTTTGAAGTGAGATAGCTATCTGGGTAAAAGATTTGTTTGGGGTGATGTTGTTGTTGTAATACTAATAAAAGGGACTAGGGCTTTAGAGATCACCGCTAGAATCATTGAGGGTCAACGTTGGTACAGGATCCTTGCATTGTATTAGGGCTAGGGAACTAATCCCCCAATTCGTACCACTCTAGTGTGTTAGAATTGCGGGGTATTTCAGTAGCTCTTGTTGAAGCAATGGCGGTAGCCGTCAACGTAGCGGTATAGTTCGTCGATGGATCCCCTCAAGGCACGAGCCGGGCATGGTCACGAGCCTCGGTTGGATCCACCGATTTCCCTATTCGAATCCCTAGATACCCCTTAAGCACATCAATTCCACAGACCGTGGGCATGATCTCAGTACGGGTTACCTACGGATTCGGTAGGATCTACCGAAATACTACTCTAGGTCCCCAATTCAATGAAGGGATCCAGATCTACGTTTTTCCCATTGGATCCTAGGGCTAACCCATCAGCCCTAGAATAATCTACTAACTCATGGTATTGTTAACAGATAAAAATGCGGTTTTAGGTACGAACTCATCATAGCGGATTAATAAAATAGAGATAGAAAACTTACAATGAAGAACGAAGGAAATCGCAATCTATAGATCCAGAAAAATAACTCCAGATTCCCAAGCACAAAAACAATCCAGAATAGAAATGACAACCTTCAAGTTCAATCCAGAATTCCTTACAAAAATTAATCTCCGAATCCTAACAAAAATCACCTCAGCTCTGTATCCAAAAACAATGCAAAATTCCTCATGAAAGTTCGCTTCTCAGTCCCCAGATAGCTCCCAGCTTCAAAGCCCAAAATCGGGCGCATCGCGGCCTCTGAAAAAAATTCCAAAAATAGCCTTTGGGTTGCTGACTGAGTAGGTGACTCGGTCGAGCAACAGCTGCTCGTTCGGTCGCTCAGGCCGAGTAGAGAAGCTGCTCGACCGAGCACTACAGAAATCTTCGAAGACGTTGCTCAGCCTACCCTGACTGAGTAAGCTCTACTCGGTCCGAGTAGGCGTCAACTCGGTCGGCTGCTCGGGCGGCGTCGTGGCTTGCTTCGGCTTGGGAAAATTGATGCTACTCGACCGAGCAGGTGAGCTGCTCGGTCCGAGTCAGCCCGTATCAGGTCTCTTCTCAGATTGAAGTTACTCGGTCGAGCAGCTGAGCTGCTCGGACCGAGTATTTTCTGGGAAACTCTGCAGAGGGCTCCTGGGGCTGTCTCTCTCTCTCTCTCTCTGCTCTCTCTCTTCTCCTCCAATGTCTCCAGAAGTGTGGCGAACTCCTTCAGGGCCTCGCCAATGAGGTCACGAGCATACCAGATGTGTCCATACCCAAGTGGGGTCTCAAATCGCTCCAAAATCCCTGAAAACTCACAAAACACTACGAAACTCGAAGATATCGTCAGAAATACAATATCGTAGTAAAATGAGGGATTTGGATATGAAAATGGCATGAGATGCAACGGAATAATGATATGAAAATAGTATAAAATGTGGACACATCAAAATTCCCCAAGCTTACCTCTTACTCGTCCTCGAGGAAGACGAATAATCGGTACGACGGGAGGAAAACAAAAAGAAAAATAAGAAAAATGGAAATGGAAAGAAATGAAAAGCAAAAAGAGAAGTAAGAGGAGAGCGCTAAGGATGATCGGTCAGATTTCAGGCCTAAATAGTATATCACGATGCTCTGAATGATAAACAAACATGCTACTGGCAATTTCTAGCTTTACACATCATATGACTAGCATGGAGTGCAGGCAAAGAATAGGGATATACTGAAATAACACCATCAAATCATATCAATCTCATGCATTCCCTAAAGTCTAGTATAAAGAAGTTGCTTTTCAATCATAGATACACAAGGAGCATAAAGGAATCACACAACATGCAATAGAGAATAGAAAAATCATGCCATTCAGACATTCATTTCGATACATGAAAAATCTCCAAAACTAAAGCAATTCGTAAAGTTTAGGTGTTATTAAACCTCCCTGATGTGCACCGTCTCCACTCTAGTGTCATGCTCACTCATGTAATCAGTTGGTTTACCCCCCAAGCTTAGCTTGAGGCGTCGCATCAAAGAAAATGATATGGAATTTTTATTTTTCTCTTCCCAGAATAAATGAGAGCTTATAATGAAATTATATAAAACAGTATTTATTCATTTTCTTTCTTTTTCTTTTCTTTTTCAAATATGAATATATACACATTTTTCTTTTTTTTCTTTTTCTCTTTTTCTTTTTTTCTTTTTTTCATTTAGAAGCTATACTTTTTCTTTTTGGGTTTGGGAAGTGAGATGCGGTAAATATAGCTATGGGGGTGTAACCAACTGATATGTGGAGATATAATAGATATGTGGAGAAGGAAAATAGTAGGACTCTCGGTTCACTCATAAGAGGGTGCACAACAGTTTGATAAAATAAAACCTCAACTAAACTCATATATAGCATGGATATTTTCACTTCTCTACATGAATACTGGAAAGGCATGCAGAGATAATCATAATATCAACAGGCATGCAAACAGAAGTGACTGAGAAAGAAAACAGATGCTCCAAGTGTTCTAGTGATGCGTGAACCTAGGTGCATTTCCCAACATAGATCATACTAGATACTAATTCATGCATTCGATTTTCAATTCATTTCAAGTATTAAATCAGATAGATCATCAATAGAAATGCATGCATACAGATAGTAAAACTGAAATTCGCCCTAATAGCATGTCATCGAAAATGAGCATCGTAAAAGACTAATAAGGCCACGAGAGATATCATCATGCGGAAACATCCTTAGCAAATAAAGAAAAGGAGCGGAGAAAAAGGGAAAATAAAGAAAAAGGGATGCATGCATGGGGAAAATAGAAAATATGATGCAAAATGAGAAAAAAGAAAACGACGTGAAAACGGTGGAAAAGTGAAATAAAAACTGAAATTAGGAGAGAAAATGTAAAAGAAAAAAATCAAAAATAAAGCGGTAGTGCTTATCCCCCAAGCTAAACCTAGCAGTGTCCTCACTGCTAAGAAAACGCTCGTGAGAGGGAGATGATGCTAAAGGGGTGGAGTGGGTGGTAATGAAATAAAAACTGTGCAATAAAAGAAAAAAGGAAATAAAACTAAAAACATGAAATGATGCAATGCGGTATGTGATATGATGCATGGGCGGATCCTCCCCCAAGCTATGTAAAAGTAGGCCCCAAACAGACAGATGGGCACAACATAAATAGGGGAGGCAAAAGCGGGTAAGGACTACATCAAGCAGAGGCACCACCCTCTGGGGGTGGTGATGAGTCCCTCTGCTGTGGACTAAGAGTGGTGGATGGAAGGGCAAGCTGGAACTCGTGGGGTGGGCTGGCGGTGATATCGACGGTGGTAGTGGAGGGCTCAGCAGAATGTAAAACCAGGGCAGAAAGTGGATCTACTGTGACAGATGGCTCAAAAGTGGTAGAAACAGGCTCTGCAGAAGCCTGAGGAAGTGAAGCACTGAGTGGTGCAGAGTGTGTCATAGTATCAGTCCTATGAGGTGGAGCTGGTGCAAGGATAACAGTATGTGGGCCAAGGTGACGAAGCATGTCTATGATAGAGGTAAGATTCGACTCGACTCTGGATCTGTGTGTCGCCATCACGAGTAAAAAGTCATCGAAATCCCGCCGTAAGCAGGAAGTCAACTCCTCTAACGTGTTCAAGCGAGCATCAGGAGTATGAGAGTCGGGTGGAGAGCGAGGAAAGTGTCTGTGAGACACCACTCTCGTGAATCGGCCCTGTGCGACTGATGCACGGTGCCTAGCATGGAAGGTAGGAGAGGGTGAGCTCGTAAGTAGGTCAAAGACGGCTGAAGAGAGAGCTGTAGCCGACACCGAAGTGTAGACAGACGTCGACACGCTCTCGATAAAAATGGCAACTGATGCGGAGGGAGTGGTGCCAGATAGTGGGATGTGGGGACCTAAAGAGATAGGAACTGATGCTACAAGGTCCGAAAGAGGTGGGAGGGTGGGGGCAGGATCGTGGACGGGAGAGTCAAGATCTTTGGGTGCGTCAGCAAAAGGTATATCGGTGCCCTCCGGCACAGATACAGAGGTAGAAGAAATCTGAGTCTCGGGGCAGGAGGTGAAGACAGTCCCCGAAGACTCGGCGGAGGCAGATACGACGGAAACAGTGGTGGTGGAAGAGGCGGCTCCAGAAACTGATGGGTGACAGGTGGGACAGGGAGGCCGACAACTAATGCAGATATGTCAAGAAGCTTGAACACCGGGGAGCTGGAAACCGGGTCATCAGCAGGTGCCTCGACCGGTGCTCCAGGGGGCTCGAGAACGTGGATGGGAGGGAGTGGGAAGACCTGAGGAATCATCCAGTCAAGCTGGACGGTGGGGATGTGAGTCAGATGAGGGGTGGGTAGAACCATGTGAGGAGTATGGGTGGTGCCTACTAGATACAGCCAGTGAAGATCACCGTGTGGTCGGATAATGTGCATATGATCGAGTACACCAATGGTCAAGCATGTCAGGCCAGCGGGACGATGAAGGTCACATGGGATGGGAATATCTAGCATCCTCGCAAAAATAGTGAAGAAGGCTCCGCAGGAAATGTTTGTGGCGTGGTAGCTGATGGCCGTCTGGTAAAGTTGGTGACACAGCCAGTGGGCTGCGTCAGAGAGCATGAATGGTCGCAGAGAGCCATCATGGTAGAATCGAATAGGCCGGGTCATACCCATAAGATGGGTAAGCTCAGGGAGGGACATGGTCCCGACCTCAGGTCTGCAGAAAATGGTGCAAGCTAGGTGCCACTGAGCGTAGCAAAGATATGGGTGCACAATGCACGATGCCTTCGCCCGGCTAGGGCGATACTGTGGAAGTCCAGAAATACGCTCCCAAAACTCTCGAGAGTCAAAAGAGTCAATGTCAAATGTGGTTGAAAAGGCCGCTCTGGCCTCGGGTACATCGGGGAAGTGAAAATACTCTTGGATCATAGCAAATGTGACAGTGCAGTCGTGATCCAGGAGGCGGAAGGTGATGCCGTCACCTGCTGGGGTGAGAGCGAGGGAGCTGAGACCCTCGAGTGCTATGTGAGTGTAGGTCGAAGCATGCACACCGAGGAATCGGTCAAAACCGATCGCTCGGTACAGGTGGTGAACTCTATGTAGGAGTCTCAGGGATATAAGTGCGGGCATGTTTACGAACACGGTAGGAACGAGATGGGGCAGGGAGAGCCTGTAAAAGCGCTCCCGGTGTGCAGGGCATCAGAACGTGATGCCATATGTCGGGAGACGTACGGGGATGTTATCCCTAGTGGGTGCAGGGTGTGGGGGTGATGAGGTGGAGACTGTGGAGGCAGCGGTGGTGGGGATATGATCTATGGTGGGGATAACAGTGGACGTGACAGGTGTGGTGGTGGTGGGGATGGTGGTGGTCGGAGCTGTGGTAGACGGTGTGGTAGTGGTAGTGGCGGAAGTGGTGGTAAGGCAGGCACGACGCGGGGGTCGGGAAGAGGATTCGCCAGACGACGGCCTCTTCCCACGAACGGGGGGGGTGTGGTGGCTCCACGTGTGAGAACCATCGTGTCGCGTGCAGTATGATGATACGGTATGAAAAATAGAGAAGGGAACGAGTGTACCATATGCGCGAGGGATGTGAACGATGCGAGTGTACGAAAGATCCCCCAAGCTAGTCCGCACAGCTGCTATGATGTAAGCAGAGAGTACCTGCCATTCGAAATGATCAAAACATCAGCTAATCAAGTAAAAATTGGTGATACGCAGATATGAGGTGACTCGGACCGAGCAGTGATACTGCTCGGTCTGAGTTGTGCTACTCGGTGGGAGGTTGTGACCGAGCAGACGAGCTGCTCGGTCCGTGCCCTAGGGCATAGATTTGGGGGGGTGAATCCGACGATCGCCGTAGAGAGAGGGGGGAAACGGCGGGGGGTGGGGGGTTTATAAGACTGCGGGTGGGGTGATGGGGAGAGGGTGTCGGCGGCTCCGTCGACGACGGTGGCACCGTCGATGGTGCCTTCGACGAAACATGGCGAATGGGGGTGTAGGGAGATCCGATGGGAGGGGGGAGAGGGGGCGGTCGGTGGGGGGGTGGGTTGTGGGGGGTGGCGGATTCGGTGACGTCGTCTTCGGCGGTGGCACCGTCGACGGTGCCGTCGACTGAGTAGGGCAGAGAAAGGGGGGAAGGGAGGGGAGGGGGCGGGTAGAGAGAGAGAGAGAGAGAGAGAGATATATATATATATATATATATATATATATATATATATATATATATATATTATAAAACAGGGATGTTATCATGGGTTTTTGGATAAGAGATATTGGATAAGATAAGATAAATTGGTTAAGAAATGAGGAATGTTATCATAGGGTTTTGGATAAGAGAAATTGGATAAGATAAGAGTAATTGGTTAAGACAAGAGAAATTGAAATTGGGAGAAGATAACTTAAGTTTGGGGGGGAAACTATTTGATATGAGGTTTGAAATTTTAAGTTTGAAACAAAATTTTGGAGGGATTAAATTTTGGGTAAAGAAAAGTGTTTTGGGGGAATGAAATATTTGGGGGGAAGTTGGATCCTGCGGGGAATGAAATATTTTGGGGGCAATGAAATAAAATCCCTCTCAGATCTCTCACCCGATCTCTTCTTTTTCCCTCACCGAACCCCATGCCTCTCCATGCTCTGTCCTGACCCCCTCCCCCTCGGTCCCCTGCACAGCCCCCCTTAGCCCGCACATCAACGACAGGTCTCCCCTCGACCTCCGACCTACACGTAGATCTGGATCTCTCGCCATCTGGATCTCTAGGCAACGAGGACGTCGCCAACGAGGATGTCATCTTCTGGATCTCCGTCATATACCCAGACTTGACAGCGCCCTTCTCCTTCCGCAAGATCTGGTGGTTCACAGGCCCAGGCTTCTTGATGTGCATCGCGTTACCCGATCCCTGGAACCTCGAAGGCGCCTTCTATGAACCTCGAAGGTGGTATGTTTCTCTCAAATTTATGCTTAAAACATTTCAATTTTGGGGGATCTTTCGTATCCTTCAGTATATTGGTCCGTGCTTAGATCAAGTTCTTTCCTTTGACATAAATTTTTCTTTTTCATACCGAATTTAGGTATCAAGACGTTATGAAATTCTTGAGTCTACAGCTTGCTTGCTTCGTTTTATTATTGTGATAGAGATGGATGGAATAGAGAAGCAATTACCTACATTTAGAATACTTTGTTTCTATCCTTGCATCATAATGTTGCTACTCTGACGTACTGTTGCAGGATGATGATAGTGATTTGGAGTTTGAATTAGAAGTTGTTCTTGCTCTCAGTCATGAAGAGTTAGCAGATGCTAAGGAATGTGTCAAGGTATAGCCATCAATATAATAGCAAGAGCATGTATATATTTAGACATGAATCTGTGCCTCCAGACATGGATCTGTGCCTCCAGGAATATTAAACATTTCGAAATATATTACAATGAATCTGTGCTAAATAAAACATCTCTGGGGCTGTTCATTTTCAAGTGCAATTTCAAGATTTGTGCCTTCAGGAATGTTGAAATGTGTTTATTCTTTATCCGAGTTTGCCAAGAGAGGTGCTTCTCTTTCTTCAAAACTAAAAATCCGATATTTTCTTGCTCACTTTGAATTTTGAATCATATTCATATTCTTTTTGGATGAGACAAATTAGGGGAAAAAAGATTTGGCAATCAGATCGTATGGCATCGGCGCCGGTCCTGCCCAATTCGAGGAAGTTAGGGCATCTCAAAGCCGGGAAGCAAAAGGTAGTATACTGATTCTGGAGTTCCTTTCAAAAGATCCATTGTGTTTGCCTCCGAAATAGTCATTTTTGAATGCAATCTTAATTTTCTATCGGTGTTCAATTTTTAATATTGCTTATTCATTAGAATCATGGTGTTTTTTATTTTATATGTTCTTCGATATGTGATGCTACTACAGTAGTTTGTAAGTAAAGTTGAGAGCATGTATATATTTAGACATGAATCTGTGCCTCCAGACATGAATCTGTGCCTCTGGGAATATTAAACATTTTGAACAATATTACAATGAATCCGTGCTAAATAGAACATCTCTGGGGCTGTTCATTTTCAAGCGCAATTTCAAGATTTGTGCCTCCAGGAATGTTGAAATGTGTTTATTCTTTATCCGAGTTTGCCAAGAGAGGTGCTTCTCTTTCTTCAAAACCAAAAAAACTGATATTTTCTTGCTCTCTCTGAATTTTGACTGATATTCATACTTTTTTTGGATCGGATGAATTAGGGGAAATAAGATTTGGCAATCAGATCGTATGGCGTCGGCACATGTCATGTCCAATTCGAGGAAGTTAGGGCATCTCGAAGCAAGGAAGCAAAAGGTATTATACAGATTCTCGCTTTCCTTTCAAAAGATCCATTGTGTTTGCCTCCAAAATAGTTCATTTTTGAATGCAATCTTACTTTTCTATCGGTGTTCAATTTTTAATATTGATTATTTGTTAGAATCATGGTTTTTTTTATTTTATATATTCTTCAATATGTGATGCTATTACAATAGTTTGTAAGTAAAGTTGAGAGCATGTATATATTTAGACATAATCTGTGCCTCCAGGAATATTAAACATTTCAAAATATATTACAATGAATTTGTGCTAAATATCTCTGGGGATGTTCATTTTCAAGTGCAATTTCAATATTTGTGTCTCCAGGAATGTTGAAATGTGTTTATTCTTTATGATATGATTGCCTCCATAGCCATCAATTTTTCAATATGAAAGCAATGAATGAGAAAAGAGAGAGATGGGGCTGGCAAATGCCAGTGACAATGATTATATATAACACGAGTCGATTAATTGATAATCCAATTAGATTCTGAAACATTGCTTGCCAAGTTTTTAAAATTGTGCAATGGGTTGCCTTCCCTCCACATTTGTCCAGCCAACGCCGGACTAAAATGTTACTATTTGCTATAAATATTGCGGAAATTAAATGGATATTCCAACAAGTCATCTTCCAATAAAAATTTCAGGGTTGGATGCAACCAACCAAGAACTGAATGGTGCGTGTGAATTCATAGAATACAACGGTGTTTAAAACAACATCAGAAGTATCCACACATTTAATCATTTTTTGGAATTCTAGGTGGTGGGTGTTGAGAAAATAGGATTTAGCATGTGTTTATTCATCAACAAACTAAACTTTGGGTTCAGATCAGTAATGTAGCTAATGTTTATGTCAGTGCACTTCTGTATGGAAAGGAGAAATGTGCCTGTGATTATCTGCAGAAGTATCATGCATACGTTGTCAATAGTTGAATATGAAGAACTGCACGCTTACAATGGCCAAGATCTCCTTAGTCATTAGTCATTCATAATATCCTCTTTCTCCAATGTGCTGAGGGGAAAACAGAGATTTTTATTAAGAAACTTAATTGCAATGAAGAACTGAGTGGAAAACCTGCACGCTCACCAAATGTTTGTTTCAACAAACATTTAACTGCACGCTCACTTAAATGCATGTAACTTTACAAAACAAACATTAAGTGCAATTAAGTTCTTGAAACAAACATGCCGTCCTTTTTTTAGTATAGGCATATAGCTATGGAGATGAATCATCTACAAATGTTAATACTTTTCTTACCAATTTCTAATGCTTGCATATTTCTTTTTTCAAGTTCTCTTTTCCTTATTATCAGTGACATTGGTCTATCTGACCATTTAATGGAATCAAGCATATGGTTGTCTTTCTATATCAACTATACTGATGTATATGCATACCTTATAGTCTCAAAAACTTGCTGGGAGGGTTTTGGTAATAGAGTGTCATTATAACCTTTAGATGTTTTTCAAAATGAATATTTTGTTGTAAATTACAATTCTATGCTCCTAACTTTGAGTAAATATTTGCAATTTACTGCATATTATTGCTATAATACAAGCTATTATGGCATTGTTACATTCTTTTTTCCAGTTTTTTAATACTTGGTCTTCACAATAAAATATGCTTCGGTTGATAAAGAGAATAATTTCAGCAATGACATGGGTTTTCTTCATTTTTCAGGTCCTCATCCAAGTATTTATTCACATCATGTCAACAATCAATTGCGGATATTGAAACGCTTTGGCTAAGCAGCGTCTGTGGTCTTTTTCATTGTTTGTGGGAATTTCATCAGCCATTTAATATTAGTTGTTTTGATATAGTGGTCAAAATTTTATAATAACATATAAAGGTTTTTTTTCAAGAGTGGGCGTCAGATGCTTTGTTTTAGAGCCTGTGTACCATGGTGCACCAGAGGTGATAAACTTAAAAATTCTTTCTCTGCTTCAAATATATTCACTAACAACTTTCCTTTTGCATTATTAGGTTCTGGTTTTTAAGAAAGAAATAGATTTCTTTGAGCTTCAATGGTATGGATACTGAATGTCTTGATCCCTTGCAAGCTTGCATAAGCATGCACTGTAACTTGCAGCTAAAGTTGTTTGATATCGACAACCATGTAGAGTTTTCTTATTTTATTTTATTTTATAAATATGGTATATTGAATCGAGATGTTAAATCTAGAAATTTCCTCTTCTCTTGCAACTAAATAACAGATATCTCATTAACTTCTACTTTGCCCGTGTAATTGCCATTGTCATCCCATTTTGCTATTGCATTGCAGTGTTCGTGCATAAGGGCTATGTTATGCCATGGTCGAAATGTACCCTACCATTATTTTCTTCTTCTTTTTTGCTTTCACACATGAATTGCATCAGAAAGTTCTTGGCAAATGGTGCTTTATCTTAAATTACAATAAGAATTTTCCTTTCTCCAATAAAGAATTACAATCAAAGTCAATCAAGATGTATGGAACAAATTCCTCCAAAAATTTATTACCATATTTAAATAGAATGATGATAGGTATTGTCAGTTGAAGAACTTGGAATTTTTTTCGAGGAATTTTTGGTTGCCTTCTGATTAATTGTTTTGTCCCAATCGTTTCTTTTTTTTGAACAGGACAGCGATTTTCTTAATATGCACTGCTACAAGAATGTGATGTTGTGGACTTGAGCACATCATTGACATTTTGCAACTACAGGTCAGGTGTCCATCTATTTAACGCATAAATTTACACATCCTGGGAATTCCTCTTTCATAAAGTTTTTCTTCTTTTTCTTCTGCGTCATTTGTAAAAATTGCTTACTGGATATGTCATAATAAAGATTAGATTAGCTCCATGTTCTATTCATCCACCTTCTTTCCTTTGATGTTCTTGATGGTTTGCTTCTTCATCGGAAAAATTCCCATGAAAGAAAACCCTACGCTAGAGACATCGAAGGATTTGCTGGGCATCCAGAAAGAAAACCCTAACGCTTACGTTTATATCTTCTTACATGTCTGATTGGATCGGCAAAGAGGGCCCTTTCAATTATTTGGGATGATTTGAAGAATGCGGAGTCAGCAGGATGTGAAGAATGGGGTGCATAATTTCTGGGTCAAGTTCATGTCGGAGGGAGCAAGCATTAACATTGGGCTCTAAATATGTAGTTTTATTTTTCAATTGATTATGGTAAGTTAATTTGTTGTCATTTTACACTCTTAAGAGTGAAGTTTTTATTTTTGTGGGACTGCTAACTCCATGTGTGCAATATTTTGGTTCTCTTCTATTTTTTTGGGAAATGTAGATGTTTGACAGTAAATGTTTGCCAGTCAATGTATGAAATTGCAATATTCTGCTAATTCCATGCTAAAGCTAAATGTTTGACTACTCATGCAGGTTTTGTAATATGGGCAATATAGATGTTCCAATCCAGTTCTAATGAGATGAATATAGCTCACGGAAGAATGTGAAGATGAAGATGCCAAAGAATGATATGCGAGCTGATAGGAAATTATATCATGCACATAATTGAAGGTAAGATGATGGAAAGCTAATGTTCTATTATTTAAGGGGGGAAAGCTAATTTAGAAGGTTAGTTGTCAGGATATAACTATGGCAATACAGATGAAGGTTATGGAAAAAAAACTTTGTGATCAAAAAATTCAGTTGAGCTACCGTGTTTCCTTTCTCCAATCCTTGGGTGATCAAAAAATTGCAACTTTTTTGGATTCGGAGGCAAGCAAAACTTCAGTCTTTAGTGGGTTTAATTGATTCTGAATGGGGTTTGGAAAAGGTTTGTAGACAATACGTTTAATGTCAGGCAAAATATTAACACATTCCAGGAACTTTTATGGCAATCCTATTTTGTAATCTATTCTGTCTTTTGTTCTTGAACATAACTATCCCTAGCGGTTTCACCCTCTGTTTATGCATTGTTTTAGTTTCTGATTGAAATATATTTGGCAGAAGCAAAACTACATAGTAGTTTTCAATATAATGTATTGTTATGCTGGTTGATGCTCGATGATTAATTGTTTGCTGTTTATTTGAGTGGATTTCTTCTGAGAAGTTGCATCGGATAACATAAGAGAAAAGGAAATAGGAACAAAATAAGAAATAACAAGAGAAAAAAGTCGTGGCAAGAACCACCATTGCTGCAAGAACAAAATAAATATCGATGCACCACCGTCGCCTCCTCGGTCGATTTTGTGATTTTTGGAGTTTCTGGGTATTTGCTTGGCCGCATTCTCAGGCATACTTTCCCACTTCGGCAAGTTTCTAAATGTAACAAGCATCAATTTTATATTGCATTGGTCTTTAATTTCCAAATGCATGCATGATTTTTGATTGAATGCCTGGCTGATTTTTTTTGATCCTAACACAAAAAATCTGGGGCTTTGCATTTAATTCCTTGCAGATTCTGTCAAAACATTGTTATGGTTTGTTGTATTAGGTTCAAAAAAATCTTTTTCCTGGATATTTTTGCTCTGAACTGTTATGCTTCAATTGTTGATTATTGTTGTTATGTCCAATCTGTTATTAGGCTAGCAACAGATCCAAAACATTGTTATAAGAAAATATCAGATTGGACAAAAAAGTCCTTTTGTCAAACTGTTATATGTTCAAATCCAAAAAATTGTTATAAGAATATATCATTAAATATAGCATACTCTCCATATATATTAAGGACTACATTGCAGAAAATGTCCAGTAACAAAAAAAATCTATACATAATTGCTATGGGATGATCAGTAGTGTATTGTGCATGATATTGAGGACTACATTTATATGAAGGAGAGTATGCTAATATGCTTATATGTTTTCTTGAGCTAATATGCTTTCAGTTCCATCTCACATAATTTCAGTTCTTCAAGTAATTTCATGTTGACATCATGATTTCAGTTTGTGTATCAATATTGAGGTAGTCCTCAATAGCATATGGAATATTGGTTGCGTTAGTAACTTCAAGTAGCTTTTGTGTAGTCCTCAATTTCATGTTGACAGCATGATATTGAGGACTACATAACATGTTGTCAAGTTCAGTTTTTCAATATTTAGGACTACTCAACATGATTTCAGCATGATATTTCAGTTTATGTATCAATAACATGATTTTAGCATGATCCTCATAGATTTCCTTCGCCTTCTGGCCGCCGCATTCGAAGATCAAAATCATTTGCGAATATGACAATGTCTCCTTTGAAGCCTGTATCTTCAGTGAGTGATAAGACAATCTTCATGCTTTTGAGTTCAGTCCAGTGGCTGCATTTTCTTTTATGCTAATATATGTTTGTTTTTCTTTAGGAATTGGATTAGGGTACCAGAGAGGAGAAGAAAGCATTCATCGGCAAGGACAAAGAATGCAACTGGGTTTCGGCTTCTGCTGCTGCTGAGAGTGAGGGAGTTCAATGGATATGTTCTGGTTCTTGAAGCCTTGCACTTATTTGGTCAAATAACTGACTCTATGTTTCTGATATACTGATATATACAGTGTATGTTTCTCTCAGACATGAAGAAGAGCATACCGTTAGTAGCTTATATGGTTTTCATTTTGTTAGGGAAGTGATTATCAAGATTCATTCATTGTTTTATTGGATGTGTGGAAGTGTGTAATTCTTTGCTCTCAAATTATATTTCAAAGGAAAATAAATTGTCAATATATGTGTTGTTAATTTGGGCTTGAAAATGATCTCGTGGGTTTAATTATTGTGCTGAAAATG